>VDFB02271358.1:531874050-532098229 GCA_007258455.2 Sequoia sempervirens
AATTTTGGATGGGTTCTATCCTTGACTTCAACTACCAAAGGAGTGGACATGATTTCAAATTCACAAATTCAAAGGATTTTTGATAGATACCTTTTCATTAGATCAAAGTTTGATTGCAGAACCTTCTTCATGCTTGAATATCTCCACAATTCAACAAAGTTCACTCCAGAGATCTCCAAACTGCTTTCCTCCATAATGAAAAGTGAAAAATGAAGGATAACAATTTTTTTTTAACATTCACACACCTAACCCTTTTGTCACAATAAATGATTTTACCCTAATTCATCTTGTTACCCTTTTTTCTTGTACTAAGATAGATGATTCTTTTGCGTATCTCCAAAACTCTACTATATTGCCTCCAATTGGTTGAACAACATCTGAAAAGCATCAATTCACTTACTGAAGTAGATTCTAGTGTTGGGATATTTACTTCAAAAGAGGGATTCTTCTTTACCCTTTTCTTTTGAATTTTCCTCTTGATCACTTCATTAATGAATTTACCTTTTCACTTAACATCCTATTGCATGTTTTGTTTTATGGAACCTCTTTTGTTCCAACAAAATTTGGCAGAGTGGCCAAATTTGTTACAGTTGTAGCACACAACACTTCTTTGTTCAGGCCAATTGTTCCACTGATTTTGTCTTGATCTTCATTGGTTAGAAATATGCCCAAATCTATTGCATGCATAACATCTGAAATCTCTATGAAAGTTATTCATTACAACTATGCATTCACCTAACTTATGACCATACTTATAGAAATTAAAGCAGTGACCTGAGAATGATGGTCCACTTGTATTCATCCTGCTCCTACATTGAGAAGCCATATGACCAATTTTTTTGCAAGCAAAATAGTAGCCATTGAATCTTTGAGCATTTGGTTGTCATACAAGATTTATTCTAGCTCCATTCATTTGATTTCCTTTCCTAAATCTCCCTTGTCCGGATTTCTTTTGTCTAGATCAAAAAATTTCTCCTTCTTTTAATTTCTCCTTGTACTAATTTATAGTAGTAAGCTCATTTCTGAGATCATCAAGCTATTTTTCAATTTCTTGCTCATTGTTTTTAGAATGCTCCAGTTCATTGTCCAATCAACTGCATTGTTCAAATTTTTCTTTCAAGGATTGCGCAAGATTTTCTTCATTCTTCTTTCTATCTTCAATATCCTTGGTCATTTTCATCATGATAGATTCCATCTCATGCTTTAGGGAAGCATTTTCTTTGGAAAAAATTTCACATTCTTCTTTTTTCTCCTTCAAGGCATGTCTGAGTTGTTCACCTTCCATGCTTCTATTCTTTTGCTTAAGTGATCACACAATTCCTTTCTTTTCTCCCTTGATTCATTGATTTTGTCTTTCAATGAATGAATGCATTTCTCTGCACTCTCAATATTTTCTTGCAATTCTCGATTCTTAGATTTTGACTTGTTAAGATCATCCAGGGCCACTATAAGTTGTTTTTGAAGACTACTTGTATCCATTGAAAACAGTTTCCAAGATCTCCCCAATCTGTTAGACTTCTTTTGAGGAACTAGCTATGATACCAATTGTTGGAAACAAGCAACACTAAGAGGGGGGTGAATTAGTGTTGTGCAAAAATTGAATTTATCATTCTAAACCTTAATCTACTTAAAGCATTCAACGAAAAGATATATGCATAAATAGAAAAAAAAACCACAACACCATAACACAAGGATTTTTACATGGAAACCCTATTATGGGAAAAACCACGATGGATGGCCAATCCATAATATAATCTGAGTATAGCCAAAAGAAAGATTACAAAATGGGAATGCACTTGCATTCAAGTATATTGCCTAGAGCTCAATGCTCAGAAAGAAAAGGCTCACTTCCTTACAATGATTTGGATTATATCCAAGAGAATGAATTCAAAGAATAGCATCTAGAAATTCTTGATTATAGTTCCGGTTAAGCTCAGTAGTCGATCTTCCATCCTTCTGACTAATTCTGCCATTCTGCTCTACTTTGCAAAAACTCACACTACAAAAACCTTGATGCACAAGTGAAACTGTGCATAATCACTTAATCACCCTTTTGATAATTGCAACACACTTCAACACACCTTTTGCACACCAAAAATGATATAACTGATCACTTATATATATCTGCAACAAAATATTTTATCGGTACAAGTCAACTTCAATGAAACTTAAAAATATTAGCAATTGTTGGCTCAAATCTTAAGTAATATACAATGCACACCCACAATGGTCGTCTACAACTTAACTTGGACCCAAAACATAATGATTAAACAAAAAAAATTTGAATAAAGATTCCTTGAATATCCGCAACACATTATATCAACTTAGTCGACCACAAAATTTTGATAAATAGAAAGATATCAACTAGATATCCAAACTTACACATAGCTTGGTATGAGGCACTAAGATTTCATGATAACATAAGAAATATATTGATAAACCTTACATGAGATCCACAACTCAAAATAGTAACAAAAAATATGTGAGTGAATTAATGATCACCAAACTGTCAAATGCTCTATTCTTCCTAACTGTCCTCAATCTGTCTACCGGTGGGATCAAATGATGACATGCAAATCAATCATTGACTAGGTTTTCCATCAATGAGAACACCTGAAAGCATTTGTAGTGTCTCTTGCTAACAATTCTATGTGTTTATCATATTTTAGTAGATTAGTAGATTTTGTTCATTGATATTGAAGAATTCTATTGTGTTGATGCCCTTCCTTGTTCATGTTTTTTGTTGTTTATTGATGATAAATAGCAGTGTAAAGCTAGTCTAAACATGAATTGAATGTTGCACTTAAATGCTATCTTTTATTCATGCTTTATGGTGAACGAATGATTAAAAACCTATAGACCTTAGAAGATTGCACTAGTTTCATGAGACTATTAGCTAATTTGGTTAAGTGGAACTTAGTTTTAGGAAGACTTTCCACTGCATCATCCTCTATTGTCATTATTCATCAGTAGTAGTAGGTATGGAAACTTATTCTCTTCCCTTCCCTTTTGAAATTTCTTAAAATAGTAGTTTACAAAAAGTTTAGGTATCATTGTAAAGCCAAATATAATTATGAAAGTGGAGTCTTAGACTTCTATTTTGAACTTGCAATAATTGCACACCAAATCCAATACCTTAAGAACTCCATTTCAACGAATGATTCCCCTCCAACTTGACTTACATAAGGCTTCCCTATGATTACTGGCAAGATCACATCAAACCACTAAAACATTTCATGCAAGTCATGCCATGACACCCGAGAGACCTTGGGGTAATTTTTTGCAGCTCATTTGTAGGAGTTTTCCTTTAAAGAGAGATGATGCACTTATGAATTGCCTATGTTGAGAAGTGCAAAAACACCCATAAACAAGCCTCAAGTTATATTGTTTGAGTTTTTCAAACAACTTTGCAAGATTGGTCAGGAGGTCTTCTCTTTTAATGGACACCACTAGTATGTCATCTGCATAGTCTTCCATAATTGTATACAACATATCATGAAATATTGTTGTAATCGCTTGCTGATAGGTCACTCCTACATTATTTGTACTAAATGGCATGACATTATAGTAGAAGGTCCCCCATGCACAAGTGAATTCTATTTAATGTTGATCATCAGGGGATATCTTTATTTGATTATATCCTAAAATGTCTTCCATCAGTGACAACATTTCATGCCCTATCGTTAGATCTACAATCATATCAATGGTTGGAAGAGGGAAGTCATATTTTTGAGAATATTTGTTTAGATCTTGAAAATATATGTAGATTCTTATGCCCCTAGTGATCTTTGATACTAGTACTAGGTTTGATATCCATTCTGGATAATCAATTGGTCTGATGAAGCCTACATCTAACAATTTCTTCAGTTCTACTTTTACCAAAAGTGTTATCTAGTGATGCATCTTTCATAGTTTTTTCTTGATGGGTTTGTCTCTTGGAAATACACCCCTAGGTGGTGTAAAACCAATAATAGATCTATCCCTACAATTTCTACATATTTCCATGTGAAGTTTATCTTCCTTTCATTTATGAACACTAGGAAGTTCACCTTTTCTTCAGGATCAAGTGACGTTGCATGATATGTGATCTTAGGTGATTTTGGTGTGCCAATATTTCTAGGTTCAACTTCTTCAACTAGGAGTGATGACTTCTCTTGATATTCAAAAATAGGGAGATTAAATCCTTAATCCTTGGGCACCTAGGAGATGTTTTCACCCTTAGAGTTTTTCTTTATTTTTCTCTTTTCAGGATCTGATAGAGCCACATCATGGTTTTCCCAAGGGGATCTCATTTTTATTTTTACATTTTCTTTTTTAATTTTGTGACTAGACAAAACTATCTTTGCTTCAAAATATTCTTGTTGTTTGAGTTCCATTATAAACCATACTTTATGATCTCTTGATGGTATATCAGTTCAAAGTCCCATAAACTCTACAATAGCTTCATTTGGAATTGATCCAAAATAGGCATTCAGTGTTGTTGGTCCCAATCTATTAACTGTGAGTAGCAAATGGGTAGGTTGTCATTGTTATCTACAAAGCTTATGGAAGTCAAAATGGTCAATATGGCTTTAGGATCATTCTCCCATTGTGTATCTAGGTCATTATCACTAGAGGAGACAAAAAAGGAGAATCCCATTCATACTCGTTAGAGTATGTTTCATAAGTATTGTCTTTGATTGTAGGTTTGCTAGGCTGGATGGGGAATATACTTATTCTAAATCTTTCAAATAAGTCCTCAATGGATAAATTGTTGTCTATAATATGGTAGAAATTTTATGCCTTAATGTCAATAAAGGAGCTCATTCCTTAAAAGAGGACATCTAGTGTTTGGAGTAACCACATCTACCGAACCATGGCCTATTGCCATGTTTTTCTTTCTTTGTTCCACTATAATAGGTTCCCATATACCTTGTTTATGTTTCCCAAGGCCACATTTTCTAGTGTTTGTTTAGCTAGATGATACCCTTTACTGCTTGGATCAATTAGAAGGGATTGTATTTATTTTGGTTCTTTTTGGTCTTCTTTGTAGATCATTGATGAAAGGTCTTCTTTGAATATTTCCTCATCCTTCATATCTCTCCACTTGGTGAAGATTGTGGGTTTGACTACCATTATTACTTGAAACATTTTTGATCTCCTTAGGCCCTCCATAAACTTTTTGTGTTGGGGGAAGCATCCCAATGTAAAAGGATTGATTGAAATGATAGTTCTCATTACCTTTGTCAAGTACCTAAATCTTGGACTCAGATTTTGGTTTCTCACTTGATATTGGTTTGGCTAAGGTTGATGGTAATTTTGATGGGTAAAAATATGAGGAGTGAAATGATATATCATTACTAGGTATACACTAGATTTTGTTATATTTTTCCTCCAATTTTGCACAGTAGTGGAAGGATTTAAGATTGGTGTATAATGTAACGTCCTTTCCTTTGTGAGGAAATTTTAGACATTGATGAAATGTTGAGGGAACTACTTGTAGTGCATGAATCCATGGTCTCCCTAGAAGAAGGTTATATGATAGCTCAAGGTTCAGTACTTGACATGTTATTTCTATTGTTTTTGATCCTATTTGTATAGGTAACCTGATGGTCCCTTCTAAATTTATTTCTAAGTCATCATAAGCCCTTATAGTGATGCTCTTTCCTTTGTAAATTACATCATATGAATAACCCAACTATTTAACAAATTTTAAGGTAAATATCTTTAAACCTACACCATTATCTATCAATACTATTTTGACCATATGTTTGTGGACACCAACCTCTATATAGAAGGCTTGGTTGTGGAACGACTTTTGTGGAAGGTCTTTCTTAGGAAAGACTAAATGATGATTGGTCATATTTTTCCAGCCATGGCTTGAAACTAATCAATATTGAGGTCATTAAGGACTAATGCTTCCAAATATTTCTCTAGTATTTCCCTATGTGCAGGTGATAATTTCAATAGCTCTAGGATGGAGATCAAAGCAAGGGTCTTCTTCAGTTGTTCCACAATACTATAGTCATTGGATGAATTAGTTGTGGGTTTATGTGGGGCTCCTTATATTATGATTTTCCCTCAATGGTTAGTTACATTACATTTGGGGTCCCTTCCTTGTATAGTTAAAACATTGACCCTAGTGTAATCCTCTTGGGAGAGGGTACCTAGGACGATGTCACCATAGATGTAGTTGGTGTTGTGATAGTCTTGTTTTTTCCCTTTTTCATTTTTATTAGCATGGTTAGGAATTGGATTCATGTAGATTTGGAGGTATTTGTTTCTAGGATGATGTTTGATATCAACTTCTCCATTGTCAATTAAGTCTTGTATTATATGTTTAATTCTGATGCAATTATTTGTTGTATATCCCTTGATTTTGTGGAACTCATATACATATTTTTCATTGTACCATAGTGTTTTAAAACTCAACTCTTCAAATTTTAGATGCTCATTGGCTTTTAGGTTTTGTTGAATTAATTTTTGCATGATTTCCTGAAGTGTATCTCCTAATTGAGTAAATTTCCTCCTTGGTTGGTTATATTGTCTTTTTTTTCCTCCCTTGATTTGTCTTTTGATTATTCAATTAACTATTTTGGGGATATTTGAGTTGATTTTTTGTACATTATTGGGAGAGAAGCTTGTTTTTGCAATTTGGGGTTTTCTTGGTGGTACATTGGGATTTTTCATGTTCCATATAGCTCTAGCATCAACTACTCCAACATTGGTAGCATTTTGTTCTTGGCCAAAATCTTGGGTTTCTCATTTGAACTAGAAGGGTTGTATTTTTAGTTTTTCAACTTAATAACTCTTGATATGAGAGCTCTTTGAATGTGTAGTCCCTTCTCAATAGTCTCTTCAAAGTTAATGAGGAACAACATGGAAATTTGGTAATTAATTTCTGCTTGGACATTGGAAACAAAAATGTCCACTAGTTCTTTGTCGGGAATAGGCCACTTGCATCTACTAGCTTTATGTCTCCATATTTGTAGGTAGGATGTAAAGGATTATCCTTGGATTTTTTTAATTTTATAGAGGTTGGTGATGGTGATATCTTGTTCTATGTTGAACAAGAAGTCGTTCACAAAATTGTTAATCAATTCATCAAAAATCCTAATACCTTGTGGTAGATGGGAGAATCATTCCATAGCATGACCAATAAGACTACATGGAAAATGTATCATTAGGTAGAAATCATTGTCTTGCACTTTCATGCAAGCCACTAATAAATCTTGCACATGTTCAACTAGATCACCTTTTCCTTTATACTTTTCAATTTTTTGTATTTCAAAATTTTTCTGGAAGGGTAGCACAATAATAGAGTGATCAAAAGGGAATGGATATATATCCAGTAGAGTGTAGGTCTTCTTTGGTTTTCCAATCTAGATGTCCAATATATTTTGATTTAGGGCTTATAGTTTCATGCCTACCTCTTTGCTTAGTAAGTTTGTTTTCAGACCTTGTGTGTAGTAGCCTTGTTGTCCCACAATGTTCATTTTGTATGGAGGTATAGGACCATGGTAACCATGTTGTGTGGAAGGAGGGTCAAATCCTTGTTTTATGAAAGGAGGATTAAGTCATTTTTGTGGGAAAGGATTATTAAGCCCTTGTTGAATGTAAGGAGGGCTAATTCCTTGTTGTGGTCAAGGAATATTAAGTCCTTGTTGAAAGTAAGGAAGGTTAAGTCCTTGTTGTGATGAAGGAGTATTAAGTCCTTGTTGAATGTAAGGAGGATTAAGTCCTTGTTGTGGTGAAGGAGTATTAAGTCCTTATTGAATGTAAGGAGGATTAAGTCCTTTTTTTATTGAAGGAGGATTAATTCCTTGTTGATTGTAAGGAGGATTAAGTCCTTGTTGATTTTTTGAAGAGGGGTACCATGATAGTACGTTGGTGGTACACCTTGTTGTTGGGAATAATTTTTTGAAGGTTACCCTAATAGTTTGTTGGAATTACACCTTGTTGGGATGAATTGTATTGAACGTTACCCTAATAGTGCATTGGTGGTACACCTTGTTGTTGGGATGAATTGTATTGAAGGTTACCATGTGACACACCTTGTTGGATTGTCATGTTGGTTAAAGGATCAACGTATGATGCATTATGTGGAATGTATCCTTGTGGGGGGTTGTTACCTTATGGTATGTATTGAGATTGAACTCCTTGATATTCTTGAGCCACTATTGCATGTTCGATTTGGGTTAATTTCCTAAACCAAGGATTGTCTATTAGTTATTGTTTTGGTTGGTCATTGCTTTGTGAGAATATTGGTGGCATATTCAAAATCTCCATTAGTTGGGATATTTTTCTCACAATTGAGTTCTCCCCTCAAGGAATGAGGTTAGGATCGTCAAGACCTTCCACATTAAATTCTATAGGAAGCTTAGCACCCTTTTGCGCTAATTTGATGAAGTAAGTATTTGGATCCTTTCTTAGCATGTTGTCCATTAGTTTAAGTACCTTGGCATTGTTGGAGTGTTGAAAGAATTATTCCTCATCTATTTCTTCCTCACTATCCACTTCTTCTATTACCATGTCCTTGGGATTTTGGTTTTACCTATCCATCATTACTTGTTTACAAATTACTTCCTCCTCACTTGGTGGTTGATTTGGTGTTTCCTTAAATGTGGGTTTCTTTCAAGGAGTTACAAGGTCGCTTGGTCTATAGCCCCATGGGTCACTTCTGTCATTTATGGTGTTTTTGAGAGAAATGATAGAGCTACTTTTGTTTACTTCCATCTTCTTTCTATGTTGTGATCACGTATTTTTCATAAACAAGTTCCAAGACTTTTTTGAAAGTTTGGTGATTTCTAACTATGGAATAAAATAATGCTTTGTTTTTTGAATTTTTTTTTCAAGTGTTTTGGGGATTTTCCTTTTTTTGAGGATAGTATCTATTTCCATGCAAGAGGTGGTAATATAGGCCTTCTAGCCACAAGGTCATCTTTTCATTCCTTTGTCTAGGTTATTAGTTGTGTTTCTCCACTAGGTTGATGTTTCGTTTCTCTAAAATTTGAAATTTCTCAAGCTACTGATAATATCCATTTGTTCACCCTCAATTTTTGTGAAACTTAGTTGTATGATAGGTGCTATAATATTTGGTTGTTGAACTAGAGCAATTAGATGCCAAATGGTCATAAAGTGAATGGTGTTGGTGAATGATACTATTTTTGGAACTCAAAATGTTGAATGAATTGGATCGATATTTCACTTCATTTTTTATAGAGGATATGTTACAGGTGTAGACACTTAAAAATGACCTAGGCCTACAAGCTCTATTTTTCATCTTTCATCCTAGCATAATTATGACATTTAATTATGTCCTTGGTCCACATTTGACTATTAATTAAATAATTCATAATTGTTTAATTAATTCATGTTTGTTAATAATTTATGTCTTCTCGATTATTAAATAAATGAATTTTATTTATTTATTTAATATGTCACTAATTCTCATAATTAAATGAATTTATTAATTTATTTAATTATCAGTCATAATCCTCTAAATTAAATGATTATCTTTAATTATTTAATTACCTAATTTAATATTTCCCTGAAAATGATCTAACTTTATTAACTGTCACTTCATTTTAGTAAATAATCTAAAAATGGATTATTTACTGTCACACAAAATCCATAATTTGAATTTATTTAATTCAAAGTGGTAATCTTCTTATAAAAATCAAGTAATTGAGCAAATTCCATATTTTCCAAATCTACTTTTCAGTTCAACCTTTATCCTCTTGATTCTTTGAATCTTACAAATCAAGCAGTCTTTATCTTCTTGATTTTTGAAAATCTTTATCTTTTTGACTAATTATCACATTTATTCTCGACCGTCGATTTTATTTTATCAAATGACATCTTGCTCACTCATTTAATGATTTTTCCCTAACCCTAATTAGGGATTGTCACATGAAATATCATCCACTGATTTTAGGCTTTGTCAGCTTTCAATCTCGTCCATCCATTCAAAATTGCATTTTCTATAAAATGACAATTTGCTCACATTCTCAGGACTACTTCGTTATTCTGACATTTTTATGCTTATATTTTACTTTGCATTTAGCTTATTTATTTTTATTATTTACTCAGGCATTATATTCATTTGTCATCATCATAGGCATAGTCTTTATTTTGTCATCAAATCCTTCAAAACTTGCATTGGACATTTTCATAGGAATTTGTTCACACACACAAATTGAGGACAACAATCACAATCGTTGCAAGCCAGAAGGTGCTATGGTAAGGAATCATGGAGGCAACAAGTAACAGGTATAATTTTTTTAATTTTTTTAAGCTTCCAATGTGTTTCATAGTTTCTTTGGGTTTTGATTTAATCTATTAATCATCTAACCTACTTGAAAAATACCCATTGTTACATTGGTGAACTCGACACTTTTTTTTTTATAGATACATTGTTGTACGGTTTTTTGTGATTTTTTTTTTACAGGTTCGCATAAACATATGTTTGTCGAAGACTAAAAATCAAAGAAACTCCTAACAAGTATTTTTGCAGATTCGAGTGTCCAAGATTTATTTCAAAACATTGTGTCTGTTATTTTTAGAGTAGAGAATATTTCTTTTGGTGCACATAAAATGAACATGCTTTTAATTCTATTTGATTATTTTTGAAAGTGGTAGGCGAATATTCTCTTACCTTGTGCAAACTAGGTGATCAGAAAGCTAGAACCACTTTGTCCATGTGTAACCTTGATGCAATAACTGAGGTATCCTCTCCCCTTGCGCAATCATGTGATCCTGGATGTAAGAGAAACAATTATTGCCTCTAGAAATTGGGCCTTCCAGGGGATTTCATCACCTCTAGGTGACTCAAACCAGCAATAGAGCTAAAGCCAAGCTACCCTCGACTGGTATATAAATGTGAATCTTAAGTGAAAACCTAAGATTATGAGTGTGGATGTGTCATACAGACCAAGTAGTACTCCCCAAAACCCTATTGAGCTTAATCTCTTTAGGTTGGAGTTCCTCCTAAATGGAGATTAATCTTGCACCCCATGTATGGCCATTCAAATGGGGGTCCCAAATTAAACACCTTTGTGTAGTAGCCAAAAACCTTCTACTTGCTAGCGCAACATCGGTCGATGTGAAGGCATCCACATCTTTGCAGTCTGTAGTAGAGGTGATCAATCTGCCATGGGAGTTTCATGGGGGTTGGAAGCTTGGTTGACCTGAGAAGAGAGTGCATTGTAAGGGGGAGTTCGTACAACCAAGATTCTGAATTCAAGCGCTACTGATATGTGGCTGGGGAAACCCACGTGAAATCTAGTGAATATTTTCCTGGCCTAACCATAGGATTGTGCTTGTCTTATTTGCGTTTCTCTACATTGAAAATATCATGCTTTCCAAGTGTTTTCTATATGCTGAAATGAAACAAACAACATTCAAACATCTGGAAAGAAATAGTCAAACTTCAAACAGTTCAGATTTTTAGCCAAAACATTAGAAAAATTATTAGACTTTTTGCATTCCACAACACATTTGCTATCTCAAATCCTAAATCTAACCTGTTGCACTACATTTTCTATCTTAAATGTCACATTTGAATTGTTACACTACATTTTCCATCTTAAACGTCTCATTTGACCTATTGCACTGCATTTGCCATCTTAAATGTCACATTTGACCTATTGCACCACATTTTCTATCTCAAACACTGCCAAATAGAACATGTATCTACCTGTATGTAAATCTACGATGCACTCAACCTTTTGCAACACATTTTCCACCTCTTGTGACACATCTATTTTTCATAATGAAATCCCTGTCAAAACCTGAGCCCATATAGTCAAACTATTGTAACGCATTTGCATTCCTAAAACACAATTGATACTTTAAACAATGCATCTAACAAATTGTAATGCAATTGACACCCAAAATGACGCACTTTCTTGTGACCTTAGAAAACATTATCACTATAAAAAAACCCAAGGCTAAACAATTGCAAACATATTCTAGACATCTTTTTCTACAGTCTTTGTCAACAATCAAAACAAGAATTGCTCAAATTCCTCCATCCTTGCATGTTAGGTTGTAGTTTTAGTTTTCCAGAGGTCTATCATTGCATTTCCTTAATTGCATCCTTGGTATTTACCATCATTTTAGGTCCTCAATTTTGTTGGTTTTTGGATAGGAATCCTTTCTATTGTTTTTCAAATCTTTGCCTTCAAAATTAAATTGTCATTGGACTTAAACAAAATCACCTCTTTTAGTCTTGGTCCTTTTGTGAACCACTTCCAACTCAAAAGTCTAGTGTGGAAACTTCACATTGTCATCTTGGAATCTTGTCATTTAGTCCTTCAAACAAGTCCCTTAACAATCCAAAATTGATACATTGACCAAAATTTGAATGGTTGAGTATACCTTTCCATAATTATGCCAAAATTGATCACACCTTAGAGTTCCCTTTGACCTAGCATTTTGTACTTTAGTTGTATGTCATTCACTTTGGTCCTCATTATTGCTTTGCATTTAACATCCTTTTTAAACAACGTCATGACATCCACCACCTTATCTTCCCTTCAACAAAATATTGATAGGCTTGCTAGCAAAGTTGAATACCAGTTACACCATAGAGGTCAATACCAACAAGCCTTAGACTTTAAGAGACAATTCTTCCAAACCAAAAATCAATGCCCATCATACCAACAACCCATCAGTTCAAGTTCTCTATCTATCAACCCTCACCTTCAAATGTCTCTTAACAAAAATCATGCCATTAATTCACAATAAACGTCCACTTATCACCCTTATCCTAACCTTGACAAAGGAAACCAATTGTCCACTAGTCCATTCCAAGTCTCCACGTCATATGCTAGTCCTTCACCTATCAATCCCGTCCATGTCTACATGCCTTATCAACCATCTACCAACTCATGTCAAGTCCCCACATCATACCATATTGATCCGGTCCAAGTTTCCACATCCCATTTTAGTCAACCTTACACTAATCTAGTCCAAGCCTCCATGCCATATCCTATGATGTCACCATCTAGTCTAGTCCAATTCCCCATGTCATACCCTTGTCCTTCACATACTAGTCCAGTCCAAGTCCCCATGTCATATCCTTGTCCTTCACATACTAGTCTAGTCCAAGTCCCCATGTCCTATCTTAGTCCTTCACATACTAGTCTAGTCCAAGTCCCCATGTCCTATCCTAGTCCTTCACATATTAGTCCAGTCCAAGTCCCCACATCCTATCCTAGTCCTTCATTCATTAATCCTTTCCAAGTTACTCCCTCACAAGCCACATATAGTCATGAAAATTTTTTCATTACTCAAAGGCACATCCCATTGTCTAAACTTGAGGAGACATGTCAAAATGAAAGTCCAAAGCATGACATCATAACATCACCTTCATGTTAGGATCAAGGTAGTCCATCCCATGACCCTATCTTAAAGTCCATTCAAGAAGTCCGTCAAAACATTCATGACATCCAAAATACACCTATCCTTGAAAAATATTTCAATCCCAATTATGTCATCCATGACAAACCCATATTTGACCAAGACCCTACCATTGACAAAGAAGTCCAAAATGATCCACTCTTTGACTTTTATGCCATTCATGATCAAACAATTTTCGACCCTATACAGGCCTCGACTATTGAAACTTTCCAAAATGAGACACTTGCCTCCATGACACACATAGATGATATTCCTCAAAAACAAGAGTTTTCCATTATGGACATATTTGCAAATGATCGAGTTATAGCTAAATTTACTGGACTCTATGACACTGACCATAATGATGGCTTTGACATTGACTTGGAAGCACCAATAGAATCATCTGAACTTGACATGTCACAAGATCAGACTAATGATATTAGTCAGAAATATGTCCAATATGACAATGAAGCTAAGACACTTTATCAACTAGGGTCATCTATCTTTGTTAGAGTAGGCCTCCTTGTAGATGAAAATATTCCAAGTAATAGTGTCCACATATACAATGATGCGTTAGCATCTTGATTTCAAAAAAAAAATACCCCATCACAAATAGAATCTATCAAAGCATGCATTATCAAGGAAAAGGAATAGGCATACATGAGCAAGGCATTCAAGAACCAATATAGCTTCAAGAAAATTATAGACATCAAGGTCTTGCCTATTCCTCAGACAACAAATCTAATGATGTTAGTGGTACCTCCTTGATATTGGGGGCAACTTTATCATATATAAATGTCAAAATGGAGTCCATGAGTGATCCTTGTCATAAGACTGCTACCAACACCTGTTTCATCCACAACATAAAATATCATTCCATCATAAATAAACCTTCCCTTTGGAACCAACAAAAACAAAAATCTTACAAAGTCAAAAATCAAATGTCAAAGGCCATCAAATTAGACAAAAAGACAAGTGGACAAACGAAATTAAAATGGATCCCAAAGAAAAGTGGATCAAAAAAAGAAAATATCTCAAAAGAAAAATTTAATTACAATGTGGAGCCACAAGACAAGAGGGCTCCCATATACAACAAATGTCCACCTCCTTCAAAATGGTCATCAAGCAAGGCATCTAAGAGTGTTGGTTCCAAACACCATCCCTCCAAAATCTATCATCCACAATCCTAAGTTTGGAAAATAAAAAGTGATTCATCCAAATGTCCAAACAACCTTTCCATGTCTACCATCATCTGTCATAATCCTACATCTTGTCTAAAGTCCAAAGATCCCATGTCACAAATCCGTGACATCATGGCAGCAACTCTTTACTACAAGGAACCTCATGGCACTCTATCGCGATGTGCATATTCTGATAAAGAAAACTGTAGTATCAAAAAGGACCACAATGACATCAATCAATTGTATGCAAGCACTACGATCCTGACAAGGCAACTACTTTAGAAAGGAAATTATTGGCATATCATGGCACCGGTCTCTACATTAGCACCATCAACAACTTCAAAACAATCAATGGTCAGTTAAGACATCAAGGTCATCCTAATATATCAAAAAAAAAAGCAAATTGAAAAATAAATTTTTTTTCACCCTAATGAAAACTTGGCAAACACGCATCTTGGTGACACCAAAAAATTCAAAAATTCAAGAAAATAGTAAAGAGAAAAATTTCGTCCGACAGTGAAAAACTGACAAACATGCACCTTGGATAAGTACCATGATGAAAACCTGGAAAATAGGCATCATGTGTAAAATAAAATGTCTATGTGCACTTTTTCACTTGGGGGGAAAGTTTTCTCATTTCACATTTCTTCCTCTTGACATTGACATCCGACCATTGGATCCATATCATTCCCACCTACCTTGATCTTGACATAAAACAGGCACACATAAATCATGCTTTGGGAAAAATCTTGACATGTCTATCCTTCGATCATATATTGTTCATGAGATGTCATGTCATTAATTCAATAACCTCATCATCCTTATGTGACATGGTCCTTGAATATCATATGACAATTCCTTTAGTCTCATGTATCTCATCCTTTACCAAGGCCACCTCTCATATTTTCATGTCTATCATCTATCTTGGTTTTCCCTTGTCAAACAGTCTAAGGATACTCCATCGTCCCTTTTAGTCCTAACCAAATCATTCCAAATGCAATGAGTCTAATCCATACAAGCACATTATCCAAAATATTACTTGACTTTATTGCTGGTCTAGTTGTAGACCTTGATACTTTCGTCACATTATCATCATCCTCATGTTGTTTCAGGATGTGTCCTTCCCATGTCAAACAACGTTGTCATCACTTGTCAATTGGTGTTTAGCTCGACTAGGGGCACAATCATGTTTGTCCTTGGCTTCTCATGTGTAGGCATCAGTTACATGCATTTTTTGTGATCCTCTTAAACCATTCAAAAAGACAAAAACATCATAAAACGTCCTGAAAAAATACAAAAACATCATAAAATGTCCAAAAGAAAGACCTAATTAAATACTTGAAAAAAGACAAAAAATATAAACTATCAAAAGTAAAAAAAATCATAAAAAGACAAAAATCCAAAAAAAAAATTATTAGAAACTATCAAAAGTCCAAAAAAATCAAAACTGTCAAAATCCAAAAAAACCAAAACATGTCAAAAACAAAAAAACATCTAAATCAATGTCAAAATCCCAAAAAACAAAGTATATCTTGTCAAGTCTGTCAAATCAATCAATCATTGTCATTTGTCTGAACTACATTGTCTTTGCACATTTGCTATATAGGCAAGACTTGTTTGTGAGTCCTGAAGACATGAGGTTAGTCCTTTTAGGTTTTTCAACATTAAAATCATGATTCAATCTTTGGTCATCAAGACAAAGTCATTGGTCATGTTGAACTATGAGGTCTTTGAGTGCATGATGTAGGAAAGGCCATCTGTTGATGAGCCCCCGAGGCCACACTAGGTCAGTCCATTAGGGTTCATGGCATTGCACTCGCACATACGTCAAAATTCTTTAAGTCAAACAATTCATCTCAAAATAAGCAAACTACCACAACCAAACTCTGGAAATTCTTCAATAAACTTGTCACGCAAATCATCATGTCAACATTAGCATGTAGTCAAACTTCAGTCAACAACAGTCAACCTTCTATCAAAACTTGACTCAAACTTCAGACAATTTCTATAAAAACAAATCAAACTTAGTCAAACAATGGTCAAATAGTCAACTCTCGATTATTTTTCAGATGTGTCCTTCTGAAGAACAACCTTTGTCATTTACACCTTAGGATGTGTCCTTCCTAGGTACCATCATTGTCACTTGGCATTTTGAGGGATCCTCTTGAAATTTGAGGATTGATCCTCTTGGCATTAACATTATTCATGATGTGTCCATAAATTTGGAAACCTTTGACATTCAACACTTTGGCATCGTCAAACATGACATCCTTGACATTCAGAAAATCTGACACCTTTGGCATTCAACATCATCAAACCTGACACCTTGACATTAAACACCTAGCATTTAGACACACTTGGAAAACACTTGGCACTTGTCTTTGGCTCTTTCATCATGTTACTAGTTTCTCAACAATGTCCTCACAATAGGATTTAGAGAAGTAGTGATGTATCACGATGATTGTCTTGTCTTGTCTTTTTGACAGTCATGTTACTAGTTTCTCAGCGATGTCCTCACAATAGGATTTAGAGAAGCAACAATGTATCATGACGATTGTCTTGTCTTGTCTTTTGGATAGTCATGTTACTAGTTTCTCCATGATGTCCTAACAACGAGATTTAGAGAAGCAACGACGTATCATAATGATTGTCTTACTTTATCTTTTTGGGATTTTCACGTTACTAGTTTCTCCATAATGTCCTAACAACTAGATTTAGAGAAGCAGTGATGTATCATGATGATTGTATTATTTTGTCATTTTTTGGACTGTCATGCTACTAGTTTCTCGACGATGTCCTAACAACATGATTTAGAGAAGTAGCAATGTATCATGATGGTTGGCTTGATTTTTCATCATGCTACTAGTTTCTCAACGATGTCCTGAGAATGAGATTTAGAGAAGCAGTGATGTATCATGATGGTTGGCTTGAGTTTTCATCATGTTACTAGTTTCTCAGTGATGTCTCGACAACAGGATTTAGAGAAGTAGCGATGTATCATGACAATTGTCTTTTCTTATCTTTTTGGCAGTCATGTTACTAGTTTCTCAGCGATGTCCTGGCAATAGGATTTAGAGAAGCAACAACATATCATGATGATTGTCTTATCTTGTCCTTTTGGAAGTCATGTTACTAGTTCCTCAAGGATGTCTTGGCAATAGGATTTAGAGGAGAAACGATGTTTCATGACTTGTCTTTATTGTCTTTATTTGTCTTTCTATGATTGTCATTGGTTATGACAAAAATACTAGGGCTATTGTGCTCTTAGTATGAGTTGTGATCATCATTTTCTATGACTACTTGTCTTATGTGATGGTACGACCTTGGATACCTTGATCTATGTCATTTCATGGTGTTTGTTGGCCATTACAATAATCCACCCAATGATGATTAAGAGCAATAAATATTAAAGTCCTATGGTAATATTTGAAGGATTTGGTCTAGGAACTAACATGCATCTCGTTCTGTCTTGTCATCTTTTCTCACACATCTCATATAGGCATTGCATCCATATCTTTTGCACTAACATTTCTTTGTCTCTTCATATTCTAGTCTTCTCATCAATTTTGAGAGCACAACTGTGTTCTTAGAACCTATCTGTCCTCTTCAGGGGGCATACTGCTACCCTCCTCATCATTCTTCCTCATCTTATTTTACACTGGGGCATATTTTTGACTTATTTTCTTTGTCACAATTCGACATGCTACATTATGACAAAGAGGGGAAAAATGTAGACACTTAAAAATGACCTAGTCCCACAAGCTCTATTTTTCATCTTTCATCCTAGCATAATTATGACATTTAATTATGCCCTTGGTCCACATTTGACTATTTATTTTAATTCATAATTATTTAATTAATTCATGTTTGTTTATTCTTCATGATTATTAAATAAATAAATTTTATTTATTTATTCAATACATCACTAATGGTCTATTATCTTCTTACAATTAAATAAAATTTTTAATTTATTTAATTATCGGTCATAATCCTCTAAATTAAATAATTATCTTTAATTATTTAATTACCTAATTTAACATTTCCCTCATTTAAAAAAAAAATTAAAATGATCTCACTTTATTAATTATCACTTCATTTTAGTAAATAATCTGAAAATTGATTATTTACTATCACACAAAATCCATATTTTGAATTTATTTAATTCAAAATGGTAATCTTCTTACAAAAATAAAGCAATCAAGAAAATTATTGTTTTTCTAAATCTTCTTTTCAGTTCAACCTTTACCCTCTTGATTTTTCGAATCTTACAAATCAAGCAATCTTTATCTTCTTGATTTTCAAAAATCTTTTCTTTTTGACTAATTATCACATTTATTCTTGACCGCCAATTTGATTTATCAAATGACACCTTGATCACTCATTTAATGATTTTTCCCTAACCCTAATTAGGGATTGTCACATGAAATCTCATCCACTAATTTTAGGCTTTGTCAACTTTCAATCTTGCCCATCCATCCAAAATTGCATTTTCTATAAAATTCCAATTTGCTCACATTCTCAAGACTACTTCATTATTCTAACATTTTTATGCTTAGATTTTACTTTGTGGTTAGCTTATTTATTTTGATTATTTACTCATAGGCATTATAGTCATTTGTCATCATCATAGGCATAGTCTTTATTTTGTCATCAAATCCTTCAAAACCTGCATTGGACATTTTCATAGGCATTTGCTCACACATACAAATCTAAGGGCAACAATCACAATGATTGTAAGCTAGAAAGTGCTATGGAAAGGAATCATGGAGGCAACGAGTAATAGGTAGAACTATTTTAATTTGTTTAAGCTTCCAATGTGTTTCATAGTTTCTTTGGGTTTTTATTTAATCTATTAATTGTCTAACCTACCTGAAAAATAATCCATTGATACAGCAGGAAATATGCTTGAACTAGCCTTGAGGTTGAAGCAAACGTTAATTATCTTAAAAGTTTGAGTGAAGGAATGATCCAAGATGTTTTTTTTTCTTTTGATTCATAAAAGTAGGTTGGAGTGTTTTGTTTTTGCAAACGGATGATGAAATGATGTAAATTATGATGTGTTTTGGGAGTCTAACTATTTTCATTCTCATAATATTTGTAATTAGTTTTAGATTATTTTTTTGAATTGAATCAAAAAAGAGGGAACAAGTGGCAATTTTATAGCAATAACAGTAATGCTTGTCAAAAGAAACTAGATTTCGGTCAATTGTGGCCAAATATGAAAGGAAATTGCAGTAAGTTTTCTCAAAAGAAACCTCTGTGTGTAATTTTTTGACTAGTGAATTGTGTAGGGAAAAGTGGTTGTATTGATCAAAAGTGGTTGTATTAATCAAAAGTGACTAGATTGTAGTCAACTGTAGCCAACAAAATGTGTCAAGTGTGTCAATATTAAGATCAACTGTGGTAGGGATCAACTTCATAGCTTACATGCAATTAGGGTAATAGAGAACAATGCCTTCAATACCAGGACAAAGCACCCAACACAAGCACAATACTTCATGGCTGAATAACAACCCAAGCTTATCCATATTGTTGAGGAGCCTCTTACATAGACACCCAATATGAATAAATTTTCTACAACACAACTGCAAGCATAAAATCACACCCATTGCATCAAGATTATTTGTTTTCAACTAGGAGCCTCTCACCACATAATTACAATATGATCAACTCTAATTTCTCCATCTTCAACATCCTTCATGTTGTGTGTTGTCTCTTAAAACAAAAAAAAAAGGACTTATACTCACCAAAGGATCAATCATCAACCGACTCCTTCAGATCTCCTCAAGCTTTCTAGGCTAAGAAATATTCATAGAAGGAATCCATAGAAATAAGAAACACCAATAATTCTTCCATGCAAGGAAGCCACATGCGAGTCCATGCAAGTACATGCAACACACATGGAAGTATAACAACTCACAAGCCTACACATGCAAGCAAAAGAAAATATCGAAAGAAGGCTCTCATACCACTTGTAGGGAAATCATGGACATCTCAGAATGAACATTTAAGATCATTAGTGCCTTCAATTACTTTCAATACCATTAATTTACTTCAAAGATATTTACTCCTATGCCACAAAGTGGAAACTGTTGATGGTGTTTTCTACACATCAACAACTCATACAAAATATGGAAATTCTATCTCTCTTGAAAGGTAAATTTCTATGAGCAAGCCTCAAGAGATAACCCCAAGGTCTCTAATGTCAAGTCTTGACAATGAATAAATAACTTAGTGATAAATGTGAAAATGCTAGTAATCACAAAGCGACCTTACTACAAGCAAATACTGAATCCTTTAGTTTATCAGATCTAGCAATATGGTGATACTTCAATCCTAAATCTAACTCAGATGATAAAAGAAATAACAAAAGATATAAGGTTTTAAAGAGATTCCTAAACTTAACACTAAACCTAAGATTAACAATGCAAATGACAAACACTTGAAGTGGACCAATCCTTCAGAAACTGATTTCTACTCGACCCTGACGGATCTGCAATCTTATAGAAATTGTAGACACTTTAAAATGACCTAGGCCTGCAAGCTCTATTTTTACCTCTTTCGTCCTAGCATAATTATGACATTTAATTATGTCCTTGGTCCACATTTGACTATTAATTAAATAATTTATAATTATTTAATTAATTCACATCTCTTTTATTCTTCATGATTATTAAATAAATAAATGTTATTTATTTATTCAATACGTCTTTATTTGTCTAAAGTCTTCCTTTAATTAAATAAATTTGTTAATTTGTTTAATTACCTTTATCCACTTATTCTTTTTGATTAATAAATAAATAAATTTTATTTATTTATTCAATATGTCACTAATTTCCATAATTAAATGAATTTATGAATTTATTTAATTATCAGTCATAATCCTCTAAAATTAAATAATTATCTTTAATTATTTAATTACTCAATTTAACATTCCCATCATTTTAAGTCAATTTATTATTTAAAATGATTTCATTTTATTAACTATCACTTCATTTTAGTAAATAATTTTAAAAGATTATTTATTATCTCAGAAAATTCATATTTTGATTTGATTTAATTCAAATTGGTAGCTTTCTTCCAAAATCAAATAAAACAAGCAAATTCTTGATTTTTCAAAGCTGCTTTTTAGTCCACCTTTTATCTTTTTGATTTTTGAAATCAGGCAGTCTTTATCTTCTTGATTTGGAAAATATTTATTTTTGAAATTAATTATCTCATTTATTCTCCACTGCCAATTTGATTTTCTCAGATGACATCTGAACCACTTGTCTAAGGATTTTTCCCTAACCTTGATTAGGGATTGTCAGATTAAATCTTGTCCTCTGATTTTAGGTTTCTGTCAAAAGTCGATCTCGTCCGTCCATTCAAAATTGCGTTTTCTATAAAATGTCAATTTTTCTCACAATTTTGGGACCACTTTGTTATTATAGGAATTATAGTCATTTATCATTTATAATTAGCATAGGCATAGGCATAGTTTTATAATTAAATCCTTCAAAACTTGCATAGGAAAATGGCATAGTCATAATTCTTGCACACTTGATCTGAGGGCATCAATCATACGCTGCAAGCTAGGAGGTGCTATGGAGGTGAATCATGGAAGCTTCGCGAATCAACTCGTATAATTGTTTCATTTGTTATTTGCTTTCATTGTACTTCATAGCTCTCTTGGTTTTGTTATTGTGTTCTAATCATTACTAAACCTAAACCTAAAATTTACCCATTGATACATTGGTAAACCTGACGCATTTATTATTTTGTAGTTTATGTATGGTTTTGGTTTTCTATGTTTTTTTTTGTAGGTACAGGTACGGTGCAACGCATTTGTATTTTATCATGATATATTTGCTACGTCGCGACGTATTCAACAATTGAAATGACGTAATCGACCTGCTACACTGCACTTGCAATAAAAAACATTGCATTTGAACTATCAAGTTGCATATGCCTCTTCAAACGATGCACCTGTATTCCTAAACCACATCTTCCTGTCAACCCAGAATGCAGGACCGAGCTGCATTCGTAACACAGAGCGACATATTCGTTTTGCTGTGACACATTTTCCTGGTACTGTTTTGTTCTTATTTGCATTCGGGTTTTTGATGTTTTTTTGTTCTTTTTGTTTTCTTTAGCATTCTAGTTTTATTTTATACATTTTTCCTAGTGGAGGTTTTTGTGTTACGAATCGTAGTTTGCAGTGTGTGGCAATTACATTTCGTGGGTCCAAGACTCATGGATCAAACTACTAACTTGTGGTTTTGCAACTCTGTTAGTTGAAGACTCATTTCTCAAACAATTTGTTTGTGATTTTTAGTGTAGAAAAAACTTCCTTTCATGCATTAAAATGAATGAGTGATTGATTCTGTTTGACTGTGCTTGAAGGTGGTAGGTGATTATGCTCTCACCTTGTGAAAACTAGGTGATCAGAAAACCAGACCCACCTTATTTTTTTGTGTCACCCTCATGATTTAGTAATCAAAGTATCTTCTCCCCTTGCGCTTTCGGGTGATCTTGGGTGTAAGAGAAATGGTTACTAACTCTAGAACTTGGGCCTGTTCTAGTGGGAAAAAGTACTCACCCCAGGATGACTCAGACCGGTAGCACCCTAAACCCGAGGGACTTCCAGCCGGTATATAAAATTGGATTCTTGGGGAAAGCCCAAGAATCACGCGTATGGTTCCAACGAGATGGATCTGAAAGGGGACTCTCGCTGCATGGATCATGCCCTATGAACAGAATTCCCATATTAAACACATCTTGTTTTAGAGTCCAACCTTTTTTGGCCATTGCTTGATATAGTGTAGGGTACAGTATCATGCCTGAAGACACTCACTACTGATCCCCTTGAGTAGAGATAGCAATTCTTGGGAAGTCATTACCCAAAGAATCTAAATTTGGTGTGATCGAATGATGTTAATGAGTCGTGGAGGGGAGCCAATGCCACCAAAATTCTAAGCTATCCACTCTCGAGAAGGAAAGGTGTTTATCACCAATCCGGGGTATATCGATGGGCAACATCAAGTATACAAACCCTTGTCCTATTGGCCTTTTAGGATTGTACTTGTCTTATGTGTGCTTGCTTATATTCAAAACATTGTGCTTGTCAAGTTCTTGCTAGATTTCTCAAACATTATTCACCACATTTACATTTCTGGACAAAAAATTCAACATTAGATAGATCAAATTTTCCCTCAGTGTGTCAAGAAACTCAATTTTAAAAAACTATGTCACAATTGTTGAACCGCATTCAATTTTCTCAAACGCATTTGAAAATACTGTGATGTAATCACACTGTTAAACTGCATTTGATCTCAGAAACACTGCATTTTTATGTGTTACAATGCATTTAAACTTCACAAAGCTGCATCTGCAAAACTAAGTTGCATTTTTCAGTCCCAAAACATCATTTGCTAAAACCAAACCAAATTCACAATACTGTGATGCATTCAAGGTCTCAAACGATGCATTTTCCTGACAAAATAATTTTTTCATACAAAGTCAAATTTGAGTCTAAAATCTTTCAATCATTTGTCAAACACTGTTTCCAAAGAGATTTTTTCAGAAACCAAATTTGAAATTTCTCAAAATGTTTGACCATTAGTTTGCATTCTTGACAATAGGCTTCATCTTTCAAATTTTAGTTGCATACATTAGGCATTAGCTTGACCCTAGGTTTTCATCCTTGCATACTTTGGATTAGGAAAAGCTCAACACGACTTACAACATCGGTGTCTTCGAAACTAGGTTTTAATGGACTTGATCAACATTCCCTTTTTTTGAGTCATTGTCCCTTTTGTGAAATTTTCCAACTCAACAGTCTAGTTAGGAAAACTCACTAGTCATTTTGACCTTGTCATTCTTTCATTTTCAACAAGTCCTTTAGTAACCAAAATCGAGAACAAAGATTGAGCTTAGAAGTGTTTAGGTATCCTTTTGTCCAAATTGCATTCTAGGATATATCTTACATACTTTATTCCCAAAAATCCAAAAATATTATTTATCCTAGTCGTTATTTTGAACCTACACCTTGCATTTATCATATTACGCCCTTAGTCATCTTAGTTGACATTTTCTTTAGAAAGCATAATCTTGCATTGTCATCCTTTATCAAAAATCCAAAAAAAAACATAGGCTAGCATCATCCTCACATTTAGTTTTCCTTCTCATAATTTTCATTTGAGCAATCTCATTTTATGGTGGAAATTAGACTCGAAAAATAGAAACGACAAATGGAAAATTTTGTACAAGACCCCACTTCCAATGTCAACAATCCCACGTATGACCCAAATTGGAAATTTGACGATCCATTTTCCAACATGAATAATCAACCTCTTATGACAATACCATCCTCATCAAATAGTCCCTTTGAACCATTCTTACATAAGGATAAATATGGACAAATACTTGAGGAAAACCTAGAGGTAGTAGCACAAGATCCAGAAGCTTCTCAATTTGTGGAACAAATGGTCCTATATGACAGAAAAATATTTGGCCATACTCTTAAGTCAAGGATCCAAATTACCTCAAGGTTTTGACATTGATACCTTGAGATTGACAACTCCTGCCAATAATGCCAATAGTGGTCAACCTCCAAACTCCACAAGAAATACCTTTTTTGATGCTACACCGATTGTGGCTGCTACCTCCAACATTCCTAATAACTCCCATTCAATAAATACTACATCCATTGGAGGATCACAATATGTCACAACACCCACAATACCCACAACACTGTCACAATTGGCTGGAACCACTTTTGGCTCCTTAGCAATGTGGGAAAGTTACTCCAATCCTCTCTTTACCACTACAGTAAATTCCATGGGGGCATCATCAAGTCATACTAATCCCCCCTTAACAACTACATCTAATACCATGATTACACCTTCATCATATCCTCCCATTGGTGTCTCACAAAATCCTTTTGGTAGAGGCAAACAACATATCTTTATGGAAGGACAACAACAAAATGTTCATACGACAACATAGTCAAATGTCATTGCCTCCCAAGGTCAAAATATAAACATTCCCCTTGTACCAACCCAACAAATGGGACAAGGTAGTCAAAACACATAGCCCATGGCATCATTCGCGCATCAAAACATTCATGGTCACCATATTCCCCAGATATCGACCCAAATGGCTGGGGGACACATCCCAACATACTCATCCCATATTCATACTCACCAACATACCCCCAATCCAAACTTTCAACACCAACAACACACAAATCTAAACACATCATACATATCACAACAACCGATACCTCAACAACATGCCAACATTCACTCAAAACGAAAGGGGACCTATGGCGTACCAAGCAATCCTATGTGTGGGACCACCAATGACCCTATAATGGATGGGTTACAAGCAAGAATAATGGGTCTAGAGAAGACCATATAAAACACACATATATCCAGCAAAAAATCAGAAGTGTCATATGATCTAAATGTATATCCTTTCGACATGAACTTATACATTCCACCATTTCCTTCGGGATATGTGTCACCCAATTTTACAAAATATAGAGGAAAGACAAACCCCATCGAACACGTACACGAGTTTGCAACCAATTGTATGGATGCCGCCTATGAATAAACATAGTTGATGAGACTCTTCTCAAAGTATTGCAGGTCCTTCCCTTGAATGGTTCTCCACTCAAAAGGACATGCAAACATGGGATGAGCTTAAATAAAAATTCATAAAAAATTATGCATAGAACATTGACATGGACACCTCTATTACAAGCTTGTGCAATCTCACACAAGAGGATGCCGGTGAAACATTCATCCCATTCTTTAAAAAATGGAGTCTAGCTAGTCAGAGTCACATTGACATACCCGAAAGGGAAAAGGTGGATATGTTCATTCTAACACTTTTGGGCCCCCTAAAATACGCATTGCAAGTGCATTGCTACACAACCTTCACAGACCTAGTCAAAAAAGGCGTCTAGATTGAGAAAGCCCTTATCACAAAGGGAGAGCTAAGATACGGTCCAAAAAACACAAATGTAAATCCCCCCGCCGACAAAAATAAATACTGAGTCAAAAATAAACATGTTACAAATGATAGTGTTGGTGACACCAAGGCTGCAAATAGTATGGGTCCTGTACTAGCCCTAAAAGGGGTTCAACCAAAGAACAAGCCAACAATGATATTGACACCCCGTACCAATATCCCTTCAAACAACCAAAGCGGCCAAAATAATCAAGGACAATATTGCCAGATGAGACAATTCCCTAGGGGTCACACATACACTCCCTTGGGTGAGCCCATTGAAGAAGTCCTCAAGAAATTCCTTCAGAATGGTGTTATCATACTTCAAGAACCAAAACCATATGACACAAGACAATTCAAACTAGCATGGAGGTACAATAATGCATTCTATGATTATCATTGTGCAAAAGGACATAAAACTTCTACCCGTCGACAACTGAAAAACCTGATACAAGACCTTATTGAGAGTCATATCATTGAGGTAGGTGGATCACAATTTTCCTCCAATTCAGATAATACTATTCATAAGAACCCACTACAAAACCATGGTTCTAATAATGCTTCCATGTCAGGTCCATAGACAAATAATAATCAAGCTAACTTTTCCTGCACCAAGTACGACTATTCTGAGGGACCTATTATACATAATTTCTAAACTGACAATGAATACATTAATACCATTACAATCAAGAGAGCACCCCAATGCAATGCTACTACTCAAAGTGGCAAGGTCACCATAGCTAGTTCTTGTCCCTCTAGGCAACCTAAAATCACCATACCTGACCCAACTCCTAAGCAGTCACAACCCGTCTCGACCACAAAGCAAGGGCAACCCAAGAGTCAGTTCAACCTTATCGACTAGCTTGGAAAAACTCCTGCACAAATTTGTATACTTGAGTTGCTTCGCATATCTCCCACGCACAAGGCAATACTAGATAAAACCCTGCAAGAGTTGTCAATCCCTAAGGATATTGATGTCAATCAGTTTGAGACCATGGTGAGATACCTCACTACGCCTCACCACGTCACCTTTTCTAATCAAGACTACTCGTTACCTAAGACTAACCATAACAATGCATTACACATTGAAACTTTCATCCATAAGCACAAGGTTAGAAGAGTTTTAGTAGATGGCAGAGTAGGATTGAACATATGTTCTCTAAAATTGGTTAAGGCTCTAGGATTTTTTGATTCATGCATAGACCCTACAAAGAGTATAGTGATCAAAGCATATGATGATGAAGAACGCTCTTCACGAGGTGTTATTTCTCTTCCCATAAGAGTGGGACCGGTCATTGTGGATACAACTTGTTAGGTCCTAGATTTGGAATTACCTTACAACATCTTGCTCAGTTGTCCATGGATTCATGCCCTAAAAGTAGTTCCCTCCACGTATCACCAATGCTTAAAATTCCCTTTTGATGGCACAAAAAATACTATTTATGGAGACCATGACCCTTTTCAATATTGCACCAACCTAAGGGGCATTTCTAAAAATCGAGTGCCCATCAGCTGAGAAGCTCCTGACCCCTCTTCTTCTAAGTACATTGACCCATCCACACTCGCACCATCTTCCACACCTCCTAAGGATGAATCCAATGTCAAGATCCATGACCTAGGTTGTGGAGAATTTAAACTACATATGACATATAGCATCACAACACTACCCAAGTCTCCAAAGGTCTATGGTCAACCATGTTTCAAAATGGAACCCAAGGAAATATTCAAAGTTCCACCAAAAAAAGTTTTCATAAAATGGGGAGACATGAGTAACGAAGACCTTGCCAATATTACAGGATGGCTCCATAAGGAAATGGTAGACCTACCACCATTACCAGTCAAGAAATATGGAAAGGGATATGACATAATGAAGGCTAAAGGTTATGATGGAACTAGTGGCCTAGGCAGAAATAAAACTGGATGAAGGGAGCCCATAGAATCTTTTATAATACCAAAGCATCTTGTACTAGGGTATGGATTTCCTGAAAGTGATGACCGACGTACCAATGGGATTTCGAGTGATTGAGTGCATGCTTCAAAAAGTGTTGAGACCGCTAAGGAAACCTTCACCGAAACTGACTCCCAAAAGTGGGAATTTGGCTCTGAAAGATCCTTAAGTGACTGTTTCCTCGATGATTTGTTTGTTGAAATAGGGGAACTAACCTCTGAACAAAAATTTTGGCAAACATTTAAAATTAATTAGGCACAGAATAGTCAAAGTCCCATTACCATTCCCCATTACATACAAGACCCACTATTTGAATCCCATTAGTCCAATCCATCTGAAGTACCAGATGACACTGAAAACCATGACTCTAAGTCCTTCACCCCTTATTTTGACAACAAATATGAGACTAGTGAAGGGGAATATTGGATAGAGTCTAATGTAGAATTGGATGATGATAATTTCATCTACAATATATCTGAATCCGTCTACATGCTTTCTTTATCCTCCCCTCAATTCACCAACACTGACGATGGCATTTCCCTAGTTTATCCTCAATTAATCGATTGGGACCAACAAGGCCCACTGGTCCTGGACACCTTTCAGAATGATGAGGAAATTGCAAAATTTATGGGATTACGTGAGGGCATACCCTATGGTGATCACAAGGCAGGATTCTTTATTGAACTAGATTGTGCGGCCTACTTCGACGAGACTACTCCATCCTCCAGTCGTAAAAGTAAAAATTAGAATAAAACAAAAAATGAAATGTCTTTAGGTGAAAACTGAAAGGCACCTTCTGACGACAAAAAAGTAAAAATAAAGGACATATCTATGGGTGAAAACCTCTCCGAGGTGCCAAAGATGGAGGACTGGACTTTCTTCCTGTAACACAAGAGAAATCAACTATGATTATAGAGGAAACCATTGAAGACAACATATCAACAACACAGGGTCCCAAAATGGTCCTCTTCGCCGCATCATTGACTGAAGAAGAGAGACCAGAATTTCATAACTTCTTTGTAGAACATAAAATAAACTTCACATGGTCCTATGCTGACATGTCAGGACTAGACCCATAACTGGTTCTGCATCATCTGACACTATTACCCAATTCCAAACCAGTAAAGCAAAAGTTACACAAAATGCATCCTCAGGTTGGTCTATTGGTCAAGGCCGAGTTGAAGAAACTTCTTGACACTGGATTCATATGGTCTATTGATTATGCCGAATGTATATCTAACCTTGTGCTAGTAATGAAGCAAAATGGAATGATCCAAATCTGTACAAATTTCAGAGACCTCAACAAGGCATGCCCAAAATATGACTTTCCTTTGCAAAATATTGATATCATAGTTGACCTAACAGCGGGATATGAGATGTTGTCCCTCATGGATGGTTTCTCTGGCTACAATCAGATCCGTATTTCCCCTAAAGACCAACATAAAATGACATTAACTTTCCCTTGGGGTACATACTATTGGAATGTCATGCCATTTGGCCTTAAAAACATAGGTGCCACATATCAGAGGGCTATGACTATGATCTTTCATGACATGATGCATAAAATCATGTATGATTATGTAGATGACCTTTTGGCTAAGTTAGCTACAAGAAAGGATCATCTAAAATTACTAGACACAATTTTCAAGAGACTAGAAGCATACAAAGTTTGACTGAATCCTAAGAAATGTGTCTTTGGAGTAACATCGAGTAAACTCTTGGGATACATAGTTTCTCAAAAAGGAATTAAAGTTGATCCAGTGAAAGTCAAAGCCATCATGGACATGCCTCCTCCCAGAGGAATAAGAAAACTCGGGACATTACAGGGCAAGGTACAATCTATCCAATGCTTTATAGCACAATTGGCTGACAAGTGTCACCCATTCCAATATCTTCTGCACAAGGGTATCCCCTTTGTGTGGACAGATAAATGCCAAGGTGCCTTTCAACAAATAAAAGATTACCTACTTTCACTGTCAGTCCTCATGCCTCCCATTCATGGAAAACCATTGATCTTATACATTTCTGCCACTACTTTTGCACTGGGGGCATTGTTAGCACAAAATGACCACGAAGAAAAAGAAAGAGCCATATATTACATCAGTTGGAAACTGGTTGGGTATGAACTGAACTACACATCAATTGAATGGGATTGTCTAGCAGTTGTCTTTGCAACATAGAAACTAAGACATTATATGTTAAGCCATCAGACACAACTAGTAGCAAAGATCAACCCCCTCAAATATCTGTTAATTCGGGCAACATTAACAAGACGTCTGGAAAAATGGGTCATGATTTTAAGCAAATATGATATTAAATATGTAGAAAGAAAGGTAATAAAAGGACAAGTCATTGCAGAATAGTTGGTGGATGCACCTTTACAAAGTGATCATCTGTTAGTAAAATATTTTCCAGATGAGTCGATATTCCATATGGAACCTAAGTCAACTTGGTGACTCTACTTTGATGGATCATAGACAAATCATGACTTGGGGGCAAGAATCATGTTCATCACACCTTAAGGAGACTCCATCCCTAGGTCTTTCTGCATAGGTTTCCCATGCACAAATAATGTGGCAGAATACGAGGAACTGGTTATAAGACATAGAATGGAAATCAAATGGAAAATTAGAACATTGCATGTCTATGGGGATTCTCAGTTAGTCATCAACCAAGTTAATGATGACTATGACACAAAAGATGAGAAGTTGATGCCCTACAAACAAATGGTTGACAATTTCCAAACATACTTTCATATGGTAACTCTTGAACAAGTTCTGAGAATATAGAACAAATCGGTAGATGCCATGGTTACAATAGGCTCTCTCCTCAACATTCCAAGCAATATGCCTCAGCTAGAATTCCTAATAGAATAATTGTTGGTTCCTACCTATGACATTCCAAATTCAGAGATGGTTTGCAAACTGGTTGGTCTCGACTCTCCTTGGTACTAAGATATCTATGATTACCTTAAGTCCCAAACCCTTCCACCTAACCTATCCAATAACCAAAGGAAGAACTTCATCTGAAAAGCCACAAGATATGCCATCGTCAGTGATACCCTTTATCACCATAGTTTTGACGACACCTTCCTTAGATGTCTCGACACCAAAAAAGCACGTACAACCTTATGAGAAGTACATGATGGTATAAGCGGGTCTCATTCGAGTGGTCCTACTCTGGCCAAGAGGATAATGAGGCTTGGGTACTATTGGCCAACCATTGAAAATTATGCACTAGAATATGTCAGGACTTGTCGCCAATGCCAGATTCACATTGATTTGATTCACACTTCAGCATAAGAACTTTGGCCAATCACTTCTCCTTGGCCCTTTGCACAATGGGGACTCAACCTTGTGGGTAAGATCCATCCTACCTCATCCAAAGGCCATAAATTCATCATCACCACCACTAAGTATTTTATGAAGTGGATTAAAGCCATCTTGTTGACATACATAACCGGAAAACAAATATCAAAATTCATTTTTAACTACATCATTTTTTGGTATGGCCTTCCGCAATGCATCATCACTAACAATGGACGTCCATTTAAAAACCAAGACATTCATGAGTTATGTGAGAAATTCCATATCCAATATCATTTTTCATCTCCATATTACCCACAAGGAAATGGTCAAGCTGAGGCGTCAAATAAAACCATTGTTAAAATCCTCAAAAAGACTGTCAATGACACTAGTCGTGACTGGCATATACAACTCAACCCTACTCTGTGGGCTTACCGCACTATCATTTGTACGCTTACAGGAGCCACTCCATTTTCCCTGGTCTTTGGAGTTGAGGTCATCTTGCCCATTGAGGTTGAAATTCCTTCTTTACAAGTCTCCCTGAAGGGTCTAACTGATGATGAGGAGTATAGGATGTCACGCCTTCACGAGCTGGAAATGTTAGAGGAAAGAAGGAAAAATTACCTGAATCATCTTCAAGCATATCAGAACCATCTTTGTCACAGTTACAATAAGAAAGTCATGGTCAGGAAGTTTGACATTAACGACTTAGTCCTCATGCAGAACCCTAAGAACCAGGCCGACAGAGAAAAGCCAGGCAAGTTTGAACCAAACTGATTGAGCCCTTATGTCATCATATCTTCTTTTGGTTATGGAGCGTATCAATTAGCTACTCTAGATGGTGAACAACTGATAGAGCCTATCAATAGTTTACATCTTGGAAAGTCCTACGCATAGCATCAAAAGATCGAGTTGACAACTTTAAAAATACAAAAATAATGAAAAATAATAAAAAAATGTTGCCTAGATAAAAACCTGGCAAATAGGCATCTTGGTGATACCAAAAAAATGAAAAAATGACAAAAATAGTAAAGAGAAAAATGATTCGTCCAAAAGTGAAAACCTAGCAAACAGGCACTTTAGATAGGTACCATGGTGAAAACTTGGCAAACAAGCACCATGCGTAGTCAATCATTGCTCGACCATCTACTGTTACTTCATCTACCTAGGCCTAGGATGGAACACATCTCCCGTCACTATCACGTTGATTGACATGACATCATGCCCTTCCTCTCATGGTGGATAAATGGTTAACATCAAATGCTATATACTAACCATCTGGTACTGCACGCATATCCCTTATTTCATGTCCTTTAAAATTGGCTAAGTCTTGGACCTGACTGGGGGAAAAGTTTTATCATACGACTGTAGTGGGTATCACGCACGGTTCGGGAAATCGCAAAAAGTATTGAAAAAAGACAAAAACATTGCAAAAAGTCCTGAAAAAAGCAAAAACATGATAAAAAGTCCTTAAAAAAAGGACAAAAACACTCCAAAAAGTCTTGAAAAAGACAAAAACACTTCAAAAAGTCCTGAAGAAAGACCAAAAACATCATAAAACATCATGAGGAAAGATATAAATATTGAAAACTTCCTAAAGAAAACCACAAAAAATGTCAAATTGCTCAAAGAATGCAAACACAGAGTCATCTTTTGTCAACTTCATCATGTCAGTTAATCAATCTTTATCATCTGTCTGAACTACATTGTCTCTGCACATTTGCTATGTAGGTAAGACTCATTTTTGAGTCCCTGAGACATTAGGTCAGTCTTTTTAGGTTTTTCAAAATAAAATCATGACTCAAACTTTGGTCAACAAGACAAATTCATTGGTCGTGTCGAACTACAAGGTCTTTGAGTGCATGGCATAGACAAGGCCATTTGTTGATGAGCCCCCAAGGTCGTACTAGGTCAGTCCATTAGGGTTGATGGAATTACATTGGCACACACGTCAAATTTCTTCATGTCAAGACAAAATCATTTTCCAAATGGGAAAACTCCTAAAACAAAGTATGGCAATGATTTATTCAAACATGACAATCACATCAGCATATAAATTTTTTTTTGACATATAGTCAAGATAAGTCAAACTCAGCCAAACTTTGGTCAAACTTGGTCAAAACAAGTTACATTATCATAACCTGTCAAACTGTCAACTCTCGATTCACTTTCAGATGTGTCCTTCTGAAAGATAACCTCTATCATTTAGGCCTTAGGATGTGTCCTTCCTAGGCATCATCACTATCATTCGACATTTTGAGGGATCCTCTTGACATCTAAGGATCACTCCTCTCGACATCAATATTCTTCAGATGTGTCCTTCTGAAGAACAAACTATGTCATTTATGCCTTAGGATGTGTCCTTCCTAGGCATCATCACTGTCATTCAACATTTTGAGGATTCTTTTCAACATTTAAAAGGATCAAATCCTCTCGACATCAACACTATTCAGGATGTGTCCTTCTTGAATTTGGAAATCTTCAAAATTTTGTCATCTTGGCATCATCAAAACTTTGACACCCCGACATTTCATCATCATCAAACCTAACATCTTGACATCCAGACACACTTGGCAAGCACTTGGCACTCATCTTTTTATTTTTTCATCATGTTATTAGTTTTTGACGATGTCTTGGCAACAAGATTTAGAAAAGAAGTGACGTATCATGATTGTATTATCTTTTCTTTTGGCTTTCATCATGTTACTAGTTTTTTGACGACTTCTTGGCAACAACATTTAGAAAAACAACGAAGTATCATGATTGTCTTATCTTCTCTTTGGATTTTTATTATGTCACTAGTTTTTCAGTGAGATCCCAACAACATGATTTAGAGAAGCAGTGATGTATCATGATGTTTGTCTTGACTTTTGACATGCATGATTACTAGTTTCTCAGCGAGGTCCTAATTTCAGGATTTAGAAAAACAACGACATATCATGATAAGAGCTCTATTTGGTATTTTGGCAATCATGTTTCTATTTTCTCAAGGATGTCTTGGAAACATGATTTAGAGAAGCAATGATGTTTCATGAATTGTCCTTGTCTTTTTTCCTCCTATGGTTGGTTATGACAAAAAGACTGAGGAAATTGTGCTCTTAGTATGAGTCATGATCATCCTTTTCTGTGACTGCTTGTCTTATGTAATGGTATGACCTTGCACACCTTGATCTATGTCATATCATTGTGTTTGTTGGCCATTACAATAGTCTTCCCAATGATGATTAAGAGCAATAAATATTAAGTCCTATGGTAAAGTTTTGAAGGATTTGATCTAGGAACTGACATGCATCTTATTTTATTGGTCTGGTCATCTTCTCTCGTTAGTCTGGTCATCTTCTCTCATCCATCTCATGATGATATCCTGTGATATACAAAAACATAAGTGCATACATGATCATATAAACATTGCATGAGGTCCATACATACATTATCCATAGCATTAAATCATATAAATTTCATGGCATATGGCATTAACATAATCATAAACACGACATTAACATAATCATAAAAATTGCATCCATTTAATAAATACATTAGGCATATCATTATCATCATCATCACATATAAATAAGCATTGCATCATCATGGCATCATAATCATAAGTAAGCATCATAGGACATACGTGATACATCATAAATAAACATCATATATAAAGCATCACATCACATATATCATAATGCATAAATCAAATAACATCGCATGATACACATATAGGCCACATCAAAACTACATCATCAGATAACATCATCTAAAAAATATACAATGTCATAGGATAGAGTCAATAGATATCCCAAAAATGGATCTCGCAGGCTCAATAGTCTATACATAATGTGTCATAAGATAGAAATAAATATGACAAACATGCCCCTAGGATAGGCTCTCATCGTCCCCTCGTGGTAGAGAGTGTGGTGGTTGTGGATCTGTGACTAGCACTGAGACAATGGGTGGACCGGTAATTGCCTCTATCTATCCAACCAATGGAACTGCCATAGATAGCATCATCTCCATGGTAGTAAACACTGGTGATGTCACTACAGCCTAACTCTATGATGCTGATGGATCTACCACTGGTGGCTACCTCTATACTAAACTCTACACTGAACTTGTAGATCCATGACTGTGGCTCGAATGATGACTCAAGGCATGCCTGTGAGAGTGGTGGGACCTGTGCCCTGATGTGTGCCCTAACGAGGTAGACCCTTCACTTGTGTGACTCCTGCTACTGCTGCCACTCCCTGATTGGTGACCATTGCCTATCCTCGTTTGTGACCATGACAATGTAGGATCTCATCGCTCAGGAGGCACTGCTTGCTCATGTAGTGTTCTACACTATCCCAACCTCGTGCTCACCCTAGCCAGCTCACAAGCAATATCCACAAAGGCCCTGTGCATAATGCTACAAACTCTACACACCACTGAGCTGAGTCCTACTAATGGATCACTACCTGATCCCACTCTACCTGAGCCACCTCTAGCTTTGACTGTAGTGCTTGAACCTATGAAACACTCTCATTCAGTCTCCTCTGAAGGTCTGGTACCCTTTGGTTTTTTGTGGCATCATGGGGTAGTGCCGAGCTGGGGGGTATCTCCTCATCTCCCTCCACCATCCTCCATCTGAGAAGTCTCTCAACCTCATCCATGGCATCATCGTCATCATCTTCATCATCTACCACATCCTCTCCACCGACTCCCTCATCTTGAGGCACATCTACCTCCACATCCTCCTCCTATTTGGCCTCCTCCACCTCCACATCCTCCTCCTGTTTGGCCTCCTCCACCTCCACATCCTCCTCCGATCTGGCCTCCTCCTTGACCACATGCTCCTCATGTCTCTCCCCCTCCTCGACCACCTCTGGAATAGCATCTAGTGCTACTCTCGCCACACATGGGCGCACCCTCCTGCCCTGTCTCTGACCATCTCTCCTCCGTCTTTGGTCATTGCCTCCATTACCTCCAAAATCTCCCTCATCTCCACATCTCCACCCTGGCCTCCATCCCATCCTCCACCCTGACCTCAGTCTCTCCCCTTGCCTCCATCCCTCCCTCGACCTCTACCTTTGTCACCATATTTGCCTCCTCGCCTAACTCTCGACACACAAGGTATCACTAACCACCTATCCACAGGTGTGGGCCCATTGGGATCTATTAATGGCACTGGTCTATGTGCCTGCCACCATAGGTCATAATCAGTTGTGATCCCAAGATTTGTCTCTCCACCTCTCCATCCCCATGGCTGGGCTCTTAGCCCATCGATCTACTACTCGGCGAATGCTACTGGAATTGCTGGCCCCAAGCCACCTCTCTGGAGGACTGAGCATACTCGATTGTCCCCATAGGAACACCCTACTACTCTCTAAACTGTCTGAGTACATGCTATGGAAAATACATCTCTATGATCAGTTGGCTCTGCACTGTCCTGCCAATCAAGTACCGATACTGTCTACATAGGTTGAGATGGTCCACCTCATCATCCCACTGCTGGAAATCTTTGTACGACTACCAGATGAATGAAATCATGGTGTCAATACAATGAGGCCACCAACCTGTATCACCCATCTGTGTCTACTGTAATTCACTGGCATAGTATTATGCATATGGCATCCCCGCGACCAATTGTGGTCTCTGAATTGGTAGATGAAATATCGCTATGTGCTCTCAGGCCCAAATCATCATCAAGGTGGTGCCATATGATATACTCTCTGCTCTCATGTATACGACCTCATGCAGCTGGTGGTAGAGTGTGCCCAATAAACAAGGCCCCCAGGAATACACGGTCCTATCTCTCCTCATCCCAACTAGGTCGTTTCCCCAACCAATAGGGAACCCATGTCCGTGATGATCGGGAATCAATATCCTGTCGATCAATGTCGCCAGGAATGCATCAAATCAAGCATTATGCTCCACCATAAACTCCCTACAGATCTGATATCCCTGGATGCCAATTCTTGTGCCCTCATCTTGATAGTACACCCTGAAGGACAACTCGCCATGGTGAGGGTTATAGACAATCCGCTCTCCTTAGATCGTAACGCATAGAATGCAGTAGACTTCCTCAAGCGTAATGGTCGCCTCACCCATCGGCAGGTGAAAGGAACATGTCTTCGAATGCCAACACTTGAATAGCACAGTCAGTAGTACCCTATTTGCCTGAATAGCGGGCATATAGGCGACATAGAACAAGCCTAGTGACATCAACCGTCGCCGCTCTCACGAAGTCAACTAATCAGTAAACCAGAAGGTCGTCGGTCTACTCTCTTGCATGTATATCAGTGCAAGCTATCTCTGCACAAAGCCAAACAATTCATTAGTACCTTCTAGACAATTGCTAGTATCATCGAACAACATTGAAAATTTGAAAAGCATCAAAATCAGCACTAGTCAAAGTCAAAGTCAAATGCATTGCGTTGACTGCAATTGCATTGTGAAAAAATAGTTGCATCGTTTCGTACATCAAATGCTTCATGACATGTCAATTGTGTCATTCTGACAATCAAATGAATCACATCAGAGCACTTGTGTCATGATATATGACATGTGTCAATCCATTCGAATGCGTTGCTTGGACAGGTGATTGCATCGTAAAATGATGATTGTGTCATTCTAATTGTCGAATGTGACTCAAAAAGGTGAATGCGTCGCATTTTTTGTCAAATTTGTTGCAAACCACTGTCTTGCCTTGAAAATCTATTGCACTTGCATCATGACGCATCAAATGCATCGAATGTGAAGGCGAATGTAGCTTACGCACACACATATGCATTGTGGTGCATTAGTTGTTGGCCCTAGAAACCTACTTTTGACATGCAAAATGAAAAAATTACAGAGGTTAGGGGTACATACCGTTGCCTCTAAGCCCTCTGGCCACTTATAAGTCTATACGATCTCGCCATAGTGCTCTTTCACTAGAATCACCATCCTCTCTACTGTCTTTTTTGCTCTAAGCTCTTGAAATTTGCAAAGTAAATAGTGGAAATGAATTGAATTTTACCCCTTTGTCAACCTATTTATAAAACTCATAATGCCATATGTCAACTAGGTTATTATTGAAGACTCATTCGACCGACTTTGAGCACTCGGTTGGCTGCCTTAAACATGTCAAAATCCAAAACCGACTGCACCATTGCTTTTCTAGTCATCAAATTGACTTATCGGGACCCTTTCCAAATTTTTCTACTGTTGACCCAAAATTTGAAATTTTTTACGAGGGGGCATTGATACTCTACACCTTCACTGGGGCATGGTTTTGACTTATTTTCTTTGTCACAATGCGACATGCTACATTATGACAAAGAGGGGAAAAATGTGAACACTTAAAAATGACCTAGGCCTGCAAGCTCTATTTTTACCACTTTTGTCCTAGCATAATTATGACATTTAATTATGTCCTTCCACATTCGACTATTAATTAAATAATTTATAATTATTTAATTAATTCACATCTCTTTTATTCTTCATGATTATTAAATAAATAAATGTTATTTATTTATTCAATATGTCTTTAATTGTCTAAAGTCTTCCTTTAATTAAATTAATTTGTTAATTTGTTTAATTACCTTTATCCATTTATTCTTCCTAATTATTAAATAAATAAATTTTATTTATTTATTCTATATGTCACTAATTTCTATAATTAAATGAATTTATGAATTTATTTAATTATCAGTCATAATCCTCTAAAATTAAATAATTATCTTTAACTATTTAATTACTCAATTTAACATTCCCATCGTTTTAAGTTAGTTTATTATTTAAAATGTTTTCGTTTTATTAACTGTCACTTCATTTTAGTAAATAATCTAAAAAAAATTATTTACTATCTCAAAAAATCCATATTTTGAGTTGATTTAATTCAAATTGGTAGCTTTCTTCCAAAATCAAATAAAATAAGCAGATTCTTGATTTTTCAAAGCTGCTTTTCAGTCCACCTTTTATCTTTTTGATTTTTAAAATCAGGCAATCTTTATCTTCTTGATTTTTAAAATCTTTATTTTTGAAATTAATTATTTCATTTATTCTCCACCGTCGATTCAATTTTCTCAGATGACATCTCAACCACTTGTCTAAGGATTTTTCCCTACCCTAATTAGGGAATGTCAGATTAAATCTTGTCCTCTGATTTTAGGTTTCTGTCAAAATTCGATCTCGTCCGTCCATTCAAAATTGCGTTTTCTATAAAATGTAAATTTTGCTCACAATTTTGGGACCACTTCTTTATTATAGGAATTATAGTCATTTATCATGTGTTATAGTCATTTATCATTTATCATTGGCATAGTCATAGGCATAGTTTTATAATTAAATCCTTCAAAACTTGCATAGGACAATGGCATAGTCATAATGCTCGCACACTCGATCTGAGGGCATCAATCATATTTTGTAAGCTAGGAGGTGCTATGGAGGTGAATCATGGAAGCTTCATAAATTAACTGGTATAATTGTTTCATTTTTTATTTGCTTTCATTGTACTTCATAGCTCTCTGGGTTTTATTATTGTGTTCTAATCATTGCTAAACCTAAACCTAAAATTTACCCATTGATACAGAAATAGTGCAATCTTCTAAGGCATTAAATATTTTTAGATCATGAACTTTCATTCAAAACAACCCTATTTCAATTGAAATGAATAAACCTTCACAATTGAACTAAGCTCAATGAATATAAAAGTCCAGGCTAACTTTGCAAACCAACTAACAATCAGTTGGTTGCGAAAAGTATGGACTAGAGATTGTTGCAACACTTCAAGTGCTAAGTCATAAGCACTATCAATTTATCTAACATTAAACCTAACACATCTATCAAATAATTTAAGCAATTCCAAAGATAGAATCACAAGAACCATGCTAGATAAAATTCAACACAAGAAAGGCACCAAATCACAATATCTTCACTTGCATTAAATTACCCAAGGTTGTAACAATTCCAGTATTTTGTTACAACACTTGCTTGCTTGAAAACAAAACTAACTCCTAACTCTAGCTCTTGCTATACTAATTAATTTTCCCCAAGAAAAACTATCTAGCCCTTATAACAAATGGGGTAGAATGCCATATTAATAGAAATCCCCTAAAATATGTCAGCCTCATTAGGGTTTACAATAAAATGGCCACAAAACAAGTCGGCCCAAGGAGAATTCAAATAAACCAAGTGGAAATTAAATGCAAGCACTCCATCTAGGTCAGCCTGGGGTCTCCAAAAAAACTCAGTCCAATGCATGTGAAGGAAGAGGAGAAATAATGGGAAGCACAAATTCTGATGTAGCCTTGTATTAACTACTTCCCCCTTTGTCCTTATTTCGCTCCACCCTATCATGCACCATCAAAAGTACCCTATCCAAGTCAGCTATAGGTGGAAAAGGTAAAACCTTAATTATCTTCTCAATAGACTTAATATTTTTTCTTGGTTGCTCCACCAACTTATCCCAATCAACCTTGCTGGTTTGATATTTATCAATAACTACAATATAGGTGGCTGCATCATCCAACTGATGTTCAACAACTGGATCTTCATTAATTGGGGAATATACATCTCGCCACCATTTTCTCAACTTCACTAAGCACAAATGCTTTGATGCAAACTTCTTTCTCCCTGTCATCACCTCAAAGAAGGAAATGCATCTATTATAGATATCAGTCAGGTTGTCTTCAATTTTCCTCCTCTATTTATGTACCTTCTTCAAAACCTTTTGCCTTATTTGCAAAGATTCAAACCATTCCCAAGGTTTTGTTGCTCTGGAGGAAGGGAGAATTCCATCACTCACCAACTTATCTTTAGTATATTCCTTGATGGTCTTGGTATTTTGTAGCAGGAGATTTGTATCTTCCTTATCTTGAGCTAATACATCTTTCAACCAATTTATTCACCTCATTGCATCTCCTCTAGTTGAAAGGACATATTTGATAGCATTATCCCCCTTAATTTGCACTCCCTATAACCAATTTGATGTGGCAAGAGTAGTGGTCTTCATCCTCTCCAGCTCTGTTATGGTCTCTTGTGGTAGGAAACTCGTAGCAGAAGATGAGGAGCTAATAGATTGCAAGGGCTTCATCAAGTCTTGCAAGTACTTCTTTAATTTTTCATTCTCCTTCTTTAGTTCTTGCTTAGTATGAACTTCTTTTCTCAACCTACCTAGGATCAATGCACAAGATCCTTCATAATCTTCAATATCCTGCTCCATAGAATTAGGCCCAAGGTTGATGGTTTGTACATTGTAATCCTCTCTAGTTACATCATCCATGTTCTTATTAGGGGCAGGAGTAGCAATGTGGACTACCCTGTTGTTGGCCTCATCTCTTTCAATCCTAGAAATAACCTTGGCTTTCTTCTTTCCTTTACCTTTTCCTATGTTTGCCAATAGCTCATCCCAATTGGGAGGGGTGTCATCCACAACAATCTCTTTTCTCTTTAACTCCTTATCTAACCAACCTGGGACAGTGTATTTTGACTATATTTTACTCTGTCCAACTTCATCTTGTTGGTCCTTAGGCACATCTTTGTTCAAATCCTGCTTCTCAGGAATCTCTTCAGCTTTATCCTCCTTTTCTTTATCATGCTCATCTTCTTCATGTACCAGTAATGGAGTCTTAACTTTCCTCTCTCTTAGGAGGTCTATCTACTTCACTTATAACAGGTGAATCATCATATGTAACTAGGGGAGACTGCAACACCTTCTCTATTTCTGCCTTAGCACTAAAGAGATTGCCCTCTTGAAATTCTTCTCCTTTTATATCTTGGTGAGCTTCTTCCTCCTTGGATTCCCCTTGTTCATTGTGATCTTCATGGGAAGGAGGGATATCATCATGTTGTTCTGCATCAAGAGTGACTGGAGAGAGATCCTTGCTTGGTACACTATCCTTAGGAGAAGGATTTCTTGTGTACACTTGCATTCTTTCTCTTGAGCTCTCCACATTTATCATAGGTGGGCCAACTTCCTCCCCTACCTTGGAGCTTTCCTTTTCCTTCTATGATAATCTCACCATTCTCCTTCTCTTTGACACAGGAACACTAACCTCTTTCTCCTCTTTTTTAGTTTCATCTTTTGTTGACTTCCTCATTCTTGAAGCATGTTTCCTCTTCTTTGCAATTGGCTTCCTTTGTTTATTTGCTTCATGTTCTTCCTCCGCCTAAGCATCTTTAATTTTGATCTTGAAAGGAGAACTTACCTTTCCCTTACCCTTAGGATTCTGCTCAGTTGACTCCTCATAAGTGAAATGAGACTCCAATTCTTCCATTAAATCATAGGTACATTGCACACCTTCACTTTCCAACTCCCACATCTTATGCTTGAGCCACAACTTAGTATACTTAATGATTGGAGTCATAAGTTGTTCCAGTTCTATTTTCTCCTCTTCTAACTAGTCTATTTGTGCAACTATCTTGTCCTTCATTGCCTCATAAGCATGACCTTGGATTAAATCTCCATCCTCTTCAACTTGATCTAGGATGGCCTTCACATTGTAAAGTCGAACCAAGTTAACAGGAAGCTTCAAAAACTTCTTTCTAATCTCAAATTCATCACTGCAATTGGCCCAATAATCTTCCATATCATCCTTATGGCTATATTCTTTGCTGGCTTTATTTTTTGCTTCACCAGTTCTATCAAACTTGGATCTCTTGGAATGGAAGGATAACCCAAGAGTGCCCATTTCTTTCTTAGAAGCATTGGCTGAATTGATAGGACATGCCTCACTATTTCTTATCCTCAAAGGGAAGTCACTACCAAATCTAGTCTTATGCTTATCCTTCTTCACAATGGCATCAAAGTCACAAATTTTCCTCATGACTTCCAAGAGTATGATAGTCTATTAGGTACCTTGGAAATTGATATGGAGCCCTCTGACAACCATCTATCCTTATGTATGAGAATGTGGGAAACTATATGAACCAAGCCCCATACCTCTTGATCAGTTCCTTAGCCTGGTCAGATATCCTCATATGCTCTACACCTTGCAATAATCTGGTGATGTACATGGTGAATGCATCATTCACCCTCCTATAGCTCGAGTTACCTAGATGCAGTTGTGGATAAACCTCATAGATCACATCCTTTCCAAACAAACCTCTTGTACTTAGCCTCTTGTATGGATGGAATATTGCAATCACATAGACTAAGGAGGAAGTCATTGTGAAGGTCTTTGTTTCCAATACATTGCACATATGTTCATGAATCATAGCACTTATAACACCTACCCAATGATAGTTAATATTCTGCTCCATCCTTACAATGACATGGAGCACCCAATTTTTAAATAATCCAACACTCTTTGACCCTTCCACCTTGTTGAGAAGAGTGATAGCATCATAGTACTCCTTGAATTTTGCTCTGAACAACTATTTGGGAAGCTTGGAGTAGTGAGACTTATTCTTTTCCAACCATGAGTTGATGACCTGCTGAGACTTGATAGTATCCTCCTCATAGAATTTCCTTGCCATATCCATATCAAAAGCCACCACATGAGATATTTCTGGCATGTCAAAGGTTTGGGCTATAGACATAGGATTCAAATTTTCTACAATTCTCCCTTGAGGGCCAACTATCCTCTGTGTACCCTTATCGTAGTGCCTAGCACACTCAAGATCTAATTCATAACATTGCACTATAGAAGGAAATCCAACTACATGTGCCAATCCCAATTCAAAAGTCCTTCTAGACAACAAAGGAAGGTTCTTTGCAGCCATTCTTGTCTTGAATTCCTCATATTCCCATAGTCCAACATTAGTATCAGTTACCTTCGACGAGACAAAAGTAAGCTTGCTCTTAGGAATTTTACTCTTGATATCCATCTTGATTATTTTCACCTCAAAAATAGAAGACCCCTCTACACTTGGATCCATCACCTTACCCTTGGTTCCACCAGTCATTGCTTTACTTGATTCAGCCTACACTCAATAAGGAGACTATAGTAAAGATCATACAAACCCAAGTAAGTTAATCACAAATGATAAATTCATCCTCAAAATGAATCACCATAATAATAAAAATTCTCTAAATCTCATAAAAAATGATCATTCGAAAGTTTAGGCTTTCAAACCATCCAACGAATCTAGGCCAGAGAGGAATTTCAGGAAATTCCTAGCCAGACAGATTCTAGCGCAATGAACATGAAAATCCCCATTAATCACACAATTCGATCATCATAAACAAAGAAACATCATGAGACATCTTAAAATAGCTCAAATTAATCATAACATGCATAATCATACATTAATAAACCATGTTATCTTATATTCCTTCACTTTCCACTAAATTTCAGGGAATTCCACCTAGGACGGATTTCTGCAAAAGAAGTGATAATTTGCAAATTCAGGAAAGACAAAGGGACAAAGGAAAATTTAGGAAAATCCAGAAGTGATGGAAATCCATGAAGAAGGAAAGACTCTAGATTTCAACACATTTTGGGAAAATGGAGAGAACATGGAAAATAAGAGAAATCTGCCAGCGAAGGAAAACCCAAATATCGATGTTCTCTCATGATCTCACTCAAATTGATCGAATGATCACAAATTTGAGGAATTTGGGTCTGCAACAAGTTTGATTTGAACCTCCTACTGATTTTCTTTGAACTTAAGGCTCCTCTTAAAGAAAATCGAAAGGAAATTGCGATGCCCTAGGTGTGAAACCCTGAAGATCTGCCATTGATGGACAAACAAGCTTGGGGTTTAGGTTACTCAACTACTAAGTTTCAAAGGATTGTTATGACCCACAAGTAAGCTACTTCAAGATAAAAATGAAAAACAAGCTCGAAACTCACTTGGGGAATCATCAATTTAACAAAATCAAGTAACCCTAGATTCAAAATACCCAAACATACATAAATTTAAACTCCAAGCATATCCAGAATGAAAGAATCATTCACATTCATCAATCAAAGAGCAAGGAAATAAGTACATACCATTTGATGAAGTGAAAATCGATTATAACAATGACAAATAATGGTTATAAATGCCTAGCAAACAACATCAACTATGACACCCGTGGAATCACCAACAAATCCAACAATCAACAAATTTAACACACCAAAGCCAACCGAGCACCTCAGGATTGAGCACGTCAACTTAATAGAATGTAAATGATAAAGCAGAATGGCATAAACTTCTCTAAAAATTGACTAAATACCTCCCTTAGAAATTGTACAAATGACATTAATGCAATCGAGGAGACATCTAGAAGCAAAATCTGGGAACCCGACAAGAAAATGGACATTCGGAAAACTCTGATCATGACAGAATTTCGCGAAGACCTGAAAGTTCCAAACCACAGTGTAAAAGCAAATAGAACTAGGTTTAGAGAATGTCCGAGGAATTTCACCAGGAGAGGATTTTCCCAAAAGTAGTGAAAACCCCGAGAATTGTCCAAAACACTAGATTTTCAAAGTGCTTCCTAGAAGGGGGGAATTTACACGAATAAGATAAGTATTCAAGCATGTGCAAAGGTAACAAAACCTCAAAATAACAAGGGCCAAAAAACCAAAAGTGAAAGCTAAAGAGGGTCCTTGCTTTTAGCGGGGCATGTGTGCAAAAAATGCACAATAGAAACAACCATAGTTAATTTACCATATTAACCCTTGTGAGAAAAGCTCATGCAAATACAACCATTTTCAACAACATGCATAAGATAGATTCAACTTGAAAAATCAAGACAAAGGATATGGACACACAAATTTATGTGGGGAAAACCATTTCAGGTAAAAAATCCCAGACTTCAAAATGATCAAGCCATTGTATTATTTAGCAAAAAATAGAGTTACAATACAATTTTAGGCTCATATCCTTTATAGGAGTTTTCATCTTTTTCCATCCAGAGAATACAAACAACATAATCATTCAGAATTCTCACACTATTATAATACTCTCACATAACATACAATGCATATAATTCTCCCTCCTCTCTATGGGTCTCCAATCGAGCAACCACCTCTACACACTAAGGAATTATATTAAAATCTTGAGTCATTAATAAGAAGTTGATCATTCCACCTTCCATACCAACTAAGCATCACCAATGAAAATAACTGTCAATATTCACTACCCTACCAAAACCAAATCATAACTTCGAAGAGACATCATGCCATGTCCTTCTGAACTATTAATGTCACATCAACAAGCATAAAACTCACTAATTCATTTATTCATTGGAGTGTCGAAGAGAAAATAGACCATGTCTATCCGAGCACCCAATGTTACACCAAGCATGACATTACTACTCTATGTTCCGTTAGACCGTCAAAGATACTTCATTCAATCTCACTCTGAATGCACCAAGTCACATTGACAACCACATGCTTTCCTATATTAGACCATCAAAGAGAATCTGTTCAATCTCCCTTTGAACCCACTAAGTCACTTTGACCATCTCTTCATATGCCAGATCACCCAATCTCACATCCTCCACCAGCTTCAACCAATATCCACTCACTAGCTTAGCATGATATGATCCCACAAAGGCACCCATGGCCACAAATTTACATTTAACACTAGTTCTATGAGAAAATATGTCATCTCCTACTGAACCAAGTATGTCACTCCAATGTCACGAAAAACACACAATGTCTCATTGACACACTTTCATCAAAGTATCAAAGATAAATTCAAGAAACTCTTTCCAACAATGAAACTCCATACCACCAATGCAACACCCTGCATTAGGATTTCAATGAGATTGGTGACTCTGTCCTAGTGATAATCAACTATCTATTTGAATAGGTAGAGACTTGAACATTAGTACGTTTGAGACACCATTTATCAACACAAAATACTAGTAAGACACATGCGAGTCAACCTAAAGTAGGTCATCCGCCTCCCAATCTCAATCTATAAAATGAGAAGGTTGACAACAAACCTAAGGGACAATGACAAATGCATTACTAGGACAAGGCTATCTACTTCTTTCCCCCACTAAGTGAAAGACAAGAATGAGCCAAGGTAGGTGATGGGAAATTCCATGTGATAGTGATAATAGAATTCTCTACAACTATTACATGACAAGGGATGGAACATGATAGGCTATGGAATCACTAGATGGAAATCATTTCCATCAAATTGATTTTTTTTCAAAATTTGAATGCATGACACTCATCAATACTATGTCCAAGAGTTCTGTGGTATTGGCAATGTGGAAATTTTGTGTCCTAGGATATAGTATTGGCTTGTATTTCATTGGTGGTAATGTGATTAATTCTTTGTTCAAAAGCAATTGTAGTTTCCTTTCACTTTCAGGTGGTGGACAAGGGAAATTTACATTTTGTAACTTGTAAGGCCTTTTGTATTTTCTAGATTCACCAACTTCTTGAGTTGAATGTGGAGGAGTGGGTTCTAAGGTGATCCAAGCATCCTTGTCATTGTTATGAGTCATTGGTTGTTCTTTAGAAAGAATGATATTCATATCGTGGGAAGAATTTAAGATCACCGTACCATCACTACGAAGCCTTAGATATTTTTTAGGAGGCATTATGTTGTGAGAGGGATCTTGATATCCTAACCCCTTTGTGTTTTCATTACTTGGTATTTTCTCTAGGATTTGATGGATCTCATGTTAACTTGTTCTATCATATCCTTGTTTACTCAAGATTGTGAAACCTTTTCCATATGTTTCTTCTATATTGATTGGAGTGTTTGTTACTTTGTTATCATATAATGGTTGGGTATTTTCTTGTTTAGAGGAACTAGGTTCACCTATTGTAGGGAACTTAGGTTCAAATTTTGTTTCAAGATGTAAGTAACCGAGCATCTAAAGAGGTGGTATAGTAGGGGGATTTGGTTGTTTCATGGATGGGTAAAGGATGCATTAGCTTCAAGGTTGTTAAGACAATCATTTAAGAACTTATTCATGTTGTCATCATTTTCTCCAATGATGTCAACATCATGAGGAGGACATTGATTAGGAGTTGAGTGAGCATGATTAAGGTCAATTTAATTAGGATAATTTTTGAAGGAACAACTTGGAAAATCTAATAAGGACTTTAAGGACACCTAAAGCTTGTTAAAGCACATATATCCATGATGTAAATTTCAATTGTAAACTATGCAATAATGTGATGAAATGTTGTAAATGCAATTTTGATTTTAAGCATTGAACAAGATGGATGAATTTAAACTATATTCAATGAATTGAATGAAAAAATAATATATATAAACTAAAATAGAAAGGAAATAACAACAAACATAAACTTGGAAAGTGAAATATAAATGCCAAAAAATGTTGTGCAAAATGTGCAGAGGGACTGATTCACCCAAGGTGTCAATGAGCCCAAGTGATGATTTTCTTAAAATTTTCAAAAAACTTCAATTGAATTTTATGTTTTTTATGTTTTATGATCTATATCTGAGATGCAAATGTAGATTTTGAATGATTTTGAATGAAATCAAATACAAAAATGCAAGCTTGATGAGCTTTCACTAATGCAAAATTTGAAACCCTAGAATGCATGTTAACTAATGCAAGTCCTAATGCAAACATGATAACGCACTCCAAATCATAAAATAAGGCATTCTAAATGTAGGTTCACCAAAATGAAAGGTGGAAAATTGTTTACTTCCTCCACCCTTAGAGGTTTAGGCCTTATAAAGGAAAACTTTCACTAACTTTCACTCAAGAACAAACCCTTGAGATCTCTTTAGAAAGGAGAAAGAGATCTTGCAAGAGGGATATTCAAGAGACTAAAAATGCTCTAATGAGGGGTTCACCACCAAGTATATACTTTAAAAAGACAATGAAATGTAAGGTGTAATGAAAAAACCTAATTGAATGCAAATCAACTCTAAATTACCTAGAAAGATGAATGAAATGCAACATAAAATTGAAAAATAGAAAGTCTACACCTAGGAATCTGAAGAGAGCTAAATGGAGGTCCAAGTCACTAGAAAATATGCTTTCAAGGTTGATTGGGACTCATTTTCCAAGATGGGTGAATTATTGTTGTTTCTAGGAAACACTGCAAGAATAGGTTTCTACCAAAAGGGTATTCAAATCTGCAAAATATTGAAAATATACTAGAATTGGGACTCATTCACCAAAAGTGGTGAATCAATCTAGTTGAGATTTTCTACAACTTCAAAAGTTGATCCTACTCTTCTCTATCTACTTTGTCCTTCCTAATTGGTTTTCAGATCTGAATCTTCGATTTTCAACCTATAGGTGATCTCCAAGGTTCTCCAAGGCTTGATGACAACTTTGACAACTTTAGATGATTTGAAAATTCTCTCCAATCTTGCTCCTTAGAAAATATGCAACCTAAATCTACAAATAACACACAAATGAGAAGAAGAAAATGTTGTGGGGTTAGTGAATATGGGTTTTCCTTGGTCAAACCCCTTGTTGGTAATTAAAAACATTGAAATGAAATCAAATGTAAATGGAGAATGATGAATGAAAAAAATAAAATGCTAAAACTCACCAAACCCTATAAATAAGGTGTTTCAAATATGCTTGAAATGACTATAATGGATGTGGTTCTTGACTCTTTCTTTATGGATGTTTATCTTACTTGAAACACTTGCTTGAATCATAAACTCTACATCACAATTTTTAGCACAATAACAAACGTCATATATGAAATATTTGACATGATGATTGACAATTGGAGATTACTCTAAAATGCTTGATAATATTCCCTTAAATTCTCTTATGAATGCTTAATGATCTCTTGAATGCTAGGTGTGAATATGAGTGAAAGAACCTTGTATTTGTAACTAAGGGTTAAATTTTAGGATTAGATTATCAAATGAATTGAAAGCATAAACCCAAAGAAATAATGAAGTGCAAAGGAACAATAAATGAAAACAAAGAAAATGGAACAATCTCACCCAGTGTCTTCAATCTCCATGGCTGATCTCCATCACACCTTCTAACTTGTTGATTTGTATTGCCCTTAGATTGAGTGTGTGAGCAATCTTTGACTATGCCAATGTCCTAAATAAGCTTTGAAGTATTTGAATCTTAAATTCCTATGCCTATGAAAATATGATAAAGGAAAATAATGACTATAATGCCTATAATAATGAAGTGGTCCCTAAATTGTGAACAAAATTGTCATTTTATATAAAACACAATTTTGAATGGACGGACGAGATTGACTCATGATAGAGACCTAAAATCAAAGGACAAGATTTAATCTGATAATCCCTAATTAGGGTTAGGGCAAAGTCCTTAAGTGAGTGGTCAAGATGTCATCTGAGAAAATCAGATCGACGGTGGAGAAAAGATGAGATAATTAATTTCAAAAATAAAGATTTTCAAAATTAAGAAGATAAAGATAGCCTGCTTTGTAAGATTCCAAAAATCAAAAAGATAAAAGGTGGACTGAAAAGCAGCTTTGAAAAAAAAGGAATCTGCTTGCTTTATTTGATTTTGGAAGAAAGCTACCAATTTGAATTAAATCAACTCAAAATATGGATTTTGTGAGATAATAAATAATATTTTTAGATTATTTACCAAAATGGACTGGTAGTTAAGACTGTGATGACATTTTAAATAATTTCATTTATTTAAAATGAGAGGAATATTAATTTTGTGAATTAAATAATTAAAGATAATTATTTAATTTAGAAGAGAAGACTAATAATTAAATAAATTAGTTAATTCATTTACTTATGATAATTAGTGACATATTAAATAAACAAAACTTATTTATTTAATAATTAGCAAGAAGTAAATGGAGGGTAATTAAATAAATTAAGAAATTTATTTAATTAAGGGAAGACTTAGACAATTAATGACGTATTTAATAAATAAATAAAATGTATTTATTTAATAATCGTGAAGAATAAAAGAGACATGAATTAATTAAATAATTATGAATTATTTAATCAATAGCCGAATGTGGACCAAGGATATAATTAAATTTCATAATTATGCTAGGATGAAAGTGGTAAAAATAGAGCTTGCAGGCCTAGGTCATTTTTAAGTGTCTACATTTTTCCCCTCTTTGTCATAATGTAGCATGTCGAATTGTGACAAAGAAAATAAGTCAAAGCCATGCCCCAGTCAAGGTGTAAAGTATCAATGCCCCCTCACGAAAATTTGCAAATTTTGGGTCAGTGGCGGAAAAATTTGGAAAGGGTCCCGATAAGTCAATTTGATGACTAGAAAAATAATGGCGCAGTCAATTTTGTATTCTGATATGTTTAAAGCAGCTAATAGGGTGGTCAAAGTTAGTCAAATGAGCCTCCTATAATAACCTAGTTTGACTAATGTCATTTTGACTTTATAAATAGGTTGACAAAGGGGTAAAAGTCAATTCATTTTCACTATTTACTTTGCAAATTTTGAGAGCTCAGAGTGAAAAAGAGTGCAACGAGAATGGTGATCCCAGTCATAGAGCATGCGGACATTCAGGCGACTAGAGGGCTTAGAGCCAGAGGTATGTACCCCAATCTTCCTTCATAATTTTTTTATTTTGTGTGTCAAAATTAGGTTTCTAGAGTAAACAACGAATGCGCCGCGACACATATGCATTCACGTAAGCTGCATTCACCTTCGCGTTTGACATATTTGATGCGTCACGACACAAGTGCAATGGTAAATTAGGGGAGGCCAAGTTTTTGCGCCGCATTTTCCAAAAATTGTGACGCATTCACATTTGAAGGCTAGAATGTCACATTCATAATTTTGTGATGCAATTGCCTGTTTAAACAACACATTCATTTGGCATGATGTAGGTGTCAATTTTCGTGATGCAATTGTCCTGATGCAACGTATTTGTGAAACCAAGTGATGCAATTTCCTTTTTGCGATGCATGTGATGTACAAAACAACGCATTTGATGTTTTGTGATGCAATTGAGTCAACGCAACGCATTTGACTTTTACTTTGACTAGGGCTGATTTTGATGTTTGTTAAACCTTTAATGCTTTTGATGATACTAACAATTGGGCAGCAGGTACTGACGCATTGTTTGGCTTTGTGTAGGCATAGCTTGCCCCGATATACACATGAGAGAGCAGACCAATGACATTCCAGTTTGGTGACCAGTTGGCTCCATGGGAGCAATGACGACTGATGTCACTGGGTTTGTTCTATGTCACCTATATGCTCGCTATTCAGGCTAATAGGGGATTGTTGATTGCGTTATGTGAGTGTTGGCATTTGGAGACTTGCTCCTTCCACCTACTGACGGGTGAGGTGACCATTACACTAGAGGATGTTTATCGCATTTTACGAGTGCCAATCTGAGGAGAACAAATAGTTTACGACCCTCGCCATGGCAAGCAGACCTTCAAGGCCTATTATCGAGATGAGTGCACAGGACTCAACATTTAGGGATACAAGATCTGCTAGGAGTTTATGTCAAAGCACTATGGTCGTTTTGATGCACTCCTAGTGACATTGATTGGTGGGATATTGATTCTTGATCATCGCAGACATGGGTTCCCTATCGGTTGGGGAGACGTCCTAGTTGGGATGAGGTGGGATATGACAGTTTATGCTTGGGGCCCTTATCTATTGGGCATGCTTTACCACTAGTTGCATGAGGTTGTGTACCAAAGAGCAAAGAGTATTTCATGTGGCACTACACTAATGATGATTTGGGCTTAGGAGCACATAGCCATATTTTGACCACCCATTCAGAGACTACAACTGGCCGAGGGGATGCCCTACACCTATTATTATGCTGATGCCTTACAACAGATGCAGATGGGAGAGATGGGTTGGTGGCATCACAGGATTGATACCATGGTGGCCTCTATTTGGAGGTCGTACCGAGACTGTCAACAGTAGGATGACGAGGACAACCACCTGAGCTTATGTAGACAGTATCGCTATTTGATTGCCAAGACCGTGTAGAGATAGCTTATTATTGAGATGTATCTGTCACAACATATCCTTAGGCAGTTTGGAGAGCAGCAGGGTGTACCTACAGGGACAGTTGAGTATGCTCGATCTTCCAGAGAGTATGCTTGGGGGCCAGCCATTCTAGTAGCCTTTGTAGAGAAACAGATTGATGGGCTAGGAGCCCAACCATGGGGATGGAGAGGTGGGATTGCTGATTTTGTGAGCACTACAGATTATGACCTATGGTTGGAAGCACATCAACCAGTGCCACTGACAGATCTAGATGATCCAGCGCCTCTGGACAGATGGTCAGTTATACTACATGTGCTGAGGGCTAGGCGAGGAGGCAAAGGTGGTGATAGAGGTAGAGGGCCGGGAAGGGATGGAGGCAGGGATGAAGGCTGGGATGGAGGTCGAGATGGAGGTAGGGACGAAGGCTGAGATGGAGGTAAGGATGGAGGCTAGGGTGTAGATGGTGGGGGTGATGGGGATGATGGAGGAGATGGCTAGAGACGACAGAGAGTTGATCAGAGATAAGGTCGAAGGGTGCACCCACGTGTGGTGAGAGTAGCACTAGATGTTATCCCTAAGGTGGCCGAGGAGGGGGAGAGAGGGGAGGAGTAGCCGCAGTGGGAGGGAGAGGGGGGGAGATAGGAGGAGCCATTGGTGGAGGAGGAGAGGCAGGAGGAGGATGTAGATGTGGATGTGCCTATGGATGAGGGAGTCGGTAGAGAGGATGTGGCTGAGGATGACAATGATGACGATGATGCCATGGATGAGGCTGAGAGACTGCTCAAATGGCAGATGGTGGAGGGAGAGGAGGAGATACCATCCTCCTCGACATTGCCTTCAGATGCCACGATAGATTAGAGGGTGGCCAACCTGCAAAGGAGACTAGATGAGAACATGGCACAGGTTAGAGCACCGTATTCAGAGCTAGAGGTGGCTCGTATAGAGTGGGATCAGGTAGTGATCCACCAGCAGGACTCGGCTCAGTGGTGTACAAAGTTTGCAGCATTATGTATAGGACCATCTGGGGATATGGCTCGTGAGCTGGCCAGGGTGAGGATGAGGTTGGTTTAGTACAAGACCTTATATGAGCAAGCAGTTCCACCTGAATGACAAGATCCTACATTGTCAAGGTCACAGACGAGGATAGGTAGTGCACATAGATCAGGGAGTGCTAGTGGCAGCCGAAGTCATACCAATGTTGGAGGATCCACCTCCTTAGGGCACACATCAGGGCACAAGTCCCATCACTCACGCAGGCATGCCTCGAGTCACCATTCGAGCCACAGTCATGGGTCTACTGGTTCAATGCAGAGGTCAGTACAGAGGCAATCACTAGTGGTAGATCCTTCAGTCTATCAGAGTTAGGCTATAGTGACATCACAAGTGTCGATGACTGTGGAGATGATTCCATCAGTGTCAGTTCCATTGGTTGCATAAACAGAGGCTGCTACAGGTCCACCCATCATTTCAGTGCCTGTCATAGAGTTCCAGCTGCCACCTTCTTCACCATGAGGGGATGATGAGAGTTTACCCTAGGGGCATGTTTGTTATTATGACATGTTATGTATATATTATTGAGCTTGCGAGCTCCATTTTTGTGATATCTGTTGACTCTATCCTATGACATTGTATATTTTTGAGATGATATTATATGATGATGCAGCTTTGATGTGGCTTATATGTGTGTTATGTGATGTTATTTGATTTATGCATTATGATATATGTGATGTATGATGTTGATTTATAATGTGTCATGTATGTCCTATGATGCTTACTTATAATTATGATGTCATGATGATGCAATGTTGACTTATATGTGATGATGATGATAATGATATACATAATGTATTTATTAAATGGATGCAATGTTACTGATTATGTTAATGCAATGTTTATGATTATGTATATGATTTAATGCTATGGATAATGTATGTCTTCCTAATGCAATGTTGATATGATCATGTACTCATGTTTCTATATGTCATAAGATATCGTGAGATGGGCGAGAGAAGATGACCAGACTGATGAGAGAAGATGACCAGACCGAAGGAGATGTGTGTTAGTTCCTAGACCAAATCCTTCAAAACTTTACCATAGGATTTTAATATTTATTGCTCTTAATCATCATTGGGTAGACTATTGTAATGGCCTACAAACACCACGATATGACATAGATCAAGGTGTGCAAGGTCATACCATCACATAAGACAAGAAGTCACAGACAAGGATGATCATGACTCATACTAAAAGCGCAATTGCAACATGATAAAAAGCCAAAAGACAAGACAATAATGATACATCGCTGCTTTTCTAAATCCTATTGTCAGGATCTCGCTGAAAAGCTAGTAACATGATAAAAAGCCAAAACACAAGACAATCATGATACGTCACTACTTTTCTAAATCCTACACTACTTTTCTAAATCCTATTGTTAAGATCTCACTGAAAAGCTAGTAACATGATAAAAATCCAAAAGATAAGACAATCATGATATGTCACTACTTTTCTAAATCTTGTTGCCAAGATCTTGCTGAAACGCTAGTAACATGATAAAAAGCCAAAAGACAAGATAATCATGATACATCATTTCTTTTCTAAATACTGTTGTCAGGATCTCGCTGAAAATCTAGTAACATGATAAAAATCCAAAAGACAAGACAGTCATGATATGTCGTTGTTTTTCTAAATCCTACTGTCAGGATCTCACTAAAAAACTAATGTCATGATGAAAAATCCAAAGACAAATGCCAAGTGCTTGCCAAGTGTGTCTGAATGTCAAGTGTTTTAATGTCAAGATGTTAGGTTTGGTGATGTTAAGATGCCAGGTGTCAAGGTTTTGACGATGCCAAGATGACGAATGTCGAAGATTATCAAATTCAAGGACACATCCTACATAATGTTGATATCGAGAGGATTGATCCCTAAATGTCAAAAGGGATCCCTCAAAATGTTAGATGACAGGGATGGTGACGATGCCTAGGAAGGACACATCCTAAGGCATAAATGACAAGGGCTATTCTTCAGAAGGACACATCTGAAAGAATAACCAAGAGTTGACAGTTTGACAGGTTATAATCATTTGACTTGTTTTGATTGACTATATGTTGATATTGTCATGTTGATATGTTGGTGCGATTGTCATGTTGAATAACTAATTGCCATACTTTTTTTTAGGAGTTTTCCCATTTGGAAAGTGATTTGTCTTGACTTGAAATTTTTTGACGTGTGTACCAGTGTAATGCCATGAACCCTAATGGACTGACCTAGTGCGGCCTTGGGGGCTCATCGATAGATGGCTTTGCCTATGTCATGCACTCAAAGACTTCATAGTTTGACACGACCAATGAATTTGTCTTGATGACCAAAGATTGTGTCATGATTTTATTTTGACAAACCTAAAATTACTGACCTAATGTCTCGGGGACTCAAAAATGAGTCTTTGCTATGTAGCAAATGCGCAGAGACAACGTAGTTCAGACGAATGACAAAGACTAATTGATTGACATGATAGACTTCAATAAGAGATGGCTCTGTGTTTGCGTTCTTTGAGAAGTTTGACGCTTGTTGTGGTTTTTCTTTAGGACATTTTATGATGTTTTTGGTCTTTCTTCAGGACTTTTGTGATGTTTTTATCTTTTTTCAAGACTTTTTATAATGTTTTTGTCTTTTTTTAGGACTTTTTATAGTGTTTTTTTTAGGACATTTTAGCAATTGTCGAAACCATGCATGACATCCACTGTAGTGTACATGATAAAAAATTTTCCCCCAGTCAGGTCTAAGACTTAGCCAATTTTTAAGGTCATGAAGAAGGGATATGCATGCAATACCAAATGGAGAGTATAAAGGACTTGATGTCAACCTTTTATCAACCATGAGAGGAAGGGTATGGCATCATGGCAGATGTTGTGGTGGTGACAAAAAATGTATTTCATCCTAAGCATTGGTAGATGAAGTAACAGTAGATGGCCGAGCAACGATTGACTATGCATGGTGCTTGTTTGCCAGTTTTTCACCATGGTACTTATCCAAAGCACTTGTTTGCCAGGTTTTCAGTGTTGGACAAATCATTTTTCTCTTTACTATTTTTGTCATTTTTTATTTTTTATTTTTTGGTGTCACCAAGATGCCTGTTTGCCAAGTTTTCATCAAGGCAATGATTTTTTTCTTATTTTTCATTTTTTTTGTATTTTAAAGATTTCAGCTTGATCTTTTGATACTATGCGTAAAACTTCTAAAGATGTAGACTATTGATAGGTGTTGTTAGTTGTTCACCATCTGGAGTAGCTAGTTGATACACTCTAGAACCAAAAGAAGATATGATGATGTAAGGACCTGACCAGTTTGGTTCAAACTTTCCTAGCTTTTCTCTATCAGCCTGGTTCTTAGGGTTCTACATGAGGACTAAGTTGCCAATATCAAACTTCTTGACCATGACTTTCTTATTGTAACTACAAAAAAGATAGTTTTGATACGCTTGTAGATGGTTCAGGGAATTTTTCCTTCTTTCCTCTAAGATTTCTAGTTCATGTAGGTGTGACTTCCTATATTCTTCATCATCAATTAGACCCTTCAGGGAGACTCGTAAAGAAGGAATTTCAACCTCAATGGGCAAGATGGCCTCAGCTCCAAAGACCAAGTTGAAAGGAGTAGCTCTTGTAGGCGTACGAATGCTAGTGATGTAAGCCCATAGAGCAGGGTTGAGTTGGATATGCCAGTCACGACCAACATCATTGACAGTCTTTTTGAGGATTTTAACAATGGTTTTATTTGACGCCTCAGCTTGACCGTTTACTTGTGGGTAATATGGAGATGAAAAATGATGTTAGATATGGAATCACTCACATAACTCATGAACGTCTTGGTTTTTAAACGGATGTCCATTGTCAGTGATGATGGATTGTGGAAGGCCATACCAGAAAATGATGTAGTTAAGAATGAATTTGGATATTTGTTTGCCAGTTATGTATGTAAGCGAGATGGCTTCGATCCATTTTGTAAAATATTCAGTTGCAGTGATAATGAATTTATGGCCATTGGACAAGGTAGGATGAATATTTCCCACAAGGTTGATTCCCCATTGAGCGAAGAGCCAAGGAGAAGTGATTGGCTGAAATTCCTGCACTGGAGCATGGATCAAATCACTGTGAATTTGGCATTTGTGACAAGTCCTGACATATTCTATTGTATCCTTTTCAATGGTCAGCCAATAGTACCCAAGTCTCATTACTTTCTTGGCTAGAGTAGGACCACTTGAATGAGACCTGCATATACTGTCAAGTACTTCATGTAAGGTTGTCTGTGCTTCGTTGGTGTCAAGACATCTAAGGAGGGTTTTGTCAAAGCTATGGCGATAAAGGGTGTCACTGACGATGGCATACCTTGTAGCTTTTCAAATAAAGGACTTCCTTTGGTTATTGGATAGGTTAGGTGGCAGGGTTTGAGACTTAAAGTAGTCATAAATATCTTGGTACCAGGGAGAGTCAGGACCAACAAGTTTGCAAACCATTACTAATTCTGGAATGTCATAGGCAGGGACCAGTAATTGTTCTATTAAGAATTCTAATTGAGGCATATTGCTTGGAATGTCAATGAGGGAGCCTATTGTAGCCATTGCATTTGTCGCTTTGTTCTGTGTTTTGGGCACTTGTTCAAAAGTTACCATATGAAAGTATGTTTGGAAACTGTCAACCATTCATTTGTAGGGAATCAACTTCTCATCTTTTGTGTCATAGTCATCATTAACTTGGTTGACGATGAGTTGAGAATCCCCATAGACATGCAGTGTTATGATTTTCCATTTTATTGTCATTCTAAGTCCTATAACTAATGTCTCGTATTCTTCCACATTGTTTGTGCATGGGAAAGCAATGCGAAAAGACTTAGGAATGGAATCTCCTTGAGGGGTGATGAACAATATTCCTGCCCCCGAGCCAAGATTTGTGTGTGATCTGTCAAAGAAAAGTCCCCAAGGTGACTTTGGTTCTGTATTGAATATCGACTCATCTAGAAAATCTGCCACTAATGGGTGATCACTTTGTAAAGGTGTGTCTGCCAGCTAATCTATGATGACTTGTCCTTTTATTGCCTTTCTTTCTACATATTGAATATCATATTCATTCAGAATCATGACCCATTTTGCCAGACATCCTATTAATGCTACCCGACTTAACAAATATTTGAGGGGGTCGATCTTTGCTGCTATTTGTGTCTGATGACTTAACATATAATGTCTTATTTTTTGTGTTGCAAAGACAATTGCTAGACAAGCTTGTTCAATTGATGTGTAGTTCAGTTCATACCTGACCAGTGTCTAACTGATGTAATATATGGCTCTTTCTTTTTCTTCATGGTCATATTGTTCTAATAATGCCCCCAGTGCTGAAGTAGTGGCAAAAATATATAATATCAATAGTTTTCCATGAATGGGTGGCATGAGGACTGGCAGTGTTAGTAAGTAATCTTTTATTTGTTGGAAGGTGCTTTGGCATTTATCTATCCACACAAAGGGGATACCTTTGCACAAAAGATATTGGAATGGGTGACAATTGTTGGCCAATTGTGCTATAAAATGTCGGATAGATTGTACCTTGCCCTGTAATGTCCTAAGTTCACTAATTCCTCTTGGCAGAGGCATGTCTATGATGGCTTTTACTTTTTCTGGATCAACTTCAATGCCTCTTCGAGAAACTATGTATCCGAAGATTTTGCCCGATGTTATACCAAAGACACATTTCTTAGGATTTAATCAAAGTTTGTATTCTTCTAGTCTCTTCAAAATTGTGTCTAGTACTTTTAGATGATCCTTTCTTGTACCAGATTTAGCCAAAAGGTCATCTACATAATCTTCCATTATTTTATGCATCATGTAATGAAAGATCGTAGTCATAGCCCTCTAGTATGTGGCGCCTGCATTTTTAAGACCAAATGGCATGACATTCCAATAGTATGTACCCCAAGGGCAAGTGAATGCTATTTTATGCTGGTCTTCTGGGGTAATACAGATCTGATTATAGCAAGAGAAATCATCCATGAGGGACAACATCTCATATCCTGCCATTAGGTCAACTATGATATCAATATTCAACAAAGGAAAGTCATCTTTTGGGCATGCCTTATTAAGGTCTCTGAAATCTGTACAGACTCAGATCATTCCATTTGGCTTTGTTACTGGCACAAGGTTGGATATCCATTCGGCATAATCAATAGACCATATGAATCTAGCATCTAGAAGTTTCTTCAACTCATCCTTGACCAATAGAGCAACCTGAGGATGCATTTTATGTAATTTTTGCTTTACTGGTTTTGCATTGGACAATAGTGGAAAATGGTGCAGAACTAGTTCTGGATCTAATCCTGGCATGTCGACATAGGACCATGTGAAGTTGATTTTATGTTCTTTAAAGAACTTATGAAATTTTGGTATCTCTTCTTCAGTCAGTGATGTAGCGAAAAGGACCATTTTGGGATCTTCTATTGTTGATATGTTGTCTTCAATGGTTTCCTCTATAAGCATAGCCAATTTATCTTGTGTTACAGGAAGAAAGTCTAGTCCTCCATCTTTGGGCACCTCAGAGAGGTTTTCACCCGCAGATACATCCTTTATTTTTATTTTTTTGTCAACAGAAGGTGCCTTTCAGTTTTTGCCTAAAGACGTTTCATTTTTTATTTTATTTTTATTTTTACTTTTGTGACTAGAGGACGAAGCAGTCTCGCTGAAGTAGACTACACAATCTAGGTCAATAAAGAATCATGCCTTGTGATCACCACTAGGTATGCCCTCACGTAATCCCATAAATTCTATAATAGCCTCATCATTTTGAAAGGTGTCTAGGACTAGTGGGCCTTGTTGGTCCCAATCGATTAATTGAGGATAAACTAGAGAAATGCCATCGTTAGTGTTAGTGAATTGAGGGCAAGATGTAGAAAGCATGCAAACAGATTCAGAGATATTATAGATGAAATTATCATCATCTAATTCTACATCAGACTCTATCCGATATTCTCCTTCACTAGTCTCATATTCATTGTCAAAATAAGGAGTGAAGGGTTTAGAGTCATGGTTGTCAGTGTCATCTGCTACTTCAGATGGAATGGACTGATGGGATTCAAATGGTGGGTCTTGTATGTCCTGGGGAATGGTAATGGGACTTCGACTATTGGGTGTTTGATCAATTTTAAATGTTTGCCAAAATTTTTGTTCAAAGGTGAGTTCCCCTATTTCTACAAATAAATCATCGTGGCAACAGTCACTTAAGGATCTCTCAGAGCCAAATTCCCACTCTTGCAAGTTAGTTTTGGTTAAGGTTTCGTTAGTGGTCTTGACACTTTCTGAAGCATGCACTCGCTCACTCGAAAGTCCACTAGTATGTTGGTCGTTGTTGTCAGGCAATCCATATCCTAGTCCAAGATACTTTGGTAGTTTAAAAGAGTCTATGAGCTCCCTTCATCCAATTTTATTTCTGCGTAGGCCACTTGTTCCATCGTATCCCTTAACCTTCATCATGTCATATCCCTTGCCATATTTCTTAAGTGGTAATGGGGATAGGTCAGCCATTTCTTTATAAAGCCATCCTGTAATAACGGTAAGGTCTTCATTACTCATGTCTCCCCATTTTATGAAAACTTTTTTTGGTGGAACTTTGAAGATTTCCTTGAGTTCCATTTTGAAACATGGTCGACCATAGACCTTTGGAGACTTTGGTAGTGTTGTGATGCTATAAGTTGTATGTAGTTTAAATTCTCCATAGCCTAGGTCCTGGATCGTGACATTGGATTCATCCTTAGGAAGTGTGAAAGATGGTGGCATGGTGGAGGACGTGGACGAAGTGGACGTGGAAGATGGTGCGAGTGTGGATGGGTCAATGTACTTAAAAAAAGAGGAGTCAAGAGCTTCTCGGTTGATGGGAACTTGATTTTTGGAAACACCCTTTAGGTTGGTGCAATATTGACAAGGGTCGAGGTCTTCATATATAGTGATTTTTGTGCCGTCAAAAGGGAACATTAAACATTGGTGGTATGTGGAGGGCATGGCTTTTAGGGCATGAATCCATGGATGGCTGAGCAAGATGTTGTAAGGTAATTCCAGATCCAGGACCTGGCAAGTTGTATCCACAATGACTGGTCCCACTCTTATGGGAAGAGAAATAACGCCTAGTGAAGAGAGTTCTTCATCATCATATGCTTTGATCACTATGCTCTTTGTAGAATCTATGCATGCATCAAAAAATCCTAGAGCCTTAACCAGTTTCAAGGAGAATATGTTCAATCCTTCTCTGCCATCTAATAAAACTCTTCTAACCTTGTGTTTATGGATGAAAGTTTCAATGTGTAATGCATCATTTTGGTTAGTCTTAGGTGATGAGTAGTCTTGATTAGAAAAGGTGACATGGTGAGGTGTTGTAAGGTATCCCACAATGGTCTCAAACTAATTGACATCAATATCCTTGGGGACTGACGAATCTTGTAGGCTTTTATCTAGTATTGCCTTGTGCATGGGAGATATGCGAAGCAGCTCGGGTATAGAAATTTGTGAAGGATTTTTTCCAAGCTGGTCGGTAAGGTTGAACTGACTCTTGGGTTTCCCTTGCTTTGCAGTCAAGGCAGGTTGTGACTGTTTAGGAGTTGGGCCAGGTATAGTTATTTTAGGTTGCCTAGCGGGAGGTGGGCCGGCTATGGTGACCTTGCCACTTGGAGTAGTAGCATTGCATTGGGGTGCTCTCTTGATCATAATGGTATTGATGTATTCATTGTTAATTCAGACATTATGTATAATAGGTCCCCCAGAATAGTCTTACTTGGTGCGAGCAAAGTTAGCTTGATTATTGTTTGTTTGTGGACCTGATGTGGAAGCATTATTAGAACCATGGTCTTGCAGTGGGTTCTTATGAATAGTATGATCTAAATTGGAGGCAAATTGTGATCCACCTACCTTGATGATACAATTCTTGATAATTTCTTGTATTAGGTTTTCCAGTTGTTGAAAGGAAGAATTTTTATGTCCTTTTGCACTATGATAATTGCAGATTGCATTATCATCCCACCATGCTGGTTTGAATTGTGCTGGGTCATATGGTTTTGGTTCTAGAAGTATGATGACACCATTGTGAAGGCATTTCTTGAGGAATTCTTCAATGGGTTCACCCAAAGGAGTGTATATGCGACCCTTAGGGAATTGTCTCATCTGGTGATATTGTCCTTGATTATTTTGGCCACTTTGGTTATTTAAAGGAACATTGGTAGGGGGTGTTGATATCATTGTTGGCTTGTTTTGTGGTTGAACCCCTTTTAGGGCCAATATTGGACCCATAGTGTTTGGAGCTTTGGTGTCAACAACACCATCATTTGTAACATGTTTATTTTTGACCCAGTATTTATTTTTGTCGGTGGGAGGATTTTCATTTGTGTTTTTGGGACCGTATCTTAGCTATCCCTTTGTGATAAGGGCTTTCTCAATTTGGACACCTTTTTCGACTAGGTCCATGAAGGTTGTGCAGTAATGCACTTGCACTGCATATTTTAGGGGGCCCAAAAGTTTTTGAACGAACATGTCAACCTTTTTTCATTCAGGTATGTCAATGTGACACTGACTAGCTAGACTCCTCCATCTCTGGAAGAATGGGATGAATGTCTCACCCACATCTTCTTGCATGAGATTGCACAAGCTAGTAATAGAGGTATCCATGTTAATGTTGTATGTGTAATTTTTTATGAATTTTTTCTTAAGCTCATCCCATGTTTTAATGTCCTTTTGAGTGGAGAACCATTCAAGGGAAGAACCTACAAGACTTTTAGAAAAGAGTCTCATCAAGTACGTTTGCTCATAACCGACATCCATACAATTGGCTGCAAATTCACAAACATGCTCGATTGGGTTTTTCTTTCCTCTGTATTTTGTAAAATTCAGTGACACATATCCTAGAGGAAATGGTGGAATGTATAAGTTCATGTCAAAGGGGTATAAGTTCATGTCAAAGGGGTATACGTTTAGATCATATGACACTTCTGATTTTTTTCCAGATATATGTATGTTTTCTATTGTCTTCTCGAGACCCATTATTCTAGCTTGTAAGGCATCCATGATAGGGTCATTGGTGGGCCCATGCATACGATTGATTGGTATGCCATAGGTCCCCATTTATTGTGAGTGAATGATGGCATGTTGTTGAGGTATGGGTTGTTGTGATATGTATGATGTGTTCAGATTTGTGTGGTGTTGGTGTTGAAAGCTTGGATTTGTGTGGTGTTGGTGAGTATGAATATGAGATGAGTATGTTAGGATGTGTGCCCTAGCCATTTGGGTCGATATTTGGGGAATATGGTGACCATGAATGTTTTGATGTGAAAATGATGCCATGGGCTCTGTGTTTTGACTACCTTGTCCCTATTATTGGGTTGGTACAAGGGGAATGTTTGTATTTTTCCCTTGAGAGGCGATGACATTTGACTGTGTTGTCGTGTTAACATTTTGTTGTTGTCCTTGAATAAAGATATGTCATTTTCCTCCACTCAAAGGATTTTGTGAGATACCAATGAGAGGATGTGATGAACATGTACTCATGGTAGTAGATGTAGTTGTCAAGGGGGGTTTAGTATGACTTGATGATGTCCCCATGGCATTTACCATACTGGTATAGAGAGGATTGGATTAACTTGCCCACATTGCTAAGGAGAGAAAAGTGGTTCAACTAATTATGACGGTGTTCTGGGTATTGTGGGTGTTGTGACAAATTGTGATCCTCCAATGGATGTAGCATTTATTTAATTGGAGTTATTAGGAAAGTTAGAGGTAGCAGTCATGGTCGGTGTAACGTCAAAAGAGGTATTACTTTTTGAGTTTGGAGGTTGACCACTATTGGCGTTATTGGCAGGAGTTGTCGATCTCAAGATATCAATGTTGAAACCTTGAGGTAATTTGGCTCCTTGACTTAAGAGTATGGAAAAATATCTTTCTTTGTCATATAGGACCATTTTTTCTACAAAGTACACCGCCTCCAGATCTTGTGCTGCTACCTCTAGGTTTTCCTCAAGTATTTGTCCATATTCATCCTTGTGTAAGAATGGTTCAATGGGACTATTTGATGAGGATGGTATGGTCATGAGAGGTTGATTATTTTTGTTGGAAATTGGATCGTCAAATGTCCAATTTGGGTCATACGTGGGATTGTTGACATTGGAAGTGGGGTCTTGTCTAGAATTTTCCACTTTTTTTTTCTCTTTTTGGAGTCTAGTTTCCACCATAAAATGAGTTTGCTCAAACGAAAATGATGAGAATGACAACTAAATGTGAGGATGATCCTAGCCTATGTTTTTGGATTTTTGACAAAGGATGACAATGCAAGACTATGCTTTCTAAAGAAGATGTCAACTAGGATGACCAAGGACGCAATATGATAAATGCAAGGTTTAGGTTCAAAATAACAACTAAGATAGATAATATTTTTGGATTTTTGGGAATAAAGTATGAAAGGTATAACCTAGAATGAAATTTGGAAAAAAAGGATACCTAAACACTTCTAAGCTCAATCTTTTTTTTTTTTTTTGGTTACTAAAGGACTTTGTTGATAATGACTAGTGAGTTTTCCTAACTAGACTGTTGAGTTGGAAAAATTCACAAAAGGGACAATGATTGAAAAAGGGAATGTTGATCAAGTCCAATATAACCTGGTTTCAAAAGCAATGACATTACAAAGTGTGCTGAGATTTGTCTAATCCAAAGTATGCAACTATGAAAACCTAGGGTCAAACTAATGTCGAATGTATGCAACTAAAAATAAATAAAATTGAAAGATGAATCCTATGGTCAAGAATGCAAACTAATGGTCAAAAATTTGAGCAATTTCAAACTTGGTTTCTGATAGAATCCCTTCAAAAATAGTGTTTGTCAAATGATTGACAGAGTTTAGACTCAGATTTGACTTGGTATGAAGATTTTGTTTTGTAAGGAAAATGTGTCGTTTGAGGCTTCAAATGTGTCGTAGGATTGTGAATGTGTTTCTATTTAGCGAATGTAGTTCTAGGATTGACAAATGTGACTCAGCTTTTTAGATGCAGCTCTGTGGAGTTTAGATGTGTCGCGACACATACAGATGCAGTGTTTGAAAATTCAAATGTAGTTTAATAGAGCAATTCCATCTCAGTAACTCGAATGTAGTTCACCAGATGCGACATAGTTTGTTAAATTTGAGTTTCTTGATGTATTGAGGGAAAATTTGATCTGTCTAATGGTGAATGTTTTGTCTAGAAATGTGAATGTGGTGAAGAATGTTTGAGAAATCCAAAAAGAACTTTACAAGCACAATGTTTTGAGAAGTAAGCAAGTGCACATAAGACAAGTACAATCCTAAAAGACCAACAAGCCAAGGGTTTGTATACTTGATATAGCCCACCGATATACCCCGGATTGGTGATGAACACCTTTCCTTCTCGAGAGTGGATAGCTAAGAATTTTGGTGGCATTGGCTCCCCTCCATGACTCATTAATGTCATTCAAGCACACCAAATTTGGATTCTTTATGTAATGACATCCCAAAAATAGCTATATCTACTCAAAGGGATCAATAATGAGTGTCTTTGGGCATGATATTGTACCCTGTACTATATCAAGCAACGACCAAATAACGGTTGGAATCTAAAACAAGAGGTTTTTAATATGGGAAGTCCATTCATAGGGCATGATCCATGCAATGAGATTCCCCTTTTGGATCCATCTCGTCTGAACCATACGTGTGATTCTTGGGATTTCCCCAAGAATCCACTTTTATATACCAACTGGAAGTCCCTCAGGTATAGGGTGCTATCGGTCTGAGTCATCCTGGGGTTAGTAATTTTTCCCACCAAAATAGGCCCAAGTTCTAGAGTTAGTAACCATTTCTCTTACACCCAGGATCGCCTAAAAGCACAAGGGGAGAGGATACTTCGATTACTAAATCGTAAGGGTGACACAAAAAAAAAAGATGGGTCTGGTTTTTTTATCACCTAGTTTTCACAAGGTGAGAGCATAATCACCTACCACCTTCAAGCACAATCAGACAGAATCAAACACTTATTCATTTTATTACACCAAAGGAAGTGTGTACTGATCTAAAAAAAAAGCACAATGTTTCATTTTCATTCTTCGACATTCAAACCTACAAACCACGAGTTAAGAGTTTTATCAAGCTGTCTTCGACCCACAAAATGTAACTGCCACAAGCTGAAAACTAAGATTAGTAACACCAAAAACTTATGCTAGATAGAATGCAAAAATGAAAATTAGAATAAAAGAATAGAAACATCAAAAACCTGAATACAAATAAGCAGAAAACATTACTAGGCTAATGCGTCACAGCGGAGCGAATGTGTCTTAGAAGAATGAATGTGTCATTCTGTTCATCAACTGTAGCTCAGTCAGATGCATCGACTGATTATTCGAATGCAGCTTGTTCTGACAGATGTGGCTTTCCCGATGTCAATCACCTCACGTCAAAGTGATTGCGGTGTTCGATTTTGTGAGTGATTCGTGATGCATCAGATGCATCATGATTAAAAAAATGAATGTGTCGCTCTGTACCTGTACCTGCAAAAATGACAAAGAACACACAAAACCATACAAAAATAATAACAAAAAATAGAGTCGGGTTCACCAATGTAACTAAGGGTTAAATTTTAGGATTAGATTATCAAATGAATTGAAAGCATAAACCCAAAGAAATAATGAAGTGCAAAGGAACAATAAATGAAAACACAAAAAATAGAACAATCTCACCCAATTTCTTCAATCTCCATGGTTGATCTCCATTACACCTTCTAACATGTTGATTTGTATTGCCCTTAGATCGAGTGTGTGAGAAATCTTTCACTATGCCAATGTCCTAAACAAGCTTTGAAGTATTTGAATCTTAAATGCCTATGCCTGTGACAATATGATAAAGGAAAATAATGACTATGAATGATAAATGACTATAATGCCTATAATAATAAAGTGGCCCCTAAATTGTGAACAAAATTGTCATTTTATAGAAAATGCAATTTTGAATGGACGAACGAGATCAACTCATGATAGAGACCTAAAATCATAGGACGAGATTTAATTTGATAATCCCTAATCAGGGTTAGGGAAAAATCCTTAAGTGAGTGGTCAAGATGTCATCTGAGAAAATTAGATCGGCGGTGGAGAAAAGATGAGATAATTAATTTCAAAAATAAAGATTTTCAAAATTAAGAAGATAAAGATAGCCTGCTTTGTGAGATTCCAAAAATCAAAAAGATAAAAGGTGGACTGAAAAGCAGTTTTGAAAAAACAAGAATTTGCTTGCTTTATTTGATTTTGGAAGAAAGCTACCAATTTGAATTAAATCAACTCAAAATATGGATTTTGTGAGACAATAAATAATCTTTTTAGATTATTTACCAAAATGGACTGTCATTTAAGAATGTGATGACATTTTAAATAATTTCATTTATTTAAAATGAGAGGAATATTAATTTTGTCAATTAAATAATTAAGGATAATTATTTAATTTAGCAGAGAAGACTAATAATTAAATAAATAAATAAATTCATTCAATTATAACAATTAGTGACATATTAAGTAAATAAAACTTATTTATTTAATAATTAGGAAGAAGTAAATGAAGGAGGGTAATTAAATAAATTAAGAAATTTATTTAATTAAGGGAAGACAGACAATTAATGACGTATTTAATAAATAAATAAAATTTATTTATTTAATAATCATGAAGAATAAAAGATACATGAATTAATTAAATAATTATGAATTATTTAATCAATAGCCGAATGTGGACCAAGGACATAATTAAATGTCATAATTATGCTAGGACGAAAGTGGTAAAAATAGAGCTTGTAGGCCTAGGTCATTTATAAGTGTCTACAGTATTTATACTCAATTATGTAAGAATTCCAGAAATTACAACACTACAAGCCAACATTAGATCTAGGAGAATAAAATCCCACCAAAAAATTGAATTAAATTTTATTTTGGGCCACATGAGGCCATTGACCCAAGGTGGTGAATGAGTCCCTTTAGACATAATGTATAGGACCAAAAACCACAAGTGTTTAGAAATGTACGAAAACCAATTTGGGACCCAAAAATCTAGGTGGGACCCATTTGTCCAAGGTGGTGAATGAGTCCCAGATCACTAAATCTATGCCACACAAGCCAAAAACACCTAAATTATGACTGGTTACTGATTGGTGTCAGGATTATCCTTAAAATGATGCAATAAATGAGGCTTGTGGATGCAAAATAGGTTCAATTAAAGCATAAGAAAACCCAATTATTAATGACAAACCTAGAAAAAGTTTGAAAGTGTGTTACAAAACTTTACAACACTTCAAAATAAGTCAAGATTAATGTAACTTAAAAAAGGTTTATTAGGTGTAATTAGTCAATAAGACCTTAGAAAAGTGTGAGAGTGAGTTACAACACTTCACAACACTTTAGCAAGGTAACATTTGAATCCATTAGTTCATAAGGGCCCAAGACCTAATGTGAATGTATCAACCACATTACAACACTAAATCAAGGCTACATTAAGCCAAAATCCACAAGGAGGGCCGGAACAAGTGTGAAAATTTCCTCGTCGACATTTTCTGACACTACATAGTCAATGACCAAATTAGTCATTTATTTACTCATTTATAGCTGAGTTGCAAAAAATTAGTAGAATTTAGTCATTTTTAGTTATGACTAAAATTTTGTCATGTAGTCATTTATTTGCCAAATTCTATTAGTGTTTATAATATTTGATTATTTTAGCTAATCACATGCCTTTGAGAACTTTTGTAGTTCTAGAAACACATTTTGATGCCAAGCGAATTCTCAATACTATCTTATTTTCTAAAATTATTTATGAAATAATGATAGTGCATCATTGAAACCACTTTCATGAGGAACCAATAAAGTTCCAAGAACTTTCTTTAGTGTTGAGAAGGTTCCAAGGAACTAATCCAAAGTTGATGAGGTTCCTAGGAATGCTTTGAATACCAAAGGGGTTTTTAATACATATTTTTCACTAATTCAAATTCCATGAACTCAAAATAAATTCATTCAACATTTTGATTAGTTCTATGAATAAGTCATTTATTCAAAATCCAAAAGTAATTTTTTCTTAAAACTCAAAATTTACCAATTGTAAAGATAAATATTTTGATGTTTCAACATAGTCTACCTAAGGTGGGAGGGAAAGTATTCTCAACTTAAATCCTTTGAATAGCATATTTTCACTTTAACGAAAAAACTTATAAAGGAGAAATGACATGACCAATGGGGGAATTTTTTTTATACAATTGATGGTTAAATTATTAAATTTATGTCTAAGTGGCTCAACCCTTATGCCATTTAAATTATTTTTATAGATCAAGTGATTAACACCTTTCTATCATAGATGAAAAACCCTTAAGGGAATCTCTAAAAAAATTTCTTACCTTTATCAATTTTATGTGATTCTATAGAGAAATTTTCTATCCTCTATTCATATTATTATTCTCTTCTCTTGCATCATGCATTGAATTTCTTCTCTATCTTGTGTGACCCATATACATGACTAGGTCTTAAAAAAATTGTTCCACTTCCTAGAATAAAATATCACTTTCAAGGCCAGGATTATCATCATGAAGGTGAAACTTGTGCATCCACATATCATATAGGGTTAAAGGTTGTTCTATGAGAGTGGTTTTTCTCTCCTACAGTTTAAGATCAAATTAGAATTAGGAAGATATTACTAGGGGAATACTTATATAAGTATTCAAATCAAACAAAAGAAACAACTAATAACAACAATAGCTAAACCCAAATTACATACTTGATCCCAAAAGTGTCATCGGGTCAACTAAAACTAGTTGTATAAACCCATATATAGTTGATTAACTTATGCAAGAATGATCCACACGAAATAATTTTATTGAAGGATCTCTTAATATTAATTCCCTAATTATAAGATAAGATCATGAATGCACAATAGATTCTTAAACTACTAATATTATTATTATTTCTTTATTTTGATGGTATGAGATTGGTTAAGTGGATCCAGGATTGGTACCTATTGAATTAGGCTATATATTCATAAAAAAAAAAGTAAATTAAAGAAAATTAACAATAAAGGATCAATATAGGCATATATTTCATCACATTATAGGCATCATAAATAAAGTAATACTTATTAATCCAAAAATGTATTGTATAAATCAATATGAAGAGAACAAATGATTATTAGAAACTTGTTATATTTTAAATGTTATCACATTATCAATTTCTCAATAAATTCCTATAAATAATTATGATAAGAGAGAATCTTAACAGAAGGTTAGCATTCCCCTAAGGATATACAAACAACTTTGGATACATTCTTTACATAAAACCAAATATAACTTGTCCTTCATTCTTTTTGAAATGTCACATCGTTATAGAGTTGGAAATATCATAATTGTATCCCTAGAAAGTCCCTATACCTACAAAGTATAGAACCATCACCAAAGAAACAACCTTATAATTCTCTTTCAAAATAATTGAAATATTCTTTTAACAACTAAATGGCATCAACCCTAATTTCAACATTATACCATGTTTGAAATTATGGCACTGATCCAATCTCGCGCAAAATGGATGCATGAGATGAAGAGATATATTGATGAGTTTAATGCATGTAGCTGAGGAATGGAGGAAAAATCATGCCATTTCATTTGGTGCTCTACATTTAAAACTAGACATAACATGTTGCAATGTATCTTTGCACTTTAAATAATTATTATTAAGCTACATTTTGACACACTTTAAGTTTAGTGAATTGAAATTTTGACAACTTGATATTTTGATGAAATTTAGAGTTCATAATTTTTTTTGGTGATTTGGGTGGTTTGTGAACCATCTAAATTGGTTAAACACATTCTTTTTCATCATTTCTTATTTCACTTTCTCTTTTGATATACATCACTTTGGTTAAATGGAGGACCCACAAAGTATGATGGCCTTTTGAAAAGTTTGTGAATTTGTGAAATTTTCAACACAATAAACTTTTTCCTTACACTTTGACATATTTTTGGTACCTGTTCAAAAAATAAAACCCTTCAACACTTACAACTTTGTCAAAATTTCACCAAATTCATGAACTAGGGGAGATGTCCTAGTTATTTTCCCCCATCCAATTATTGTTCACTCCATGCTCACTCCACCGCCCAAAATAAATTCACTTTGACCAATTAAAAAACTTTATTTTATAATTTTTTTTTTGCAAAAACACCAATGGTTGCTCATAACACAATGTGTAACTGACCACTGTAGATAGTCAACTACACATGCATTTATATTTATAATTCAAGTCAACTTGCACAAAAAAAATCTCATTTACAATTAATTTAAATTTTTTATTGTTACAAATACCCCACTTGCAAAAGGCACCACCCTAATTACATATTATTTTAATAAATACTCATGCACACTTAATGGTGCTTTACATGAGATAATCACAATCTCCTATCAACTCTATGGGATTTGAAATGCACAGTCTTCCACACTCTCCCTAGAAGCTACATGTATTAACTTGATTTCTTGTACGTACATGCACAATTAAATACTGGTGCAAGGCTCCCAAAATAAACATCAAATAAAAATAAAATGCAGAATTTAGTCATATCATCTTTAAAAACCTATGTAATTGGAAACTACAAATTCAAATGCTCAAACAAATTTAAATTTGAAACACAACAACCAAATTGAATGCATTCAATTGTCTATTTCAAATTCCTAAATAAGAGGGGGGAAGCAACCAATGACATTCACAATTTCTATTTGTGAAGAATTATTCTCTGCAAAATTCAGAGCATCGACAGGAATCCTCTGCACATTCCTCCAATATCCCAAGTTTCAAGTTGGTACTTTTTACATTCTACTTATAGTTATTTTCATGAACTGTGCATTTAACATTTCTATTTATGTAGTGTCTTTTTATATGTTATAAGTAAATGAAGGCCCTTTTTGGTGATGGGTTTTTCCTTACAAGCCTCATTTACAAATTCAATAATTTGTGTGTTCATTTACTATTTTTGGTCATTTATCAAGGTTTATATTTTTCATTTATTTCATAAAAGGCTCCTTTATATTCTATGTCTCATATTCTTTCTACAAATCGATAAATGAATGTTGAATCATCTATTAGACTCGTTTATATTCAAAATAAGTGTACACATTAGCTTGCATATTCACTATATATGTATATATGTGTATATATGAGTGTGTTTATATATATACATATACATACATACATACATACATATATACATACATACATACACACACACACATATAAATTGTTTTTTCATTTACTATTTTCATTTATTTCTTAGGATTTATATTTTTCATTTATATTATTTGTCTCTTTTTCATTCAACAAATTGATATAAGCATGTTTAATCATCTGTTAGACTCCTTTATATTTAATATAATTGTACACATTAGTTGGGATTTTGATTACTTATGTATATATGTGTATATATGTGCATTATGTATTTAGAAACATATAAACACACATATATATATGCATATACATAAGTACAAATACATATATACATACACACACACACATATTTATGTATATAACTCTATTTTCAGTTTACCTTTGTTTAAATACATAGCATTTGGCCGTCTAATACAACATAATAGTATTTGTTTACTATAAAATGTGTTACTATTTTTCTACTTTCCATCACACATACAACAAGCCACAACACATATATTTGTCATTTATTTCATAAAAGGTTGCTTTATATTTTGTCTCTTGTTCATTCAACAAATTGATATATATGTGTGTGTATCCTTTGGCTATCCATATATATCTTTACATATGTTCATTCAACAAATTGATATATATATATATATATATATATATATATATATGTGTGTGTGTGTGTGTGTGTGTGTGTGTGTGTGTGTGTGTGTGTGTGTATCCTTTGGCTATCCTTTCAAATGCAAACAATGTGATGCAGGAGCATCCAGTGGTGTGAGGGCAATCTTGCATCACCCAAAAAGATGATTTCCATTTTTGTTCCTGTTGTTTTCTTTTTGTAGATGTTTTTTACATTTCTGGATACCCTTTTTGTCGAATAAGAGTTTCCAACTTTCAAAACTACTTTTCTACTTTTTCTACTCAACTACTATTTTTTAGTAGGTGTGAATTTTAAGGTGTGGGAAAACAAAAATTTATGGGAAAGTTCATGATGGAAAAATAAGCACTTTGGCGAAAGAATTAGGTTAAGATCATTCAAGTTCCATTTTATGCTTTTTGCCTAGAAAAACCTTCTGAGTCTAGTTTGAGGCACTAAACGGTCCCGTACGGGCCCAGAAATCGTTGGAACCAAAAAATACGGTTCTTAGCGTGTTCTTCACTTTGAGACCTTTCCGACGATGCAAACAGTTCAAAAAACGGAGTCCCGAATCAAAAGTTATGGCTTCCAGAATTTGGCCGATTTCTTGAAAATTGCCAATTTTTGAATTAGGACTCAGTTTTTGAAATTCAAATTGTAATTTTTGCACCAAATCGCCAAAAATCTTATCTCGAATGTTGTTTTTGGCTCCAAACCAAAAATGGCCTATTTATGGGCTAGTTTCTAATTTTTTGGTAACTTTTTGGGGAAAAGAGTTTGCATTCTGCAAAAGGGGGATCTGGGTAATTTTCTATAAGTTTGTAATTTGCATGTATCATAGAGCTTGAGGATTTGAGATCTTCTGCATGTAAGAGTTCCATATTTTGAATAAAATATTATTCTCTATTTTGTTAGTGTTATTTTGTGTCTCGGGTTTGCTCCCTCATCACAATGGTACTAGTTAATCATTTTCTTCTACATCTTTTAGGACTCATGAAGGGTTTATTCGTTGATTGAAAAATTTATTACTAATTTTTTATGAAATAAATCATTCCTCTTCAATGGCTTTTCACAATGTGTTGTTTGATTTTGTTGAGTCATGGTGGTGGTTTTTTCCCAAGGGTTTTTTGGAGTTAAATGAATATTTCCTACTCTCCATTTATTATACGCCATATATGTGAAAAACCTTGCTTGTTTTTTTCTAAATACATGTGCTTAAGGAATTAATCTCGTGAAACCCTTGCCTGGATATCTAAAAACACACTTTTGTATTCCTGTGTGTAAGGAATTATTATCATGAAACCCTTGGTTACTTTTTTGTGAACATTTCTGAAAACCGAATTTTGTAATTGATCTACCTCTGTTGAAATTCCTATTATATCACTGTTGAATACATCACAACTTCCTTCATTTACTGTAAAATGTGTTATTAATTATTGTTAAATGTTTTACCTATGTTGAAATATCAATACTTTGTATCATATATTCTTTACTTCACAACTTATGTTCTCATTATATTCTTATATGTTCACAAATACATATATGTGAATGTATAAATTTATATGTATACACACACACACACATATATATATATATATATATGTATATGTATATTATACATATGACTATATAATTATATTTATACATACATACATATACATACAAATATATATGTAAATGTGTATACATATAATTACATAGATAAATGTATACATTTATAAATTTATGTACATATATATTAATATGTATACATGAAACTGTGTAATTATATGTATACATAGATACATGTATATACATATCTATAAAAATACATATACATACATCTATATGTATGTGTACATATGTAAACCCTCAACGGTTTGTTGGTGTCTACTCTCCACGATGTGAGGTAGTGACAAACATCATTCTCCTTTTAGAATGCAAAAAATGGTAGTAAGGTTTTTTGGTTGTTTCAATAACGATTACTACTTCTTTTTACCACTTTGAACATTGTTTATCTGACATTTTATGGATTACAATGTATAGGACCAGTGATAATCATTGCACTATCGAAAAATAGGAAAAGATCGAGTGGGAGGCGCTTAATTAGATTACCTCATGGAGTGAGGTTCAATGTTCCAAATGTTGTTGATGAAGACCCAACAATCAACATCAACAAGGATGGTATTTTTGTAAATGCAAACTAGACAAATGAAAATGATGGTTTTAAACCTATTGTTTATAATATAGAGGTAGAAATGGAACCACCTGTGCATGTTCAATAGCCACCTATTGACCATATGACAACCCTAGATCTGTCCACAAAAAAATGGACTATGCATCACATAGAAAAATCAATTGTAAATTTTGAGGACAATCAAATGTCAATCAGAGGTTCAATAATCAAATGGGGAATCCAACCTAGCATATGCATACAATCACATCCAATGGTGTGACATCCACCAAAAGGAAGGGGCCACGAACAATCCTATGGTGTGACATCCAATCAAATGGAGAGTCCTACATATACATACAATAAAATGGGGAATCCCACATGGATCAATGGTGTAACATCCACAAAGAGGAAGGGGACATGAAAAATCCTATCTGATGATGAGGAAGTTGAAATAGTGCAATGATGTAAAGACATGGCTAATATTGGCCATGGCCTTCATGTATCACGAATTATGTCAACGATGGCCCAAATGGTTGGAGCAAGGCCTAACCCATTCACAAATGAGATACTAGGGAGGTCATGGTGGGTTGTATTTTGATAAAGTCATCCCAATCTATCAATTCAAACACTAGAATGAGTGGAAATATACCAAGCTATAATGCTATGCCTCAAAATAGTTTATTCCTTCTATGACAACTTGGAGGAGTTGCACAACAAACACAATTATGGGCCCATCAAAATATGGAACTATGATGAAATAGGGGTGCAAGCTGGAAATTTTTTTGCAATGAGAGTTATTGCAAAGACGAGGACCAAATGTGTTCCACAATTAATCTCTAAAATTAGAGAATGGATCATTGTGTTAGCTTGTGTTAGTGTGGTAGGTCAAGCTATACCTGGTTACTATTTGTACAAGTCCAAAAGGCACATTAAGAACTATATTATTAACTATGAGCCAAGGGAATGCATGGAAATCCAAGAGAATGCTTGGATGACTAAAGAATTATTTGTGGAATGGTTAAAACACTTTGCAAGAAATTTTCCAAGATGGGTGCCACCAACAAATATACAACTTCTCATCTTTGACAGTCATGGCAGCCATGTGGCATTCAAAATGATTGAAGAAGCAAAGAGTATGAGAATATATTTTCTCAAACTTCCACACATTGTAGCCAAAAATTGCAGCCCCTCGATGTCAATGTATTCTCACCATTCAAAAATTACTTCAAACAACATAGGAGTATATGGCTCTCTACACATCCTCAACTTGGCATTGGAAAGGAAGAGTTATCAACACATGCCAGCAAAGCTTTTACACAAGCTTTGACTCATAATAATATTGCAAGTGGTTTTAGAAGAATGGGAATTTTTCCATTAGATCAATATGCACTTGACATGGATATGGTTCCAAGCAAAGCTTTTGTGGTTCAAGATGAAGGAACCACATTGGGAGTAGAATCAGAGGGTGAGACAACTGAGGATGAGGCACATTTCATGGTAGCAGAGACTTTTTTTAGGATAGCAAGTTGGAATGAGGAAAAATTAGATAATTTATGGAAACCTTTACTACAAGCAATCCCCCAATTCTAACAAATGAAGAAGAAGGAGATTGCACAAAAAATATTGGGGTAGCAAAAATTGAAGAACCTGCAGTTCAAACATGTAATTAGACAACAGAAATTGAAGAGAGTCTCAATTTTCCATTTGAATTTCAAGATGCTACTTTAAACCTAGGGGTGCATTTGAATTTCAGTCAAGGGGATGGATTGTCCATGCCATCACCACCACATGTTGATCCTAAAGAGGTCATCCATTACTTCACAATTGGGAGAAATTGGGATGCAAATGATGAAGTGGATGGAGTGGAAGGTAATGACTCAAGCGATAGAGAAGTTGACTATGTGTCATGCACACAAGCCGATGACCATCAACCAGTGGGTAGGAGAAGTATTTTTTTGTAACTCCCAGCACAAAGGGTGCACCAATCATCAAATAGAGGTCACAATGGGGTACTATGCCTAAGTAGGAAATCTAAAATTTTGACATCAAATGATTTTTTCAATTTGTTGAATGAACAAGAGGCAAAAGAAAGAAGAAACCAAGAACTGTAGGAAAGGAAAAGTGAGTAAATGGCAGAAAAGAAGAAAGATAAGAAAACCTGGCATAGAGGGAGGAAAAGAGATTGGAGCATGCTACAAAAAAATAGTAAATTATAGAGGGGAAGCTCAAGCAATGACAATACAAAGAGATTGAAAGGGAGCAAGAAAATATTGCTCGATAGTTGAAGGAAACCCAAAAGTAGGCAAATAGAGCATAAAGAAATAGAAGAGTACTCCTACAACTACTCTTCCAACTCAACATCCAGTTTTAAGGGACATGATTAAAATATTGTCTCCAACCTTTGCTGCTCTTAGCAGCCTAACAAATAGGTCTTCTAAAGGTTGCTCTCAATATTTACAACTCAATCCAAAGGAAAACCAGGCATTGCTTACTTGTATAGAAAGTTCCATGCAAAACAATCCATAGTCCTTAACATTTTCTCTAGTTGATGTGGAGTTAGTTGACACCAAAGGACACACAACTTCTTAATCAGATCTATGGATGTATGATTAGGATTTTTTTATGAATTTTTGACTTTGATGTGTGCCAGTGTGTTTTTTGTAAAATTGAAGACTCCTTGTCTTCTTTATTACTCTATCTAAATCATGTTTTTTCAACTTTATAGTATTGGAATTTCCCAAGTTTGAATATATATTTCCTGTTTGTTTCTATCACATTTGTTGATTGAAGTGAATTTGTAGTGGTGTTTAAGCTTTGGCAATTAATGTGTAGATCTTGTCTATTATAACTACACTCAAATATTGACATGTATAAATCTATATATATGTATGTATCCCTATATATATGTATGCATGTCTATATATATATACATATTCATATATATGTATATGTGTGTATATATATGTATATATGTATATATACTCATAGACATATCTATACATACATATATATAAACACATACATATATACATTGAGTTGCATCGTGTGCAATGGACCTTCTGAAACGCATAATAAATTTGATCATGTAATAAATATTGATTTCAACAGTGCGATTTTCTAATTTCAGAAGGACATTATGGAATGGGAAACAAGGGAAGGAAATCTTAGGATTTCCTCCAAATATTATATAACATTACTGCTTCAGAGGAGGTTATGCCTAGGCATGTTTAGAGAGTTGTCCAAGTTAAGGATTTATGATTTTTATAGCAAAAAAAAAAAGATATATTATAGGAACATTGAGAGATTTCTACGAATGTTATAGCATGAAGCTTTTTGTGATTCCAAATTAGTTTTGTGTTGGTTGCATTCATCTAACTATAATTTTTTTGGATATGTGTTAGTTGTATTCATCTAATTAACATTGTTGAAAATTTAAATGAAAATTAAGAAATTAATGTAATTGAAATTCAGAAATCTATGTACACACATGCACACACATACACACGCACACACATATATATATGTTTGCATTTATATTTATATGTATATATATATATGTGTGTGTGTGTGTATGTATACACAACTATGTATATGCATACATATACATACATATATATATATATATATATATATATATCTATGTATACATATATACATATGTATACATATATATGTATGCATACATATATGTGTATATGTATATGTATACACATATATATATATATGCGTGTATATATATATACATATGCATATATATGTGTATAAGAGTGAATTTACATCTCCTATGAAAATCCCCTTCTTGCCCTTATCCACTTTAGAAAACCAAGTTAGGAGGCTTAGTTCCACTTAAGCCCATCGTCGGTGGTTATCTTGATGCCTATTTTGAGCGTCGGTGGAGGCGTTTCTATCAGGGATGCCCGCATGGAACGCTTACATCCCTGGTAGATTCTTGTGGCTAAACTTATAGAGGCATTACACTTCTCATTGGTGATGAAGTTGTAACACCCCCTTTGGTCGATCGACCCAAATATGGCAGTTTTCTTCCATTCCTTCTTCAAATTCATCCCTTCAACATTTAGTCCAATTTCTTTTGATCTATTGAACACTTCAAGATTCCATACTCACACTTTTGCATCCATTCTCACTCACTTCAAGCATCCAAGCATTCCATTGTAGCCAAAGCTTCACTCTGTCACTTCAGTCAAGCACGTTTGGCACCATGCCATTGTAGTAGAGGCTTGAGTTCCTCTCATTTGTCCCGCAAGAAAACCTTGAGTTCTCTTAGTGGAGGTGGTAAGCTTCCCTCTCCTCTCCTCTATCACTTGGTTGAGTAGCATAGCATTTATTTGTAGTGTTTGTGTTTTCTTTATTACACTATTTCTTTATCTCATTTGCTCAGCTATCCATGGAGGTGGAAATGCCTAAACAGGGGTCTGATTGAGGCAAACCCCTATTTAGCCCCCCAACATTTTCCCTCTTGTTGTGTGTAGGTATGCATGTTGTGAGGAAGATAAACTAGAAAATAAATTCCTTGGTGAGATCCTTCTTACACTTCTTACACTTTCTTTTCTACTTTATAATATTAGTGAGTACTTCGTTTATTTACTCGTTTCATTTTGGCCTTTTAGTTGAGTAGCTAGACTATTAGTCATTTTGGCGAGTTCAACCTTGTATCTGCTATTGTATGACCATATGGACTACAACACACTTTAAAGATGCTAGCTTGTTGTGTTGTCATCTAGAGACTGCATTGACGTCCTTAGGCAGAGAGCTCCTTGAGGCACAAAGTTGAACCTAGACACTGGCTTGCCTAGTCCCACCTTAGAACTTGGGATTGTAGAGTGATTGTAGGACCTTATAATCCTCATCATTCTCATCCTCATACCCTACATGTTGTACTTAGTTGACGTAGGTTAGGGAAACCTCTCGCATCTTGACCCTCCATGACCTAGGGTCTTGAACATAGTAGTCCCCATCTCTTACATTTTTGGTGAACCTGACGTGAACCATTTTGGTTTCATTCTTGCAATACTAATAGTTCCTTTCCTCATACTCTAGGAGTCTCTTAGGTGTGAGTGTTGAAAGGCTTCCACCTTGTGACCCAACTTGTGACCCCTAGTTTGCGTAGTTGGAAGGTTCCAAAGGTATTGCATGATGAAACCTTAATTGGGTCACCATGTTATCTATTAACCTTTGGGCATTCTATGAAAGTGTTGTCTAGTGTGCATAAAGGCCTCCTTTCTACATCAACCGATCCCCTCTGTGTAGCTTGTGAATAGTAGTGTTGGCATAACCTTTACTTTACAGGACCTGCCAATGGGATTTAACAAAGAACCTTCTCCTCTTTACATTCCTCCATGGATCAATGGAAATATTGTAGCTAGTGTTCTCATTGACCTGACATCACAAGTGAATATAATAACAGAGGAGATTATGCTAATAATTTTTTTATACAAGGATGGTTATGATGCTCTTGTGAGTTTCTTTTGCACATATGATAGACATTTTGTGCCCCTTTTGGGTAGTATTGTCCTATCGGTCTTAATTGGACATAAGTCCGCGAATCTCCTATTTTTTATCATTCCTTGATTTGAACTTTTTAGAGTAAAATTGGGTATCCCTTAGCTGGTGGCAATGAATGCAGTACCCTCCATTGCACATAAATATTTAAAATTTATCCACAAAGGCTCTATACACATAATCCATGACACCAGCTATAGACTTCCAATTACACATGGTAGGTACTCCTTGGATCACCCATGGCTTGCGTTCGTGGGTCCTCTTCTACCTAAGACAAACATGTTGCACAAGACATATCAGAACTATAAGAAAGGATTTCTAAGGCTGAAAGTAAAATACCCTCCCTCGCCTTATGCCATCTCATAGAGTGCTTGCTTGAAGGTTGATAGTGATGTTGCTAAGGCTCGAAAGAGAAAAGAAGAGAAGCAATCTTATGATCCTTCTTCTTCCTCTTTTACTGCCCAGTCTGATGCTTCTTCTCACTTAGCTATGGTACCATCAGGTTCTACTCCTTGTTTGTAGGAGAACCCTTCGATGCTCTCTTGGAGAAAGCCTAAGCATCCTACATTCAAGGTTCATGTTCTACTGATGGAGCCTAGAGTCATTTGGTATGATAGGAATAAGGTCTCCCAAGGAGAGTCCTCCTTGTCTCAACCTTCTCGGCCTCCTAATGCTCTTAATCCTAAGATATTCAGTAGAAAGAGGCATGTTGTCGAGGCTCTCAAGTCAACTCCTCATGTCGCTCCTCAACTTGTTCCCCCTACTCCTGTACAGGAACCTATTCTTCCACCAGAAATGGTTGTAGTGGACATTCATATGGTTGAGCAAGAACCTCTTGTCCCTTCGTAAACTCTAACCTCTAACTCCAAGAGTCACAAAAATTGCCTTGCACATGAACACAAGTGCCAGTGAAAGACTCTCCTAGCTGAGCAGGCTAATTCACAATAGAAAGAGGAAGAAATGACCGCTCGTGCTTTAGGACCTCCTGCAATGTCTTCTTCCTCCCTTCCTTCTGCTTCTCTCTAGTTTGGTTTGCTTCTGGCTACTATTGCAAGTATGAATGCACCTAACCCTAAATGGGTGTAGGTGTTTATCACTCCTTCAGTTGAGCCGCCTTTGTTGATGTCCATTCCAGATATTCAACCCTTCTCGAAGCCTGTGGATATGGTTAACACTTTTGTTGTATCTGACGTGACTCTTTCTTCCTCTTCCTCTACACCTCTAGCTTCGTCTGTGGAGAGTTCATCTCCTCAAATGAAGAAAGAAGTAGAGGTTGGTCCTTCTAGCGACGATAGACATAAGAGGAGTCCACCTTCCTTGCAAGGTGGTCCTGTTCTGACTTTTTTTGTCCTTGTAATAGAACCAATCCTCTCTTCTCTTGTGTTCATCATCGCTCTCGAGTCATTTGGCGAGCTTAGCAGTAAATCTTAGGCACAACCTATCTCATCTGCTAAGGTAAGACATGGTGCTCTTATGGGGTGCATGTTTAACTCTATGGATGAGGTTCTAGCCATGTCAACAATCTTCATGAAACCACTTACTTTGATTGCATAGGAGCTCAGTGGAGAGGACCTTGAGGGACCCTCTCCCATGGTCCTTGTTGTGGGAGGGTCAGATGCTCCTCCTCTTAACATCCCACCATTACAGGCTCCTCCTGCTTCCCTTTATGAGCATTTAGATTGGGAAGTAGATGACCTCTTGGCTGATCAATGTAAGGAGGAGGCCCTTTCTTGATCTTGTGTGTGTGTGTTTTGTGATGTGTTCCCCCCGTGTTTGTGCTATGTGTTCCTTAGATGACCCTCATCACCCCTGTTGGTGCTTGGATCCAGGCTTGGATTTTGTGTCGTAAACCTTCTTCTATTTGTATCATCATTCTTCCATGTTTTTTCTTGATCTTCGTTATATTGGGGATGAAGCAAAGCATTGGGGGCATTTAGGCTTCCCTTCCATGTTGACCCAATTTTTATTTTTACTTTGTTTTCTATGCATTCTTCCTGATCTGGCTAGGGATTGATGATTTTTTGCCTTGCATTGTGGTTACCTATTATTATATGAGCTCGAATATATCTGACCCCACTAAATTAGATCCCCCTCTACCCTTTGTTTGTATTTTCTTTGTTTTTTCTTCCTCTTTATCTTTCTCTCTTCGTTGCTTGAGTTTTCCCTTCTATGTGTCAAAATGCCTCTTCTTCAACATTTTGATTTTCAAAAAAAAAAATCATTTCCAATGAATATTTTTTCAAAAGTCTTCACAAATTTTCTTTAGAATCACATTCTCAACTTGGAACCCTAACATAATGTGTTTCCTTCATACAAATTCATAAAGAAAGGATTTGATGACCTTCCTCCGAAGTGGGAACAACTTTTATTTCCCTTTGTGTGGGGGCACATCCTTCCTTTCAAATTCCTTAATGAAGTGAACATCTTTCAAAAGGATTCCTTGATGATGAATCACTCTAAGATGAACAATTTCTTTGAATTGTGTGCCCCTTGTGTGAACCCCCTTCTTCCTCACGATGGGTTCACAAGGGACCCTTCTTTCAAAGCCTCTATTTTGAATGGAATCCTTTCACATCTAGCCTAGGGGCAACCCAACTAGACTTACTGTATTTTCCCTTTCGCATCTAGCTTGGGGGTAGCTTGACTAGACCTTACTTTTCAAACAACGTGTTCCTTGAGTGGACCCCTCTCCTTTGAAGGGTTCCCAAGGGACCCTTTTGAAAGTTTTACTTATTGACGATCTACATGACTGGTCACTTTTGACATGTTCTATTTGCGGGTAGATGTGTCGCCACTTCCTGAATATACAGAGTCCACTTTCTCAAGTTCCTCCATGCAAGAGATCTTGGGGGATACCTCCTTGCAAGACCGATAACTTTTAGGGTGCTTTCCTTTGAGCTTCCTCCATGTGAGAGATCTTGTAGGGAACTTTCTTCTTTAGTGTTTTTCATGCTTGAGTTCATGGAGAATACCTTCCCTATAGGACTAAGAGCCTATAGGGCACTTCCTTCAATATTCTTCATGCTCGAGTTCATGGAGAACACCTTCCTTGTGGGATCGAGAACTTGTAGGGAACTTTCTTGGGGCTTCCTTCATGCGAGATATCTTGGGGGTTGTCTCCTTGTAGGTTCGTAGGCCTAGAAGATGCTTTGTTTTCTCCAACTTCATAGTTCTGAGTAGAGATGGAGTCCTTTACTTTTCCTGCACCTTCACATATGTCAGACCGAGTACTAATTCCTCGACGGTTTAGGTATACATCACTAACTTACTCTCTTCTCGATCTACTTTACTAAGCACTCATCAGTATTTGTGCTCACTAAAGTGGGGGAAAAATGTATAAGAGTGAATTTGCATCGCCTATGCAAATCCCCTTCTTGCCCTTATCCACTTTAGAAAACCAAGTTTAGAGGCTTAATTCCACTTAAACTCATTTTTGGTGATCCATTTGGTGCTTGTTTTGATCATCGATGGATGTGTTTCTATCAGGTATCCCCATGCAGAATGTTTATGTCCCTGGTAGATTCCTATGGTGGAACCTACAGAGGCATTACACTTCTCATTGGCAATGAAGTTGTAATGCCCCCTTCGGCCGACTGACCCAAATATGGCCATTTTCTCCCATTCCTTCTTCAAATTCACCCCTTCAACATTCAATACAACTTCTACTGAGCTATTGCACACTTCAAGCTTCCATACTCACACTTTAGCATCCATTCTCACTCACTTCAAGCATCCAAGGATTCCATTGCAACAAAAGCTTCACTCTGTCACTTTGGTAGAGCATGTTTGGGACCACGCCATTGCAATAGAGGCTTGAGTTCCTCTCATTTCTCCCCTAAGCAACCTTGAGTGCTCTTGGTGGAGGTGGTAAGATTCCCTCTCCTCTCCTCTATCACTTGGTTGAGTAATATAGCATTGCTTTGTAGTGTTTGTGTTTTCTTTACTACACCATTTCTTTATCTCATTTCCTTGGCTGTCTGTGGAGGTGGAAACACCTAATTGGGGGTCTGACTGAGGAAGGCCCCTATTTAGCCACCCAAAATTTTCTCTCTTGTTGTGTGTGGGTGTGTGTGTGCTACGAGGAAGATCAACTGGAGAATGAATTCCTTGGTGAGATCCTTCTTACCCTTCTTACACTTGTTTTTCTACTTTATAACATTAGAGAATACTTTTTTTATTTACTCATTTCATTTTGGCCTTTTAGTTGAGTAGCTAGGTTGTTATTTGCTTTGGTGAATTCAACCTTGTCTCTACTGTTGTCTAACCGTACAGACTACAACACACTTTGGAGGCACCAACACGTTGTGTTGTTGTCCAAAGACTACGCTGACATCCTCAGGCAAAGAGCTCCCTAAGGCATAGAGTTGAACCTAGAAACTGACTCACCTAGCCCCACCTTAGAACTCAAGATTGTATAGTGATTGTAGGACCCCATAATCCTCATCATTCTCATTCTCGTACCCTATGTGTTGTACTTATTTGAGGTAAGTTAGGGTAGCCTCTCGCATCTTGACCCTCCATGACCTAGGGTCTTGCACGCGGCGGTCCTCCTCTCTTTCAATATGTATATATTTATATATATATAAGTATACATTTATATATGTATATGTATTTGAAAGTTTAAAAGGAAATTAAGAAATTAATGTGATTAAAAATGTAAATTGTTTAGCACATATTATTGTAATAAATCCATAAATTAAATGAATGTGTGTGTATATATGTAGATAAAACATATCCATAAATTATTGTATTTGAAATTGTAAATTTTTCAACACCTACACTTGGAAATCAATCTAATTGTAAATTGTAAGTGTAAGTTTACAATGAATAAGAAAAATGATTATAAATGAACACAATTTCTATCGGGTCACAACTAAAGTAAAGTCTTGAAAGACTTTACCTGAATTGTTAGCTTACAATTTGACATGCTCTTTACAACCTCCTAGCCATTTGACATGCCCGCCACAACAAACAAATATAATAGAGCAAACATAAATAGAAAATAGTTAATGAAATAAATAAATATGCATATTAGTTACTAAACAATAAAGAACAATAATTGAAACTTAGATCCATATCAACAAAAAATCCTTAATTATGTGGTCTGTTGACAAACACATTTATTGAATTTCCCACCATGAAAATTGTTGCACCACCTCTCCTTGTTCTCTCGTGCCTACAAGAAAATATTCATAACCAAGGGTAGTAACGAAAAAACATCATATGACCTTTGCAATAATGCTTGTACAACAACATATAATTAAACAAGTTCAACATCTTAAAAGTTCCATAAGGAAAACATAAATATATGTAAAAACATGTATATGTGAATAGAATTGTAAACCAACATATATTCAAGTTATATTCATTGTTTCTCATCACCCTTGGATATAGGAGGAATGTGCAAAGGATGCCAATCAATGCTTTGTAGTATGGAGAGGATATTAGCAAAGGAGAATAATTGTGAAAGTTGTTGGTTGTTGTCCCTCTTATTTATTAATTTGAATATGACAATTGAATGCATTCAATTTGGTTGTTGTATTTCAAATTTGAATTTGTTAGATCATTTGAATTTGTAGTTGCCATTTACGTAGGGATTTTAAAGGTGTATTGACTAAATTTTGCATGATATTTGGATTCGATGTTTACTTAGGGAGCCTTGTATATCAGTTATTTTTTGCATGTTTGTATGCATGCATATAGTCATAGAAACATAAGCATACATGCATACATTCATATAAACATATACTTACATATACATTGCAGAAAATCACTGATATACATTTTAAAACATAAAAGGGCCCTAATTGTGTCACTATTAACATGAAATTACAACTATTTTATCATTGAAATCCACTCCAAAGTTAGTGGGTCTAATTCACATTAGCACCTTAGAGGTTTATTTTGGCACCCATTAAAAATAACACCTACACATATACCCCAATTATTCTTCTTTTTGGGTTTGATTATTGCATATGACTGATGTATTTTTTAGGTTATCCCACAAATTTCCATCATTCGACTGCATGCTAGCTAGAAGGTTCTCTAAGGTGATTGAAGGTATATATATACATATACATACATACATATATATATACATACATACATATATATGCATATATATATGTGTGTGTGTGTGTGTGTGTATAAATACATGTGATATAAGAGGGATTCGCTACACACGGGTCCCTTTATTCTCAAGAGATCACACTGAACGAACTACCCTTATAGACCTCAACATAAGCAATTCAATGAAAATCTAAGAAGAGCATACCTTAAGTTGTGTTTCAGAGAAAGTTATTTCAAATTCTAAGAGAGTGAAACCTCGAGATTTCTACCTTAGACAAGCAAGCTCTTGGAAAAAATATAGTAGCATGGTTTTAGGATGCTAGCGTGGTGCGCTATCATCTAAAAGGTGTGCTGGCGTGCTAAGCAACAGAGGGCTCATGAACTCAAGCAGACAAAACCAAGTTTCACTTCTAAGCTCAGGTTTAGAATGTACCGAGTGAAATAAACAAATAGGAAGCTAAAAATCTATAACAAGCATAAGGGGATTCAGAGGGAGCTTACCTCTTGCAAGAAGTTCAACTCTTCACTCCAAGCTCCTCTTCACACCTACACACATAAGAACAAGGGGGAAAATGTTAGGTGGCTATATAGGGGTTTTCCTTAGTCAAACCCCCATTTTGGTGTTCCCATGTCCACAGAAAACCAAGTTGGAAGGGAGTGTAAATGAAGTAGAAAAATCGTGTAGTGAAAACAAAAATTGCTCAGGAGTAGAACCTGCACCATGAGATATAGTAAATGAGTAAATAAGGAAGGAACGTGAAAGAGAGAGAGCATTACCCATAGTTCAAGACCCTCTCCGGAGCACATGGATTTACCATTGAGTGCTCCTATCAAAGATGAAGAGAACTCAAGACTGCAGAAAATAAAAAGAGAACTTGAATGAATTACTTCCAAGCCCAAATTAGAGCAAGAAAGAGGTTTTTAATACATGTAAGGGTGAAAAGAGTTGTTTCATTCAAAAACCAACTACTAGGACATGTGTCAAAAGATTCAGGATTCTAGATTCCCTATTTCAAACTCAGAAAAATGCCAAGACACTAGTGCGCCATGTAGATGCCTAGGCATCGTCCAGGCATCCAGAACCTTGATTTTTGGGAAACATGTCATTAGGCTTCTATTGCCCTATTACAAATCAGCATGGAGTCAGAATTGACTCATGGGATTTTTGTCATTAATGCCTTAGGATGTCATAAATTCTAGGTGCAAAAAAGTGGAATTGACCCTAGGTGCAATTGTATGACATTATATTTTTCCCCCACTTTAGTGGGCTTGATTTTGGAAAAAATTAGCCTCACTAAAATAGAGAAGAAAATTTTCACTTGAATTTTGAATTGTACAGATTTGCATGCCAAGAAAAAGGGACCATAGAGACCATTGAAGTCAAGCTAACCGATATTGAAGGTTCCCCTAGCATTTGATCTCAACAAATAGTGACAAAATGGTTGTGAAAATTTGCTCAAGACTTTAACCTGCAAAACTCAAAAGCTACAACAAATAGAAGAATGATCAAGAAAAAGTCATCGAGTCAGAAGAAAAATATGATTAAGAGGTGACTATATGCCCCCTCCTGAGTTTTCCCCCAAGTTGGTGTGGTAAATTCAAGAGAAACTGATAGGCCACAAACTCTAGGAAAAATGGGCCCTGGGAGGCCTATATATTCCTAGGTGGACCCCCTAGAAGGGTCATTTCACTACTAAATTTGACACCATTTTTTGATGGACGTTCATTGGTGTTCACCAAATCTTTTTCAGAGTAGCAACGAATCTATTTTACCCCTTGAAATATTGGGCACCTGTTCTCTCCTGGGGCGCCCAAAACCTAGCAAAAACATTTTCGTCAATGTTTTTTTGGTGCAAGCCTGACAACGAATTAAATGTCGAAAAAACAACATAGATTCATCGAATGTCGGCATCATAAAATGGCTTAGATGGTCATTGAAATATCAACAAAATTGGTGTCGAAAGAACACCAGAATTTTGTCGTCAGCTCAACGAAATGGGAAAGTATTTACAACGAAGCCTTCGTCGCAGTTGAGCAACTTCATCAGACCTTTTATGTGGTTCATCATTGCGATGAAAAGGGAAAGGAGTGACAATGAAGCCTTCATTATAGCTAAACAAATTCGTCAGACCTTTTTCTATGATTCATTAGTGATATTCATCCCAATTATGACGAAAGGTACAAGGAGTTACGATGAATCCTTCGTCACAGCTATAGCAACTTTGTTAGACCTTTTTGTTGATTCGTCAATTATGTTCATCAAAATTTTGATGAAACAATGCAATTTTTTTTTTTAAAATCGTTGAAATGTACCATCGGTGAGAGATCAATCAAGTTGCATCCCTTCGTATTCAAATCTTGGGCAATTATTTTATTTGAGCTCTAAACTATTGAAATATTAAGGATTTAATTAGCTATAAGATGGAAAATTGTTGTTTAGACATAATCCATCATCTTTTACATATCTTTATTCACTCCTAGCACTTCAGATAAATTTGTGTAAATGAGATAGAAATGTGAATCTTGTATGACAAAGAAAATTCTTAAAAGGAGGGGGGAGAGAGCAAAGGGTAGGGGGCAAGAGAATGCTTGAATGTATAACAAAGTATAACATTTTGATCATTATAACAATGAAACGAATCTTAAGTTTGAAGCATTAATATCATTTACAACATTTATGATCAAGAATGAATGTAAGTAGAGAAACTTTTGCATACCTGCAGATGGTACAAAATTTCATGGTTAAGTTGAAGCCTCCCATCAACAACAAGATCCAAATATCCGTGTATCTATCCCAATCGAGCCTCTAAACCCTTCAGAGCTGTCAATTTTTCCACTAACCTATTATGCACAAAAGTCAAATTTTAGAGTTATGTCACCACTAAAAGTAGAAGAAACAGAGCTTTGAAACCAAATCCACACACAACACAATGTGGTATTCATATAAAGCCATACAAAGAAACTAAAGTCAGAACATTGGAATGGAAACAACTTAAAATTATGATGCAGAGCATGGATTCAGGGTATAAAGAATCATTTTTCTGCTACCATAGTGAAAAGTTAGCACTTTCTTTCATCTTTGCATATTGGTTTGATGCTTCAAATGATGCATTTCTTATATTGAAAAGTGCATTACCTTATTGATCTTCTCTTTGTTTCTAGAATAGTTTAATATTCTCTACTTAATAGGGCCAACCACATGGTGGTGGAAGCTCATTTGGCCTCTCTGCCCCCCCTCCCCCTCACATCACTCTCAATTCCCCATACCCAATCATATAGAATTGATCATTCATTCATCCATTAATAACATATAACATTCATTCATTCATCCATTAATAACATATAACATTCATCCATTCATCCATTAATAACATATAACATTCATTCATCCATTAATAACATATAACATTCATTCATTAACATATAACATTCATTAATTAACATATTCACATTCATTCACTTACATATAATATTCATTCTTTCAGTTTTTACAATGCTATCAAAAATATGGTTTTCATGATATGATTATAATCACTTTTTTTTTTGTTTCTTTTTGAAAGCTACATAAAGCTGAAGTGGAGTATCATTTTCTAAATCAATCTGTCCCCCCTTTAGTTTTTCTACCCTCTGCTCGTGATCTTAATGTATGCCTAGTCGTCGCTCATGACGTGGACACCACTCAAGGGGGGTCTGCTGCAATAAGAAAGAAATGTTAAACTAATATGTTTTTTTATTATTGTTACAAGTATTTCATTAATTAAAAGAACATTAGAGTGGTTCTCTTTACCTGATGGGTCCACATCATGTTCCTGAACTTTTGTTATAGACTCATGTTCAACATGCTAAACACCCTCTAAATCTTGATCTGCAGTTGAAACACAAAAGGTTACATTAATTAATACACCAATTGAAATTAAATATGTTTAAGAGAACATGAGAGTGGTCCTCTTTACCTGATGGGGCCACATCATGTTCTCGATCTTCTCTAGCTTGATTATGCTCAACATGTTGATCACGCCTACATGCTCTAGAGTTGAAACATGAAAGGTTACATTAATTAATACACCAATTGCAATTAAATATGTTTAAAAGAACTTTAGAGTGGTCCTCTTTACCTGGGGCCACATCATGTTCCTGATCTTCTCTAGCCTGATCATGCTCAACATGTTGATCACACTCTACATGCTCTAAAGTACTGGGATGCACACCATGACCTTCATCTGCAGGTTGTGCTCCACCCTCACCAGGCTGCATTCCAATGTCATGTGCAGTATTATCATTGCTTGAATGTTTAAAGCAAATAGGCATGTAATTACTTTATGGTGGAAATTAATGTTGAATAGATTGTAGTCCATAGAAGCATAAATCTGCAAAAATTCCCGATTAATCACGATTTTTAAAAAATATGCAAGCTCTAGAATATTTTTTCCCCAATTTTATGAAAAAATCAATGAATTTTTGGTCAATGATTATTTTCCGTTTCAAACTAGAAAATAGCCAAAAAACATGTTTAAAATCTGCAAAAAAACATGAATAAAATTGACCTAATTTTCGCACAAAAAAAACCACGAGACCATGGCTTGTTGGTTACTATTATGCTTTGATAGATTTTTTCAAGCATCCATAGCTTGTTTGAAAGCACCTATTTTAGGCTTTTAGCCATAGCAACAAGGCAATGAACTGTTTGATAAAATGATTTGGTAGACATGTATGAAAAATGCAGTAGCATAGACAAGGCAGTGAACTGCTTGAAAAAAATGTCTCAAAGAAATGTAGTCTCATGGTGATGGAATGCCATGACAAGCAAATTGCTACGGATTGTCATGAATTCTATCACCGTGAGACTGCATTTCTTTTAGGCATTTTTTAAAACAATTCACTACCTTGTCTATGTTATTGCTTACTATTATGCTTTGGTATCCATAGCTTGTTTGAAAGCACCTATTTTAGGTTTTTAGCCATAGCATGAAGGCGTTGAACTATTTGATAAAATGCTTTGGTAGACATGTATGAAAAATGTGGTAGCATAGAAAAGGTAGTGAACTATTTGAAAAAATGCTTCAAAGAAATGTGGTCTCATGGTGATGGAATGCCATAATGAATGCCATGACAAACAAATTTATGGATTTTCATGGCATTCCATCACCATGAGACCACATTTCTTTGAGGCATTTTTTGAAATAGTTCACCGCCTTGTCTATGTTATTGCTTACTATTATGCTTCAATAGATTTTTCCAAGCATCCATAACTTGTTCAAAAGCACCTGTTTTAAGCTTTTAGCCATAGCAACAAGGCAATGAACTATTTGATAAAATGCTTTGGTAGACATGTATGAAAAATGTGGTAGCATAGACAATTGTCACCATTTGATATTTATGTAGTTATAGTATGTTTTGTGCAATGTAATCAACGATATGAATATAACCTATATATGCATAAAATTGGTCATTCCTGACATTTAATTAAATATTTATTATTTAATTAATTCCTCTAAAAGTCTTCTATACATAATTAAATTTAATCAAATTTAATTATAGTATTCATTCATTTTATTCTCCCACCATAATTAAATAAATCTATTTTATTTAATTATACCACATTCTACTTGATTAAATTAAATAAATATATTTTTATTTATTTAAGTTAATTATCATCTTTTGAATTTAATTAAATCTTTTTAATTAAATTTAAATATCTCTTTCTTTCTATTTTAAAAACTTTCCTCTAATTAATTAAATACTTTTATTTAATTAATTTCATTCTTTCAAATTTAATTAAATATTTTATTTAATTAAAGATCTGCTTTCTTCAAATCATAATTAGATATTCTGTTTAATTATGAAATCTTCTGATTTCCTCAAAATCTTAAATATTTATTTATTTAAGAAAAATCAACATGCACTCATAAATAAATAATTGAATTAGATAATTCATTATTTATCTTATCATAATCTTTCCATTTTTCTTCTAAAAAGATGATTTTTAAATCATCTCATCTTATCTCTTCCATTAAAATGGAAAAATCTGGCTTTATTCGTTTTCTTCTATTTTCTCTTCAATCTCATCTATCTTCAACCGTTTGATCTATCAGGAATTATCACAGCCGTTGACCAACCCGACCAATTGAAATCTTCAAAAAACTCTATAAATGCACGTGCAAATCCAAGCATTGGTTACAACACAGAACGAATACAACATACACTTACATTCTTGCAATTTTAGCATTTCAATTCTCATCATAGCATAATCTTGCATTTAGCATAGTATGCATTCTTAATCTCATTCTTTAGTAGCCTGCTTCGTTGAGCTTGGCATTCCAAATCTGAGAGCAACTTGAGCAAAGACGAAACACTGGAGATAGAGAGCAATAAGACGACTTCGGAGAAGCTGCCATAAGAGTTTGCTTATTTGTTTATCTTCTTTTAGCTTCTTTTGATTTAATGTTTTATTGATTGTGTTGTTGAATTTAATTTAGATTGATCACATATTTCACACACACATAAAATTGGCACCCACCGTGGGGCCTATGCCATGATTTTAATATTTTCTTGTAGAGTTTTCTAGTAGGTTTCCACGTTCTGAGTTCGGCATTTGGAAAAATCTTGCGTTTTAGCGCATTTGAGACTTTCCGCAGTGCTTCTGGGACTGTAATTTCTTTCTATTTTCGCAGGTGTTCTAGCGCATTTGGGGACTGTTTCGGCACTTTTGAGGGTTCTTTTAGCGCTTACGAGGGACATAATAGCACATTTAGTACATTTCATCTTTGTGTTTATTAAAATGGCGCATTTAATGACTATTTTAGTGCTTTTAAGGTATGATTGAGTGCATTGGTTGTCTGTTTCTGCGCATCTTGGGTCCATTTGTCTATAGCTCTATGTTATTTAGCACTTTTAAGGATTGTTTTAGCGCATTTAGGAAATTTTTGTGGCACATCTAAGGTCTATTTTAGTGCTTATAAGTTCTGTTTCGGTGCATCTAAGGTCTGTTTTAGCACTTAGAAGTTTGTTTTGGCAATTTAAGGTCTGTTTCTACGCATCTGGTTGTAACAAAAAAATAGAATTTTGAGTCTGATGCATTCCACAAACAGAATTTTCTCTGGTTAAAAAGAAGCAACCCTAGGATAGTCACATCTGGATAAAACTGATCAATCCTAGGATAGGCATGGAACTTAAAATGAAGCAATCTAGGATAGACACCATACAATGATTTTTGCAGTTAAAATTGGACAAACTTGTTTTTGGTGAAGCAATATCTTCACTTAGATTAGATCATTGTGATTTGGAATTTAAAAAGAACATTTGTTTGCTTTGTCTGTGGCAATAGGTCTATGCTCTCCCCTTAACTGGGTGATCAAAATACCAGACTTGCCTTTTCAATTTCATGCAAATTTATGCTTTATTAAATCCTTTAGAAGGCCTGCTATAGTGGGAAAAAGTACTCACCCTACGGGAACGACCTAAGTGGGAACAACCAAAGCCAAGTTTTCCAACCCACTATAATCAAAAGTGAATTTTGGGGAAACCCATATTCAACGGCAATGAACAAGATAACCATCCCCAAAATCTTTGTTCTAAAGATTGGGAGGTCTCCTGAGGGAGTTTATCTATTGTCATGCCGAACGGAAACCTTGACTACGAACCATAGTGTAGAAAGCCAGCTGTGTCAGTATCCAGACATTATTTCAATCACAGTGCAAGGGGAGGGAAGAATCTGCCCCCAAGATACTCACCATATAACTGCCAAGGATTGTTTGCTCAGGGGATCCGGTATCCACTTTCGTCACTCTGAGTACGTACCTGGAAAAGACAAAAACACGGGTGCCCTTTCGGGGGTGACATGGTTGTGTGAGTCGACGCAGTTCTAAGATTGGGTTGTGATTGCTATGATGACCTTTTGACTATTAAGAGTGAGTCTGCTTGAATTGTCTTTCATGTGCTAAACCTATGAAAACATTTGTTGAAAAACATTTTCTCGATCAAACACTTGATGTTAGTATAGGGTTTTAAAAACAACTATTTTTCAGAATGATTGTTGTGTCTTCCATTACATTAACTCAGATAAAAGATCATCTGAAATGAATGTGAAGAACAATAATTGAAACCTTTCAAAATCCATTCATATCTTTGGTCCAGTAACATTCTCAATATTTGTCTCATGCTTAGGAAGTGGAAATCAACAAAGTTTGTCAAGAAATCAATTTCCACTAGAATCAAGAAACCCAAGAAACAATTAGGGTACAAGAATTCATTGCAAAGAAGAAAATTTTTGTACAAAATTCTTCACGTCTTGCTTCATTTCCATGGATTTCTTTATAGATACCAAGACTTCGTTAGGGGGTTCACTGACGAGTATGTTGTAGATCCCTTGGAATCTCGAGTTTATTATCAAAGATTAGCTCTATCTCAACGGCATAATCTTAATCAACCTCTTGAGTTTGACAATATACCACAACCTTCTATTGAGTATCCCTCACATCCTAGTCAAATCCTCCAGTGATCTCGAATTCTTCCTTCAAAAACAAAGATTGAATCTTTAAGAGTGCATCTTCCAAAACAAACTTTCTGATTATTGATTCAACCTCCCCAATAGGATTCTGACATCCTTCATCATCAAAAGCCATAATCCATAATTAGGAAACATCTTTGATCATATCATAAGATTCCCATCTTATCAGATCAAAATAGCATCATTGTCGCACTCATCAAAACTGTGATCTAAGTTTAGAAGATTTCTTCAAAATCACATGCCTATCTTCACAAGATCTCAATACATCAAATCGAGGGAGGAAAACCAACAAGAAATTCATACTCAAAACACTCAAGAAGAAGATGAAACTAGTAATCCTCTCTACATTATGAGTCGTAATTCACTTTTCAACAACAACATGGCTAACAGAGAAGAAAATCCCTTCCACAAGTACAAAGCCATAAACAATACTACTGTCGATAGTGATGATGAACATGAGGATGAATGCCACCTTAGAGAAGCTGAGCAAGATCCCAAATTTTACAATGCCATAGAAAAGATCTTGCAATGCAATAAAGAAAAATATTTCCTCTATCTAGCTGACCAAGGAGCTAAATTGCCATATGACTTTAATACTAATATTTTGAAGAACAAACCTAAAGAAAAACCCCCATCTGATCTTAGTGCTTTGACTCAACAAATCAAAGCACTTCAAGGACAAGTTAAAGAGTTACAAGGGGGAACCACCACAAAGAAATATACTCTTGAGGACATTTGTCCTTATCCTTTCGATCGAAGCCTCAACATGATTCCATTTCCCAAACATTGTGAAATTCCAAAATTTGATCGCTATAATGGGAAATTGGATCCAATCGATCATGTTAGAGATTTCTGAAACATGACATTAGAATTCGCTCATGAAGACACTTACTTGATGTGATTGTTTCCTAGGAGCCTTGGAGTTCACTCTATGGAATGGCTATCAAAGATTACACCTCCTGTCAGAACATTTGAAGAATTAATCAACTTATTCATATCACAATATGCCTACAACATACAACATCAGATCACCATGATAGATCTTTGTAAAGTTGCACAAAAACCTGGTGAATCTTTCATTACTTTTCTTCAGAGATGGAGAAGAATGTTTTCCAGATATCCGCATCCTATTCCTAAAAAGGAAAAAGATGGTTACCTTCATAAACAGCTTGAATTTAGAGATGAGCTATCATTTAAATTTACATTGTCCTACCTCTTTTGAGAAACTAATCGAAGATGCTATAACCATTGAAGGTGCATTGGTCAAAAGAGGAACAATAAAACTTGACAAAGACAATCCTAGCTCATACAATCATCACAATAATCAGGACAAGTCTAAATTTTGGACTCACAACAAAAATGTGGTGAATGATGGTGTTGTTGATGCAAATCAAGTCTCGACCAAGCCATTTGTCCTTGGTATTCTAGATACTCAGCACAACAACAATGTCAACTCGATAGCAAATCAAGGAAACAATCCTCCTTTGAGAAACAATGTGAATCAAAACTCTACGCCAAATCAAGGGACTGCCAAAAATCAAGGTTACCGAGGAACCAATAACAATAACAACTCCTTAGGGAATACCTCAAATACAACTCCACAATGATTTTCATTCTTCTCAAATAGAAGAACTTACACTTCATTGGGTCAATCTTTGGAATCCACGTTCAAAGAGTTGATGGCCAAAAATGTCATTACTCTGCCACCTCAATGAAACTATGAACCCAGTGTAAAACCTCCATCATGGAATGAGGCATACTATTGTGACTATCATCACTGTAAAGGTCATCACACAAATAACTGTCAAGCATTGAAGAATACCATTCAAGACTTAATCGACAATGACATCATTATAGAAGGACATCAACAATCAAACGCAGACCACCAAGCATTTCGCAACCCTTTGCCCAACTATCAAAAGGGTGAGTCTTCTGAAAAAAATGTGAATCATGTCAATGATGATCATATAATCAACCATCTCTACATAGACGATGAGCAGGTAAATGTCATCAAAGTCAACAAGAAGATGGAATATCGAGAAGTTAATGCAACAACGAGGGCGCAAGCTAAGGTTGTCTTAAAGGGCACCTCTTCGAAATCCACTGAACCTCCACCTCAACATTCATATGATTTGGTCAACCAACTTCGGAAAACTCCTGCTCAAATCTCTATCTTTGAGCTCTTAAAAATTTCCCCAGTGCATAAGGAAATTCTTGAAAAAGCCCTCTTTGAAACAACTGTATCCACTGATTTGGATGTGGACCAATTTCAAGCCATGGTAGGACACTTGTCCTCACCCACTTGCCTCTCATTCTCTAAAAAAGATGACATTTCCATAACTCATCCCCACAACTCATCATTGTACTTAGAAGTCATGGTCCATAAGTTTCATGTTAGACGGGTTCTAATAGATGGAGGTGTTGGTCTCAATATCTATACCATGAAATTGGTTAAAGCCTTAGGATTTTCTGAGGACTCCATTGATTTCAGAAGAAAGATCACCATTAAAGCTTATGATGATGAAGAAAGAGCATCCAAGGGTCTAATCATGCTGCCAATCAGAGTGGGTCTGTTATCAAAAATACTTTCTGCCAAGTATTGGATTGTGATCTGGCATACATCTTGTTGGGTCATCCTTGGATCCACGAAATGCAAGTTGTCCCATCAACCTATCATCAATGTTTAAAGTTCCCTTATGATGGACAGGAAATCACGATATCAGCTGATAATTCCAACATTCAAACTTGTGCCAACATAAAAGCCAGTCAAGATACTTTGGTTCCTAACAATCGAGAAGCTCATGCTTGTACTTCTCTAAAGATTGACACACAAATTCAGTCAATTAACCAATAGTTTTGATAAGAAATTGAAATTCAAAGACCATGGAGTCAGAGAATATTCTCTTTGTCTTGCCAATTTACCTATATCGCCTCGATCACATGGACAACCGTCTATCACAGAACATCAAGTATCAGCAGCATCAACATCAAAGCAATCACCAACAGAGCCAATCACAAAGTTTAATGGACAATTCATCAAAGAGAAATTCCCCATGGAAGATCCTGAGGATACAAAATTTCTAAATTGGCTCTATAAAGATGAAGATGAAGTAGTTTGTAATGTCAAATTACCCACAGACAAATATGGAAAAGGGTATTCAATCATGCAGAAGATGGGTTATGATAAAGGTCCTATCGGAAAAAGGAAAGAAGGAGTAGTTGAACCTATTCACCTCAGCGGACTCGCCGCAAAAGAGAAAATTGGATTAGGTTATGATACTCACTCCAAAGAAAGCACATCCAAACATCTGCATGGCACTGTCTTCGCGTTGCAAGAAGGCTCAGATTCATGAGAAGCATGCGTGGCAATGGTTCAGAACTTCTTGGATAACAATTCTAACATAGACTCTACTGAATATGAATGGGATACCATTTACAATGATGAGTTCTGGAGGGATAAAGAGGTTGATGTAATACACCAGTATGCCCCAACTCTAATCGAAGGTCAAGGTTCAGAGACCCAACCATGAGAGTCTAACTACAAAGTCACTATGATTCTAGTGATACTAAGTCAGATCTAAACGAACAAGATTATCATGAGGACAGTACCATCATTGACCTACCTCATACCTCGGATCCTACGATCAACTCCATTATGACCATAACCATAGCCGATTTCACACAACCCAATGACCCTATACCTTTGATTTATCCTAATCTCATTGATTGGGATTCATCTGAACCTATCAACATACCAATGTTTCCAAGTGATGAAGCTATTGTAAACTTCCTTTCCGCAGAGGACGTAAATGATTGTTCCACTAGCAATTTTCAGCATAAAGTCTTTGACTAGGAGGGTGTCAATTCTCCCAACTGCAAAAATAAAATTAAAAACAAAAGATCTAATGGTGAAAACTAGAATCTGGCAGTATTAGATCAAACAAAAGATAAAATAAAGAGCGTATCGGATGGTGAAAACCTTTTTAAGGCACCAGATGATGGGAATCTTAACACTCTCCCAGAGCATTATCATGAGCAATCACCTATTTTGATTGAGCCTACAAATTCTGTCAATCTTGAAACTTCAGACAAACCAAGAATTTTATAGCTGGTTGCATCAATGACAGAAAAATAAATACCAGAGTTCATGGAATTTCTAAAAACAAATCAAGTTAACTTTGCTTGGTCTTACGCGGACATGCCCGATCTTGATCCTGACCTTATCATGCATCACTTGTCCATCAAACCAGGGGTTAAGCCTGTCAAACAAAAACTCATAAAGATGCAGCTCCATGTGGCATTATTAGTTAAAGAAGAACTAAGAAAACTCCTTGATGTGGGCTTCATAAGATCGATCGATTATGTAGATTGGATCTCCAACATTGTTCCTGTATCCAAGCTAGATAAAAGTGTCAGAGTGTGCACAGATTTCAGAGATCTTAATAAAGCATGTCCTAAGGATGACTTCCCAATTCCAAGTATTGACACTATAGTTGATTTGACAACTGGCCATGCCATGTATTCATTAATGGATGGTTTTTCTGGTTACAACCAAATCAAGATTGCACATGAAGACCAAGAGAAAATAGCTTTCACATGTCCATAGGGAACTTACTATTGGAATGTCATGCCTTTCAGTCTGAAAAATGCTAGGGCTACCAACCAAAGAGCCATGACAATGATTTTTCATGACATGATGCATACATTCATGGAAGATTATGTAGATGATATCTTGGAAAAATCATACACCAGAGAAGGACATCTGGAAATATTATCCAAGATATTTGCAAGACTGGAGAAATTCAAATTTTGTCTCAATCCCAAGAAATGTGTCTTTGGGGTCACATCTAGAAAGCTCTTAGGGTATATCGTGTTAGAAAAAGGAATTGAAGTAGATCTTGCTAAAGTTTAGGTGATCATGGAAATGCCTCCCCCAAAGAACATCAGTCAATTAAGATCATTACAGGGACGACTTCAGTCTATCCGCAGATTCATTGCATAACTAGCTGACAAGAGTCTACCATTCACCCATCTATTGCATAAGAATTTTTCTTTCAAGTGGGATGACAAGTGTGAATTGGATTTTCAACAAATCAAACAATACTTAATGACTCCACCAGTTCTAGTACCACCAAATCTAGACAAACCATTGATCTTATATATTGTAGCAACAGAAACATCCTTGGGTGCATTGCTAGTGCAAGAAGACTCCACAAGAAAAGAATGTGCAATCTATTATATCAGTAGAACACTCACAAGTCATGAGCTCAGCTACACTACAGTCGATAAGTCTTGTCTAGCAATAGTCTTTGATTCACAGAAATTTTGACATTACATGTTAACTCATACGATCAATTTGGTTTCAAAGATTGATCCACTCAAATATTTGTTAAGCAAAGCATCATTGACAAGAAGGTTAGCAAAATGGGTAATGATTCAGAGTGAGTTTGACATCCATTATATTAATTGCAAGGCAATCAAAGGACAAGTTATTGCTGATCAACTAGCTGAAGCACCACTACAAACAGACCATCCTCTGCACATTGAATTTCCAAATGTTGATGTCTTTATTGCCGAATCCAAACAACCATGGTCCTTATATTTTGATGGTTCTTTCACTCAACATGGATCGGGAGCAGGCATACTTTTTGTCACCCCTCAAGGGAACACCATTCCTCGATCATATAGGCTGATGTTTCCATGCACCAACAACATAGCTAAATATGAAGCATTAATCATGGGACTGAAGATTGCATTGGAATGGAGGATTACAGAACTACAAGTGTATGGTGACTCACAGTTGGTCATTTATCAGATCAATGATGAATATCAAACCAAAGATGATAAACTGTTGCCATATAAAAAGATGGTCGATGACTTCAAGAAGTACTTTATGGATGTCAAACTCACACAAATTCCAAGGCTTGATAACAAAGCAACTGATGCCATGGCTACGATCGCATCATTGTTGTAGCTTCCAAAAACTTAGACTCACTATGAGTTTCTGGTGGAACAATCATTTACACCTGCCTATGACACACCCAAAAGCCAAATAATTTGCCACTTGGTAGGATCCGATTCACCTTGGTATGAAAAAATTTGTGCCTACCTAAAAGATGACATTTTACCACCTAACTTATCCCATAACCAAAAGTGAAATTTTATCCTCCAATGTTCTCGCTACACCCTTATCACCGACACCCTTTATCGACGTGGTCTTGATGGTACTTTGCTTCGATGTCTTGAACGTGACGAATCTGACAAAGCTTTACAAGAAGTTTACAGTGGACTTTGTGGTACTCATTCGAGTGGACTGATCTTATCTAAGAAACTGATTAGAATGGGTTACTATTGGTCTACAATGGAAAGAGAATCTTTCACTTTTGTGAAAACATGCTCAAAATGCCAGATTCATGGGAATTTCATTCATACTCCTGCACAAGAACTACAACTATTCATGCCAACCTGGCCATTTTCTCAATGGGGGTTAGATCTAGTAGGTAAGATACATACTTCATCATCAAATGGGCATATGTTCATCATCACAGCCACAAAATATTTTACCAAATGGATTGAGGCAGTACCTCTGACTAAAGCCACCAGCAAACAAATATCATCGTTTATACTGAACTATATCATTTGTCGGTATGGCATTCCCAACTCCATTATTAAAAAAAATGGATGACCTTTTAAGAATCAGGATGTGGATGAACTTTGTGAGAGATTTCACATTTAGCACAGATATTCAACACCTTACTATCCACAAGGAAATGGCCAAGCAGAGGCCTCAAATAAAATAATCTTGAAAATCTTGAAGAAAAGTATGAATGATGTAGGGAAAGATTGGCATGTTGAACTCAATCCCGCCTTATGGGCTTACAGAACCAGTGTCTGCACGCCAATGGGAGCAACACCATTTGCTCTTGTTTATGGAGCAGAAGCCATCCTTCCTCTAGAAGTTGAAATCCCATCACTTAGAGTATCACTAAAAGGTCTCACAACAGATGATGAATACAGAGTTTCCTGACTCCAAGAACTAGAACTCTTAAATGAAAAGAGACAAAGAGTAGCTAACCATTTGAAAGCATACCAACAGATGATGTCTCGTAGTTACAACCACAAAGTAAAGCCATGTACCTTTCAGGTGGGTGATCTGGTTCTGAAAGAAAACCCACAAAATTAGCAAGAGAGAAAAGAAAGGAAAATTTGAACCAAATTGGCTAGGTCTTTATATGGTTATCGCTGTCTACGGTTCAGGAGCATACAAACTATCAACACAAGAAGGGGACCTATTTGACGAACCCATTAACAACATGCACCTGAAAAAGTATTATGTATGAAGTAGTTATCATCAACAGAAAAAGTCCTGAAGAAATCCAAAAACAGTAGAAAAAGTCCTAAAGAAATTCAAAAACAGTAGAAAAAGTCCTGAAAAAATTCAAAAACAATATAAAAAGTCCTGAATAAATCCAAAAACAGCAGAAAAAGTCCTAAAGAAAATCCAAAAACAACAGAAAAAGTCCTAAAAAAATGGTTCCCCTAGTGAAAACCTGGCAAACAGGCATCTTGGTAACGTGTAAAAAAAAAAAAAAAAGGTCATAGGGTGAAAACCTGACAACAGGCAGTCTATTGATATGAAAAATACAATAAAAAAAAATAGTGAAAATCTGGAAAACAGATGCTATTTGTAACTCTCCATCTATTAGTTTATATTCTGCACTTGGATTTTTAGCTTTCCCTTCCGTACATCTTCCCATCATCTTAGGTTCATACCAGCATCATGCTATCATCATTTTCCTAGAACGATAATGCCTTACCATGGCTTGATTATTGTACATATTCATTCCAGCAAGTTGTGTCAATACTGGGGGCAAACGTTGACATACTGGGGGCAGTCAACTTTCAAAAAACAACTAGACAAAGGACATCAAATCAAATCACGAAAACAAACAACCAAATAAAATCACATGAGAAAACTATCCAATCATCGATCTGTGTCACAATAGTTTTCAGCAAGTACCATATCATGATTTATATCTGGATGATCTAAAATCTGAATAATGTTTGGAATAACAGTTTTTCATTTTGAACAATAGTTGTTTAAATTTTGATATCATGTCTCTTGAGTACACTTGATGATGTACTGAACTAGAGTGGCAAGGAAAGAGGATGATTTTTCTTTGTTTGTTGTCTTGAAGTTAACTATCTATCTGTTGCAAATATGTCACGAGACATGATTTCCAAAGCAATATCATTGATGACAGTTCCACATTTGCATCAGACGATGGTTAGTCTTTGTCTGTTTATGCAATAAATGCTTAGGTCATCTTGGTTCAATTATATCTCGATGCTTGTGTTCGCTTGCTATATCAAAATCATGAAAGTTGTACTCAGGTCATCATTGGTGCTAATTTCCCCTCTGATGCTTGTACATACTTCCAACATTTAATGCTCTATGATGATCCAAGAAAGCTACCAAAAGGCTTAATGATTGGTTTACTTCATTTTAGTTGCATTTCATTTTAGATCAGTGTACATATATCTACATACCAGATTTGCATCAGAGTTTTTAAAGGGCTAACAATAACGTCAATGACTGTCATGTCTCTTTGGACTATTTGTGGAGATCATTCAGACATTTGTTTCATTATCACCTCTCACTTCGTTATCATTTCATCTTCATTATCATCTCATCTAGGTCCTACCATTTATCATTTACCATTTTCCATTATCATTTCATAATTATTTCACATCATTTATCATATCATTTCATTATCATTTTATCATTTCACTTATAATTTATCATACCATTTCATCATCATTTTATCATTTCACTTATCATTTGTCATTTCATTATCATTATCTTTCATTTCATTGCATATCATTAATCATTTCAATTTCATTTCACTTATCATTCGTCATTTCATTATCATTATCTTTCATTTCATTGCATATCATTAATCATTTCGATTTCATTTCACTTATCATCTCTCATTTCATTTTCATTATCATTCTATCATTTATTTATCATTTTATCATTTCATTTATCATTTATCATATCATTTATTTATCATTTCACTTATCATTTATCATACCATTTCATCATCATTTTATCATTTCACTTATCATTCGTCATTTCATTATCATTTTTTCATTTCACTTATCATTACCATTTCATTTCACTTATCATCTCTCATTTCATTTTCATTATCATTATATCATTTCACTTATCATTTATCATATCATTTCATTTAACATTTCCATTTCATTTATCATTCATCATTACATCATCATTTCATGTCATCATCCTCTATCATATTATTTCATTAATATATCATTACATTATTGTTTCTACTCATTATCGTTTATCATTTCATCACATCATCAATACATTTCACAACATATCATTTATCATCTTATCATACATCTCATTATCATTAACCATTTCATTTTTTATCATTTATTGCATTATATTCATCTCATCCTATCATTTTCATATCCATTCATATTACAAATTCATAATGCATATCATAAACACAACATTCATTTTCCATCATATCATCATTATTTATTTACATTTGAAAATCCAAAAAACAAACATTCCATACAAACATCTTCATATCATTTTCCACATAACATTTTTTTTCATACAAATATTCCATGACATATTTTCACAATCACATCATAAGTCATCCACTTGCATGACATCATTAATACGCATCGTCAATCATCATCATAAACATATCATACCAAAATCATCATGCATATCATGTTAGTCATCAAATCATTAAAATGCATACCACATCCATAACATATAGAAATAAATACATGATACACATCATATAAATCATCTCATAAATGGACATCACATCATCAAAAATCATCGCCACTGCATATCAACACTCACAAAAATGATACAAATGTCCAATGTCCAAAGAAACTACACAATTCCAAAGAGAAATACATGGGATATGATAAAAAAATGGCATATACAGGCTCTAAAAATGATATACATGAAAAGGCTAGCTGGTTGATGCCCCTGATGGAGCTGGTCCAAAAGGAGGTGGCCTCTTACTGGTACCTGCATCAGGATCCTGCCGAGGTTCGGTAACCCCTAGGCTCTGTGTACATGTCTAAGATTTGCTTCTGGTCCTCATGTGGGACTGTGGGAATGGCTCTCTATGCTCAGGTAGACATAACTCCTCGTATCTCAGATGGTAATACTCCGCCTCCCTCACCATCTCCATGCCCTCTACAATGGCATCCCATAACGAGGCACTCTCTACAGTGCCCATGAGCCTCTGAGCTACACCCTCAGCCTCCACTACCCTCTGTCTGAATGCATCCCTCTCTACCATCAACTGGGCTATCTCTGGGTTTGGGGAAGGCTGAACTACCTGCACTGGTGCTGGAACCTAAGTGTGTGCTTGTGCAAGCTGTGCCTGTAACTGTGCTATCAAACTCTTTGCCTGACCTAACTGCCCCTGAATAGTCTACACCTGGGCCTGCAAGGTGGCTACTTGTGTCTACTGAGAAGAAGAGGACATCCTAATGACCATCCATGGTCTACCACTTGATTTGGCCCTCTGAACAACCTGGGCACTAGCTAAGCTGTCCATCCTCTGCCTCACTAACCTCTCTGCCTCCCCTCCGTCATCTCCCCCATCATCCCCACCATCTGAGCTGTCATCATCACTGTCACCCTCCTCTCTATCATCCTCCTCCTCATCTCCAGCCACACCCTCCTCCTCTCCGCCACCACCTACCTACTCTCCACCAACCACACCCTCCTGTCCCCCTGCCACTAGCTACTGTACCACTGCAATAGGCCCTGGCTCATCCAGACATGTAAACCATGGAAATCGATGAGTATGGAAATACTCTAGGTACTCATCTAACATGCCTACATCTATAACCTCTGGCCTATATGCCCATACCTGATATACAATGCAATGCCCCCATCCAGGATCATCCTTGCACCGCCCATAATGAGCAACGCCCTGTGGCATACCCTGTGTAAAACCACACTGTCTCTGAACCCACAAGGCTAAAAATCTCTCAATAATGAACGGAGTTCATCCTATCAAATACCAGGGTATACAAACAAATTTCATCTCGAAGTGATCTGTGTCCTAAGGCTCATAGTCTGTATATGGTCTCCATATCACTGAGTCCACATTGTCAAGCACCCGTCGCCAGTACTCCAACTTGCCCAGCTTGGGCTAGACAAGTGCACATGAATATGCCTCCACGTATGGCCACCCTGGTAGCCTTTCCCTAGCACACTCTTGCCTCATCACTGCAATATGCTCCCACACCCAGATCTAGAGCAAAGTCACAGTGCTAGCCAAACTTGTCGACCCTCGGTAGACCACCTGATGTAGATCATGGTACAGATGCGCTAAAATGTAGCTCCCCCGAGAATACCTCTATGGCTGAGTCACCATCCACTCTAGCATCCTCCCCCACCCAAATAAAAATCCCTTTGACTGATGGTTCGATCCAAGGAAGCCTCCAATAAATGCCGCCAACATAGCAACTAAGGTGGGATACCTGCTGAAATCCACCCATGGCACCCAATATCTGGCTATGGATGCATCACCATAGATCCTCCTCAATGCCTCAGTCCCACCTATCTCCTTGTGGTCATAAACCACAAGGGCACCTACCACAGGAATCCCTAGAATCCTGTATACATCCTTAGGTGTCACAGTCATCTCACCCGTCGGCAAATGAAATGTGTTATGATTGGAATGCCACCTCTCTGCTAATGCAGTCAGCAGTCCCTTGTTCACTCGAATCCCTCATAGGATAGTCAACAGAGATCCCAGTCCATAAGCACCTATCCATTGTACCTCTGGAGGAGTCAACTCTCCTATCCGATCCCAACATATCGGGAACCGCTCTCTACTCTGGAGGTTGTCAAACACCTCCTATTATCATCACAATGACAACTAATCAGACTCATACCAAAGACTCCTAGCATGTGCTCTATCATATCAAGTTACCCCTATCATGTGAGTGACCCATATTAGTGCCCCATATCACACAATCAAAACATCATTCTATTTGTATTTCGAACATAAATGCAAATATATTTTCACATCAATCATTTACTATTTGTTTTCTATCGCAGAAAGCAAATTTATCAAGATTCATATCAATTATTTACGACTTGTTTTCTATCGCAGGAAACAAATTTATCAATAGTCCTATCAGGCATTTACTCTTTGTCTTCTAATCGATGAAGCAAAGTTATCAGTTAATCATCAACTATTAGCATGATGGCAAAACATTTTCTTTATCTATTGACTAAGAACGCAATATAGACCATCATTTTTTCATCATGACATTCTACCAAAATTTTCTCAGATGTGCTAATTTGCACCTCATATACACTAAAACTCAAAAGCGCTACAGTTTACCTCAAAAGCGCTAAAACTCACTCGACAGGTTCTTACATCCTAAAAGCACCAGTTCATTGCCTATAAGTGCTAAAACCCTAAATGCGCTAATCTAAGCAGCATATGCGCTATTTCATCCTGTCGAAATGCTAAAACACTAAATGCGCTAAACTATCTCGCATATGCGCTACTTTGTACCCTAAAAGCGCTACTTTGCTTCTATTCTAGCTGATTCCTGGATGCGCTACTCTATGCCCTAGATGTGCTAAACTTCCCTACATAGCCTACTACCCTAGAAGCGCTACTCTATACTTCAGATGCGCTAGATTGTAGATTTTTACCCTACACCTGGAAGTGCTAAAGAACACCCTAGATGCACTAAAATAAACTTCGTATGCGCTAAAATAGGTTTGCGGATGCACTAAAACGACATTTATAAACCTAAATCCATGTAAAAAAAATGTACAAAAATCGCTAAAAATCATGAAAATTTGAATCACAAGAGGTTTAATTGACTCATCGGTGGTCCATACACTGTTGATCTCTAAAATCGTCACGCCCGCTCAAATCTGTGAGTGTGATAGGGAATCAACATCTTGCTGAGTCAATGTCAGAATATCCAAATCACTGTAGCAAAAGAGTGAAAATGACTTTTACTTTCACCCTTTTTACCTTACATAGGTCAATTAAGGTGAACTTTTGGTGGCATTTTTGTTTTCACTTTAATCTGGGGCATCTTTTACATCACTTATCGGAAGCTAAATCACTAACTCCCCAACAGACTCTTCTCATCCGTGATTTACCTCCCGAGGGGGCATCATCAGCATCAACATCAAAAACATATCAAGGGCAACAAATTTTTTATTTTATTTTTCTTTGAAGCAATGCATTTCACACATCACTTCAAAAAGGGGTAAAATATATATGCATAAAATTGGTCATTCCTAACATATAATTAAATATTTATTATTTAATTAATTCCTCTAAAAGTCTTCTATACATAATTAAATTTAATCAAATTTAATTATAGTATTCATTCATTTTATTCTCCCACCATAATTAAATAAATCTATTTTATTTAATTACTCCTCATTCTACTTGATTAAATTAAATAAATATATTTTTATTTATTTAAGTTAATTATCATCTTTTGAATTTAATTAAATATTTTTAATTAAATTTAAATATCTCTTTCTTTCTATTTTAAAAACTTTCCTCTGATTAATTAAATACTTTTATTTAATTAATTTCATTATGTCAAATTTAATTAAATATTTTATTTAATTAAAGATCTTCTGCTTTCTTCAAATCATAATTAGATATTCTATTTAATTATGAAATCTTTTGATTTCCTCAAAATATTAAATATTTATTTATTTAAGAAAAATCAACATGCACTCATAAATAAATAATTGAATTAGATAATTCATTATTTATCTTATCATAATCTTTCCATTTTTTTCTTCTAAAAAGATGACTTTTAAATCATCTCATCTTATCTCTTCCATTAAAATGAAAAAATCTGGCTTTATTCATTTTCTTCTATTTTCTCTTTAATCCCATCTATCTTCAACTGTTTGATCTGTCAGGAATTATCACAGTCGTTGACTAACCCAACCAATCGAAATCTTCAAAAAACTCTATAAATGCACGTGCAAATCCACGCATTGGTTACAACACAAAACAAATACAACATACGCTTACATTCTTGCAATTTTAGCATTTCAATTCTCATCATCGCATAATCTTGCATTTAGCATAATATGCATTCTTAATCTCATTGTTCAGTAGCCTACTTCGTTGAGCTTGGCATTCCAAATCTGAGAGCAACTTGAGCAAAGATGAAACGTTGGAGATAGAGAGCAATAAGATGACTTCAAAGAAGCTGCCATAAGAATTTGCTTATTTCTGTTTTTCTTTTAGCTTCTCTTGATTTAGTGTTTTATTGATTGTGTTGTTGGATTTAATTTAGATTGATCACATATTTCACACACACATAACCAACAAAAATCTATTTTCTATAATTCATGGATTGAACCCTGTATTTTATTTACTCTCAATGTCTGTATGCTATGGAAATGTCATTAAATTTTTTAAAAAAGTAGTTTCTGACTGTTTTTCTTCAATTTTTTATTTTTTTTGTAAATCAGATTTTTTCCCGATCTTTTCCCCATTTTTTTCCCATTTTTTCAAAAAATCCTAAACTTTTGGTTTGCCAATTTTTTTCCCAAACAATTAATGCTGCTATGGATTACACAAGTATTCAATTTTAAATAAACTTTATTGAGTTTATTTACCTACCTATCAGATGTAGTGGAAGGTTGTGTTTTCCCAATCAAGACTCTTACGCATTCAGCCACGGCTCCATAGCCCTGCTAGAAGAAAATCTCCAAGTAATCTTCTGTGGGAACTCTATTGAATTCAGAGCCCTACAGTTTTGCATAAGATCATGAATTTTTCTTCTATGGTGTGATAAAACCAAAATTGTTTTCAATTTATTATTTGGATGGTATATTTCATTTATTGATACTTACAATTTGTGTAGCTAATTTCATATAACCACTAGAGCCAAGTTTGTGATGCCCATGTTTTTTTAGTCTTGCCTTTGTTGCCTTTGATGTGTCAGGAAGCCTATGAAAAGTTTGAAATATGTTAGATATGTAAAAAGAAAGAGTAATCAATATATAATTACATTGTTGATAGTATCACATACCTTTCTTGGCCCGATGGTGTCTTTCCTTTTTTCTTTTCAGCCTTCTCCTTTCCATCTAACACTAGGTCCTTCCACTCCCTCTTTGGAATCATGGGGGGATGCTTGTACTTTTTTTTCTTCTCTAAATGTGACCTATATTGGTCCCTCGCATACTTTAGATAGGTACCGACTTTCTGAAGGACCTTGGTTCAGTTGAATGTTTTATCACCGAACAACACAACTAAATGGTTAATGAGCTCATCTTTTAAATCTTGATTTTGGGCATTCCACCATGTATGTATGGTGGGCCCGAAGAGCTCCAATGTAATATCACTTAGATTTTTATAAAAAACATCATTTCCTACAAAATGATCATGGAATCAATAGTCTAAAAAGAGTGATCAATAAGTAAATTTCAATTGGATTATATATAATAATAATTAAAACATTTTAAAGTACCTAGGACCCTCTCTATCTTTATGAGAATAAAATCCTCGGTCGCCACAAGTGTGACCGGAAATGTTCTCATACTAGTAATACAGGAAGATCCAGGAAATGCTACTAAAACATCACTAGTACTAGTGGCCTCTGCATCCTTAGGTACATATTCTGACACATATTCTGGAATGTGTTCGCTGCCAGAGGGTGCATTAATGGATGCTTGCATGATATGTGTTGCCGACATTTCAAACGTCAGTATAGGTACAAATGATGGGGTTAGATGATGTGATGTATACATAGGAAGATTAGGATGGACACTTGTACAAACCCCTACTCCTTGGGCAGCACTTGCAGTACCCTGATCATGGCCAGGAGCATCATGAGGAGGCAAATAACCCTGTAAAAATAACACATATTTTAGTTCATGACATAAAAGAGTACAAAATATAAAACCATGAATGAACTTATGTTATAATTAAAGACTGTAGACACTTAAAAATGACCTAGGCCTGCAAGCTCTATTTTTAACACTTTTGTCCTAGCATAATTATGACATTTAATTATGTTCTTGGTCCACATTCAACTATTGATTAAATAATTCATAATTATTTAATTGATTCATGTCCTTTTATTCTTCAAGATTATTAAATAAATAAAATTTATTTATTTATTCAATACGTCTTTAATTGTCTAAAGTATTCATTTAATTAAATAAATTTGTTAATTTATTTAATTACCTTTATCCATTTATCCTTCTGGATTATTAAATAAATGAATTTCATTTATTTATTTAATATGTCACTAATCCTCACAATTAAATAAATTCATTAATTTATTTAATTCTTAATCATATCTTCTAAATTGAATAATTAATGTTTAACTATTTAATTGTCAAAATTAATATTTCTCTCATTTTAAATAAATGAAATTATTTAAAATGTCATCACATTCTTAACTAACAGTCCATTTTGGTAAATAATCTAAAAAAGATTATTTATTATCTCACAAAATCCATATTTTGAGTTGATTTAATTCAAATTGGTAGCTTTCTTCCAAAATCAAATAAAGGAGATTCTTGTTTTCAAAGCTGCTTTTCAGTCCACCTTTTATCTTTTTGATTTTTGGTAACTCACAAAGCAGGCTATCTTTATCTTCTTAATTTTGAAAATCTTTATTTTTAAAATTAATTATCTCATCTTTTCTCCACCGTCAATCTGATTTTCTCAGATGACATCTTGATCACTCATTTAATAATTTTTCCCTAACCCTAATTAGGGATGGTTAGATTTAATCTTGTCCTCTGATTTTAGGTTTATGTCAAAATTCAATCTCATCTGTCCATTCAAAATTGTGTTTTCTATAAAATGTCAATTTTGATCATAATTTAGGGACCACTCTTTGATTATTATAGACATTATAGTCATTTATCATTTAATCATTTTCAGTCATTTATCATTTGTCATAGACATAATTCTATTTAAAACCTTCAAAAATTGCATAGGACAATGTCATAGTCAAATTGCTTACAAACTCAATCTGAGGGCATCAATCATATGCTGCAAATTAAAAGGTGCTATGGAGGTGAATCAAGGAAGCTTCAACGAGAAATCTGGTATAATCATTCTTGTTTAGTTTTCATTGTGCTTTATAGTTCTTTGGGTTTATTATTTATGTTATTCATTTGATAACCTTAATCTAGAAATTTACCCTCAGTTACATTGGTGAACCCGACATTTTGTAGAAAAATTTGTGTGTTTTTTTGTTTGTTTTCACTATTTTGCAGGTTAGAGCCAAGAAGTCATACGAAATCCCATCATCTTCTTTTGAGCACAAAAAAATGGGCAAATAAAATATTTTTAAAATTTTTCTGGGTTTTGTAGATCTTGTTCTTAGTTTTCCCAAACATCAAATGGTTTAAAATTTTGTTAAGATTTGAGAAAGTTATGGCCATTTTAGTGATCACAGATTTTTAAGTTTTAATTGTTAAAACCCGAATTATCTTTTGTTTATAACACTTTTGTTTTGCAGGATTTTGCAAAAAAAAATTTGGGTTTCGAAGTTCTATGTCTTAGTTTTTCATAGATATCTACCACTTAAAATTTTGTTAAGTTTTGAGAAAGTTATTGCTATTTTAATTTGTTGCTATCATTAAACTTTTTTTTTTGGTTACTAATCTTTGTTGGCAGCATTTGGTAGTTACTTTTCGTGGGTCAAAGGCAAAAATTCGAACTCCTAACTTGTGGTTTTGCAGGTTCGAACATTGAAGACTAAACATCAAAACAATATGCCTATCTTTTTTAGATTAGTACATATTTCCTTTTGGTGCAATTAAAACGAACTTGTGTGTGTACATTGTCTAAGTGTGTTTGCAAAATGGTAGGCAAGTATGCTCTCACCTTGTGAAAACTCAGTGATCAGAAAATTAGACCCATTCTTTTTTTTTATGTTATTACCCTCATGACTTAGTAATCGAAGTATCCTCTCCCTTTGCACTTTCGAGGGATCCTGGGTGTAAGAGAAATGGTTACTAACTCTAGAACTTGGGCCTGTTCTGGTGGGAAAAAGTACTCACCCCAGGACGAGTCAGACTGGTAGCACCCTGAACCCGAGGGACTTCCAGCTGGTATATAAAAGTGGATTCTTATGGAAAGCCCAAGAATCACGCGTGTGGTTCCAACGAGATGGATCCAAAAGGGGACTCTCACCACATGGATCATGCTCCATGAACAGAATGTCTGTATTAAATACCTCTTGTTTTAGAGTCCAACCTTTTTTGGCCATTGCTTGATATAGTGCAAGGTACAGTATCATGCCTGAAGACACTCACTACTGATCCCCTTGAGTAGAGATAGCAATTCTTGGGAAGTCATTACCTAAAGAATCTGAATTTTGTGTGCTTGAATGACATTAATGAGCTGTGGAGGGGAGCCAATGCCACCAAAATTCTAAGCTATCTATTCTCAAGAAGGAAAGGTGTTCATCATTAATCTGGGGTATATCGGTGGGCTATATCAAGTATACAAACCCTTGGCCTATTGGCCTATTAGGATCGTGCTTGTCCTATGTGTGTTTGCATACACCAAAACATCATGCTTGTTAAGTTTTTTCTAGATTTTTAAACAATATACACAATATTCACAAATCTGGACACAAACAATCGACCTTAGACAACTCAGACTTTTCAACAAAACATCAAAACACAATCTCAATCCTCATTTTGAACTTAGACTTTGCATTGTCCATCATAGTCCTCATTTGGAATCTAGACTTGGCATTGGTCATTTTCCTTAGTCAACATCTTCATTGTCACCTTGGCATTTGGTATCCTTTCCTGACAAGTTTATCACCTTGCATTAGTCATTTCCCTTAGACAAACATCATTATCACTTTGCATTTAACAACATCATGACATCTACCACCTTGTCTTCCCTTCACCAACATATTGATAGGCTTGCTAGTAAAGTTGAATATGAATTACTCTGTAGAGGTCAATAACAAGAAGCCTTAGACTTTAGGATACAATTTCTCCAAGTGAAAATCAATGTCTTTCGTACCAACAACCCATCAATCCTAGTCCTTTGTCCATCTACCCTCACTACCAAAATTCACTTAACACAAATCTTGTAATTAATTCATAACACACGTCCAGTTATCACCCTTATCCTAACTTTGACAAGGGAAACCAACTGTCCACTAGTCCATTCCAAGTCTCCACGTCATATGCTAGTCCTTCACCTATAAATCTTATCAACGTCTACATGCCCTATCAACCATCTATCAACTCATGTCAAGTCCCCACATCATACCATATCAATCCAGAACAAGTCTCCACATCCTATTTTAGTCAACCTTACAATAATCTAGTCCAAGACTCCATGGCATATCCGGTTGAAGTCCCCATGTCACATCCTATGTCATCAAATCCTAATACAGTACAAGACTCCATGTCATATCTGGTACAAGTCTCCATGTCATACCCTTTTCCTTCACATACTCGTCCAATGCAAGTACCCATGTGATATCCTTGTCCTTCACATACTAGTCCAATGCAAGTACCCATGTCATATCCTAGTCCTTCACATACTAGTCCAGTCCAAGTCCCCACATCATATCCTAGTTCGTCATTCATTAATCCTTTTTAAGTCATCCCCTCACAAGCCACATCTAGTCATGAAAATTCTGTCATTACTCAAAGTAAAATCCCATTTAATAAACTTGAGGATACATGTCAAAATGAAAGCCCAAAGCATGACCTTATAATGTCACCCTCATGTCAAGAACAAGGTAGTCCATCCCATGACCTTATCTTTTTCTCCATCCATGAAGTTCTCCAAGACAATCATAACATCCAAAACACACCTCTCCTTGACAACGACTCTATTTTCAACTGTATCATCCACACCAACCCCATATTTGACCAAGACCCTACCATTGACCAAGAAGTCCAAATCCATGACAACCCCATCTTTGACCAAGATCCTACCATGGGCCAAGAAATCCAAAATGATCCACTCTTTGACCTTTATACCATTTATGATCAAACACTTGACGACCCTATACAAGCCTCAACTATTGACCCTTTCCAAACTGAGACACTTGCCTCCATGGGACACATAGATGATATTCCTCCAGAACAAGAATCTTCCACTAGGGACATGCTTGCATATGATCAAGTTATAGCGAAAATCATTAGACTCTATGACACTAAACATAATGATGGCTTTGAAATTGCCTTGGAAGCACCAACAAAATCATCTGAACCTAACATGTCACATGATCATACCAAAGATATCAGTCAGGAATATGTCCAACATGACAATGAAGCTAAGGCACTTTATCAACTAGGGGCATCTTTCTTTGTCAGAGCAGACCTTCTTGCAGATGAAAATATTACAAGTGACAGTATCCACATATCTAATGATGGGTTAGCATCTTGCTTTCAAAACAACAAATACCCCATTGCAAATAGAATCTGTCAAAGCATGCAATATCAAGGCAAAGGACTAGGAATACACGAGCAAGGCATTCTAGAACCAATACAACTATACGCAAATTATAGACATCAAGGTCTTGGCTATTCCTTAGAAAACAAATCAAACGATGCCAGTGTTACCTCATCAATACTGGGGGCAACCTTGTCAGATACAAACGTCAAAATGGAATCCATGAGAAATCCTTTTTCATAAGATTGCTGCCAACACCCCATCCACCCACACCATAAACCATCATTCCATCATAAATAAACCTTCCCTTTGGAACCAACAAAAACAAAAGTCTTACAAGTCAAAAGATCAAAATCAATTGTCAAAGGCCATTGAATCAAACAAAAGGACAAGTGGACAAATGAAATTAAAATGGATCCCAAAGAAAGACATATTGAACAAAGACACCCAGTCAAATACAAAAGTCAATCACAATGTGGAGCCACAAGTAAAGAGGACTCCAACATACAACAAATGTCCACCTCCTTCAAAATGGTCATCAAGCAAGGTATATAAAAGTGTTGGTTCCAAATGCCATCCCAATCAAAATTCTAAAATCCGTCATCCACCATCCCAAGTTTGGAAAATAAAAATTCATTCATCCAAATGTCCAAACAACTTTTCCATGTCTACCATCATTCGTCATAATCCTACATCTCGTCTAAAGTCCAAAAATCCCACATCACAAATCCATCACATCTTGGCAGCAACTCTTTACCACAAGGACTCTCATGGCACTCTATCACGATGTGTGTATTCTAATAAGGCCAACTCTAGTATCAGAAAGGACCACAATAACATTGATTAGTTGTATACAAGTGTTATGATCCTGACAAGACAACTCCAACAAGGTCATTATTGGCATATCATGGCACCAGTCTCTACATCGGCATCGTCAGTGGATTCAGAACACTCAGTGGTCATCTAAAGCATCCAGGCTATCCACAAAATATTTTTAAAAAATGAAAAATGTAAAACATCATCACCCTAATGAAAACCTAGCAAACAGGCATCTTGGTGACACCAAAAAAAATCAAAAAGTCAAGAAAATAGTAAAGAGAAAAATTTCATCCAATGGTGAAAACCTGGCAAACAGGCGTCATGTGTAAAATAAATCATCTATGTGGACTCTTACAATTGGGGGAAAGTCGTCTCATCTCCTAGGCATTCTTCTTGGCATTGGCATTCGACCATTTAATCCATATCATTCCCACCTATCTTGGTCTTGACATAAAACTAGCACACATAAATCATGCTTTGGGAAAACTCTTGACATGTCTATCTTTCGGTCATACATGATTCATGAAACGTCATGTCATTGACCATCATAGTCTTATTGTCCTTATACGACATAGTCCTTGAAAATCATATGAAAATTCCCTTAGTCTCATGTCTCCTTCCCTTTACCAAGGCCACCCTCTATCCTTTCATGCTTGTCACCTTTCTTGGCTTTCCCTTGTCAAACGGTCTAAGCATAATCATCATCCCATCTAGTCCTAACCAAGTCATTCCAAATGCAACAAGTGTAATCCATACAAGCACATTATCAAAATTTTTACTTGACTACATTCCTGGCCTGACTATAGACCTCCACACTTTTGTCACATTATCATCATTATCCTCACGTTGTTTCAAAATGCATCCTTCCCATGTCAAACAATGTTGTCATCACCTATCAATTGGTATTCAGCTTGAATAGGGGCACAATCATGTTTGTCCTTGGATTCTCATGTGTAGGCATCAATCATATGCATTTGTCACGATCCTCTTAAATGTCAAAATCCAAAAAAATCATAAAATGTCCTAAAAAAGACAAAAACATCATAAAATTTCATAGATAAAGACCTAAAAATCATAAAATGTCCTAAAAAAGGACAAAAACATCATAAAATGTCCTAAAGAAAGACCTAAAAATTATAAAACATCCTGAAGAAAAACACAAAACAATCCAAATCAATATCAAAATCCTAAAAATGGAGTCAAATTCAGTCATGTTAGTTAGTCCATGTCATTGTCAAACTACGTTGTCTCTGCGCATTTGCGACGTAGGCAAGGCCATCAGTCGATGAGTCCCTTGAGACATTAGGTCAGTCCTTTTAGGTTGGTCCAAATAAAATCATGGCATTTGTCACAATTGTCACATCGGTCAAATAAGTTAGACATAGTCAAACTTAGACATAAAATAGTCATTCGAAACGTCATGTCAAAATTGGTCAAAATCAGACAGCACAGTCCAATCAATCATACAGTCAACATCAGTCAACTTGCCAAAACATATTAGTCAAAACAATGTCAGTCTCGTCACTCTTTGGTCCTCTTCAAGATGTGTCCTCAGATTTGGACCTCGTCAAAATGTGTTTTTTCTTTTCAGGATGTGTCCTTCCTAACAATAGGCCTCGTCAAACCATCAACGCCATCAAATTGGCAAAGCTCTTAAACTGTCAAAACTGTCAAACCGGCAAGAATTCAATCTTTGGCAAATAAACATTGGGAAACAAAATTAAATGGCTATTAATTTTTCTAGTCTATCTTGTCTTATATTTTGACTAATTTTTCTATTTTTTGTCTTAGATTTTTACTGTCTTTTCTTTGTGGTCATGTTACTAGCTACCTCGAGGATGTCCCATGAAGGATTTAGAGGTGCAATGACGTCTCCTGACATATTTTATTTTCTTTGACTGTTGTTTGTGGATTGTCTCAACAAAAAGACTAGGGCAACATAACCCTTAGTATGAGTTAGGACATTCCTTGTTTGTGATTGTCTGTTTTTCAAGTGGATGACCTTCCACACCTTGTTCTATGTCATATCATGCTGTTTGTTGTCCATTTGTATCTTTTTTACCACCCAATGATGATTAAGAGAAAAAATATTAAAGTCCTATGGTAATGTTTTGAAGGATTTGGTCTAAGAACTAACATGCATTTCCTTCTGTCTTGTCATCTTCTCTCGCTCATCTTATATAGGCATTGCATCCATCTCATCATCCATATCTTTTGCACTAACATTTCTTTGTCTCTTCATATTCTAGTCTTCGCGTCTATTTCGAGAGCACACCCATGTTCTTGGAACTTGTTTGTCCTCTCGAGGGGGCATACTGCAACCCTCCTTGTCATTCTTCCTCATCTTATTTTGCACTAGGGCATATTTTTGACTTATTTTCTTTGTCACAATGCGACATGCTACATTATGACAAAGAGGGGCAAAATGTAGACACTTAAAAATGACCTAGGCCTGCAAGCTCTATTTTTAACACTTTCATCCTAGCATAATTATGACATTCAATTATGTTCTTGGTCTACATTCAGCTATTGATTAAATAATTCATAATTATTTAATTGATTCATGTCCTTTTATTCTTCATGATTATTAAATAAATAAATTTTATTTATTTATTCAATACGTCTTTAATTGTCTAAAGTATTCCTTTAATTAAATAAATTTGTTAATTTATTTAATTACCTTTATCCATTTATCCTTCTCGATTATTAAATAAATGAATTTCATTTATTTATTTAATATGTCACTAATCCTCACAATTAAATAAATTCATTAATTTATTTAATTCTTAATCATATATTCTAAATTGAATAATTAATGTTTAATTATTTAATTGTCAAAATTAATATTCCTCTCATTTTAAATAAATGAAATTATTTAAAATGTCATCACATTCTTAACTAACAGTCCATTTTGGTAAATAATCTAAAAAAGATTATTTATTATCTCATAAAATCCATATTTTGAGTTGATTTAATTCAAATTGGTAGCTTTCTTCCAAAATCAAATAAAGCAAGGAGATTCTTGTTTTCAAAGCTGCTTTTCAGTCCACCTTTTATCTTTTTGATTTTTGGTAACTCACAAAGCAGGCTATCTTTATCTTCTTAATTTTGAAAATCTTTATTTTTAAAATTAATTATCTCATCTTTTCTCCACCACCGATCTGATTTTCTCATATGACATCTTGATCACTCATTTAAGGATTTTTCCCTAACCTTAATTAGGGATGGTCAGATTTAATCTTGTCCTTTGATTTTAGGTTTTTGTCAAAATTCAATCTCATCCATCCATTCAAAATTGTGTTTTTTATAAAATGTCAATTTTAATCATAATTTAGGGACCACTCTTTGATTATTATAGGCATTATAGTCATTTATCATTTAATCATTTTCAATCATTTATCATTTTTCATAGACATAATTCTACTTAAAACAATCAAAACTTGCATAGGACAATGTCATAATCAAATTGCTTACACACTCAATCTGAGGGCATCAATCATAGAATGCAAATTAGAAGGTGCTATGGAGGTGAATCAAGGAAGCTTCAACGAGAAATCTAGTATAATCATTCTTGTTTAGTTTTCATTGTGCTTTATAGTTCTTTGGGTTTATTATTTATGCTATTCATTTGATAACCCTAATCCAAAAATTTACCCTCAGTTACAAAGACCTCATGATAGCTTACTTACACGTTTTGTAATCTCTCTTTCAATATTTTAACCCTCTCTTTTATCTCATCTGTTTGAGACACTATGAACATGAACTTAACCATTTCTTCATTGCATTTTTTTTGGACCTTCTTTATCGTATCAAGAGGGTTTGTTGAATAAGTGATGTGATCATCACAAAATATTGACTGCACCTCACTATGGATGCTCTCCTCTACTGCTAGTGCTTTTCCCCGATAAGTCGACTACAACAAGAATATTAAAAACATTGTTGAAATTAACCCAAAAAACTTATGAAAAAAACATAATAATAATTTTTTTTGCTTGTATCTAATTTGTACAATTACAATTAGGTAAACCTGTCAGGTAGAAGTGGCTAAAGATACATCGTGATCTATGCTCTGGGCCAGAGCCTTCTCCCTATGATCAATATCTGCCTGTGACAAAAATTAAATATAAAAAAACATTACCGAAATGAAACCAATAGACTTACAAAAAAAAGAGAGAATAAAATGGTATATTGGAGTCATTAATTGGAGGTTGGGTAAAATGGTACATAGTACTTACCACCCCCATAGTAACTGTGTTTGTAACTAAGCAATTCAAATTGTAATCGATTAGCAACTCTTCCTCTGTAGTTATTGATTTTATCGCACATACGAATACACAATTTTCCTCGTGTGCCTTGAATATGCAATTGGGTTGCTTATTTGTTGACCCAGGTCGTGTACTATTTATAAACCCTGCAATATTCCCTAATGCTTTTGGCCTTCGATCAATGTACATAGCCACTCCTTTATTTTGATCCTTATCTTTTAGTTGTATATAATTTGCTAACAGTGCATACCTACACATACTTCGTGTATATCAAACTAGTTGCATCCAATCTTTGTAACTTTAATAGGGTCTAACATACTCCATCAATTTAGTAACTTTGTCATAACAGACTTTTATGCCTTCCATGCAAAATAGGCCCAAACCATGTAATGATGATGGTGCTATGTGATATATCCTCTCGTTGACACAAAAATCAGTGTTTATTGGAGGAAGTTCCTTGGGTGCCCATTGTTTTCTTATAATATGTTTGTACCTCTAGGGCACCACGATGTTTCCTATGCTCTCATCATCATAAGAACATGACCCCACTTCAACAAGAAAAAATTCTATGCGTTTACGGAATTTTCTTCTAATCTTTTGACCTCTAGTTGATCTCCCTCTTTTAGACATACTACATGTCTCGCTTTCCTCTTCTCTTCCTGAATTTCCCTCGCTCGAGGAAGATAGATCTCACAAATACCTATTTGGTGATACCTGCACTCATAAGGATGTTGGATTAAGTTCTTTCATGGTGATGTGATCGCAAGGTGACATTATGATTAATCTATCATTTCATCGGTAGAATTTCATAGGTTATAAGGTAATCAAGTATTGATAGATTGCAAGCTATTGTTACTACTATCCAAATGTGTCCATCACAAATCAAATCTACTTAACGTTTTAACTCCCAAACTTTGTAACAAGTGTTAAATGTGACTATGGTCCACCAATTACACAATGAAGGCCTCAAATGTATTCTCTAATTTTAAATCAAATGACTTTTTCTCTTCATTCAAGTAAATAAACTTGAAGGGAAACACCACCAAGTGGTTTATTGGACACCTACATGACTAAAAATAGCAGCAAATTTACATTTAATTTCCATATGTCCAAGTGGTTAATGGGGAGGGAGTGTGTACTAGGCCTGGTTAAGTCATCGTAAGTTTACGCTTTGGAAATATTTTTTTTTAAGTCATATTAAATCTTCCTATGTCTAATTGCTAGCAAATTTTTGGTATGTTTTAAGGTAGGATGATTGATGTAAGAGCCCAAAGACTAGCCTTTCTCCATGGTATCTAGGTACACATAGCAGTGGTATTCTCTTATATGGTTGGACATGATTTAAAGAACTTAGCTAGGAATTATTCATTTAACCTAAGGTTTCTCATAATGCCATCATTGGAAAAGTATGATCAAATTCTTCTATTATGAAAAATTGGTCTATGTGCCTCTAGTAATCACTATAAATGTTTGTAAGGATAAAATGACTAATTGTATCAGGTAGGAGAGAATCAAATTTGAGTTCTTCAAAGATTATATTCCTCTATTCATAATTTTTAAGGGTTGTGTGTGGAGGAGGCTATCACTACCAAGAAGGGAGGAGACCTTTTCTTGTATTCTTTTATAATTTTCATTATTCTTATTTATTTTACACCTACATTTACAAATACACATACATATGCATTTACTATTTTCATTTATTTCTCATGTAGTTTAATAGTTTGATCAATTTCGTATTATATGTTTTGAAGACTTCAGAATTTCAATTACATTAATTTATGGATATGTTGTATCTATAACACTACAAAACCATATGCTCTTTGCATTTACACTTGCATTTAGAAATACACATTTATATACATAGTATAGATTTATTTAATGATATGATGCATTTACTGTTCTAGGAGAGCATCCATTAATTGCATTTACATTTACATTTAAAAATACACATACATACATACATACACACACACACACATATATATATGTTCATGTGTGTGTGTGTATGTATATCATTTATATTCAGTGTTTAGAAATAACCCATTAGGTTTGCACATGGTAAAAAATTCATAAAATTAGATCTCCCATACATGTTTTGTTGAAACCTAGGCTTGAACCTCTCATTTCACATGCTTTTCTTCACAAAACTATTGAGGACAACATCTATACCTTCTTTATTTCTCATCCTACGCCCTATTCATGCATCCTACATGGAGCCTCTTACACAAGCTATAGTAAACAAAAAAAGCGTAAGAGCCCCTTTATATCATGTTTGGACTACAAAACCTTGAAAAATAGGGTAACTCAAATTATGATTTGTTGGTGAGCTGTATGGACAAAATCATTTAGCACCAGCTCATTCTTGGAGTCTTTTGAAAGAGAAGTGAATCAGGTGGCAATTAAGTACAAACCTTATAGTGTCAAGGTGAATGATGTGATCAATTTTGATTGGCCAACTGATGAAGAGTTCCAGAAATGGGTAAATGTATATTTAACTAAGGAAGAGTTAAAAGGAGTAGGTTGCTAATGGTTGACAAATCAGTTGTTGCAATTACAAAAGATTCCAGTTTTTTTTTTTGGTGATAGTCTATGTGAGGAATTCTTGAAGTTTTTTGTTGTTGCATCAACCATTCTCAGTAGGCACGATGAACAAGAAGATTCTCTAGGGAGATTGCTATTGTAACAAATTTTTGGAATATCACAAGGCGGTTCAATTGGTTGATGACACGTGTGCTTTCTGGCCCAATGCTTGTTTTCTCCTCCTTTTTCTGTAACAAGGATTTCAAGGCCAGAAATACATGTTAGCAAGTTAGATATTTTTGGTTAAGTCTAGATGAAGTTGTGGAGAAAATTGTAAAGTCTGATGGTTTTAGGGAAAATGCAATTTAGCTTTTGAATCATTCTGTAGTAGGTTTTGAATTCATGGATATTTGATGTTTTATGATAGTACTGGCATTTGAATTGATATGATTAATTCAAACTCATGTCTCTCCATTGTACAAGCATATCTAAATTTTGAATAAAATGATCAAGGTTTGTTTCGTTCATCTCATTGTTGTGGTGTGTATGATTCTTGTTTTAGGTTTAATTCAAGGAATTAATTAAAATGATTGAATGGGATTGTAGGTGGATATGTTTTGTATAAGTTATTTTATTTTTTCTGTCTTATCTTATACCATTTTACGAGAATGTGGGTGCCAATGTACGAGAAGATCTTTGGAAACTAAGCATTAAAATTGAAGGTTAAAGAAAATGGGGGTGCCAAACTTACAGTACTCATTGCCCCTTGGTCATCGATTTTCCCTAAGTGTCCTCAACCTCGTCCTCGATGATGGTATTGACCTTGTTTTCACTCCTCCAAACTCTTCCTCGGTGCTGATATTGACCTTGTATTCACTCCTCCAAACTCTTCATCCGTGCTGGTATTGACCTTGTTTTAACTCCAAACTCTTCCTCGGCACTAGTATTGACCTTGTTTTCACTCCTCCAAACTCTTCATCAGCGCTGATATTGACCTTGTTTTCGCTCCTCCAAACTCTTCGTCGGCGCTGGTATTGACCTTGTTTTAACTCCAAACTTTTCCTCAGCACTGGCATTGACCTTGTTTTCACTACTCCAAACTCTTCCTCGGCACTGGCATTGACCTTGTTTTCACTACTCCAAACTCTTCCTCGGCGCTGGAATTGACCTTTCACTTCTCCAATTTGATGAGCTACAACTTGGTTTTGTTAGCTTTTATAGTATGTTAATTAAGTTCAAAATTTTGGCATCAGTTAGCTAGGTTTTAATATTCTACAATATAGTTAAGTATATATTAGCTATATTTTACATAATAAATAATATAATTATTCAACTTATTATAATTATATATTATATTCTTTAACAAAATTATTAAATACGTATAAAATTATTATAATTAATAATTAATAATAAGTATATTTTTATATAATATAAAATATAATTAATATAATATATATTTAATATAATAGTAATATATATTAATATGAGAGAGAGAAACTAAATTTTGATTGGTTGTTTCATGTCAACAATCCAAGGATGGCATGTGTCCTTGGGGAGTTATGCTCAAGGTAGCATGCCATTTGATTAAAGATATGATAATTCTCCTTTAAGACCTCTTCAATGTACCCATTGCACACTTAAGGATACAAAGATAAATATAGGGAAGAAAATATAGAGAGAGAGGGAGATAATGACAAACATACAAATAGAAAGGGAGATAAAGAGATAGAGAGGGGTAGAGAGATAAAGAGATAAGGATGAATAGATAGAGATATAGGGAGGGTGATTGATATATCTCTCCTTGTCACTCTCTATATCTCTATATCTCCCACTATCTATGTCACTCCCTCTTCCCCCCTCTATCTATTGAGCTATCTCTCCCTCTCCCCCCTTTCTCTCTCATTCACTCCATCTCTCCCTCCATCTCTCCTACTCTATATCTCTATCTCTATTTCTCTTTTTATCTCCCTCTCACTCCTCTCTCTATCTCTTTCTATCTATATCCCTTTCTCTCCCTCCCCCTCTCTATCTCCCCTCTCTATCTCTCACCATCTCTCCCTCCCTATCCCCCCTATCCATCGACTCTCTATCTCCACCTCTCTTCCTTTCTCTTCCCATATATCTCCATCTCTCTTTCTCTTCCCATATATCTCTATCTCTCTCTCTTTCTCTCCCATATATTAACTAAGAATCCATGCAAGCATACAATAGTATATGTTGGTAAAACTATAATAGTGTTTCATTAAACTATAAGTAACACTTATCTTTCTAATGTCAAGCCTTCTTATAAAAATAGTGTTTTATTAAACTATAAGTAGATTATTGTCACTACTCTTCATTCAACATGAAATGACAAATGTACCAATTTTTTTGTTGCTTTTGTCAAGTTTCATTAACCAAGCTACTTACTGGGTTGAATAAAGTTGTGTTATGACCCTTCTTCTCTTTAAAATAATTGGACAATATTAGCGATATTAGGAAGGGGAGAAAACTAAACTCCTTCAAAATAGGGGTAGTTGTGGGTTTGTTGGTTTTCTTTGTATATTATATACTTAGTTCCTCTAGGATAAATAAGTAACTTTAGATCATTTTCTTAGTTGTGTATCCTAACTAATATAGAGTAATCTTTTTCATTTTAATTTACTACTACATAATAGTTTATGTGTTGAAAGAATTGTTTCCATTCTTTGTAGTTTTTGCATTGGAATATAAATCATATTTAATTTCATGCCAATATACTTATTTCATAATGATATTTGTTTCAAATAAGTGCTTCATAACCCATCTAATCAAATCACAATTAACCTATCAAAAATGCAATAGGAATTTTCTAAAGAAAAGAACACTTGACCCAATCATAAGTGTATGGCCTTTAAAGAAAGGAGTTATCCACCTTAGCAATAACAACTACCTAATTTAGACCTGGGTATGTGCAGGATCATGATGGGCCAAAAAGTGGCAACATGAAAAAAGTAGCATTTTGAACTCGCTAAAAAATGCAAAAATCCTGAGTTGACTTTTTTCTGGGTTGTTTATCAGTACATTGCTCCATAGCAATTCCCAAGCCAAAGTACTACAAATCGGATATCCAATTTTTTTTTGGATATCCAATTCATGTATAATATCTAATTTGCAAAATATTTTAAAATGTAATATTTTGGTGCTATAAATCAAATATCCGATCTAAATCAGATATTTGATTTTTGCACACATATACCTAAGAGTAATTAGGAGGTGGAGGGTAGGCAAGAGAGAAAGAGAGGGAGAGAGAGGGAAAGGGAGAGAGAGAGAGAGAGCGAGCGAGCGAGAGACAAAGAGAGGGGGAGAGAGAGAATTAGGAGGGTGAAGGGAGAGAGAGATAGAGAGAGAGGGGGAAAGGGAGAGGGAAAATGAGAGAGAGAGGGGGGAAGGGAGAGAGAGAGATAGAGAGAGAGGAGGAAAGGGAGAGGGAAAATGAGAGAGAGATATATAGAGAAAGAATTAGGAGGGGAGAGGAGAGGGAAGAGGGGAAGAAGGAGAGGTAGAGAGAGAGAGAAATTAGGAGGGGAAGGAGGGAAGAGGCTGAGGGTAGAGGACAGAAGGTTTAAGGGCTTTAGGTTTGTGGCTTGGTGGCTGAGGGTTTGTGGGATGAGGGGTAGGAGGAGAGACTTGAGAGAGAGAGAGAGAGAGGGGAGCTGGGGAGGAGAGAGACAAAGGAGGGGAGGGTTTAGGTTTGTACTAAGGGGAGAGATAGAGGAGGAGTGAGAGAGAGACCTAAGAGAGGGAGAGGGGGTAGGAGGGAGACAGGTTAAGGGTAGAGGGTAGAGGGTTTAAGGGTTTGGAGTTTAAGGGTTAAGGGTTTAGGGTTTAGGATTATGGGTAGAGGAGAGAGAGATTGAGGGATTCAGTGAGAGAGAGAGAGGGAGGGAGTGGCAGAGAGATAGAGGGTAGAGGGTAGAAGGGAGAGGGTTAAGGGCAGAGGGAGAGAGATAAGAGTGAGTGAGAGAGAGAGACTTGAGAGGGAGAGGCAGGGAGGGTGAGACCTGAGAGAGAGAGGAAAGAGGAGGGAGTGGGAGAGAGATACGGGTAGAGGGTTAAACGTGAGAGGGTGAGGGTTTAATGGTTTAGAGTTTATGCGGGGTTATGGTTTAGGTTTAGGGTAGAGGGGAGAGAGAGAGAGAGGGGGGAGAGAGGGGGGGAGAGAGAGGGGGGAGAGGGGGTAGGAGGGAGACACTTGAGAGAGAGAGAGGGTAGAGGGTTTAAGGGTTTGGGGTTTAAGAGTTAAGGGTTAATGGTTTAGGTTTTAGGGTTATGGGTAGTGATGGAACTTCAAAATTTTGTTCTCTATGTTCTATTTTATCCTGCCTTGTGTCTCTGGTCATCTATGGTGTTTGGGAAAAGCCTAAGGATGGGGTTTTACTTTCATCTTCATGTAAAACCCTAGTGTTTTTTTTTAATAAAAGGGGTAAAAACTTTATTGAAAATTAGAACAAAGCATTACATAAAAGCAAAGGGCCAAAGCCCCAGGAACCAACAGAAACCACTAGAGAAGCTAGGAAAAAATTCACCCTTCCCCAATACCACTCCCATCCTCAGCAAGAATCATGTCCAAGTCCTGACATAACTCATAGGAAACCTGCTCCCACCCATCGATCTTCCCACCATCAATATTCTCTGACACCCATTTGGCTAGAAAATCAGTTGCCCTATTCCATTCCCTTGGAATATGGACAAAAGACACCGACTCCATCAAAGAGCTAACCTGTAATATCTGCTGCACCATCACAGCTAACTGCCAACTAACATCAGAAATCTTCTTTTCATGAAGTAAATTGACCAAGACCTAAGAATCAGACTCACAAATAACCTTACGCCACCCTAAATCTTATGCTTGCTTCAAGGCGTAGAGGATAGCCAAGCCTTCCATCCTATTGACAGTCTGTATCCCTTCATTAGCAAAAAAAAGAAAGGCCACCAATCCTGAAGAATCCCTACCAACCCCACAAATCCCAATAGGTCCAGGATTTCCCCTAGAAGAGCCATCCATATTAATCTTTAGAATGCCAGCTGAAGGGGACAACCAAGCCCCCACCCTTTAACTTTTTGCTTCACATGCCTTCCTCTCCTAACACAAGAAGATGCTAAAGATAGCCCCTGAATGCCCAACTAATCAACCATGTAATACCCCTCCTCTTACTGGTAGGATTTAGTATCTTTCAATGCGGTTATTTGCTACTTGTGAAGATGATGATATTGTTTGAGTTGGATAGTTAGACATTTGATGATGTTGTATTCCATTAGTAGATTGTTGGTGATTATGTTTATACACTTGAGGATTTGATTATTTCATATGACATTGTGGTTGGTTAGATGTTAGTTCATTTTCATAATTATGATATGATGCAGTGGTTTAATTAGATATGTTATGTGATGATTGTTAGTTAGAAATATTAATTGATTGGTTATAGTATAATTGTTAGAATAGGTGTGATGAAGGACAATATGGCATCACTCATTCACGAGTGCCCTGCTATGTTGCGATTCCTTCTCACAATGCAGTACTTGATTTAATGCTTTGATTATATATATATATATATATATATATATATGTATGCACATGTACACAACTTCGTTTGTATGCAGGATTTGCAGGTACAAGTCTCGATTCCACCTGCTTCGGCAGGACAGGGCGAGCACCAAATAACCCAATGGTTAATGTTGAAACAGAGGTGACGATGAAGTCCTCCCATCCCATGGTGTCAGATCGTCTCGTTTGATTGGTATTGTTCATTTTTGTAATTGTCATCATTTGTGGTTTGTGTTTTGTATGTTGTCGTATTTTGATTAATGTGATATTTTATAAGTTATGATTATTTAATTGATGTTGTTATTTTATAAGTTGTGAATTAGTTAATTAAAGGTTGGAAATGTTTGTTTATTTTAATGTTAGAATAAATTGCATTTATATATTTAAATGTTTTAAATGTCATGTGCTTATTTAATGATAATTTAAATATTAAATTGTGTTATTTATTTTAATTAATTATCTGGTTGAGGATAATTATTAGAATAAATTATTTAAATTAAATAGATAAAGTAATGTGCAAGTAAAGTGGTAAAAATGGAAATTAAAACAATAAAACAAATAAAAGAATAAAAAAGATTGTGTGAGCCAATAAGAATACAGATTTGAGTAAAAAACTTGCTTTTAAAGAATGATTTTATTTTATTTTTGTTTTTTGTTTTTTTTTAGAATTTTTGTGAAGAGAGGGATATTATCTTTTATTGAATTAAGAATTTTGGGGGGTAAGTTGAGAGAGGGAGAGAGATTTTGGTGACAGAAGTTGTGCAAGAGAGGGGCAGGGTATTCTGAAATTTTTAGAAAGGGGTATGGAAATCTTCTGTGGTATGTGGAGAATTTTAGAGAGAGATTGTCAATCGGTTTCTGGTGAATGTTCTGGAGAGTCTGCTGAACAATAAAATAGGAATCAAGTTCGAAGGTGAAGTGTTGTAGAGGAGATTTGGAGGCACGATCAAGGAACACTTTGAGGTCATCCGAATCAACCAGGCATCTTCAGACTTTCAAATAAGCGCTGGACAACAGGTTCCTCTATTTTCTTTCTAGCACCTTCTTTTCATTTCTTTTGCTTCAGAGAAAACAAAACAAAAGTTAGGAAATATGGTCTTTGTGAAGAAAGGAAAATAAACTGTCAATTGAATTGAAAATAGGGAAAGATATTAGACTCGAAATCAAAGAAAAAAAAAACTTAGTTATTGTACTGTACCAATTTTTTATTAGAACAGAAAACCCTTACCTTCTGAAATATTCAATTAAACAAAGATAGACAAACATATATATATTATTTTTCTATTTGAACATTTGAATATGTATATATTTAACTCTGGTGTATCTGTACAATTTCCAGTTTATGTGGAAAGAATAGAAATAATACTCTATATGAAGACTTTGAATTAAATACTTATAATTACACATACTATTCCTTTCTTTAAGTATATAAATATTTACAGTTTAAAGATTAAGGTTTTGTGTTTCGTTTATGGTTGTATATGAAATAAACTATATATATATATATCAAATTCTGTCTTTCTATGCAAACAAATATATTATATTGTGTTTGACCTATTGTTCTGAAATAAAAATAAATAAATATAAAAATATATATATATATTAAAACAAATATTCAAATTTATTATCAAATTAATCAATTAATTATTAAGTATTATATATTTATTTATATATATATATTAATAAATATATATATTAATATATATATATATATATATATTAATAAATATATACATTAATATTAATATGTATGAATAAATTTATGTATATAACATAATTAAAACGCATAAAAAAAAACAAAATACTTTACACCGACGGCAGCCCACTCGGCCTGTGGTACACAGTACCATAGTCGCCTGTGGTACTGTGTACCACAGGTGGTAGGTTGTGGTCTGCCGCAGCCACCATAGGCTGCGACCAGTAGCCTAGGCTACCGTGCATAGCCTAGGCTGTTGTTCGCAGCCCGTGGCGGCTACAAAAGCCGTCCACAGGGGAGCCGTGGGGGCAATGGTGCAGTAAACTGATGGGAAAGGATAGGACCCTCGGTGTAGTGCGCAATGCACCGATATCCTTCCTATCAAGGATGCACTATGAACCCTTGTGTCGTTGTGTGATGTGGTTTCCAGTGATGTGAGATATGTGTGTGGTTTGTGGCGTGCTCTCTGCATGATTGTTGTGTGCTTACTCTTATCTATTTAATGGCTTTCTGGAGTAAGCCATATCCTTGGGGGGGAGGATGTAATACCCTCATATTACTAATACTTGTATTATTATTTCTTACTCTTATGTGTGAGCTTGATTCTATTCCTTATTGGTGATTAGTTCACTGTCTTGGTGTGGGTGGATGCCTCCCATATTAGGGAATCTTATTTCCTTTGTTTACCGGCTTCCAGGAGTAAGCCGATTTTAAGAGGGGGAGGATGTAATACCCATCCTCTTACTGGTAGGATTTAGTATCTTTCAATGCGATTATTTGCTACTTGTGACGATGATGATATTGTTTGAGTTGAATAGTTAGACATTTGATGATGTTGTATTCCATTAGTAGATTGTTGGTGATTATGTTTATACACTTGAGGATTTGATTATTTCATATGACATTGTGGTTGGTTAGATGTTAGTTCATTTTCATAATTATGATATGATGCAGTGGTTTAATTAGATATGTTATGTGATGATTGTTAGTTAGAAATATTAATTGATTGGTTATAGTATAATTGTTAGAATAGGTGTGATGAAGGACAATATGGCATCACTTGTTCGCGAGTGCCCTGCTATGTTGCGATTCCTTCTCACAATGCAGTACTTGATTTAATGCTTTGATTATATATATATATGTATGCACATGTACACAACTTCGTTTGTATGCAGGATTTGCAGGTACAAGTCTCGATTCCACCTGCTTCGGCAGGACAGGGCGAGCACCAAATAACCCAATGGTTAATGTTGAAACAGAGGTGACGATGAAGTCCTCCCATCCCATGGTGTCAGATCATCTCGTTTGATTGGTATTGTTCATTTTTGTAATTGTCATCATTTGTGGTTTGTGTTTTGTATGTTGTCGTATTTTGATTAATGTGATATTTTATAAGTTATGATTATTTAATTGATGTTGTTATTTTATAAGTTGTGAATTAGTTAATTAAAGGTTGGAAATGTTTGTTTATTTTAATGTTAGAATAAATTGCATTTATATATTTAAATGTTTTAAATGTCATGTGCTTATTTAATGATAATTTAAATATTAAATTGTGTTATTTATTTTAATTAATTATCTGGTTGAGGATAATTATTAGAATAAATTATTTAAATTAAATAGATAAAGTAAAGTGCAAGTAAAGTGGTAAAAATGGAAATTAAAACAATAAAACAAATAAAAGAATAAAAAGTTGTGTGAGCCAATAAGAATACAGATTTGAGTAAAAAGCTTGCTTTTAAAGAATGATTTTATTTTATTTTTGTTTTTTTTTTTAGAATTTTTGTGAAGAGAGGGATATTATCTTTTATTGAATTAAGAATTTTGGGGGGTAAGTTGAGAGAGGGAGAGAGATTTTGGTGACAGAAGTTGTGCAAGAGAGGGGTGGGGTATTCTGAAATTTTTAGAAAGGGGTATGGAAATCTTCTGTGGTATGTGGAGAATTTTAGAGAGAGATTGTCAATCGGTTTCTGGTGAATGTTCTGGAGAGTCTGCTGAACAATAAAATAGGAATCAAGTTCGAAGGTGAAGTGTTGTAGAGGAGATTTGGAGGCACGATCAAGGAACACTTTGAGGTCATCCGAATCAACCAGGCATCTTCAGACTTTCGAATAAGTGCTGGACAGCAGGTTCCTCTATTTTCTTTCTAGCACCTTCTTTTCATCTCTTTTGCTTCAGAGAAAACAAAACAAAAGTTAGGAAATATGGTCTTTGTGAAGAAAGGAAAATAAACTGTCAATTGAATTGAAAATAGGGAAATATATTAGACTCGAAATCAAAGAAAAAAAGCCTTAGTTATTGTACTGTACCAATTTTTTATTAGAACAGAAAACCCTTACCTTCTGAAATATTCAATTAAACAAAGATAGACAAACATATATATATTATTTTTCTATTTGAACATTTGAATATGTATATATTTAACTCTGGTGTATCTGTACAATTTCCAGTTTATGTGGAAAGAATAGAAATAATACTCTATATGAAGACTTTGAATTAAATACTTATAATTACACATACTGTTCCTTTCTTTAAGTATATAAATATTTACAGTTTAAAGATTAGGGTTTTGTGTTTCGTTTCTTGTTGTATATGAAATAAACTATATATATATATATATCAAATTCTATCTTTCTATGCGAACAAATATATTATATTGTGTTTGACCTATTGTTCTGAAATAAAAATAAATAAATATAAATATATATATATATATATATAAATTAAATTATGATCATTGCTGTCTTTGTTTCCATGCCCGAGTGGGCGAAAGAAATTATAAAAAGGGTCTTTGAAAATAAAATTAAATTAAAAAAAATTAATAAATAAATTATAATAAATAAAATTTTATTTTGGGGAATGTGGGTCGGCTGAAGCCGTACCCCCACGGCTCCCCTGTGGACGGCTTTTGCAGCCGCCACGGGCTGCGAATAGCAGCCCAGGCTACGCACGGCAACCTAGGCTGCTGGTCGCAGCCTATGGTGGCCACAGACCACAGCCTACCACCTGTACACAAGTACACGGCGACTGTGGTACAGGTACCACATGGGCTACCGTCGATGTAAAGTATTTTGTTTTTTTTTTATGCGTTTTAATAATGTTATATACATAAATTTATTCATACATATTAATATTAATGTATATATTTATTAATATATATATTTATTAATATATATATATATATATAAATAAATATATAATACTTAATAATTAATTGATTAATTTGATAATAAATTTGAATATTTGTTTTAATATATATATATATATATTTTATATATATATTCGTGAAGATGTATATATATATGTGTGTGTGTGTTTATATAAATATCTGTTTAGGTATTGAATAGTATTGAATAGTTATTTAAGCCGTTATGTTAGAAAATAAATTTGAAAATTTTAATATTTTGTAATGTTATAATTTAATTAGAAAATTGGAAATAAATTAATTGTGTTGTTTGAAACGAGTTTTCTGGTGTAATTGATTGAGTTATTGGGTGAAATTTATTAGTCATCGTCATTGTGATTCAGTTGTTGTTTATTGAGAACCCTAGTTCCAGAGGCATGTCTTTTAATCTGTGAATGTGTTTCCGTGTGGTTGTGATCTTGGAATTGAAATTTATTAGAATTACTTTTGGAAGGGTTGTACGTGGGTATTGGCATTTTGATTATGAGCTATTGCGAGATGGATTTTCCTCGCTTGTTTATGTTTTGAGTTATATGTTTTATTCATGATAGTACAACCCTTGCCTAGTTTTGATTTATGTTAGGGGTCATAGGGAGAGTGGCTCTTCTTGGGGCAAGTGTACAAGTGGTCACCTTGAAAGAGTTTCCTTAAATAAGTGATAACTTAATTAATGTATCTAGTGGGTTGGGTTAGTTAACACATAACAAGATAAAAACATGCACCTCACCCCTGCCGTTAGCGCTTTCAAAGGCTAAGGATGGGTGGGAAGACCTGGTTGGTAAGGTCACTACCTTGTCTCTATGAAAGGTAAGTGGCTCCGCATGAGTAACCCTATGGGGCGGCACCTTGAAATAGGATGTCTGGATAACCATAGATGGAGGCGGCTCCTTGAGCTAGGTTGTCTAGATAATCCATGTATAGATGGAGGCGGCACCTTGTGATAGGTAGTCTGGCGAATTCATGTAAGGCCATGCGATGACACTCTCCACTTGACATCCTTGTTGTTCTTATTTCTTGTTGCCTCTGGATATTGTTATTTTTATGTTGTTCTGATTATAGGGCTAGGGAATCCATAGGTGGGTGTCGGCGCCTCAGTTGGAGGAAGAGCCAGGGGATCCCATGAGAGTTATGTGATGACCCTCCCTACTTGACACCCATCTAACTTGTTCTTGTTGCCTATTGGAATGGTGTATTGAATGGTTGATTCAGAGTTATTATGGAATCGTGTTCTTTATATTGTTTCTGATTTATTTGGAAATGTATTTTGGGTGTTGGTTCGGTTCTTCTGGATGTTATCTCTTTGTGATGTTTCTTTGAATTCTTGTGAATTTGTTTCATGATTGTTAATTGATAGTACTTCATGTTATTGTGATGAGTTTCTTGGTTTTATCTTGTCTCATGGTCTGTGAACGTTATTGGTTGTTCATCGTATACTTTGAGTTGTATTTGATTTGTATCATAATGTGTTTGAGTGGGTTTGACATTCATGGTCGGGTTCACTTCCTCGTCACCTCTGAGCACGAGGGGTGAGTTACTTGTAATTCACATGGTTGGGTGGAACGTGCTCCGCACCCGTTGGGTTCCCCATCAGCGTCTTGTCTTCTCAGCATTCCACAGTGGATTTGTACTAGTGATCAATTGTACTTCATATTTCTTTATACTTGTATCAATCCCTATGTTGGGAAATTCAATGTAATTCTGTTATCAAGCATTGTAATGTAATATTATCACAATGATGTAATAGTTAGGCTCTTTTGTAACTATTTTAAGAGATTCATCATGGATGTAATTTATGTGATGTTTTTATGCTCGCATCATGGTTATGGGATGTACCTTTGTTTATGGTTATTGTAAAAGTTTATGGTTATGTTGTAATCTTTATTTTTATTTGTGTTTAGTGTTGCGATGTAACCTCGCGTTCCCCAGAGAACCAAGTGTTGTAATGCTATGTGTTATGCTATGTGGTTATGGTTTAATATTATTGCATGTTTAGTTTAATTGTTTTAAAAAAAATAAAAAAATTAGTTGCATTGTGTGTGTTCTCTGGGGTTTGCATGGCAGGCGTTACAAACCATCTCATCATCTCCTTTCTCCAATGGCAACACAATCTCACCTTTAGCTTCAACCATCTCTTGGATCATTCCCACAATTCTAAACCAAACCTGTTGAATCCCTAAGTTTTCACCTCAAAATATTCTCTGATTCCTTTCCAACCAAACTTTCCAAAGCAGAAAGATGGGGCCAACATACCAAACATCCTGCAAGAAAGAGGCCAAGGAGGGGGGCCTCCCCAAACTACCCCAAAAATCTACAAGGGAGGAGGCTTGAATGCAGGGGCTTTTCCAAACACCCCACCAGAAATGCCAGAACTATAAGGTGAAGGAACAATGGAAGAAAAGGTGGGGAGAGTCCTCCTCCCCACACCCACAGAGAACACACATAGATGGGCCTGAAAAACCTCTCTTTTAGATATTATCCCTAGTCAAACACCTATTCCAAGCCAAAGTCCGAATAAAACAATTACACTTTGGCCAAGAAAACTTATTCCAAACTTTCTTCCACCAATGAACCTCCACCCCCTCAACCTGCTGGGAAAGAAACTCCTAATACCTAGAAGAAATGGTGTAAGCACCCTTAGGGTTAGGAAACCAAGCCAAAACATCCTCATCCACAAGGGAGCTACAACTTCGACAAGACAGAATGTAATGAAGCTCAACGCACTCCTCTTCCATACTAGCAACAAGCCATTCCTCAGGATTCTTCCATCTCACCTCACTAATTGACCCTGAAAAGAAAGAGACTTAAAGTCACACACCCTCGACCATCCAACATCATAGAACCTTTGGCACAAAGTCAACAAATGAGGATACTAAGAAACTATGGGAGGGTTATCATCCCAAGAGTCATGCCAAAAATGGGCCTCTGACCTGCTCTTGTGAATCTAGAATAAGCCATCCTTAACGAGCACAACCCCTTTCATGAGAGTATTCCAAATCACATATCCCTTCCACGTCAAGCTATAACAAGGGATATCACTCTGACAAATCCATGGAAAGTACTTCTAAGTTAGAATCTTGGTCGAAACCTAGTCCTGCTCCACACACCAACTCTAATACAATTTAGCAGCCAAAGCTGTACCAGATAGCAATGACTTCCTTAACCCAAGACCACCAAACTGTTTTGGGCTACATACAACATCCCATCTAACAAGGCTCCACTTGGAAGACAATAAAATACTAGCCCATAAGAATTGTCTTGCTAAGGAATCAAGATCCCTAACAAAACCCATTGGTGCCACCTGAATCATACACCTATAAAGAGGGAGAGCCTGAACCATAGATTTGAGCAACTGAACCCGACCCGCAAAAGACAACCAGCGAAGGGTCCAATGAGTGACTTTGATATGAAATTTTTCTAGAATAGCTTGCCAAGAATCCCTAGACTGCCTACCAACTGAAATAGGAATCCTTAGGTAGGTTAGCAGGAGAGCCCCAATATGAAATCTAAGAATATGAGAAATTCTCCTCTAAATGGAGTTCAGAGTATTGAAGAAAAAGATGGAAGACTTTCCCTCATTAATTAACTGGACCGAAGTAGCAAGATAAACATCCAACACCTTGCGCATGTTTGAAGCTTCCCTAATAGTATCCATGCCCATCAAATCAGTTTCATCCACAAACTATAAGTGAGATTGCACTGGTAAGCCACATCCCCATCTCCATCCCAGAATGAAACCCTCCTCCACATTCCTTTTTATCAATCATCCCAAACCTTCCACCAAAAGAAGAAACAAGTAAGGAGAGAGGGGGTCACCCTTTCGTAAACCCTAAGTAGCACCAAAGAGTTTAGAGTGCTCCCCATTAATTAGAACAGAGAAAGAAACTGAAGTCACACAACTCATAACACAGCAAATCCACTCCTCCTCAAAACCAAAGGCCCCCAGAACTTTTTGGAGGAAGGACCATCAGACTTTGTCATAAGCCTTAGCCATGTCTAGCTTGATGAACATAGCCTTATCTTTGGAATTGGCCATAAAATGAATAGTCTCTGTAGCAATAACCACCCCATCCAAAATCTGATGGCCCACCACAAAACCACTCTGTTCCTCAGAAATCAGCAGGGTAAGCCACTTTTTAACCTATCAGCAATCAACTTAGAGATAATTTTATAAATAACATTGCAAAGAAAAATGGGGAAAATTTGACTTAACTGATCTACCCCATCACCCTTGGGGATGAGAGCAAGGAAGGTAGAATTTAGGGCCCGAAGCATTTGCTTATTCTTTTGAGACTGTTGAATGACTGCCAATAAATCCAGCTTGATAATCTCTCAAAATTCTTGGAAGAACTCAATCAGGAAACCATCTGGACTAGGAGCTTTACCCTTCTTCATCTAGAAAATAGTTTTCTCCAACTCCAGTGAAATATCACTCATAAGATGCTCCCTCATCTCCCAAGAGACCAAAGAAGGAATACAAGAGAGGACCTGAGCCTCTTCAACCGAGTCCCCCTGTGAGTCCTCCTTGAATAAAGAAGCAAAATACTGCACAAATTCATTCAAGATCTCCTAAGTAGAAGAAAGAACCTCTCCCCTATCAGTAACCAAAGCCGAAATAGAATTACCATGATGTCTGGCCTTCACTCAATTGAAGAAGAAGGCGATATTCTTGGCTCCCTCCTAAAGCCATTCAATCCGGGCTTTCTGTTTCTAGAAGACTTCCTCCCTTAGCTCCCACTCCTCCAGAGCTTTCAATGCCCTAGCCTCATCCCGCAACAAATCCTCAAACACCCCATCCTCCCTAATCAACCTAGTAATACCATCCAACTCAGCTTGTGCAGTATGCTTCGCATGGTAAGTGTTTCCAAAGAATTGTCAGTTCCATCGTTTAAGGTGATACTTCACATATTGAAGGAGCTTAGCAAAAGTATACATTGCAATACCATAAGCAGGTCTACCATACCTCCACCATTCAACAACATAGCCATGAAGGTGAGGGTCCCGCAACCACATTAGCTGGAATTTGAAGGTCGACGTCTGAGGCACCCCAGTAGAAGAGATAACTAGCTTTATAGGCCAGTGATCCAAACCTCTACAATCTAATATCTCAGAACTAGAAGACCACCTTCCCCTGACGCAAAAGTAGGAGACCATGAAACGATCCAACCGTTCAATAATGCAACTGTCACCCACCCTTCTGTTGTTCCAAGTAAACTGACCATTAGTAGGCTTGATATCAACAAGATTGAGAGTCAATATATTGTCCTGAAACAACAACGCAGAGGGCTCTAGTCCTACAATACCACCCTATTTCTTAGCTAATTCAGTAATAGCATTAAAGTCACCTACAATGATCTGTGGCTGATAGGGAAATAGGCTACAAACAAAACAGATACTGGTCTATAAAAGAAGTCTACCCTGGAACTCCATAGGTGCATAAACATTGGAGAAAAGAATAGACTCCCTCGACTTAGGAAACAAAGCTACCATGGATAAAGAGGACTTTGAAGGATAACCACCACAAAGGTTGAATATTCTGAGGGTTCCAAAAACAAGCCACACCCCCCAAGGATCCCTGAGCCCCAATACACTGGCACTCACCATTCTTCCACAACTTAGGCACTAAACCCATCATGCACTCAACAGATAACTTGGTCTCCTAAATAAAAACAACATCAGGAGAATGAATTTTTACCAACTCACGAATAGCTTTTTGTCTAGGGCCACTGTTCAAGCCCTTACATTCCATGAAATAATGATCATTTGAAAGGAGTTAAAAAATGGGAATATAGGGTCTTGATAGACCCTGACTCCACCAAGATCTTCCCCATCATCTTAATCTTTTCCAAATCTTTCTTCCTACCAAGTTTAGTGGTTTTCTCTGACCCCCCTTCTTGCCATCCTTTTACGAAAGGCCCAGTTGAGGAGAAGGCTTGGTACTCTTAGCCACATCTGATCCAACATTCCTAGTAGGAAAAGAAGTGCTTCCATCCCCCTGCCCCAACTCAACATTTGGACCTGACATCACCTAAGCCCCACCTGTAAATTAGTGACCATAGGCATGGCAGACTCATCCTATGGAGTAGGAGGAATAATGGAAGTGTGACCCTCCAAAATAGAACCCACCACACCCTAATCCACACTTTTTAACCCTGGATTAACTTCTTGCTGACCCAAATCATCTTGTCCTCTTTTGACCTCTATTCTGATTATGAGCCTTAACTAGAACATAACCCTCAGCATCCACCCTCTCAACAGAAATAGGATTCTTCCCCTTATCAACATCAGGGGTGTTACGAGGAGGAGGTGGAGGCTGAGGCACCACGGGCTTAGCCTTTAGGCATCTACGTTGTAGGTGACCATATTCATGACAAAGGTGACATAAAAAAGGAAGGGTCTCATAATCCAGTTGCTGTACCCAAGAATGGGAACCTGCACACTTATCCAAAGCATCTGTCAAAGGCCTACTCGAATCAATTTCAACACAAATTCAAGAAAAATTCATTACTTTCTTACCTAGGGTTTGTGTCAAATACCCTACCGGCTTCCCAAGCATCAAAGGAAGCATGTACAAAACATCCTCACGATAGCATTCAATTGGAAATCTGGGCAACCGAACCCACACCGGAACACAATTCGAAAGCTCCTCAGAGGGATTAAAACTTGCATGCCATGGCTTGACAAACAATCCAACCTGGTTGTGAAAATAAGGCCCTCCCTCAAAAACCCTATTGCAATCAGCCAAGCAGATAAATGTGACAATGAACAAATTATTTGCAAGTAGCATGACCTCCATTTCACGCTCCAGCTCCCAAGTCCACTGAACCCAAGTTTCCAAAAATTATAGAGACACTCTCATTCCCAAAAAATTGTAGTACAAAGAATGCTTTGAATAATATTCAATATCCTAAGCAATCATCTCAATCGGAGTCACCAATTTAGGTCTCTCTTTGTAGCATTCAAGGCAGCCGTTAATCTTCCAGATTCGAGATCCACCAGACAAATTTGATTCCATAGACCCCATATTCAAACAGAAGAGGGTGTTATAAAAAACCCTTGCTCATTGGCTTGGTGATTTCACGCCCACCATAGCACAAAAATCCATGTTGGGTGAAGCCCTAGATTGCTCACCCTGAGACATAGCCACCAAAAGGCCTAGGACGGACATGCATAGGAAAGAGTCGGCCCCAAACACTGCAAATTAGAGGAGACCCTCACCTGCAACACCCACCATTGAACCCACACTCAACCCAACACCATGCACAACCCACAATAATAGACTCCCATGCTAGCATAAGAGCCCAACCACGAAGTCAAAAAGAAGGCTAGACAAAGCCCTACATGCAGGAAAAATTACCAAACACAACTAGGCCAGAGCACCAATGAACAACCATAGAAAAAAGATTAACCCCCCCACAAAATGAAGTAGACACCCACCCCAACCTTCGCACAGACAGAGAGAGCAAGCACAAGCTAGGGCTCGGATGCCCTAGCTCGGTGCCTTGTAGTTGCAGACCGAAATGCCATCATACACGTCTCTATTGGTATCAAGGTAAAACCCTAGTGTTCATCTTACACCTTGGATGGGATCCATTTGGCTATTACTTTTTAGGAAGGCTTTAAAATGACTAAAGCCCCATTGCTTTGTACATCTAGGCTGGGCCCCCTTTTGTTTTATTGTTTTATTTCCTTCGCCAGACTTTATTTTTCCTAAGTCTTTGTTGGTCCCGTGTTCCCTCATTAAAACAACTTATGTCATTATTTTTCGTCGACCTAGTGATGTTCCCTTATTCCTTTAAGGGAGAGGGCCCAATAGTCATGCAGGATAACTTTCTCAGCATGTAGCAATTGACTGGAATATCGTAGAACCTTTGTTTTTTTTTTGAAATGTAGACTGGTCTCTTATTTATCTATAACTAAGGTTTGGAGGCTAGACTCATCATGCAACTCACCACATCAGCAGATCTTTTGAGAAGTGTCTAAAATTTGAATTTTTAAAGGTTCGACCAAAACTTAATCATGGAAACCCCAATAGTTGAACCAAAAAAATATCATTTGTTGCTTGACGAATATGATATTTTTATTTAAATTAAAATTAGTATACAACCTAAGTGGACCAAATACTTATTGATAACCATAAATCTTTGAGATCTCTACCTTAGTCCATATTCAACACATATGGACTAATAGTTGAACACAAAAAATCTATTTGTTGTTATAAAAACAACACATAATGATTTAAAATACAACTTATATTGAACAAAAATAGACCAATAGTTGAACACTAAAACTTTTGGAAAATCCTTCACATATAATGGGAAAATACATGTCATTTATTGTGCTCACCTTTCATATTTGTGATAGGAAAAACTATTAATATAAAATTATCCAATGCTTGTACTGATGGAACTTCAAATTTTGTTCCTAATGTTTCACTCATGCCCTGCCTTATGCCACTGGTCTTTCATGGTGTTGGAAAATTTCTTAGGGTTGGGGTTTTAGCTTTGACTTCATCTTAAACCCTTGTGTTTACCTAATGCCTTAGTCGGGATCTATTTCATCATTACCTTTTTTGAATGGTTTTAAAAACATCTTATGCCCCATCGTTCTATCTAGGCCTGGTGCCTTTGGTCTTAATATTTTATTTCCTCAACAGGTTTTATTTTCCTAAGCCCTGGTTGGCCCTATGCTGAACGGTTTAAAAAAAACTTATGTCATTGTTTTCCATCCACCTAGTAATGTCCCCTTGCCCTTTAATGAATGTTTTATTTTTTAGAAGGATGAAATTCGCGTTGTTGTCAATCAAAATGCCTTCAAGATCAACGGTTTCTTGCCATCCTGTGAACGGGAATTGTAGGATGGCGATATCACGGGTGGGCGACATGTGTCCCATCTGGGGGGTCAAATTTGTACGACTATTCATCAAGTGTCCTTTGATCTGAGCCATTCCCTGCCATCCCCTGATGGTCCTTTGGTTGATTGCAAAATCACAAGTGGGTGCCACATGGACTGTACAAGGTGGGGCCTAAGGAAATTTTTGTGTGATATATTTTAAATGTTTCATTACTTCCAAAGAAAAAAATTTAAAATTAAATATTTGACAAGCCCGAGGGGAAATTCATTAAAAAGTGAGCAAAAGTGAAGAAATTAGGGCAACTAGTCAAGTCAGGAGCAGGCTACACAGCATACAAAATGGTATGCCCATCCATGGCCTGCCTGCCTCTAACGGTCTGTCATTTTAAAGATTTTTTATTTTTTATATATAGGTATATTTAGACTTTTGATGGCTTATGTACAATTATGCATATTCTTTTATTTATTATATTTTTCGCAATATCATGTTATTCTTGATTAATCACATTATTTGTTTGTCATTTTTATTTGTTCTGTTGAAAAATATTTTATCTTTACTTTACATCTATGATAATTTCAAAATTATCAAATTTAAAAATTATAATAAAAAATTATTTTTATTAATCTCTTGAAGTAGTTCCTAATCTTTTGTAGATTAATAGCTATCTAAATAGCTATTTCTTTCCTTTATTTCTATAAATGTGTCTCATGTCTCTATTGAAATTTATGAGATGTGTATGTAATTCTTAGCACAACACTCTTAGAGATTAGGATTTATTTTCACATTTATCTATTTTCTTATTGTTCCTATTAGTGGCTAATTAAATCTTCATTGAAAACCTACAAAGAGCTTGGGTCCTTCAATCTCAAAGCTTGTCTAATTTCTTGATGAGAATCATTCACATTGATTCCTAATATTTTTCTCCTTGCATGATACATATATAAAATGCACTTAGTAATTTAGTATTTGGTTGAAATATTAGAGTAACAACAAATGGTTCTTTTCATTTTTGGCACATGATTGGCCATTTTTACTATGTTAAATTTTTATTTTCACTTTTAATTTCATAGTTTTCATGTTGTCAAATTTTCATAAATTTCTTAGTCTTTTTAAATAAATAAATGAAGGTTCTATTAATGTCCCCAATCTTGCTAAAAATCATGTATAGAGAGAGTACAATATATAAACTATTAATTATAAAGTATAACAACAAAATGAATTTAAAAACTACTACATACAAACAAGGTTTAGAATAATTCAATATAGAGATACCATTCTCCTACAAATACTATGTATAGAAACCCTATCTAGCCACACTTTCACCCTCAAAATCAAGAGAATAAATTCTCATACATTGTTTCTATAATGAATTTAGAGAATAAATTATAAGATTTAAATTCAATAATGAATTTAGAAAATATTAAATCAATCAAAATTGTTTCTATTATCCAAAATACTATATAAGTAAATTATAAAATATTATAATATAATATTTAAATTTTCTATTTCAAATGTTAAATAATTTAATGTTAAATTTTTTATAATTAAAAACTTACCTTTTAATGATGTTAGTAAGTTTTTTAATTAAAATTAGTTTTTCAAGCATATTAACATACCTAGATATATTCACCAAAATCTATTATCTATTATTTATTATGTAATTTTGTATGTATAATATATTTAAAAAAAATAAAAATATATTTTTCAAAAATATATATATATTTAAAAATAAATAAAAATATATTTTTCAAACAAATATATATATTTAAAAAATTAAACAATATATTTTTTAAATTAGAAATATATTAGAAATATTTTGAATGTATTCAACTATCAAAATATGGTTTAAAAAAAAAAAATAACTAGCATTTTATTTAAAGAATTTATATTAAGAAAACTTTAAAATTTGAAGATTTACCTAAAATCTTATACATTAAAGATTTAAAACCCTAAGTGAACACTTATCCTAATTGAACCTTAACCCTAATTCAGCCCAACCCCTAACCTTAACCCCAACCCTAATTCAACCCTAACCCTAAATAAACTCTAGCCCTGATTGAAATCTAACCCTAATTAAACTCTAGCCCTAATTGAACCCCAACCCTAACCTAAACCCTATTTGTTCCTAACCCTAGTATCTCACAAATACAGGATCGAGACCTTGCTAACTCTGGTAAACCTTATTGGATAGTGATAAAAGCTACCTTATCTTTCATTAAGGTAGAAAATTTTTGTTATACAACATGCCCCTTGAAAATTGGAGATAGGCACTGCAAAAAGAAGGTAAACACTAATGAAAATGGTTAGTGGTATTGTGGAAGATGTGATAAAACTTTCCCTAAATGTGATTATAAATATATACTTCAATGCAAAGTGCAAGACCATACTTCATTCACTTGGATTACAACTTTTGAAGAAGTGGTAGAAGAAATTATGGGTGTAACAACAAAAGAATTAAACATTTTGAAGCATGAAAAACAAGATGATGTTAAGTTTTCACACATTATACAAAAGGTCATTTTCAACAGATACATATTTAAACTTCAAGTGAAAAAAGAGACTTATAATGATGAACAAAGGATTAAATGCACACTCATAAAAACAAAAAGTTTGATTATTCATCTGAGAGCAAAGCTTTATTAGACTCAATTGCAAAGCTATAGGTTTCATAACATTCAAATGCTTGAATGTATATAATGTTAACAATGTATTCAAACATTTGAAAAAAATAATAGTGGATATATCTAAGATAGTTAATGCCATTTTGTCATGATATACTTCTTTGATGCTGTCAATACTAAATCTAATGATTGATGAACATTTCTGCTTTTAAATTTATTGTTCTTAGTTGATTGTTGTTATAGACAAGTTGGTATGATTTCAAATTTGAATGTGTACCCTTATATATGGGAATTGAGATAAACAATGACACAAACAATAATGAAATCAAATTGATTGCTTTCCAAATTCATATTCATGAAAATGTAAGCATTTTTTCAAGTCAATAGGCATCTAGATAAAGATAACTCTCAGCATGTTTTACATATATTATTAATTAATATAGGTATTCTAGTTAATTAAATTATTAACTATATTTTATTTGTATTATATATTGAATTGTTAAAAGATGTAAAAATCTTAATACTAAATATATAGGAAAATGGTTTAAAAATTACATATTTTTCAAAAAATAAAATATAGTGTGTAATTTAAAATACAAATTATATAGTTCTTATAATATTTATATTATTATTTATTGAATATTTTATAGAATTTAAACTAAAAAATTAGCCTCCCCCTCTCACTCTCCCTCTCTCCCCCTCTCCACATATATCTCCCTCTTCCCCATCTTCTATCTCTCCCTTGCTCTCTACATATCTCTCTCCCTTTCTCCCTCCCTCTCTCTATCTCTCCCCATCTCTCCCTGATCTCTTGCTCCTTCCCTATACCCCTATCTACCTTCATATCTCAACCTATTTGTCCCTTTATCTTCCTATATATCTCTATATCTATGTCTTTCTCTTCCCATTTATCTATCTCTCCCTCTCTCTTTCTCTCTCTATCTCCCCCTATTTCTATCGATCCCTCTCCATCTCTATTTGTCTTTCTCTACTTATCTCTTTCTCTCTCTCTATCTATCTATCTCTTGCGGGTTATAGTTATTAATGTCTTAATATTAGTTTATAAATTGAACATTAATTATAAATATTTTAAAATCAATTAAGTATTTCAATGTAAAATTTTAATATTTGACATTACAAATAAAATTAAACTAAATTATAATTTTTAAAATCCATAAAATATTTATTATCTATTTATTTTTACTAATTATCTAATACAATTAAATTAAATATTCATTTTATATTAATTAAACAATTATTAATTAGAATTTTAGAATAAATTAACAAATAAGATCTATATAAAATCAACTTTTATATTTTTTTCTTTGTGTCCAAATCATTTCATTTTTGAAAATTATACTAAATTATAGATATTATAATTAAACACAAAACTTTATTCTATTCTAATCCTAACCCTAGTTAGACCCTAACCCTATTTGGACTCTAACCTTTACCCTAATTAAACACTAAACATAATTGAATTCTACCCCTAACCCTAACCGTAAACCTAACCCTAAGTGAACACTAATCCTAATTGAACTCTAACTTTTTAGTTAAAAATATTAAAGTGCCTTATATTTTCCCATTCATCATCATTTATCATTCAATTCCTAATAGAACTCCAAAAAATTATACTTTTATAATGTTTTAATACACACCTAATATTAAGGGTTTAGAGTTTAAGGGTTAAGGGTTTAAGGGTTTTTAAGGAGTTAAGGAGTTTAAGGTTTAGGGTTAAGGTAGGGGAGAGAGACAAAGAGAGTGAGAGAGAGAGAGAGAGACGAGGAGAGGAGAGGGTAGGAGGGTGAGACTCTGAGAGAGGAAAGGGAGGGTGGGAAGAGATATGGGAGCAGAGGTTAAACATATAGGGTAGAGGTTTAAGAGTTTAGAGTTTAAAGGGTATGGAGAGAGAGATAGAGAGAGAGTGAGTGAGAAAGAGACCTAAGAGAGGGAAGGGGTAGGAGGGCCAGACTTGAGATAGAGTGAATGAGTGAGAGAGAGACCTCAGATAGGGAGTGGTGCTAGGAGGAGAGACTTGAGAGAGAGAGAGAGAGATAAAAGGAAGGGAGGGTTAAGGGTAGAGGGTAGAGGGTTTAAAGGGTTTATGGTTAAGGGTTTAGGGTTTAGGGTTTAGGGTTAAGGGGAGAGATAGAGGGAGTGAGTGAGTGAGAGAGAGAGAGACCTAAGAGAGGGAGAGGGGGTAGGATATTGAAGATACTTGAGAGAGAGAGAGAGAGGGAGGGAGGGTTAATGGTAGAGGTACATGGTTTAAGGGTTTAAGGTTAAGGTGGAGGATAGAGATAGAGGAGTGAGTGAGTGAGAGAAAGACCTAAGAGAGGGAGAAGGGTAGGAGGGAGAGACTTGAGAGAGAGACCTGAGAGAGGGAGAGGGTGTAGGAGGGAGAGACTTGAGAGAGAGAGAGGGTAGAAGGTTTAAGGGTTTGGGGTTTAAGGGTTAAGGGTTAATGGTTTAGGGTTTAGGGTTATGAGTAGTGATTGAACTTCAAAGTTTTGTTCTTTGTGTCCTATTTTATTCTATTTTGTGTGTCTGGTCATCTATGGTGTTTGGGAAAATCCTAAGCTTGGCCAGTGTTTCACCTTCATCTTCATGTAAAACCCTAGTGTTCATCTTACACCTTGGATGGGATCTATTTGGCCATTACTTTTTGGGAATTCTTTACAACGACTTAAGCCCCATCGATTTGTCTAGGTTGGGCCCCCTTTTATTTTATTTTTTTATTTCCTTCACCTGAATTTATTTTTCCTAAGTCTTTTGCTGGTCTCGTGTTCCCTTGTTAAAATAGGGACTCTAACCCCAACCCTAGTTATACCCTAAATTCTAGATATCAAAAATTATACTAAATTCTAGATATCATAATTAAACACAAAACTTTATTCTATTCTAATCCTAACCCTAGTTAAACCTTAACCCTATTTGGACTCTAACCCTTACCCTAATTGAACACTAAATCTAATTGTAATTGACCACTAAGCATAATTGAATTCTACCCCTAACCCTAACCCTAACTCTAACTAAACCCTAAACCTAACTCTAATCAAACCCTAACCCAAACCTACTTGATTCATAATCCCAACCCTAACCCAAACCCTAATTGAACTTTAAAACTAACCTTAATTAAGTATTAACCCTAATTGAACATTTATTGAACACTAGTCCTAATTGTACCATAACCCTAACTTTGAACTACAGTTGAACTCTAATACTAACCCTAACACTAATTCTTATCCTAATTGAACCTTAACCCCAACCCTAACCTTAACCTTGACCCTATTTGAACTCTTATTGAATTCATAACCTTAAATATACCCCAACCTCATCCTCAATCCTAACCCAAATTGAACATTCATTGAACCCTAAACCCAACCCTAAGTGAACACTATGAATCCTAATTGAACTCTAACTTTTTAGTTGAAAATATTAAAGTGCCTTATATTTTCCCATTCATTGTCATTTATCATTCAATTCCTAATAGAACTCCAAAAATTTATACTTTTATAATGTTTTAATACATACCTAATATTAAGGATTTAGAGTTTAAGGCTTAAGGGTTTAGGGTTAAGGGGAGAGAGAGGGAGTGAGTGAGTGACCCATTTACATGTTATTCTTTTATTCTTCGGTAGTTAAATATTTAGTTACCCATTTACCGTTAGCAAAAATGAACCAAGAATTTAATAGAATGGACTAGTCATATAATACCTTGCATTATGGAGCTCATTCTCTGATATATTACTATTTATCAAATCCTTTGTAAATAATTGTAAACTTATGACCCCATTTAAGCATTTAATTGATTTTCTTGAATCAAATCAAAAACATAGACACGCAATTGAACAAATTCTCAAAAGAAGAATGACAACATCATTAACATTTCATTCAAAATTAACTCAAATCCACATAAGGAGAGAAAATATATTAGAATTATACATTTATTCATGCTTATAAGTCATATCTGCATACAATTTAAGATAATTTGCATATATTAATCCAAAACTCAAAATAGGCTATCTATTCTATTCCATCTGCTTGGGGTTTTAATAGCCAATGGCACCACAAATATCACTTCCTCATTAGAGGATAGATATCTTTCTACCCATATATTCAACTCAAAACCTAGCTAGAGCTTTCATCAGTTCTCTCCCTACAAATGAGCCTTGAATTCCCTTTTAAATGACAAGGGAGCAACAAGCTTTAGGCTCAAATGTAATTTCACCACAAATTTTCATTTGAACAAAATCTCCATTGCATTTGAATTTCATTTCAAAACTTCCCACACATTGAATTTGCAAAACATAGTGCATGAATTGGGGAAAGATAAAAGAAAAGGGAAAACAAATTATCATCAAAATCCCCTTTCTCACTATCCACGCAAAAAAAGCAAGCAACCAAATTGCCATGAAGGCACCACAACAACTTGTTATTTACCTACCACCCTGCCCTTACCAACACTCAGACATCAGTATACATGTCCGCTTCTAGTTGTTGCCCAATATGGTAGACTCTCAGCCTCCTCTTCTTTCCTGTCCTTGCCCAATACGGTTCCAGCTGGTCCACTTGGGGTTTTAACAGCCAATGGCACCACAACCATCACTTCCTCATCAGAGGGCAGACCGTGATTGAAGAAAGGTAAATACCGACAGTAGTCAGAGTTAGTCTTGGTTACATCATCATAAGTGTTGCTCGTAAGGTCAATGGGCGAGTGTTGGCATCCAGAGGAACCATTCCCATACCTTATTTTCCTACCGAAACTAGTAATAGAGCACACCGACTACTTTCCTTTGTCATCTCCCAGTTGAGCAGCAACATCCTGGAATTGTAACCTTCTACTACATCTAGTGGGCACAAGCCTAGGCTTGTCAACCAAAGCACCTTCCTGAATAGTAGGACCGAGCTTTTGTGAGCTCAAACGAACAAACCTCCTTACTGACTTACTCATTTTTTCTTCTTAGACAAGCACTCAAACTTGATTAGACTTAGCCCACAAAGTGCTCTAACTACTACAAGAATGACACTATTAGTAGTTAATTCCTCTTGTATTTATTGTGCGAGGTAATGGTAACCTTCATCAATGCATAGTCAAAATGCATGTGCAAACATGGCAATTTGGTGGCGTATGTACTGTCACCGTTTTACTAGAGCTACATGAGAATTCAAAGATCACCCTACATGATTTCCAACAACAAAATCTAAACACAAATTGAGATTGATGTGACTACACAAGCATGGAATAATTCATTAATGCTTCACTAGTTGTATGGTAAAATGACCACCATGTGCCATTTTCCAACTTTGAATACTGCCTGCTGATCTCTTGAAGAGTTGGTAGATCAAACGGTTTATCTCGGGCTAACTCAGTTTAACATCCAATGAAGCATCGTTCACCTTCCTCATGACCAATAACATTAATTCATCTCGGAAACCAACTACCATGTTAGCAGATCCTATGCGCTTTGCAAGCTAAATGGCTAGAGCTATGCATCACATTCTCATTGACCTTGCAACTTTTAACCAACCTTCATCTTTCTCCTATGAGCTAGCAGGGAACAATAGAGATTTACATTAGCTTTTGATCTTGGTTGGCAATCTAAAACCACAGGTTATGAGCTCAATAGTGGAGATTGGGCCCCACATTCCATACAAGAAACACATCTTCCTTTTTCTGACCTCATGCCAAATAACAGGGTGACACCTTAGGTCTGCGAGTTGGCAGGGTACGATCAAGATCATCTCCCATATCTTCAAATCTAAAAAACCTACACATTCCACAGTTAGTATTTAATGAGAGGATTTGTCTAATTTGTCGGTGACATGACCATTGGGGTTAATGGCTTAGGCTTACGTCACCGAATTAAAATTAAAACCCAAATTTGATTTTAATACTTATTTCCTCCGTAGGGTTTTATTTCCTAAGTCTCAGTTGGCCTCGTGTTTCATCTTTTAGAAAAAAACTTTTGTTGTTGTTTGTCATCTGCATAGTAATTCCCACTTCTCCTTTTAATGAATGTTTTATTTTGCAAGGGTTGATTTAGTGTTGCCATTGATCTATTTCCTGCAAATATCAACGGTACCCGCCATCCCATGATTAGGAATTGAACGATCGTGAAATCACGGGCGGGCGCCATGTGTCCTATCTGAAGGATCAAATTTCTGCTATCGCTGACCAACTGCCATTTGATCTGAGCCATTCCCCGCCATCCCGCGATGGTGCTTGGGTTGATTGTGAAATCACAGGCGGGCACCATGTGTCTCATCCAATGAGGCCTAAAGAGTAAAGGAAACACTAGCCGGCTTTAAATGTATTAAGGGGTGGATTACTAAAGTTTTCTCGAGACGCACATGTTCTAAATTGAAAAATATGTTATAATCTAACTGGAAAATTTGATCGAAGGTTAACAACATGGCTGGCGACTGTGTTAAAGGAACGAGATCATTGATGCTCAGGATCAATGGTTACCCACCATCGCACGATCATAATTTTTAGGATTGCGATATAGCGAAAACTGCCACGTGGAATTCCTTCATAGTGTATGGTAAGGTGGGCCCCTTATCATCATTTTTTCAATTGTTTCAGCTTGTTTTGAAGGTGGTCATTGATGATTTGATCAAGCTAAAGAATCGATAGCTCAAATTTAAATCTTCATCAAATATGGTTGGAGTCATTTGTGCAGGGTGAAATTGAGCTTTAATGGTGGATGAGACACTTGCTGGTGTGATTTGATCAACAATAAAATCAATTTTCCTACTTGGTTTGTATCACAAAGCATTCAACTATTTCACAAAGTAGTTTCAGAGACGAAGGTAGAATTGTGAGTTTCTGTAGCCAGAATTTGGGAGTTCTATGAACTGAGTCATGAGTTTATTTTTTGTGCCTCCTAGTAATTTTGCATTTGAATTTGGGAAAGGATTAGCTGGATGTGCTGTGAGCTTGTTGATGAATGTGTTTGGGCTATAGATTAATTATAGTTGTGAGAAATTGCATTGTTTTCTCCTATAATTTTCTATCTCTGGTTAGTCCTAGCTATCTAAATTATAACATTGTAAAGAAGCCCTAGTTTGTCTGAGATAGCACCACCCAAGCAACATTGTGGCCAAACTGAATATTTGAAACGAAACCTATATGATGATTTCCTAGATCAATTTCCCTTGTAAACAAATGATAGAAGGAAGGGATTGGTCCTAATGCGAGGGAAAATCCTGGGGGAAGGGTTACTGTATAATTGCTCCAACATTACCGATACTAGGGTTCCCCTCACTGGCTTGGAATTATTCAAATTGTGGTATAGATAGAGGAATTTGCCTCACCCTTTTTCAAATGGATGGATGTATGATATGGGGAAGCTGGTGGTACCAAATGTATTCCCTGATGTAGACCTACTTAGGGTAGTGGCTGCAAGATATGACCCTGTTACACGGATAATCAGGGACAATGATGGAAAGGTTCTATTGAGCATTAACAGAGAAGAGGTCCAACATATTTTTGAATTGATTGAATCGAGCGAAGACTTGGTTCCTATCAACCTTGAGGAAATGAAGCAAGAGTATGCAAAGCTGAAAACTTTTTTTAGAGCAAGGTTGCTTCCACCTCATCTAGCTAGGAAAGGAGGTCCAAAATTTCATATCAGCCCCAATGACCAGGAACCTTTCAAATTTAATTATTTTGCAAACTACTTCCTAGCAACTTTCTATTCTTTATGTCATATTTTGGGTTTCATTCTTGGTATGGTAATGCCCATTGCTTATATGTTCATGGGGGTGCAAATACAACACCCTAACTTCTTTGTGACCTATGACTTCGCTTCTTTCTTGGCTGAGAGGATGCATGAAGGGATGTCAAAGCTATAAAAAAATGATACCAACACTCAATTCTTTTGGTATTCTATGCTAATGCATATGTTTTTGTTTAATAATGCTAACTTTTTCTATGAGAGGATGAAATTAAGGCAATCAGTTGATGGAGAAAGATTGCCAGTATAGATATGGGCTATAGATTTATCTTGTAATAAAGAAAGCACTAGTTATATACAATTTGATAATTGTTTTGCTTCCATATTAAGGGTTAGATTAATGGTGAATATACCTAGGATCCCTAAGGAATTACATGATTTTCTCAGGCCAAAGAAGAGGAAGCTAGAATTGAAAGTTTACCATAACTGGGGTGACATTATGCCATACCTAATCAACATTGTCTTGAGAGTATATGGTTTTCAGGGAGCCCCTCATATAATGCCATACAATAAGCCACCAAGAGTGGTATTTATAGAAGTTATGTGGCAGATAGGTTATACTCATGAGGACAATCGCACTAGAAGGGGTAAGGGAACATTTTTCTCAGATTATGCAGTGGTATCTGATTTTGTATTTTCAAAGGGAGGCTGATGCATTTTGATAATTTCTTTAATGATTACCATTTGAGGTGTGGACCAAAGTGGCAGCATGATCCTAAGGGTTTCTTTGCTCTTTTTAGATAAAGAATAAAAGCTAGAAAATTTGTGCATGAGTTCAATTCCCTTGAAGACTTGATTAGAAATGAATTTGATTTGAATAGATAGGAGTTGAACAAGGAGAAATGGATAGCATATGGTAATCTACTAGATGTTGTGTACAAAATGGATCCAAAATATGATCCACTGTTGGAGTTTAGTCCCCACCATAAGAAAATTAATTTTCTGATGTGAAACTTCAAAGAAATTATGGGCACATTGAGGACAAAAAGGTAAATTTATAATTGAGTCTAGGTGTACAAGAGCAAGGTGCCAGACCAATTGAAACAAGTCCAACATACCAACCTATGGAAAGGTAGCCCATTTACAGGAGGAAAAAGGATACTAGCAGTGATGAAGAAGTCAGAAAAGGAAAATAGATTATGAAAGTGCCTCCACAACCAAATCCGAAATTCAAAGTGCCTGAGGCAATCAAAATTATTGATTTAGAATCATCACTGGAAGACAATCCCTCATCACCACCATCTGAGACAAGCCCTAAGAGGCAAATAATTGATCAACCATAGGAGTATCTGATGGATGAGATTATTGTTACTGATCAAGACATGGAAGTTGGTATGCCTTCCCCTCCTAGGCCAGCTGAATTAGTTTTATTTGATTTAGATACGAAAGGTAAAAGTGTACAAGATGCAAGAATGGAGGCATGCAAGGAGTTTCTAGATGATAATACATTTGTAAAAACTCTTGTATTCTTGCAATTGGTATGGAGGATGAAGCTTGAAGAGTATCAAGATAAATGTTGGTAGAGAAGAGAACTAAGGCCTAACAGGTCAGACCAGGAGAATGATGAGGAGGTAAAAGTTGAATTAATAGAAGAATTCAAGAACATCACTCCTGAAGAAGGAAGAAAACTGGTGAGTTAGGTTGGTGTATTAATTCTGCCTGAATGGGACATTGTAGATGCAATAGCGTTTAATGCTATTATGAAGTCTAAGAATCCCTTTCAAGACTTTGAAGAAGAGGTCAATGCACAATTACAAAACTCTGCTTTCAGTGAGGAATATGAAACTCTGGAAATTTGGGCATTGGCCCCACAAGGGAGAAAACCAGATGTTTCTGATATTAATGCAAATTTCCAGGGAGGATTGATAATAAAGAGAGCTTCAGAAACCTCAACCACTGAGGCCACTCATTTGACTATGAATGTGGCCAAATTGGCCCAAAAGACTGCTGAAAGGGAGGAAGCTGAAAGGAAGAGCTTAATGGAAAAATATAACCTTTTGATTGAGGAGTACAACAAGATGCATCAGAAAAATATTGAGTTCAAAAATGAAGTGGAGAGGTTTAGGTATAAGCAGATTGGGGAGACATCAAGTGCTCCAGGAACTAGTACATTACCTTCCATAGCAAGGTCAGTCCCTCTTACTTCTCCAATTGTTTCCACACCAAGATCTCCCAGTCGAAATCTTGTCCTCACCCTTTCTTTAGAGGAAGCTGAAGAAGAAATAGAGTGCTTTGTCAATCCTACAAAGAAGCAACTCTTGCACAAAAGTGATAAATTGCAAGCATCATTAAACAAAAGTGAGGAGGGATCTCTATTAAAGCAAAAAGAAATTGTTACTACTGTTTTGAGGCATTTAAATGAAAAGGTTGATAGCAAATTGATATCTATACATTCTTTATATTCTTTTTTGTTAGCAACAATAAAGAATATTGATAGGGATCAGGAAGTAGCGATACCAATAATTGAAAATTGGATCCCTGGGGCTAGTGATCTGGATATCATGTATAAGGCCTCAAGGTTTGATATAAATAATAGGCCCCAATTATTAAAGCCTACTCATGTGTTAGTAAAATCATTGCAAGGTTTTTAGACCTTACCAAATGACTTGAGTAGGAAGATTAGGGAGTTGGTGAAGAATTTCAATGATTGGGGTAACACATTGTTACCTGATATAATTGATGAGCAGGGGAAAATTAGGTCATTTCAACAATGGGAGGCTCAAGCAAGTGAGGCCAACAATGATCAAATCAATTCAATTTGTGATAACTCAGACTATGATTAGTTGGTGAGCTGTATGGACAAAATCATTAGTATCGACTCAATTTTGGAATCTTTTGAAAGGGATGTGAATCAGGTAGCAGTAAAATATACACCTTATAATACCAAGGTGGATGAGTTAATTAATTTTGACTTGCCAACTGATGATGTGTACCAGAATTGGGTAGCTAAATATTTGACTGAGGAGGAGTAAAAGGAGTGAACTACTAATAGGTGGCAAATCAGATGTTGCAGTTACAACGGTTCCAGTTTTGTGTTGACGGCTTTCTTGATGCGGTTTTCTTGTGGTTTTTTGCATCAACATTCCTTAGCTGATATGATGAACAAGAATATTTTTCAAGGTGGTTCCTGTTGTAACAAATTTTGGAATATCACCAGGTGCTCCAATTGACTGGTGATAGGTGTACTTTCTGGCCCGGTGCTTGTTTGCTCCTTCATTTTCTATAAGAAGGATTTCAAGGCCAAAAGTATGGGTTAGCAAGTTAGATAATTTTTGTCAAGTCTAGGTGAAGTTGCAGAGTGAATTGTAAAGTATGACGGTTTTAAAGAAATGTAATTTAGGTTTTGAGTTCATAGAGATTTAATGTTGTATAATAGTACTAGCATTTGAGTTGAAATAAAAATTCGAGCTCATGTCTCTCCATTATACATGCATATCTAAATTTTGAATGAAATAACTAAGGGTTGTTTTATCCATCTCACTATTGTGGTGTGTATGATTATATTTTAGCTTTAATTCAAGGAATTAATCAAAATTCTTGAATGGGATTATAGGTGGATATGTGTCACTGTACAAGGATTTGATAAGTAATCCCCAGTTAGAATACATACTGATAAATTGTAATGCAATATTGTCAGGGATCTTTTATGTGATGTATTAAATCTATTATAAAACTCTAGATGCTTATGAATTTGACTCCTACAATGCATAAATGGAACTGATCTAAGTTGTAATTATTAGTGTAGTTCACTATTTGTTTGTCTTTTCTTAGAGCTTGCTACAAATTGCAAATCATTGACTATCTTATACAATAGATTGTGTTTAGTTATCTCATGCTCTAGATAGTTGATATTGTCTATGAACATCCAATTCTAGTTGATATTATCTTATCGTGTTGATCTATTAAGTGAGATCATCTGCTATTGTTAATGTTGTTTATAATAATGGTGCAGAGGTTGTAAACACATTAAGGGATCACCCTTCTGTTTCTTGTAGAGCCCGAAGTGTAGGAGGCTTTTAAAGTCCTCGTCAGTTGGTCCAGGTCCTTCGAGCTGCCTTCGATTGGAATTGGCAATTCCATAGGTAGATTAGAAGACAAACCTGGTTATATTGTAAAAAGAACCAACATACAAATGACTTTTTAATATTTTATGATCACATGAAACATAAAACACACTAATTTCAAGGTTGTTAACATCACTATTGGAATGTTTTAATTTTTTGACCTTTCAAACATTAAAAAGTAAATCATTAAATTAATTATGTAATGGCATAAAAATCAAAAACATCATGAATTAATTATGTAACCACATGATAAGTAAAATATAATTCTATCAAGAAATTAATATCAAATAGATAATATAATCACATAAGTTATACATTTCAATGTCATTGATCTTCTACTTCATCCAACTCTTTGTCTGTATGATCATCCGATCCAGATTCGACATTGTAAGGAATGGTCATACCATCATCATCGTCATCAATATTAGTTTCGATAATGTCATCATCCTCACAGATATCATTTTCATGAACATTAACTCCTACATCATCATGATCTAGTTCCTCCTCTTCGACATCTTCGTCAAGGACATCATCAACTAATTGTTGATCCCGATTATCATCTACATCATCTTCTAGTTCTTTGGTATCTTCTTCTTCCACCACATTATACTTTACTGGCCTTCATCTTGGATCATTTCTAACAACAAATGACCAACCTAGTTTACCTAGAACCTCTAAGTAAAATACCTGCTCACATTGGCTTGGAAGAACAGAGGGCTCATTTCCAGCTCGCTCGATCAACCTTGTGTTAACCATGGTAAATCCATTATCATGTTCAATAACAGTTCTCTCAGAATCATTTTCATTCAATCGTAGCCTGTACCATAGGACGACAAACATAATTAATCTGAAGGACTTAAAGTCACACTCAAGTGTATCATCCAAAATCCCATAGTATCGATTTTCTAAGACTTCTGGATGTATGTCGCTTCTAGATGAAACATTAGTCACCTGAAAGACTGTAGTTATATACCAAAATCAGAAGTTTTCTTCATGTCATCCAACATTTTGATTCAAAATTTATGACCATTGCACCACATAGCCTTGTGGTGTTTCACCTGTAATATTTCAAACATATAAAAATTATTGCAATATCGTCAGTTGATAAACATATTTATTCTTGGCTGAATGTATGCAAAGAAAACAATCTCAACATATATATACATCAATATATTTGAAAATAATTAAATAATATGGGTGATTAATATATTTATACGTACCTGTTTATCTCTTAAACCATATTGTAAATCAATTTCCCTTTGTGTAACATTAGAATCTCCATTATAGTCAGCTTCTTTAACCAATGAAGCCACAGCTTACCATGTTAATGTGCGACCAGATTGTTGACATCATTCAATCCATACCATCATCGAATCAATATTTTTGGTCACGTACAAATGTAGTGCATCCCACTCTTGACCAACTATATAAAAAAAATTGAAATTCACAAATGTACAATATACATACAAACCATATGTTAAATGTATTCCAATTAATCTCCATGACCATTTTATAATTACCTCTCACTTTCCTCAATCTACCTTTCCCCATCACATACTCCCCTTCGAATTTGTTAATGGAGTTGGGATCCCAAATGCAATCTACATGGATCTTTGCTGCAAACTTAGGAAGATATTCACTAATGTACACCATGGTCTAGCATACCATATGTCCCTCCACCATAGAACCCTCAGGATGTGCTCTTTGTCTAACCAAAGCCTTCAAAAATTTCAAGTGCCTCTCAACCATCCACATTGACCTTGTGTGTACAGGTCCACACAATTCAATCTCCTCAACTTGGTGTATGAGGTAGTGTGCATTGAAAAATGTTGAAGGTAGACACTTTTGCATTTCACACATTAGACAAAGAATTTTTCTTTTCCAATAATTTATATCTTCTTTATGAATTTCTTTAGATTACAGTCATCTACAAGTGATTCAAGGCACAAATATATTAACGAGATTTAACAAAAATATACAATATATTACCTAACAAGTAAAATAAATGGCAATTATAAGATGTATACAAGGAATTGAACAATTCTCTCTACTTAACTCATGTATTTTCCAAGATCATATATAACTTGCTTGACATTGTTATCAAAGTTTTCTGGGAGAGATAGAGGTAGAACGTACTGCAACAATTATAAAATGATCTTTTCATCATTTTTCCAAAAGTAGTAAACAAAATACACTGAAAAGTACATGCATTATACAAGTGTATATAATATACTAGAAGAATTACCTTAATGAAGGTATGCCAATCATGCATTTTCATCCTTGACCCAAATTCATCTTTCTTTGTTATTATATTGTTTATGTTCAAAACAAATCCTATGGAAAATCAAATTTTTTGTATGACTTCTTTTATAGCATTGCTTTGCTGCTCTGTTAATAACCAAGGAAGGGCACTTATATTAATTTGGTCTCTATCGCTATTTAATTGAATGAAATTTTTCATTGCGTGATTGGCTTCCTGAATGTCACTACAAATTTTGATAATTTTTTCTTTGTCATGCCTTCCATCCAATATTTTCCATAATATTTCTGTTATATTCTTTCCGATATGCATTGTATCAAACAAATGCACAATTTGTAGCTGCTCATAGTAGGGAAACCTACTAAATTGTCTGGGATAAATTTTCAATCCTTGTGGAAGCTGGCCATTAATGCCTTGACCACCTTCATGAAGCATATAAGTTAAACAAATTAACAACGAAAATCATTGTCAATTACAACATGAGTAAACACAACATAATATAAAAATATAAATTCAAAACATATGATATATGATAGATAAACAATTTGATCTGATGTATAACCTTGACGATTAATTCTATTATATTCCAAATTCCATAGGCAAGATGTCATTCTTTGTGGTTTTGATGTAGTCTCCTCTTTCCCATTGAAAATATGTTTTTTAGTAGTTCAATACTTATGATTTCTATGGAGGAAGTGCCTATACTCATCAAACACCTTCTTTCCTAAACTTGTTGAACGACGAGATTTCATCTTTGGACCGCAAATTAGACATGCAAATTTTCCCTTTGTTTGAAGACCTGCAAGATGATATATAATTGGATTAAATATGTCAATTTTTTTAATTATATATAATGAATAGATTATTTTAAAAACATGCATGATATCTACTTCATCAAATTAAATATTGTTAAAGTGTAGTCGAACATTATAACATACCACAAAAATGTGTTAGCCTTGGGGCATCATAAATTGTCCATACAAACATTGCATGGAATTGAAATTGTCTTTGTCCTATTGGTCTAGAGATGTCATACATAATGATGCCATTCCATAACTTTAGTAACTCATCGATAAGAGGCTCGATATATACATTCATATCTTTAACTTGGTGCTTACCTAGTTGAATGAACATAAACATTACATAATTATTATAACCATTTTACTGCAATATATATAAATTAATGTACATGACTATTGAATGAAAAAAATATAAGTCATTATGCAACAAATAAGACAAATGAGATGCTATTACATTAAAGAAAATTGATGTAAACAAATACCTAGAACAATCATTGGCAACATTATGTGCTCTCTCTTTATTGACATCCATGGAGGAATGTTATTGTTGATAAAAAAAATAGGCCACACTGAGTAAATAGATCTCAACTCTCCAAATGGATTGACATCATCCGCTCCCAATGAAAGCCTGAGATTATGAGGCTCTTCTTTAAAGTGTGGCCATTTTTCCTCCATGTCCCTAAATGCAAAACCATCTGCAGGCATTCGAAGAATGTCATCTCCACTTCTATTTCGTGCATGGTAATCCATAAATTGTGCTAAAATTTCGCACCTAAATAATCGTTGCAAACATGGAATAATGGGAATATAACGAAGAACCTTGCAAGGCACCTTTTTTGATAGTTGATTTGTTCGATATCTATTGATATGACATTCTGGGCATTTTGTTGCAAATTCTTGTTGTTTATGATATATAATATGATCACTGGGACATGCATCTATTGCTTGATACTCCATTTCGATATCTTTCATAAAGACACGTAAATCTTGGTATGAGCGAGGTAAAATATTTGATGGTGGTAACAAAAATTCACCAATCAGTCTACAACAAAAAATAATTTGTTCATATAATTAAAGAATATTAATGGTACATATTTCATCCTTTATTTACTAGTGATGAACTAACAACAATTAAAATAGATGAAAAAAGATGACATATATGACATACCTTAACATCCGTGAGATTGCTATGTTTGATAAACCATTCATAACCTTCAAGTTCAACAACAAAAATAGAGCATAGAGAAGAGTTGTTTGGGAGCCTTCATAAAGGGGCTTGTATGCCTTCTCAAGTACAGGTAAATCATGAACATCATCAAAGTCATCTTGATCATCATGATCGGCTCTGCCACTAAATGTGTCATGGATCAATGTATTCATACCATCATCTTCAACTGTGTTTTCTAGCGCATGATCATCTTCTTCCATAGGATCATTAACTTCATCTTTGATATTCACAGCTCCATGTTTGTCCGTTTACAAAACCACATTCTCCGGGCCGTGATAATCCATATCATCTACCCTAGGGTGCCCCAAATTTATAATAATGATAGACACAAATAAACCATGATCATAATCAAGTGATTATATATATATATATATATATATATATATATAAAATGTTAAAATGATATAAACATTTACAAATTCAATCAATATAAACACATATAATTAACAACTTACCAATAGAGGATAATCATGCCCCCCTTCAACGTGACAGTGCTTCCTACAATGTTTCTCAGCTGTTATGATTAAAAGTCATCTCATATTTGAGCCCTTGCAATTATTGCAAGGACAATAAAATTTCCCATCACCCTTTCTTTTCAATCTAGCCTACAATCTATCAAGTGTCTCTTCATTTTGTTCTGGACTAATATTATCTAACATGATTTTTCTTTACCAAGCTTGACTATTTAGATCTTAAAAAAATATCAAACTCACACTCAAATAATTTTTATTCATAGGCAGGTAACATAATCTAATAATTCTGATATTTTACACCAATTTTTTTTGCATGTAACCACCCCTACAAAAAAAAAAGATAGTCTGAAGTTAATGACCCAAAAAAACACTTTAAAATGCTAATTCCAAAACTTATTAAATTTTGATTTTAATATGATTTCCAACCGTTAAGACTCTTAAAATCATAATATTCAACTTGATTGCAAACTTCCTACAATGATGGAGGGGTAGCAGGACATAATAACCCAGCCAAAATAACCCTGGACAAAATAACCCGACCAAAATAACCCAAGGAAAAAATAACCTAGGGTCATAATAACCCAAGGATAGAATAACCCGTGGTCAAAATAACCCATGGACAAAATAACCCAAGGTCATTTTAGATCAAGCTAGTAAACTAGAAATGACATAAAATAAATTATAAATATGATTGTGATGCACCATAGAGGCTATTTAGGTCATTTTTAAACCATATATCCATTATATACCCCTAAAATAGCCTTAAAACACCTTTAATATGCTTAAATAACCTATAAAATGATAAATAATTAAAAAAATAAAAGCAATTTCATGGGAATAAGTTGATTATTTTGAAGACACATGGATTGGCAGACTAACTAGAAGAGGCAACAAATGATCACCCAAGTCTCCAATCACAATGTTGAATTGCTATTCAGCTACTCAAGATGATCTTCACATAACCAATAATACTATTGAGGGATGACACAGAGGATTTAGTGAATTGCTTCAAGCATTGCACAACTTAGTCTGGAAATTCATCAAAGCAGTGAAAAAATAACAAAGTCTCCAAGAGAATAGAATAGAGAAATATATGGCTGGATACACTGGGCAACCAAGCATGAAAAAAAACCGTGAACTCAAAGAAAGAATAAAAAGATTGGTCGATGGTTTTGACAACCATAACATTTTAGATTATATAAGAGGCATCACTCATAATTTGACACTTTAATTGAAAATTTGAATAATAATTTTTTTTTAGCAACATATATGTAATTTATAAATTTTGTTTTCCTTTTTCTATATTCTTATGGGGATATTTTTTCCATGGGTTATTCTGACCACGGGTTAATTTGGATTGGGTTATTATGACCCTAGGTTATTTTGTCCCTGGGTTATTGTGACCTGGTTATTCTGTCCAGGGTTATTTTGGTCAGGTTATTATGTCCCGTAATCGATGGAGGTAGCGAGCTAGTAAGAGCAAGTGACCCATTCCTAAGGAGCAACAAGTCATAATCATCATTGCTAATGTCAATACAGATTTATCCTCTTAGTTAAAGATGTAATGTGTCACTTCTTATGACGAGCTTATCCCTAGGGCCCTCAACATTGAGAGAGACCTAATAAAAAACAACAAAAGCATTGGTAAGAGCATGATTAGTGTACAAACCCTAGGCCTTTGTAGAAACATAAAAAATAACTATAGAGGATTAGTGAGGTTGCAATACCAGAAAGATTGAGACATTGTAGGTAATAACAAAATATTGCAATCTAAAGATTGTAGCCAATAACAAGCACACTATGTAGCTTAGTGACATTTGTAAATGCAATCTACGGTAAGAAGAATGACAGCCACTTGAGATGTGACAGTCAAAAAGAGGCTAAGTAGTGACAAGATAATAAAGCTCAAACCTTGCATAGTAAAGTGGAGATTTTAACAGTGAGTTTCCTTACCCCCTTGCTAACCTTAAGGGTTTTTCAAATGTTTTTGGTAGTGTTAGACAAGACAAATGCAATCAGGGAATGACTGTTGAAATGAAGTAGCAGTGGTAATCATAGGTCCAATGTTTCTTCTTAGCCATTAATGTATAATGGAGGTAGTGGATTGCATGTTTGAGCAGTGTTTTGAGACTCATCAAAGATGGGAGAATAGTGAATAATACCTTGTGGATTGTGAAGTAGTGTCAATAAGGTTGAAGGATCTTAAGAACTACAATACCATGAAACAATGAGTCCCCTGTAGTAAGTAGGCAGTCTATAGGGCATAGTTTGATTTTATAGAAGGATTCTCATGAAAGGAATCTTCAAATGATAGTGAGTGAGCTGTTTGAGATTGCAGCTGAGGGTGCAATACCCAGTCTTAAAGGAAGTTAGCAAAGCAATAAATGTGCAAGAAAACCAAATCGCACAACAAACAATTCACAATGTTATCTTGCATAATGCCTTGAGTTTGAAGACAAAAATTTCATTGTATCTTCATGATGAAAGTGGTGACCTTAATGGTCAATCACTGGCAACCATGATTTTAAAACATGTTATTGTGCTTATGGAGGCAACATTTTAAGCAAGGCAGTGAGTGGTGGTTTGGAACAATGGCAGGTATGAAGGACTTGCTTTATATGCATACTATGCAGTCTAGCTTAAGACATCATTCTTAGAAGAGATTGAAGGTGGATTATGGAACTCAAGGGTTACCATGAAAAGGATTAAAGCAAAGACTAAGATCTATTTAAAAGCCATAGTCATGAAGATATTAAAGATGTCACATGCAAAACCCTAGTAGCTAGAATAATGAATATAGTGCCAAAGAGGATAGTGTGCTGGGGTAGATTTAGGAGATCTCCACATTATCTAATTACAAGGAAATACATTATTTATTTATTTATTTAATTAAAAGAAATCATTCTAAACCCTATATAGGATACATTGATACTTCAAAAGCCTCTGAAGGAATTTGAGATTATGCAAATATATGTCAAGTAACATTCATAAGGTTTAGAAAATCTTGATCACTCTCTAGAATAGCCCATTAAACATGGGTTGTGCTTGAATGCACTACATAATTGATATAACACAACCACTCTGCATATCAACCAGAGTTATAGGATCTTTATTGCAGCAAGAGGTAATCACTCTTTGATCATGCTATAATTACATCCTAACCTGTTAAACTTGAGACAACCTAAATGCACCCAATGATGATTGACACCTACATTATACAACCTAAATTAACTACATTATATGAGTGCCTCCATTTCTATCACAACATAGCCACATTAAACTTGGGTCACACATGAATGCATCCTATATTTGTTATAGCACAACTGTGCCACATGACCAATAGAGTTATGGATCACATAATTACAGTCACAAGAATTTGTTCCTTGGTTGTGATCTTATGGTGATTCCACACAACAAATTTTCAAATTTTGGACATGAAATTCTCAAAACCCTAAACCTCTAAAAATGAACTCTGATGAGATGTTGCTTTAAAATATGATTTTCAAACCTAGAACTACAAATTTGACTTCACAACTGAATTCTATAAAAAGACAATGACTACCCTCAACCTGGCGATATCTTCTTGAATTTTTTCTAATTTTTTCCATGAAAATTGTCCTTAGTTCTCCACAAACTGTCTCAAATAGAGAAAAACACTATCGCAATAAATCAGGCGTGAACTCAATTTTCTTTATGTCGGCCACAATTTGATTTTTTTCTATTTTTCATATTTGTCAAAAATTCAACGAAAATGATAGCTGACATTTCGACGAACCCCAGGTTCATCAAAATTTTGACGAACGTTGGGGATAAACTTTCAAAAAATTGAAAATGACACATCAAATTTTGCAAGCACCCGACGATACATCAAATTATACATATTTCATTGGACAGTTTCGTCAGATTTTGCAATCAAATGAGTTAGTGTTTTCACTATTCACAACAAGAAAATTGTTGAATTTTGTGAGAGGAAAGTCAACAAAATACCTAACAGGAGGGAGTACAAGGCACCAAGGTTGGAGTAGCTACATCAAGATATCATCCAGGGTCATGAGGTGGACCAAGTAGGCCTCTAAGCCTCATTCTTTGTTTATTTGGACTCATTTTTAGCACTTTTCTAGGTGGCAAGGTGCCTAAGCATCTTTTTTTAGTGCCCTTGTCTAGAATATTCGCTGTCATCTAGCATCTATGCCTAGGTCCTAACTTCATGTTATCATCTCAAGGATGCACTGGAATCTTCAAGGTAGCTATGGTAGTCGAGGATGCATGCACGGTGCACAAATGTCTGCATGTTACACATAGGTCTTAAGTAATTGTTTGCATTCATAATGAAATTTGATGTTTTGACTTAGAATTTTCACTTTTTGCAAGAGTACCTAGAGATTCAAGAGAATCCAGGAGGGCGAGCATTCCAACTTGTTCATGAGTAGAGGGACCATCTATCAAATGATGAGGTCACACACCTTGAGCAGGTCGGTCTCTGTCATTTATTCACCATGCTAGAGATGAGGTATCATGAGAGGATGCTTACAACCTTGATGGAGCGGTGGGACACCACCATGTCATCTTTTCAGCTGCCATGTGGGGAGATGACCATCACACTCAAGGATGTCTATCAAATCCTTGAGCTACCCATCTGCAGATGAAAAGTGGCTCTAGACAATACACAATTAGCTCGGGAGTAGAGGGAGGGCATCATCTACTACTCAGGGAGGACAAATTGTGACGAGAACACAAGCCACATTTACATGCACTAGTACGACCAAGTGAGGACCACTACACCATTGCTGCATTTAGATATGGTTGTGATCATGGTATTCTGGATCATGATATATGAGTGAGGCTCATACCTACATGGGGGCCTCATCTACACTTTTAGAGATATGGTTAAACATTGTACTATTTTTTCCTAGGGGTACAACATGTGGGTGCACCTCTACTAGGAGCTAGGCTGGTACGTGCATTATGAGTATTGTATCCTTACTACATGCACACTTTTGTAGGTGTCCCACATCATGTGCACCTGGCTAGTCAGTTTTCCCCAGTGATAGACATATTAGATCCCTATAGCCCACTTGTATGATATGATGGGCTACTAGAGAATCTATGACTTATAGTTTTGGTGGCGACAGTTCGACACTGTTGTGGTGGATGACGTTTGGTGGAGACCCTACTGATTTTTTCAATGGGTGGATGATGATAGGTACCTAAGGAACCTGCAGTTGGGTCATGTGACAACATGGCCATTTTTTCAATGGGTGGATGATGGAAGGTACAATTTTTTGATAGGCCACATGGATTATATCATAGTACCTTATTATTGGAGTCAAGTCATGCGACAACATGGCCATCCCCAAACTATTCCACCAGATGTGCCTACCTATACTAGGGCTTACAGGAGTGCACTAAGTGTCAAGGATTTCCCTAACCCTACTATTACTGATATCGATCCTTTAATGATGATGAGCTCGATCAGGATCTACCACCCATAGTGGCCATGGATAATGTGATGGTAGTTGATGATTTTGTGTAGTGGTGGGAGAGGCATCATCTTGCTCCTATGTTCGGCGAGGGTGCCCCAAGATGGGACCCTAGTCCATAGGAGGATTTTCCTCCCCAACCCTCATAGGATAGATGGAGAGGGTGCTAGTAGGCCGATGGGGAGGCAACACCAACAAGACTGAGGCAGCAGAGGAGATCGGGCCTCACTATGGCTACCCCTATCTCTTCAACACCACCAACTCCTTTTATTCCAATAGTAGTGGCCTTAGTGTCACTAGGAGTGGACACTGATACTGATAGTGCAGGTCCTAACACTACCCATCACCTTGATCCTACATGGTAGCCAGGGGATCTAGCTATATATAGTACATATACATAGTACATTGTTTATGTTTCTGTGCTTTTAATTTTTATGTTTACAATATATATACATTTCATATGATATTGATTCCTCTATTTTTCTTTGTGGTTGCAGAGAATGCATAGGGATAGACTGGGTTGATGGCTCGGTGCATTTTAAAGGTTGCCACTGACGTGTTGATCTAGAGGACAGTTCTTGAGGATTTCTAGTTAGTATCTGTGGGATGACCTACAAGGAGCAAGGTGAGGAGATCATGCAACTAATGGAAGAGGTGATGAATTTTTGGGGATAGTGGGATCATTTTCTGGGTGAGTTATAGATGACATTCAATGAGAAAGATGCAGTAGTGAGGAGGGTTGGCACTATTGAGTAGGTGCATGACACCCTCCAGAGTCATCTTGATGAACTCAATGGGCAGTCGACAATTGTGACCTCAATAAAGGTTCAGCAACTATGAGATAAGCTAAGGTGGGTAGAGATGACTATAGCCTCCTTATAGGGAGATATTAGGGGGATGTGGGAAACTTTTTCTTTATCTTGCTCGCACCAATCTCACTCCATGACCACCGTATAGCCTCTCCCGAGGGTAAAAAAGTAGCTGCCAGAGTCGAAGGGCTCTGGGAGCCATGCATCATAGTGATAGGGGCTCATCATTTTATACATCATTTTTATAGTGAGATATATACACATACATATGCACTTGCAAATATTTTGGATAGACATATATTCAGTAGCCACTAATTTTTATAGTAGTGGCCCCATACATGTACATGACATTTGATACATACATGGATATATAAATATATATATAGAGTCGAAGGGCTCTAGGAGCCATGCATTGTAGTGATAGGGGCTCATCAATTTATATATCATTTTTATAGTGAGATATATACACATACATATACACTTGCAAATCTTTTGTATAGACATATATTCAACAGCCACTAATTTTTATAGTAGTGGCCTGATACATGTACATGACATTTGATACATACATGGATATATATATATATATATATGGAAATATTGGTTTCAATATCATGGTTTTATTTGTGTGCATGCTTTTTTACTTTCATGTATGTTATATGCTCATATGGATGCATGTTTACATTAGATGCTAACATGATTTAATAAACACATGGTTGTATGCTAATTAAATACAATGATGATCTAATTTCCTTACAAGATGTAATGAGATGTATGGACACATAGCATAGTGAAACACATGTATGTATCACACACACACACACATGTGGTCATATAATAACAGAAAAAATATTCATAATGTGTTAATGAATAATGTCAATATATGTAGTGCTACTACCCTTCCATAGGGAGAACACTAGATGAGTGACATATAGAACACTATGCATAGTATCAACGAATATGCATCACATTAACAAGCTCTTTTAGAGGTGTTCCATCCATATATGATAATCCATAGACACCTAAACCTTATACAGAGATCACAATGTAATGTCCTAACTTGTTAGGACTGAATTTCCCTCTCTGATCAGGCGATGCATTTACATTTCATTGGTTTTCACAGAGAATGAGGTCTCCTAGCTCAAAGGTCCTAGGAATCACATTCTAATTATATTGTTTTGATAACGACCATTGATAAGATTTAAGATGATCAAGGGCTTGTAAATGGCGCTCGTCGAACATCTCTAGCTATTGCAAATAGTTAATTCAGTATATTTTGTCATCAATTAAACCTTTAAGGGAAACCTATAAGGATGGAATTTCCAACTCCAAAGGAAATATTGCTTTGGCACCATACACAAGGTTGTAAGGTGTCATTCCTGTCACTATACGGACACTCGTGTGATAGTCCCACAAAGCATATGTTAATTGAATATTCCAATCCTTATCGTGCTTATTGACCGTTTTACAAAGAATCAACTCTATAGTTTTGTTAGAAACTTCTGCTTGATCATTGGACTATGGATAATACAGTGTAGAAAACCTATGTTGGATATGAAACTTCTCCAAGAACTGCTTTACTTCCTTATTCTTGAATGGCATACTATTTTTAGAAACAAGTGTAGTAGATAATCCAAAATGAGAAATAATGTTGTTCATGAGGAAACTATAGATAGCTTTAGCGTTTGTGGATTAGAGTGGAATAGCTTTGACCCATTTTGTAAAGTAATCCATGGTAGTAATAATAAAGGTATGTCCCTTGGAAGAAGGAGGTGATATCTTTCCAATAATATCCAACACCCATTTTGTGAACGGCCAAAGAGAGGTTTGGTTTTGTAACTCTTGAGTAGGTGCATGGATATGATGGATGTGTTGTTGATATTGAAGGCACTTTTTGATGAAATCAAAGGAATCTTGTTCCATCATTTTCCAATAGTATCCCATGTACATCAACCTTCTTGCTAGGCATCTACCACCAAAATTTCCACCCCAAAGCCCAAATGGGCTTCCTTAAGGGCTAGGGGTATTTCCTCTTTAGTGAGAAACCTGAGAAGCAAGATGTTATAGAATTTTCAATAGAGAATATCAGATAAGATGACATGACATGCTAAAATCTTTCATATACGAGTGTGATCTTTTTTCATCACATCATCAGGAAAGTTTCTAGCCTTTAAGTAGGTGTAGATACTAAAAAACCATCCTCTCGAGTCTACGTGAGAACATACAAGAGACTCAAATTTAGGTTGATCAAAAATTGCGGGGGTTCATAGGACCTGAAATATGAAGTGGTATTATTTTGCATCCTCTTCTAAAGGCACCAAGGAAGCAGTGCTTTCCATGGCATCAACATGTCTATTTTCTCTCCTAGGGACATTGTCTATTGTGAAAGAGGAAAATTACTTAAGTGAGGATAAAGCAAGATCTCGGTATCGGGACAACTAAATTTGTTTAGCTTGATAGGTTCCTATAATCTAATTCACAATAAGCTTAGAATTTCCTAGTATATGAAGACGTTTGATTCTTAATGTAATCACGGCACACAAGCCAACAATAAGGGCTTCATACTCAATGATGTTATTGGTACAAAGAAAATCTAGTCGAAAGGATAGAGGGACCAGTTTATCTTTAGGGTATATCAAGACCACACCTACTCTAGAACCAATCTAACACCTCTATCCATCGAAATACATTTTCCATTCAAGGTTGTAGTCAATTGTGATAATATTTTTTTTCAAGGAACAAATCCAACCCAAGGAAGGAGCGAGATGAAGGAGTTTCAACCAATTGATCAACAATTGCTTGACCCTTTATTTATTTTTGAGTAACAAACTTTATATCGAACCTAGAAAGCAACATAACCCACTTTGCTAATCTCCCAGGAAGGTCAGCGCTAGAGAACAAATGTTTCAAAAGATCTATTTTTACTATGACATGTGTTTTGGCATGGAGAATGTAGTGTCTCAACTTCCATGTAGAGAATACAAGAGTGAGGCATTGCTTCTCCATGGATGAATAATGAGTTTTGTAATCAACTAGAATGCGGCTAATGTAGTAGACCACTCTTTCTTTTCCTATGTCATCATATTGAGATAGTAAAGCTACCAAAGCATATGGTGACATAGCAAGGTAAAGAAAAAAATGCCTATCTTGCATGGTAGACATCAATACAGGAGGATTGGCCAAATAAGCTTTTATTGACTCAAAATATTTCTAACACTCCTCATTCCATATAAAGCGAATATCCTTTTTCAATAAACGAGTGAAAGGGAGGGTGTGATAAACCAACTAAGATATAAATGTATGAATTTCCTGAATCTTCCCTTGTAAACTTTGCAACTTAGTGATATTTCTTGGAGGCATGTTAATGATGGCATCAATATTATTTGTATCAACTTCAATTCCTCGGTGAGAGACTATGAACCCCAGAAGCTTGCTAGCATCTATGTAGAAGACACTTTTATGGGGATTAAATCTCATTTTGTAGATTCAAAACCTTTTGGAGATAAGATGAAGGTTATTCACATGGTCTTGACTAGTTATCAATTTTTCCAAGATGTCATCAACATAATCCTCTAAGATCTTATGAATAAAATTATGAAATATCAGGTTCATTTCCCATTAGTAAGTCACTCCACATTCTTTAAACCAAAAGGAATGACAACATAGTAGAACATCCCCCAAGGGGTAGTGAAGGTTGTCTTGTATTGATCATCCTGGTTAATACGAACCTGATTGTAACCCGAGAATCCATCTGTAAAAGACAACAATGCATTGCCTACAATTAAGTCTACAATCATATCTATATTATGTAATGAAAAATCATCCTTAAGAGAAGCCTTATTAAGATCTTGAAAGTCAATGCATATGTGAATACAACCATTAGGCTTACTAATGGGGAAAACATTCAAAATTCAAGGGGAGTAGTCAATCGGATGGATAAAGTTTGCTTTCAATAGCTTCTCTATCTTAGTCTTGACCATTAACGTTATCTTGGAATTGATCTTTTAGATTTTTCGCTAAAGCTGCTTGGTGTCAAGACATAGGATGATATTGTGAACCACTATAGACTCATCAATACTAGGTATATCCTCATAGATCCAAGAAAAGATATCAGGATGAGAATGCAAAATTGGAGTGTTCATTTACTTCTTCCGAAGAGAGACACTTCCCAATCTTGATTACTTTTTTGAAGATTTAGAATCCATAGAAACTTCAATAGTATCCCCTTCTTAGGATAGAACTATAGTCTTCGGGATGATATATTGGATCGTCATCACTAACATTAGATAGAGGCTCATCCTTGTCAACACTCAAAATAGATTCTCCAAAGTATGCTTATTTTTGCAAGTGATATGGGAATCATTTCTTGTGGTGATAAGGAGGCAGTGGGGAATAGGCACCTAGAAATTCCCCTAATGCTTTTTCTGAGGAGAAGACATCTAAATGGACTCTCTTAGAATTCCCCCTTTCTTCTATCAACTCAGGATGAACCAAGCTTAATGGATTGGTTGAAATCATATTAACACTCCACCAAGGTTTTTGCTTAGACTATTCAATAGAGCATCCAAAACCTAGATAGTTCTTTCATTGATTAAACTTGATAGAGACTTGAATTCCTTTCTTGATATAGCCTAGGCCTTTCTATCCATAGCCATATCAAGAGGCAAGTTCATATCCAAACCCATAACAAGTTTGTAGAACTTTAGGAGGTGGCGGCTCCATGTAGAGTGTCTCATTCCACCAATGGATGTTGAATGCCTATTCGGGAGCACTTCCACCTTCTTTAACAAGTTTGCAAACATAAACTCCTTTGCAGGAGTGAGATTACTCTCCTGGGAAGAGGAAGGATTGGTTTCTTGAACAGGATCGTACTCCTCTTCCTGAGCATGAGTGTCATCCACCTTTGTGTCGATAATACTTGGAAATTATATAATAGAGGGGCTCACCTTGTATTCTATGATGAAGAACTTGAAGAGATCCAAGGAACCCCAATCATCACCAAAAAAAGCATTCAATTGAGTAGGAAAAAGGGAAGACAGGGGACACTTAGGATTTTTTTCCTTAGGTGGTTCATTTTTGTTGACACTCACTCTAGGAATGACTTCCATAGAGGGTATCAATGAGGAACATTCCATAGCATCAGTGATTAAGGATGAAATAAAATTCTTGAGAGTAGATACAACTAAAGCATGATCAATAGCTACTAGCTCACAAAGGTGAACAACTTCTAGATTTGCTTTAATCGTAACCACCCGATTGTTTGCAATAAACTTCAAAGAACGGTGTAAGGTAGAAGTCACAACACCCATAGCATGAATCTAGGGTCTCCCCACAAGAAGATTGTATGGTAACAGGTTGAGCATAAAATAGAACAACATAGGTAAGGTAACGATACCTAGCTTCAAAGGTAGTATTATCATACCCAGAGCTTGGTGGCCAATGTTATCAAACCCACAAATATATACAAGGAAGAGGCTGCTAAAGAAGATGAATCAAATTTAATTTTAGGCAATAGGTCCATACTACAAACATTGAGAGCTAAAGTAGTGTCAACGAGAGTACACATAATACCAATATTATTAACATTAATTATAATCATCAAGGGGTTTTCTTGCCTATGCACATCCAAAGGTGGGAGTTCTTGTAGGTGGAACGTAATATTTTGTGAATCCGCCCAAATATGAGACAACAATGCATTAACATCCATAGGCCTAGCGGAGGTAGGCAAGAGAATCTTTTGCAAGGATCCTGTAGCATCTCTTGGTAAACTAGAGTAGTATGAAGCAAGTTTGAAAGTGAGATCTTAGCCAGAGTAACATGAAGTTTCTCGACCAAATTGTAATCACCTGGTGCTTTGATCACAGGCCTAGGTGTTGGAGGAAGGCTTGGTTGGGAAGGTGGTAAAGAAATAGGAACTTGTGTGGTTTTTTATGTGGGAATGGAAGGTGGATGATCCAAGTTCTTTTTATTTCTCCTTGTATTGTATGTATGCCCAACAACATTATAGGAAGTAGAGTCTATAGCTTTCACGAACCTTGAATATAAGTCCAATGAATTGCTATGACATGAAATCCCATAGACATAATAGTTCTTCCTAGGGGATGGTTCATCTGAGGTCACATAAATGATTGGTTTATTAGGGCTTGGAGGAGCCACAGAGATGACAACCACATATATTGACTCCTTAGCTTGTGAGGGGAGAGTCTGTTCAGAAGATTTATAGATAGGGAACAGCACTTCTAAGAAATTATCTAGAGTGTCTTCCAACATATTGAAATCTTCTTCAGAAAAGGGTTTATCATAAACATGAGACATCATGAAAATAGATATAATGTGTTCACATCGGGTTCACCAAAATGTGATATAAGAGGGATATACTAGACATGGTTCCCTTTATTCTCAAGAGATCATAAAGGAATGAACTACCCTTATACACCTCAACATAAGAAATTCAATGAAAATCTAAGAAGAGTATACCTTAAGTTATGTTTTAGAGAAAGTTATTTTAGATTCTGAGAGAGTGAAACCCTAAAAAAATTTCCTCAGATGAGCAAGCTCTCGCCTGAAAGATAGCTCAGAGTAGTTTTAGGATGCCAACATGGTACAATGTCACCTAAAAGGCACGCTAGAATCCTAAGAAACAGAGGGCTCAGGAGCTCAAGTGGAAAAAACCAAGTTTCACTTCTAATTCGTGTTTGGAATGTACTAAGTGAAATAAATGAACATGAAGCCAAAAAACTATAACAAGAACAAGGGGATTTGGAGGGAGCTTACCTTTAGTAAGGGGTCATCCCACAATAATGGGTTACACTTTTTGGCCAAACTTGACATTGAAATCAACATTTTCAGAGAAAACTTCACTTTCTGACTCTTATAGTAGGTAAACTATTAGGAATTTGAAAATGATGTAAACTAGTGATTTGTGAGATTTTTTCTGTAGATTTTAAATGTATTTAAAAAAAAAAAAATGAAAGTAAATTGTTTTTTTTTTTGCATCTCCTTTGATAACTAGTTTTTAATAATAAACAATATTTTTAAAAGTGGTGTGTACTTCGGCTCACATAACTTTTTTTCTACAAAGGATACAATTCTAATTCTTTTGAATTTAGGTTGGTAACACAAGTATCTAGGGCTTTCATTTTGTTTCATAGAATTTTGCTGAATATTTTTCTTTTAATTAAGTTTTGAAGTCAAAACATTTATAACTTAGACATAGGTGCACTTCGGTTCACATAACCTTTTTGGTATGTATTGAAATTCAATTTTTCTTTTTTTGTTAGAACAAGGACATCAATACCTAGTGGATATATATTTTTCAAATTTTTTTCCCTCAAATTTACTATTTTTCCACAATGATTTTTCATCGAACTTGACATTCAGTGAAAAACCTATGTATAGTAAAACTAAAAAATAAAATATAAAATAAAAACAAAATATATTAAATTTATAGTTGTTGGAAAGCATGTTTCAATCTCTACAATCATCCATCTTGGTTTATCAAGTTGACTCCATTTGCACCTCCTTCCCAAGCTTCGATAGTCAAAAAAATGCATAAATTTTGAAATGGTAGAGGGGAAGGTGAAAAAAGGGGGTTCATTAGAACCCCCCTTCTAATGAAGGGGGTTCATTCGAACCCCCCTTATATGGTGCAAAAGGGGGTTCATTAGAAGGAGGGTTCATTAGAAGGGGGGTGGTTCATTCGAACCCCCTTCATTAGAAGGGGTAAACCATTTTAATTTTTTTGATGAGCATTTCTAATTTTTCTTCATTCAAAAAATTGTAACCCACTATTGTGGGTTTACCCTAAGGTGTTCAACTCTTCACTGCAAGATCCTCTTTGCAACTACACACAGAAGAATAAGGGGGAAATGTTGGGTGGATGTATAAGGGCCTGGCTCAGTTATATCCCCATTTTGGTGTTCCCACATCCACAGACAACCAAGTTGGAAAGGAGTGTAAATGAATTAGACAAATCATGCGGTGAAAGAGAAACTTGCTCAGGAGTAGAACTGCACCACAAGATAGTAAATGAGCAAATAAGGAAGGAAAGTGAAAGAGAGAGAGTGTTACCCAAGGGTTAAGGCCCTCTCTAGAGAACACAAACACACTGTTGAGTGCTTGGTTGAGAGTTGTTGCTATTGGAGAAGCCTCAGTCTGGCATGGCTTCACTTATGAGAGTGTTACTATCAAAGATGAAGGGAACTCAAGAATGGAGCAAATAACAAGAGAGCTTGAATGAATGACTTCCAACCCCAAACAAGAACAGGAAAGGGGTTTTTAATGCATGCAAGGGTGGAAAAGAGTCATTTCATCTGAAACCAAATTGCTAGGACACGTGTCAAAAGAGTTAGGATTTTAGATTCCCCATTTCAAACTCTGAAAACTGCCAGGATGCTAGCACGCTGCGTAAGTGTTTGATGCCTATATTTTTAGGAAACATGTCATCAGACTTCTATTTCCCTACTACAAGTCTGGATGGAGATAGAATTGTGAGATTTTGATTCATGGTATTTTTTTCATTAATGCCTTAAGGTGTCATAAATGCTAGGTAGAAATGCAAAAATGTGGAATTGCACCTAGGTGCAATTATAGAAAATTACACATACATACATATATATGTATACACACACACATATACATACATATATACATACATACATACATATATATATGTATGCATATATATATATATATATATATATATATATATATATATATATATATATATATATATATATATATGTATGTATGTATACACATACATTTATACATATATACATGCATACATACATACATATATAATTTAATTAAATTTTAAACAAAAATTACACTTTTATGACATAATAAGAATTGGGAGTACCATTGTTTTCATTTTGAAAGGAGAATGATGTTTGTCATTACCTCACACCATGGAGAGCTGACAACAACAAACCATCAAGGGTTTACATATATATACATACATATAGATGTATGTATATGTATTTGTATAGATATATGTATACATGTATCTATGTATACATATAATTAGATAGTTACATGTATACATATATCTATACATATACATATACATATATATATATATATAGATATATGTGTGTATACATATTAATATATATGCACAAAAAATAGAAATGTATACATATATTTGTGTAATTACATGTTGTGGACAATGGAAATGGAATGCACAACTTCCTTGCTCACACCAAAAGGGGAATGAAGAAAAAGGGATCTATTTCACAATGCTCATACTCAAGAACATACCCTTGAGGTTCCAATGTAAAAGAGATTGAAATCTATCAAAGGGGATTGTCCTCAAGGCTATAAATTAATAAAGAAGTTCAACAATAATGCAAAACTTGGAAAATGCAAGATGTTTGAAAACATGTTGTGATATGAAAAATGACCTAGAAATGCAAATAAACTGTAACAGAAACTTTGAAATTGAAAGTGTCCACCTCGAGATTGAAGAGAGATGAAAAGGAGCTTTGGAATTTTGAAGAATTCATTGTTGATGCCAACTAGGACTCATATGCCAAGCTGGGCGACTTGGTCCCATTTTCTGGAAAACTCTATCAGAATAGGTTTTGGAAAAAAGGGTACTCAAAACTACAAAAACCTTTGTTTAAGCCTAGCCAGTGGGAATATTTTTCCACCAATGGAAAATTACGCCACTTCTAGATTTCCAAAAATTTAAAAGTGGAATTTGTAGACCTCATTCTGTACTTCTACTCCTGATAGATTTTAGGATCTGAAATTGTCAATTTTGACCTATAGGTGTTCTCCAAGATTCTCTTATGGATTTGAAAATTCTGAATGACTTTGATAAATTTTTGACAACTTTTCCAATCTTACTCTTTGACAAATATGTAACCTAGACCTGGAAATCACATGCAAAGAGAGGGAAAAATTGTTGAGGGTTAGTGAATAGGGGTTTTCCTTTGTCAAACCCATTATTGGTAATTAAACCCTTGAAAATGAAATTAAATATGAGAAGAGAATGATGAATGAACAAGGACAATGCTACAACTCACCAAACCCTTGAAGTAGGATTCTGTAGACGTGCAAGTAATAGCTCCAATGGAATGTAGACTTGAAGATGCTTGAAATGCTTAGAATGCTTAAGTGATTGATTGATTAATTGATTGAATGATTGGGGTTGAAATGAGTGGGAAAACCCTATATTTATACTTGATTATGCAATAATTCCCAAAAATACATCACAGGTCAACCTTAGATCTTAGAAAATAAAAACCCACCAGAAATTTGAAATAATTTTGAGTTTTGTGCCAAAGGGGACTCATTCGCCCCTAATGGTGAATGGATCCCACTTAACACATTTTAAGTAGGTTTCAAAATTTAGATATTGTAAATGATTTTTATTAGGATTATTTTCAAAAATACACTTAACAAGCCTTGTAAGTGTAAAATGGGGAAAATTAAAGCATAAGGGTCCAATTATTAATGAAAAACCTAGAAAAGTGTGAAATTTTGTTACAAAACTTTGAAATAAGGCTTGGTAAGTGATAAAAAGAGGTTATTTAGGTGAAATACATTAACAAGACCCTAGAAAAGTGTGAATGTGTGTTACAACACTTTACAATACTTAAGTAAGGTACCACTTGAGTTATTTTTAGTTCACAAGGTCCCAAGACCTAATGTGAATGTGTTATCCATATTACAACACTAAATCAAGGCACAATTAAGCCAAAATCACAAGGAGTACCGAAATGAGACATAAAAAGTAGAAGGGTTACTTTTTCAGTGTCCACATTTATCCCCCACTTTAGTGTGAGGATGAACCTACTTAAAAATCACACTAAAGTAGACCAATGTGCATCAAGAGGGGTTCCCATGAACCAATTCTAGTAAGATTGGACAACAATGATCAAGAGGGGTGATCAAGACCCTAGGATCAATATCTCATGACAAACCAACATAAGCATAAAGGGAATGCACATGATAATGTCAAGGCATAAATATAAAATACTAAAGATGAGAGAGAGATAAACAAAATAATTGGATCAAGCTTCGACCATTTGTCCAACATATTGTGGATCAAATCTAGGATTTTTTTGGAAAACACATACTCACTCTAAGGTGAGAAAACTCATGGCTTCCCATCAGGTGAGAAGGCATAAAAGTCGAGAAACATACACTCATGGAACTGGTATGCACTCACACACAAGAAGGTGGCTATGGGGAAATTCATGCCTTGGAATGGGCTTACTGCTCAACCATACCGAAGTTATACCTCCTGATAACTCTAATAAGGTGCCATAAAGGAAAATGTCTTTTTGAGCTTCATGAAACAAGCAAAACTTCATATTTTTGGAGCTTATGAACAAATACGATGGCTCCACATGCATGCAAGTTATGTTATGCAAGGTGGCTATATAAAAAATGCAAAATGTAACATGTAAAGGATGTTCAAAGGAGACTTTCTTAGTTCATGCAAGGTTTTTAACTTAGGGAACATTGTGTCTAATGTCTCCAAGAGAGGACCAATCAAAGAATGGAAAATTTGCAACTTAGGGGATGCAGTGTGTCACATAAAGCCACTAAGAGGAATGTAATATGCTGAGATAGATCATGCTCATGAAGGAAATCACACCCAATGCCATCCACAAAGTGAATAATGAATCATATGAAGTAAGAAGGTTGCACTAAGAACCAAGAAAAAAGAAGAAAAATACAAAAGAATAATGCCAATGTATGCCCCCACTTGAAAGGAATTGCTACACACCATATTGTGAAAAATTACTTTAAAGTAGCAAATAAAAAATGTAAAAAATAAAGATGACATCAAATCCAACTAGGAAATCCCTATGTCAAGTCATATGTTTCTGAGTAAAGTTGTGTCATGTGAGATATAAAGAAAAGGGAGGGATTGCCCCCAAAATGGAAACACCAAACACATAAGGGATCTATTGATTTAGGGTTAGTATGTTCTTTGAGCTACAATATTTTTTAGAGAGCTCAAAATTGTCATCATTCCCCAAATACATAGAGAACTAGAAGAATGACACAAAGAGAGAGAAAGCAATGAAAAACCTTTTGGGTCACTTGGAAGAGACATAGGGTGTCTCGATGTTTTGCATCATCCCCAAAAGGAAAACACAAGACAAATGAAAAGGAAAGGTGAAAGATAGGAAAATCTTTTGGGTCAATATGTAGGAGACATGAATGTCTCAATTCCTTGCGTCTTCCCCAAAAGGAAAAAACAAGAAAAGGAAAATAAAAAGAAAGCCTTTTGGGTCAACATTAAATAGGCATGGATGTCTCAATGCCTTGTGTCATCCCCGAAAGGAAAACACGAGAAAATGACAAAGATAAAAAGGTGAAAGCGATGCACGACATAGAGAAGAATGAAGGTACAAATAGAGGAATGCCACAAAGAGATAGAACATCAAATAAAAAATCATAGGGGATCACATTACACACATACAATCACACAAAATAAAAAGAAATAAGAAAATGAAAATGAAAAAGACTAGTAAGGAAAATGAGAGTCAACCATCAAGAAAATCATCTGCCTCTAAATCATTTTCATTGTATACCAAAGGTAAACAAATAGCTAAAGGGACAAGGGAAAGTGTTGAACTAGGAGAAGTACAAGGTTCATTACCTTGTATAGGAGATTTCTCATTTAAGCTCATTGAAGAGGAAAATATTGTGTTCAATTCATTATTTGCCTCTTCGTCAATTTTAGTGATCTTGTCATTTTCATCAAATCAATCACAACATGAGGACGAATGATAATGTCCCATGAAGAGTGTAACTCTTGTTGTGATTGTTGTATTGGATATTTTTTTTTGGTTGGGGAGGAGGCTCATCATGCATTACTTCAATCAAGTGTGGATTTTGATTTTCTTTGCTTAACTCATCATATAACTTGTGAGCAAGGGCACAACGTCTATGCCTACACTCTCTAGCGCCTTTGTTTATTTTGGTTTTGTTATCAAGTTACATTTTTGAAGGAGCGGATTGATCAACCATAGGTTTATTTTCTTCCCTAAGGGTAGGAATAGAAGGAACCATAGGTTCTTCATCCACTTTCTCTTTTTCCTTATAAACTTGTTTTTTCTGAGGAGGCATGACAGAGTTGCTTTCATTTTCACTTGGTCTCTTAGATGATGTAGCAGAAGTTTTTGGTGTTGGTTATTCTTGGTTGTTTGGTTCCTATTGAGGTTAAATCATGGCTTCATCTATGATGGGAGTGTCATAGGTAGACAAGGATGTGTCAGAGAGAAAATTTTGCTATTTTCTTTTCTTTGAATTTTTAGTAAGCTATGAAAAAGAAGTCTTTTCATGGTGTTATAGGTTCCATGAGCTTGAGCCAAAAGGCTTCTAAGGAAAATTTTCCTTTGGAAGACAATGGGTTAAAGTTGCTATGGTGGATTGTGAATTGTTAGAAACCAAGATCTGATTGCAAACCAGAAAAATGACCTTCCACAGAAGAGAAAAATGAAAAATCAGAAGCTATTGCAAAAAGATGTGCAACATAATTATTCAGGAATTCAATAAATTACAAGATATGATTTTCTTTATAAAAGAAAAGATGCAAACCTAATCTTATCTTAAGCAACAAGATAGCTCGATAAGATAAAGATGAAAGCCTAAAACTTAGGAATTAAATAAAGCCTAAGTAAACTTATGCAAATGTGTAATTAAATATGAATTACACCAACACCCCCCCATAAGTGCAACTTAGGGAGAATCAAAATTATTATGCAAATATGAGTCCCGGAAACAAGGCCTGATTAGGTACTCATGTACAAATGCAAAGATGAGGTAGAGAAGGAAAACCCAGTGGGACAAAACCCCCCTACAATGAGATGACTATTACAAAGAAGCACTTGAAGAACACTGTGGAGTAACACTGGAACCTGATACTGGCAAGCAAGGAAAGATAATTTTGTTTACTACTGAAACCAGATGAGAGTCACTGATTGACTCAAGGAATCATGATAAAGCAACAACAAACCTGATGCCACGGAACACTGGAAAACTCACAAACTGGAACAACCCTGGAATCTATGAAGCAATAGGAGATGAGATGATGACTGAATCTAGAAACCGTGTATCTAGATGTCGATGCCAAAATTGTGACTGAAACTCTTCCATGGGAAGGAGTACCATGAAGACTCTGGAATATTAACCATAAAAACATGGCCCTCAAACTGAGATGGATCCAATGTGGATCATTAACCATAGGCTCTCAATCTAAAGTGTGAACCAGATGTGAATCAACAATGTGTCTAGCTAAGCAAAGATATCACCAAAAGAAACTAAGAGACCAAATAAACTCATGCAATTTTCCATCAAAACAAGATGGAGATAGAGATCAAAGTGAAAAACTACACTCTAATCATATTTATTATGCAAGAAACCCCCTGAATGGAACTTTATCATAGTTCATTTATTACAATAACCCAATGATTGTAAAAGGAGAGTATACTAAAAATGCATAAATAAAAAAATAAAATATACCTCAGATCTGTGTAGAGGACTGAATCAGCTTTCCAACAGCGCAAGAATGACGAAAAACGGAGCACCGAGTCAAAAGATATGCCCTCTAGAGTGAAAACAACAAGATCTGAGTTCAAAGGCCTCCAAAACAAATCTGGAGCAAGATCTAGTAAAAACACTAGCACCACTAGATCAGCCTCAAAATCAACTTTCTAACGGTATCTCGTTTGCACAAAACAGAGATCGTACACAAAAAATATGCCCAATTTCACAAACACTGCTCCAAAATGCCCAATAAGGGCTACAGGGGCCCCAAGGGCTAAAAAAATTTCAGCCCCTGGTCCTGTGCACGACTAGGGGCTCACAGGTTGGGGATTGGGGCAGAGCCCCTGGTTCTCCATAGAACCGTCGCTGCTGCAGAGGGGGCTAGGCGGCGGGCAGGGGTTGGGCAGCTGGGCAGTGGCTGGGCGCATAGCGCCCGATCCCCCATAGGACCCCTGCCTCCATGTTGGGTGCCCGTGGGGGCTGAGTGGACCGACAGTGCTTGGGCAGAGGGCACCGGTGGCAATAGTGGGCCGATGGCCGCCTGGTGGCAGGCTTCATTCTAACTGGAAGTGTAGCACAGTTTTCAAAAAACATGTTTTTAGTTTTTTTCAATTTTTGAACCTTGGGGTGCGTGTTGGGGAGGCCGTACGGCCCCCCAAGCAAAAAGTATTTTCCTTCCATACCAACTTCTTAGAAATTGACGAAACGAAGGGCGATCTTAGGGTTTTTGACCTCTGCGAACGCAATGGTGACCTTCATTTCTGCTCAAACTGCTCCAAAAATTTAGCTACCCCCAGATCTTGCAAAAAATCTACTAGCCTGAAACCCTCACAGATCTAGCAAATGATGGCTAAAATCTGCAAAATAAAAGTCAATCGTGACTTTTTCCAACGCTCTGAATCCAATGGTGAGGCCCGATCTGATCCAAAATGCCGCATGAATGAAATCAAGGCATGATACCCTCGAGAAATCCCTAACGAACCCTGTAATGATTTTCTCAAAGATCTAAGAAGTTGCTACAAATCAAGGCTTTGATACCATGTTAGAAACCAAGATCTGATTGTAAACCAGCAAAATTCCCTTCCATAGAAGAGAAAAATGAAAAAGCAGAAGCTATTGCAAAAAGATGTGCAACATAATTATTCAAGAATTCAATACATTACAAGATATGATTTTCTTTATAAAAGCAAAGATGCAAACCCAATCTTATCTTGAGCAACAAGATAGCTTGATAAGATAAAGATGAAAACCTAAAACTTAGGAATTAAATAAAGCCTAAGTAAACTTATGCAAATGTGTAATTAAATATTAATTACACCAACATGAATATTTCATTATCAAATGGAAACTTTAATCATTTGTGTATAACCAAAGGGACAAATTTTATTGAGTGAAGCCATGGATGGCCTAACCTCAAATGAAATTGGTTCTACTATAGGATGATGGAGAATGTGACATCTAATTTTTTTGGTCCTATTTGTAATGGAAGGGTGATTGGTCTAATTGTAGGGAAAGTAAAACCATGATGTCTCTTGATCCATGCTTTTGATTTATCTAGTCCTATTTTGAGTTGTTGTCTGAGGAGGATTAAATTGAAGAAACCCTTTATTTTTCTTTCTAAATGGTTCAGAATTGTTTTGGTTGGTGGATTCAGATTTCCCAATTCGGCTACAAGTCGACTTTGTATCTCAACTAGTAACCAAATTTTGATAATTACAAAGGCTAGTACACAAGTGCATGAAGGATGGGGATTTTATCATAGTTATTTTGTCTTGAAGTTTAGTTTGAAATTTTTCTACAAACAACTTTTGAAGGTGTGGGTCAGGGATCTTGACATTGATTTGGGAAAAAAGCAATTGATAGCATGATATAAAATTAGTTATCTTTTCTTCCTTGTTTTTCTTGCATCTCATCAAATTAGCCAAGGTCTTCTAGGGATTCATATGCACTTTGAAATGGTTTATAAATACATCAACAAGTTCATTAAATGAACAAATTGAATTGTTTGGTAAAGAAGAAAACCATTCCTAGGAAGCATCTTGTAAAGTCCTAGGGAAAATTTTTGCTAACAGTTTATCATCAAGGACAAAATCACTACATAAGGTAGTGTAGGCATTAACATGGTTAGAAGGATCTCCCTTCCCTCCATATTTCTCAAATCTGGGCATCTCTACTCCTTGTGGCATCGGTGTGTGCAATATTTCCAAAGACAATGGGTTGCTTCTAACATAATATGTGGGAGGGCCATTTTGATTTTGGTTTATGGTGGAGACTTGCTTTTTCATGGATGAAATGGTTTTGAAAAGTTGTGCTATGAGAGGATCGTTACAATGGGATGAGATGGAAGTGAACGTGGTGCTAGAATGTATGTAGTGGTAGGAGAAGTGAATGGAATGCTTATAGGTGGTAATGTGGTAGAAGATAGAAAATGTGATGCCACATAGGAACTAGGGATGCTAGCAGGAATAATCAAGGAAGGAATTACATTACTAACTTGTTGCATTGTTGTGGTGACTAGAGGAGTGGTATAGTTAAGTATTGAGGCTATCAATGAGGGAGGAGGAATTTGGTTTCCTCCTTGATTTATGACATTGTTTGTTTGGATAGGAGCACTGGATGTTGAAGGAAGATGTTTTCCAAAGATTTGAACTATTTTTTTCACAAGGTCAAGACCTTCATCACTTTCAAGCATGCAATGATTTTTTTCTATAGTAGGAATTGCAATAGCAGAAATGTTTTCAAGGCTGACTTGGTGTTGCAAGTGGACTAAGTCCTCATGAATTTGAATGATTTTCTCTTGTAGAATATCATCAGTCCTTGGCTCAACATGCATACTACTTGAAGGCAAAGATTTACTAAGGGTATTATCCATGCCTGGTGTACTAGTGTCAATACAAGGAGTGGAAGCTCTGGATAACCCAAGATCTAGAACACGTGTGTTATTATGAGATGTCATGAGTCTCAAACTTATTCTCACTACTTGGTATTAGCAATAGGACACCAAACACTCATGGAAAGGCTTCTAAATGCGGGGTGAATGCAAATGCAATGTAAATTAACAAAAATGAAATGCTTATAAATGAAATTCTGGAAAGTAAAACTAAAATATAAAAACAAGTAGAAACTCATAAATTGAACTGTAAATGACAAAAAATTTAGTAAAAAATATGTAGAGGGACTGATTCGCCCAAGGTGGCGAATGAGTCTAGGTATTGATTTTTTTGAAACTTTTCAAAAAAATTGAATTGGTTTTTATGCTTTTTAAGTTTTATGATGCAAGTTTGAAATGAAAATGTAGAATTTTACTAATTTTGAATGAAATTTATTGCAATAATGTAAGCTAAATGACCTTTTCAATAATGCAACTTTGAAACCCTAGAATGCCAATTAACTAATACAAAACCTAATGACCTTTTCAATAATGCAAACTAATTCTAGGATGCAAATTTCCTCCAAATCAGAATGAAAATTTTCTAAATTTAGGCTCACCAAACTGTGAACAATGGAAATGGAATGCACAACTTCCTTGCTTGCACCAAAAAGGGAATGAAGGAAGAGGGATTCGATTTAACAATGCTCACACTCAAGAACATACCCTTGAGGTTCCAATGCAAAAGAGATTGAAATATTTCAAAGGGGATTGTCCTCAAGGCTAGAAATTGATAAATAAATTCAACACTAATGCAAATCCTGGAAAATACAAAATGTTTGAAAACACGTTGTGATATGCGAAATGACCTAGAAATGCAAATAAACTGTAATAGAAACTTATGAAATTGAAAGTGTGCACCTAGAGACTGGAGAGAGATGAAAAGGAGATCTAGGACCTTGAAGAATTCACTATTGATGCCAACTAGGACTCATACGCCAAGTTGGGTAACTTAGTCTCGCTTTTTAGAAAACTGTTAGAACAATTTTTGAACAAAAGGGTACTCAGAATTGCAAAAATCTCTATTTAAGCCTAGGCAGTGGGAATCTTTCACCAATAATGGTGAATTAGTAAACTTCTAGATTTTTGGAAATTCCAAAGTGGAATTTGTAGCCCTTAATTTGCGCTTATGCTCTTGACAGATTTCTAGATCTAAAATTGTCAATTTTGACCTATAGTTGTTCTCCAAGGTTCTCTTAGGGATTTGAAAAATTTGATTGACTTTGATAATTTGGGTATGTGTAGGATTATCATGGAAAAAATAAGCCCTTAAGTGGCAAAAAATTTAGAAAAATCAAAGTTAGGAAATTTGACATAAAAATGTGGATAAGTTATATATTTAGGGTATGTGTAGGATCATCATGGAAAGAATAGGCCCTTAAGCAGCAAAAAATTTAGAAAAATCGAAGTTAGGCAACTTGTCTTAAAAAATTGAATATGTTATCTATATTATTTCAAAAATATGTAAGAATAGAATCTGTAGAAAATTGAATGTAGTTTCTAAACTACTAGGTTTATTTTAATATATATATATATATTTGGTGAAAATTTGAAATTTCAATGCAGTAGTACTTAAATTTCAAGGAAAAATAAGTAGGTTTCTATCTAACCACCCTAACCATAATAAAATGATAATATTTTTTTATAATATTTTAGATATAAGTAGAGGACTCATGTCCGGATGTGACGCATATATTTTTGTAAATTTTTTCGAAGTAAATAATTAATTATGAATTTTTTATTACAACTTTTAAAAGATATAAAAACTTGTATGTCTAACCACCTTAACTTGGTCAAAACTTCATGAAATTTCAATTTTTATTTTTTTAATCCTATCGTATGTGAAGCATAGAATCTAGCGCATGTTTCAGATTCAAAAAATGTGATACTGTTTGAAAGATATAGATGTTTTTCAATTAGCTATCAATCAGGGCTTTAGTTGTAATTCAAATAGAAAATGAATAATAATTATTTATTAAATTCCAGGTAAATCATAATTTATATTGGTGGAAAGCTAAGAATCTCCTTTAAAAACCCTTTTTATTTCATCAATTTTGGGTAAAGAAAAGTCATCAACCACATACCCTACACATACCAATCATATCTCCACTTTTTAGCCCATCATGTTCTTCCACATTCCTATTATTTCAAAAATAGGTAAGAATGGAATCTGTAGCAAATTGAATATAGTTTCTAAACTACTAGGTTTTTTTTTTAAATCTATTTGGTGAAATTTTGAAATTTCAATGTAGTAGTACTTAAATTTCAAGGAAAAATAAGTAGGTGTCTGTTTGACCACCCTAACCACAATAAAATGATAATATATTTTATAATATTTTTGATATAAGTATAAGACTCATGTCCAGATGTGATGCATACTTTTTTGTAATTTATTTCCAAGAAATAAATTAATTATTAATTTTTTACTACAACTTTTAAAAAATATAAAAATTTGTATGTCTAACCACCTTAACTTGGTCAAAACTTCATGAAATTCATTTTTTTTTAATCCTATAATATGTGAAGCATAGAATGTGACACATGTTTTAGGTTCAAAAAATGTGATACCATTTGAAAGCTATAGATTTTTTTCAATCAGCCTATCAATCAGGACTTTAGTCATAATTCAAATAGAAAATGAATAATAATTACTTATTAAATTCAAAGTAAAGCACAATTTAAATTGGTGGAAAGTTAAGAATCTCCTTTGAAAACCCTTTTCATTTCATCAATTTTGGGTAAAAATAAATTCATTAGCCACATTACCCTAACATACCCATCATATCACCACTTTTTGGCCCATCATGATCCTGCACATACCCATTTGTTGACAATTTTTCCAATCTTGCTCTTTTAAAAATCTACAACCTAGACCTGCAAGTCACATGCAAAAAGAGGGAAAAATTGTTGAAGGTTAGTGAATAGGGGTTTTCCTTGGTCAAACCTCTTGTTGGTAATTAAACTCTCGAAAATGAAATGAAATATGAGAAGAAAATAATGAATGAACAAAGACAATGCTACAACTCACCAAACCCTTGAAGTAGAATTTTGCAAACATGCAAGTAGTAGCTCCAATGGAATGCAGACTTGAAGATGCTTGAAATGATTAGAATGCTTAAGTGATTGATTGATTAATTGATTGAATTATTGGGAGTGAAATGAGTTGGAAAACCCTATATTTATACTTGATTATGCAATAATTCCCAAAACTACATCACAGGCCGACCTTAGATCTTAGAAAATAAAAACCCACCAAAAATTTGAAATAATTTTGAGTTTTGTGCCAAAGGGGACTCATTCTCCCTTAATGGAGAATGGGTCCCACTTAAGGCATTTTAAGTGGGTTTCAGAATTTAGATAGTTTAAATGATGTTTATCAAGATTATTTAAAAAAAAACTTAAGGCCTATAAGTGTAAAATGGGGCTAATTAAAGCATAAGAAGGGTCCAATTATTAATGAAAAGCCTAAAAAAGTGTGAAATTTTGTTACAACACTTGAAAAAACTTTGAAATAAGGCTTGGTAAGTGATAAAAAGAGGTTATTTAGGTGAAATACATTAACAAGACCCTAGAAAAGTGTGAAAGTGTGTTACAAAACTTTACAACACTTAAGTAAGGTACCACTTGAGTTCTTTTTAGTTCACAAGGACACACGACCTAATGTGAATGTGTTATCCACATTAAAAAACTAAATGAAGACACAACTAAGCCAAAATCAAAAGGAGGACCCAAACGAGACATAAAAAGTAGAAGGGTTACTTTCTTGATGTCCACATATGTATATGTGCACATATACATATATTTTTGTATGTATATGTATGTATATATATAATTACATAGATATATGTATACATATATCTATACATATATGCATATATATGTGTATACATATAAATATATATACATACATATATATGTATTTTTATGTAAACATGTATATTCCATTAAGATATATATGTATGTGTGAACATATAAGAGTACAATGAAAACAAAAGCTATGAAGTAAAGAATATACAATACAAAGTATTCAGATTTCAACATAGGTAAAACATTTAAAAATAATTAGTAACACATTTTACATTAAATGAATGCTATTCTATTGTATTGGACAACCAAAGGATAGTCACACATATACATATAATAAAAATGCAAGCTAAAGGGTACAGTTATTTTGAATATAAAGGAGTCTAATGGATGATTTTACAAGCTAACTCTTCATTTTTTGAATGAAAAAGAGACACAAAATATAAAGGAGCCATTTATGACATAAATGACAAATTTAAATCTTGAGAAATAATCGAAAATGAAGATTCTTTCTATTATTTTCAGTTGGCACATATAGAAAATGAAGAGTACCTTGATAAATAAGATGTTTTTTATTGTATTCAAATAGTAAATGAACACACAACTTATTGAATTTGTAAATGAATGTGTACAATTATATATATATATATACATACATACATACATACGTGAGTATTGCGATATATACACAAGTAAAACATTTAACAATCATTACTAAAAAAATTATAGTAAATGAGTGCTAATCTATTGTATTGGACAGCCAAAGGATACTCGCACACACAGAAACACACATATATAATGAAAATGCAAGCTGAAGTGTACACTTATTTTGAATATAAAGGAGTCTAATAGATGATTTTACAAGCTTAGATTGATTTTCTAAATTAAAAAGAGACAAAATATAATGGAGCCTTTTATGAAATAAATGAAAAATATAAACCTTGAGAAATAATAGAAAATGAAGAAGCTTTCTACTATTTTCAGTTTATATGTATGTATGTATGTATGTATGTATGTATGTATACATATATATATATATATGTATATATATATATCTATACATATGTACATATATATATGTATATATATATATGTATACATACATACATACATATATATATATATATAACAAATTGTACACATTCATTTACAAATTCAATAAGTTGTGTGTTTATATATACATATACACACACACATATAGATATATATATATATATATATATAAATAGACAAACACACTCATATATAGAAGTATATACATATATAATGAAAATGCAAGCTAAAATTTTACTGAAAATAGTAAATGAACACACAAATTATTGAATTTATAAATGGGCTTGCAAGGAATAACTCGTTAGCAAAAAAACCACGATTTAGTTATAACAAATAAAAAGACACTGCATAAATATAGCTATTAAATTCACAATTCATTCATAAATAAATATTAGTAGAATGTACAAAGCACAATTACAGAAAACATAAGTTGCGAAGTAAAGAATATATGATACAAAGTATTGAGGTTTCAATAGAGGTAAAACATTTAACAATAACTAATAACACATTTTACAGTAAATGAAAGAAGCTATGTTGTATTCAACAGTGATAGGATAGAAATTTCAATAGAGGTAGATCAATTATAGACTTGGGTTTTCAAAAATGTACACAAAAAAGTAACCAGGGTTTTCATAATAATAATTCCTTAGTCAGAGGAATACATAAGTTTGTTTTCAGATAGATGTCAAATATTCTAGGCAAGGGTTTCATAAGATTAATTCCTTAAGCACATGAATTTGGAAAAAACCAAGCAAGGGTTTTCACATATATGGCATATAATAAATGGGCTTACTGATTTATGCCCATATTCACATGGGTTTTTTATAAAAAGGTTGAAGCAGACCAAAAAATCATTTTATGTAGACATGTGGTCAAACCCATGAAATTCCTCATCATTTTAGGAGACAAAATCATGAAACATTGGAGTTTACTAGGCTTGAGAGCACACTATAATGGGGAGAGGAAATATTCATTTATCCCTAGAAAACCTGTGGGAAAAAAAACACCACCATGACCTAACAAAATCAAACAGCATATGGAAAAAAGGCATTCAAGAGGAATGATTCATTTCATAAACAAGCAATAATATTTTTGCAATCATCGAATAATCCCTTCATGAGTCATGAAAGATGCAAAGGAAAATGATTAACCAGTACCATTGTTTGCATATTGAAAGGAGAATGATGTTTGTTGTTACCTCAAATTGTGGAGAGCAGCAGGAGTCATGGAGAGCCAACGAAGCATTGGAGAAGCTTCCATCGTTGTGAGAACCTTCCAGCCAGTGTGCAGTAAAATTATGGAAAAGAATGGGATACCTAAACAAAACATTAGTCATATGCAATGATTGGACCCAGAATGAAGTTTAATTGGGGTGTAATGGTTTTGGTGTCCAGTGCTAATGTTTGGTGATTAATGTGTAGGTGTGATTTTTCATGGGTGCTAAAATAAACCTCTAAGGTGTTAATGTGAATTAGACTCATTGAGTTTTGAGTGGATTTGAATGATAAAATAGTTATAATTACATGTTAATAGTGACATAATTAGGTATTTTTAAAAAAATAATTGGTGGTTATAGTGGGTAGCAACCGAGACGTTAGGTGGCAATGAGCAGATGACACCTCGAAAAGGTGACTTTTTAACCCATGTGTGCATATCAAACACTCCCACATTCGACTGAATTTCCCACAAGCCAAAACAATAGCTATAAGTACTTAACTCGTGAGCAAAAAAAGCCATAAATAATTTTATCAATTTGACATACAGTTTGAATTCTATGGTTTTGCGAAGTTAGCCCTGGAAGATACTAGGACATCTCCCGTAGTGAACTTGATTATTTTCATTACTTGGACATTCACTCATTCCTTTTTCAATATTTTGAGAGGTTCATGTACTCCCAAATTTTTTAAATTTTGCAATGAAAATGCAACGACAATGGATACAAATATTATATTGACATCCCAAAAATAGTAAACTACCTTTTTGGGCTTGGTCATGAAAAGAAGGTAATATAGGATTATATAGCCAAAGGAAGGTTTTATCTTATTTACAATACAATGGATGGTGGGAAAGGAATTCCTCATCTTAGATCATTAAAATCATGTGAATATATTTATATATATATATATATTATATTCATGTTTATTAGGGTATTATTAGATGTCAAAGAATATAAGTGAAAATGAGACTATAAGAAGATTGATAATAATAAAATGTTTAAAAATAATTGTATTGGGGTTTTGAGTGAAAAAATTAAGATTACAATCCATGGCCAAGGATTTTAGGTAGTTAATGGTCCTATCTAGTTTTGTGATGAGGTGATTATGATTTTTGGGATTCACTTTCTACACATTTGTGACAAAAAGAAAGAAAATAATGCCATATATTTCCTTAAGATGATACTTCACTATATTCAAGGCACTCATGATATAAGATTCAATATGTAGTAGGCATTGAAAATACTTGGTTGGGTATATATATTTTGATTGTGTGAGAAATTTGAAGATTACAAGTTCACTTTTAGTTATATCTTCCATCTGTATTTTGGTCATGTTTGTTGATCAAGCAACAAGTAGCCTACAATTGCTCTATCTTATCAAGGTTGAGTATCAAGGTGTTATGAATGTGATGCAGGAGCATCCCTAGTTGTAAAGCATTCCTGTATCAACCAAAAATAGTTCTTCCTTGCATTGCATTCAGTAGCAGTAGCAGTAGATTCATTTCAAATTATTTGCAAATGTTAACCTATCAGAATTTTTCACTCCTAGAATTTCACTGGATTACCAATTTTAGCATTTTGGGGTTGATTGACCTAGTCCAGGTTTCTTACTATATGGACCTATTTGAAGATTCACCAATAAAATCATATATTGGAACTGAAATTCACATTTGAGAATTATTTGGATTATTAACCCTTATGGCCAATGCGGACCTATATTGGAGCAAGAGAAGCATATTTATAAGCATTGTAATCATTTATAGATCATTAGTTAGTAGTTTATCATCATTAGTTCCAATACATTTTTGCATAAACCCTTTGGAGGAATGTAAGGCTTGTTGGATAAATAGTCTATTGTAAGCCTTTAAGGCAAGGCCTGTGAGTCTAGATACTCACCTCAGTGGCCAATTTGCATGTAAGCATTCAATATCAATAAATATTCTTGATTTTGCATTAGTTATGTGTTGTTTTCACTATGTTGAATCATTGTTGCATGGTTTGGATTGTTCCTTTTGGAACCCTCCTACCATGAATGCACCAAGTGGTATCAAAGCAAGTTTTGAATACTTAAGGAATTCTTGGTGATAAATAGATTGCTGACCCAAGGAAGACTACAATTTTTTCACTGATCATCAATTTTTAGGTAGTTGAAACCCTTGTAGCCAGATTGTCGAGCTGAGGTAGTTGTAACATTCCAAGGAGAGATATGCCACCAAGGAGAATACCTGTTATGGTGAATGTTGTTAGAAGAATAGATGAGATGTTAGAAATGATACATGAAATTTTAGTCAGGTTAGATGTGGTTGAAGAAGATAGAAGAAAAGGCTTAAACCCTAGGCATAATGATAAGAGTGATGATGAAGCAGATCATGTGAACCCAGTTGTAGAAGTCCTAGGTGAAGAAGAAGAAGAATCAAATTAGATAAAAATGTTGAAAGTAATCTTGAAGATTGGGAAAACACCTAGAATCAAAATTCAAAATTATGTGGGAAATTTGAATCCAGAAGAATTGATCGATTGGACCAATGAAATGGAGGAATACTTTGAATATAAAGAAATTTAAGATTTAGAAAGAGATAGGTTTGCAAAAACAAAGTTGAAGGGTCACATTGCATTATGGTGGAAAGAAGTTCAATTGGATAGGAATATAAGAGGCAAGGAAAGGATTAATAAATGGGATCGAATGGTAAGCAAATTGAAGAATCAATTCATACTAGTTGACTATGAATTGGAATTTCTAAATTTAAGTTTGCAAATTTGAGACAAAGGGAGCTGACAGTGAAGGAGTACACTGAAGAATTCTACAAGATAATAATCAGGACTGGTCATAGTGATGCGAGCAAGGAAAAAATTGTGAGGTACATCAATGGACTAAGAACCAACATTCAGGAAGAACTAAGCCTGGTGAAAATAATGTATCAGTGGAAGAAGCATACCAAATGGCATTAAAAGTGGAAGGAAGGCTAACCAAGAAATTTGAGCAATGGAGAAGTGGGAAAGGAATATTTTTGAAGAATGGAACCCAACCTAGAGAAAGAAGACCCCATGTGGAGCAGACTAAAGATTTGAAACTATACCAGAGTGAAGAAAAGGAGGCTAAACCACACCATAGAAGTAGAGAAGACAAAAATTTCTACCCCAGTAATAGAGGAACTCACAATTCCTACTAAAACGAAGGAAGATCTAAGAGAAGACTATTTGGAGGAACCTATTTCAAGTGTGGACGGGAAGGAATAGACCATTTGAGTGTCATCAAGGAAGTACCAAAAAGAAACCTAAGCATGTCAGAAGGGCAACATATATAGAGGAATAAAAAATTGGATCCCCTAACTTGTGTGGAAAACCTGAGAAAGGGGAATCATTGGTGATGAGAAGAGCTTTGATGCACGAAGAAGTGACTAAAGAACCACTACAGAGGAAAAGACTATTCAAAACCAAATGTATGTCTGGAAGAAAGGTATGTAAAGTTATCATTGATAGTGGTAGTACTGATAATCGAGTTTCAAAAGAGATGGTAATGAAGTTGAATTTGAAGAGGTTGAAACATCAGAACCCTTATAGAATAGCATGGATTCAAGATGAACATAGGTTATTGGTAAATGAACAATGTGTGGTGAAATTTCATATTGGGTCATACAAGGATGAAGTATTGTGTCATGTTATGCCAATGGATGTGTGTCATTTATTACTAGGGAGACCATGACAGTATGACAAGAAGGATTAGATTCACGAAAGAAGGAACACTTATACAGTGACCTGAAATGGAAGAAAATCAACTTGATACCTTTGGAGGAAGAGGTGAAGACTAAATTTCTTGATGGTTTGAGGCATGAGGACACATGTTTGGCATTGATTCCAAAGAAAAGTGATGGGCTGGAGATATAGAACCCCAGTGGAGAGAGTGAAGAATTTATAGAGTTGTTGATAGAGTATAAGGACATCATCTCAGACAATGTGTTAGATGGTTTACCAAAGGTCTGAAGTATTAGTCATCATATAGATCTAATATTGGAAGCTACTTTTCCAAACAAAGAAACACATTGGATGACACCAGTAAAGAATGCATAGTTGAACCAACAAATACAGGAGTTGTTGAAGAAAGGACTGCTTAGAGAAAGTTTGAGCCCATGTGTGGTACTTGTTGTGCTTGCACCAAAGAAGGATAGAGAATGGAGGATGTGTATAGATTTAAGATAAATTAATACGATTACCATCAAGTACCAATTCCCATTGCCAATGATGGATGACATTATGGACTATTTGAGTGGAGCAAGGCATTTCACAAAAAAATGATCTCAAAAGTGGATACCATTAGGTCAGGATCAGAGAAGGAGATGGATGGAAGACCACATTCAAGACAAATGAAGGATTATATGAGTGGCTAGTGATTCCTTTCGGATTGACCAATGCATTGAGCACTTTCATGAGATTGATGAACAAGGTATTGAAAAAGTTCTTGGGTAAATTTGTCATTGTTTACTTAGATGATATTTTGATTTTTAGTAAAACCAAAGAGGAATAATTATTGTACATCAGACAAACATTGTAGAGGTTACGAGAAGAAAATTTGTTGATACATATCAAGAAATGTAGCTTCATGAAGACAAAATTGGTATATTTGGGATTTGTTATTTCTATTGAAGGATTGAAAATGGATCCAGAGAAAGTGAAAGCAATTTTGTATTGGCCTAGCCCTACACTAGTAAATATTGGAGTTCAGTAAGATCCTTTCATGGACTGGCTAGTTTTTACCAGAAGTTTATCAAAAAAATTAGTAGCATTTGTAACCCCATGATAGAGACAATGAGAGGGGAAACTAAGGATTTCAAGTGGACGATCGAAGCACAAAAGAGTTTTGAATTGTTGAAGGAAAAGGTGATAGAGCAACCAGTGCTAGCACTACCTGATTTTGATAAATTCTTTCAAGTTGATTGTGATGTGAGTGGGAATGCAATAGGAGCAATATTGAGCTAAGAAGGATGACCTATAGCTTATTTTAGTGAGAAATTAAATGATGCTAGAAGAAGATACTTGGTCTATGATCAAGAATTTTATGCTATAATTCAATCTTCGAAGAAATGGAGACATTACCTACTACCTAAGGAGTTTGTGTTGTATATAAATCATCAATATTTGCAATATTTGAATATTCAAGGGAAGTTGAATCAGAGACATATGTGATGGGTTGAGTTCTTCCAACTCTGTTACACATTTGTGTTGAAGCATAGGAGTGGCAAGTCAAATAAGGTTGCATATGCATTGAGTACGAGAAGCAACTTGTTGACAAAAATAAGAGTACAAGTATTGGGATTTGCATAATTAAAGAATATGTATGAGGATGATGTAGATTTTGGTGAAGCATGGAGATCATGTAAAGAACCAGTAGTGACAAACCAGAGCCAATGGTTGGATTATTTCATTCAAGAAGGTATTTTATTTAGAGGAAGTTAGCTGTGTATATCAAGGAGTTCAATAAGAAAGAATTTGATCAAGGAGAAGCATAGTGGAGGTTTGGTAGGGAATTTTGGAATAGATAAGACAATCACCATAGTGAGTGAACACTATTTTTAGCCACAAATCTATAAGGATGTCAGGAAGTATGTTCAAAATTGTAGAATTTATCAAATTATAAGAGGAAGCAGGAAAAATACCAAATTGTATAAACCTTTGACAGTATCAAAGAAACCTTAAAAGATTTGAGCATGGATTTCATTCTGGGATTACCTAGAATATGAAGAGGACATGATTTAGTAATGGTAGTTGTGAATAGATTTTCCAAAATGACACATTTTATCCCATGTAAGAAAACCAACGATGTTGTGAATGTAGTTGATCTATTTTTCAAGGAGATTGTGAGATTGCATGGATTACCCAAGAGTATAGTTTTGGACAAAGACACCAAATTCATTGGATACCTCTAGAGGATATTGTGGAAGAAGATGAAAATAGATTTAAAGTTCAATTCAACATATCACCCACATATAGATGGACAAAGAGAATTAGTGAACAAAAGTTTGGGTAACCTATTGAGATGTTTGGTTGAAGACAAGGTAGGAATTTGGGATATATTTTTACCACAGGCAAAGTTCGCATACAATAATTTAGTAAACTAGAGTATAGGAATGACACCATTTCAAATTGTTACTAGAGTAAGTCCTCGAGGAGTTGTAGAGTTAAGAGACATTAATAGGGAGCATAAAATGAGTGAAGAAGTAGAAGAGCTTACAAATTTCATAGACACATTGCATAAACATGTCTGGAAGCATTTGGAGGACATGAATGAGAAGTATAAGGAGAAGGAAGATGAACACTAGAGATATAAGGAGTTTTTTGTTGGAGATAAATTGATGGTATATTTGAGGAAGGGGAGATTTCTAGTTCGCACATATAATAGGTTGAAGATGAGGAAGCTTGGACCATGCAAGACTAGATAAGGAAGTTTGATTTTGGAAATGCATATGAAGTGGAGTTACCAGAGACATTAGGTATATCGCCTATCTTCAATGTTGCAAAAATACATGAGTCTCATAATTTAAGAGAATAAAGTGGCAGTGGCCATGAAGCAGATTTGAAGGAGCACCTACCACATCAAGAACCAAAGGAGATTGAACAAGTTCTAGATACCACAACCGGGAGAAGTTCTAGGAACAAGCAGTACAAAGAATATTCAGTGAAATGGAGAGGTAGACCAATGGAGGATTCATCATGTATTTCGTAGGAAGAGGTGGAACACATTGGTTTTCCTCTTAGCCCTAGAAAGTGAGGGACTCACTTTTCTCCCAACCCCGGGTGTATGATGCATGAGCATCCTTGGTTATAAAGCAATCTTATATCAACCAGAAAAAGTTCTTCCTTGCCTTGCATTCAATAGTAGTAGCAATAGATTCATTCTAGATTATTTTCATTTAGCTACCAAAAGTTTTTGCTCCCAGAATTTCATTGCATTACCAGTCCAAGCATTTTGGGGCTGACTTGGCCTGAGTTTCTTATGGACCTATTCAGAGATTCACCAATTAAATCATATCTTGGGGTAGTCATCCACATTTGAGCATTCTTTGGGTTATTAACCCTTATGCCAGATGTAGACCTCTATTAGAGTAAGAGAAGCATATTTATAAGTATGGTTAAACCCATAAAAGTGGAAAAAAATGACCCCATACCAATTTTTTTTGTTTTTGGGGTTCGAATGAACCCTAGTTCATGTGAACTAGTTAAATGCAAGTTGCACCCCATCCCACCAAAAAAGAAATGAAAACCCCATTTTGAAAGGGGGTTCGAATGAACCCTAGTTCACTCAAACCCCTGGGGATTCGCTAGAAACCCCTTGGTTCTAGCAAACCCCCCTTTTCCCACCTCCCTGCTCTTTGGCACAAAAAAAACTAGAATTTTTTCCCTTCGAAGCTCAGGTTGAGGATGAAAATGGAGGACACTTCACAAACCTAACTAGAATAAGGGAGTCCTCGAAACGAGCTATCCAACAAATATAATTTTAATATATTTTGGTTTGATTATTTATTTGTTTTTTTAGTTTTATTAAACATAGGTTTTTCATAAAAAATGAAGGTCACTATTCTGCAAGTGGAAAAATAGCAGATTATAAAAAAAAATGGAAAATATGAGTGCACCAAAGATTGAAGTACTTGATCCAATAAAAAAAATTGAATTTTGATATATACAAAAAAGGTACGCATTATACAGTCACGCTATGTCTAAATTGTAATTGGTTTGACCTTGAAAGTTGATTAAAGAAAAAATACTCAATAAAAGACCATATAACCAAGTGGAAGCACTAGATATCGGAGTTCCAAATCTAAATTCAAAAGAATTATAATTTTATCCTTCATGGGAAAAAAGTTATATGTTATACGGTGTGTGTCACTTTTTAAAAATGTTGTTTTTGATAAAAACTAGTTTTTGTGGAAGATGAAAAAAGAAGTGCAATCTGATTCCAAAAATTTTGAAAAAATAATTTTTAGAATCTATAGACAAAATGTGATGAGACTCTAGTTTGCATCATCTTCAAATTCCTCATGATTTAGCTGCTATAGGTGCACGAATGTGAAGATTTAGTTAAAAAAAATATTTTAGTGTCCAGTTTGGCCAAAAATTGTAAACCACTATTGTGGGATCACCCGTATTGTAATAATTTGTGTATTATTAGTTAGTAATTTATCATTATTAGTTCCAATACATTTTCGCATAAACCCTTCAGGGGCATGTAAGAAGGCCTATTGATCGAACAGTTTATTGTAAGTCTTTGAGGCAAGGCCTATGAGTCTAGATACTCACCTAAGTGGCCAATTTGCATGTAAGCATTTGATATTAATAAAGATTCTTGATTTTGCATTAAGTTTTTTGTTTTTTCCGCTATGGTGACTCATTACTACATGATTCAAGTTGTTCCTTCTAGAACCCTACTACCGTGACTACACTAGAATGCCACCACTAAGACCATATAATTTCAACACTTTCTCACTAAGTTTGGAAACACTTTCTTTTTGTAATCTATCTTTTTTTTTACAACTACGATGTTAAATAAATCTTGTAGAACCTAGTTCATTATGAGTAGACCAGGCACATTAAGGTCCACATGTACTATATGAAAGAAATTATTCAATATTAGGAAATTGATCTTTACAACTCTCTAAATTCATTATAGGTTGCAAATAACTTCACCTAAAACTTTATACAAATAAATTTTCTTCACTTACAAGCTTTCCTAGGAGTGTAGGAGGCTTCACTAGGTGGAAAATATAAAAAATATGTGGCTAAAGTAAATTTTATTCTTGCATGTAGTGCAACGGGTAATAGGCATGAAATCCCTCCTCTTACATCATCAATATTGTGTGTACACATATTTTTCTATGTTTATTTGGGTCTTATTAGATTCAAAATAAGATTGAAGAACTTTATGTTTAAAAGAACTATACTGGGGGTTTGAGTAAAATGTTTGAGATGGTCATGCCCGACCAAGGATTATTACAAAGTTAATTGTCCTCTCTAGGTTGGTGATGGGATGATTATGAGTTTGTGGATGTCCTTTCTATATATCTACAATGAAAAGGAAGCAACTTGATAGAAGAAAGTAAATCATGCAATAGATTTTCTTAAGAGCATTGTAGATAATGAATCCCAAAACTATGTCAACTAAGGCTTCATTGATGATAAATATTATTTTGAAGAGGCACAAGGGTAATGAGTGATAGGATGGACCTTGTTTCTCTTTGGGTTCACTACTATAGCCAAATAAGGACTATATCTATGTATTTTATTGTATAAATGTAAAATAATTTCTCTATTTTATTTTTATCCCACCTTTTATAGTGGTTGAATGTAAATAATTCAATCCATGTTTCTACTTATTAATATAAAAGGGAGTGCTCCTCAAGGTCACATTTCACCAATCAAAACAAAATAGATCTTCAAATAAAAATAAAGAAAACAATGTAAATAAAATAAAATAATTCTTAAGTAAATAAAATAGCTCTAAACTAACATTTCTTGGGATTTTTAAAAATAGATATATTAAATAAGATATATATACTAGTTTACATCCCATAATTGAATTCTTCTTGACTATTTGTTAAGTAATATTGACACAAACAAAAAAAAGTGTTGATTTTAATGAACCAATAATGCTAAACATTGGTACAAATTATTGTGATATCACCCATATCATTGTTTGTTGATCTTAGCATTTATTTCTTTACATGTTTTAGTCCTTTTTATGACTCAATTATTGTATCTAGGTTAATTGATTGAGTGTTTTATTGTATATATTAGTCTAGATACCCCTTAGAAGGCTTTATTTTAGTCATCTTTAAATTTACATCATATTTAAATTCTTTACTATTTGTTTGTTAAAGTGATAAAATTTGTTCAACTTTATAAAAATATTATGACCTAAAATAGCTAAAAGGTAGGATACACATTATTATTATGCCACACATCAATTATAATGAGTATTATATTTAATGCTAACATAACAAACCGATAAGTAAATCCAAGGCTTCATGTAGGTAGAATAGATTTCAACAAGAATGATACACCTTCTTATTAAGATGATCATTTTTATTTATACATCAAACATCATACTAAATGATGATACCACATTTTAGAAACTTCATTTAGCTTAACTATCTTCAATACAATTTTTATTCAAGCTAGACTTATTTAAGTTTAAACATAACTATTTCTTTTTTGATCTAGCTTGTCATGTTTTTACGTTTATTGCTTCAGCTTGTTGATCTTGCGATGCTTAAACTCTGCATAAGTCTTACCATTGTATAAGGGAGGATTTTTCTCATCAATTAGCTCTTTTATGGGGCCGATAACTTTATTTGCAGGAGGAGTACAAAACACTGGCCATGACATTCTCACTTTATCTTTGCTCACCACACTACGATGTAAAACACTCTTGTACTTTCCATTGCTCAAAACCTGCACCATTTCTATTACCATGAGGAAAAATACAAAATTAAATACAAAGAAAAGAAGAGAGAAATGAAGAGAAAGAATTAAATAACCTCCAATTGGTCTCCAATGTGGACAATGATAGCATTAGGAACATATTCTGCACCAACCCAATGGCCTTCTTTGTAGACTTGTAGCCCTGGAACTTCATTGGGCACAAGAAGAGTCAATGCACTCATATCAGTATGAGGTTCTACTCCCAAAGCAAGTTCTGGTTGGGGACATTTTGGATAGTAATTTATTTTCATCTCCATCTCCAAATCCTCACCACCAAGTTCCTCTTTCATGGTGCACTCTTCTACACCAAGATAAAGAGACAAGGCTGAAAGCAACATATTCACCACTTCCAAAAGTGCTTTAGCATATTCATCATTCACCTCTCTGCAATAAAAAATATAAATATTGCATTCAAAATTATAAATCGTCTATTTTCAAAATTGAAATAACCTTCATTGCATAAATTCTAAATCTTAACCAACATAGATTCTTCCCAAAACACTTGGTTGAATGATATATTTTTATCAAAATTAATATAAACAAGTCAAACATATATTTAGAGCGCTGTAAAGAAGATATCTGAACTATTTTTTGTTCATTGTTGACCTTAAGTATGCGAGAATAGATGAATGTAACTGAGCAACACAGAGGTGAGGGACAAGTATGTCATGTCATTTAGAAAACAAGCGGTGATGAGTAAGTAAATGGAAAGAGAGGAGGAAGAAGTATACACGTAAGAGGAAGGATGGCGAGGCCAGGTTTTGAAGTCACGTCTGGAAGGAGGCCACAAAACATGGAAAAAGTAGTCAATCCACTCGAGCTTTCCATCAATGTTATGGGCCAGGCGGGTGCCATAGCTCCAAAACACCCGCAGCCGCGTTGTTGGCATAGCTCTCCTTTTCCTCCTAAGGAAGATCGAAGAACTCCTGCAGGCGTTGAATGAGTTCCTCAGAAATTCCGTGGTTCACCACTTGGAAAAGCCCCCATTCACAGGCCGCGCTTCCTATCTCGGCTGTGCTTTTCTCACGGAGGAGGCCAGGCCCGCTTAAGTTGGCCATATCTATGAGCGGAACCTGCACAGGAGGTCCGTCTATGTTACAACTGTGCATCTCATGTTCCGGCCTAATGAACTCATCTGGTATTCTCTCCACTGCACTCCCAGCCAGGCATTGCACTCTAACCGCCGCCATTCTGCCTCAGCTTCTTTATTTTATCGAATGCCTCAGCCCTGCCGTTTCCTTGGTTGATCAGATTATTTATATATAGAAAGTGGCCGGGCAGAATGTCGCGAAATAGAAGCATGAACCGCGGACCGGCTGCTGAGAAGTGAGACCGATTAAACACGTGACATCACCTACTCTTTTCGATAAAGTAGATACCGTACATAAGAGGGAGTGAGTTTGTACGGTCAGACGTAAATATGTAATATGTAATATCTTTTTAAATAAATCATATCCTCCCATATTACATATTTTTCACCTACTTGCAATACGGCTGGAAGAAATTAGGACAAGTCTGCACGGGTCCAGTTCGCACGTTGAGAGAAACGAGGAAGGCAGAGGCTTAAATATCGAAGTTTCCAAAGCCCTCGATTGATTTGATGTTTGCACGGCACACATGGATGGAGGCATAGCGGGGCATCCATACCCCGATGCATTCCTGGGCTGGTAGGCAGTGCCGTAGAAAAGAGGGCATAAATGCAGCCAGAAACGAATGTTGCAGTCAGTTTCATATCGCCTTTTTCACTTGTCAGACATGCGCAGAGATATGTTGCAGAGTACGCGAGAGAAGAAAGAGTTATTGCAAAACTTCGCATGGTATTTACTGCTGCCTTCAATCTCACCTAATACTTTCACCGCCACAATCCGATATTTCCTCCATACTTACCTTTTGTCATGAGATTTTTATTGCACAGGTGACCGCCGTTGAAATCAGAAGAGTTGCTCAATACTGATCAGCTCCGTCCAAGAGTTTTGGTAGATGTAAGTCATGTAGATTTGTCAACCAGTATATTAGGATTCAAGATCTCTGCACCAGTCATGATTGTTCCAATGGCTTTGCATAAGTTAGCCCATCCTGAAGGTATTTTTCCTAGAATCAATTTGTTGTTGATTTTTTAGCTTTTTGCTTATCAGACTTAGTCCAAACAACTTGGTCATGTCTGCTTTCTAACAGGGGAGCTAGCGACAGCAAGGGCTGCAACAGATGCTGATACAATAATGGTAAAATCAATATACAAGTTTCTAAGCCATTCTTGCTTTTGTTGAATTTATATTTGATGGTCCAGTGACTTGCAGAGAAGTTTGTCATCCGGGGTCAGTTTTTGAACACCACAGCACACATACTATATAGGTTAAAGTGCCACTATTTCCTTAATCACCTAGGTTGGTTGTTATACCCAGTCTTCAACATACTGACGTCATTACTCTGCAGATTGTTTCATTTTCCACGACTAACACTGTTGAGGAGATTGCAGCCACTGGTGATGCTGTTCGTTTTCTTTATGATGCCTCAAAAAATTACTGTCATAGTTTTTCAGGAATGTTGCTGGAGGAATTTGAAGATCCACCTCTGGAGTTTCTATGGTGTCTTTGGTGGTTTGGGCCACGCCTCCCACATGAAAGGCATGACGGCTTTGATAATCTTGGAAAAATTTGATAAAATGGTGGAGGATCGCAGTGGACTGGTGGATGCGTTAAAATGGTATCCTTCAGAATGGAGAATTGTTGTAGAACTCAAATTCCATGGACAAAAATCTGTGCAGAGGTTCAATTCTTGCTAGTATCAATGCCTCAATCTTTTCAATTCAGCAAATAGATTTTTCTTTGTGTAATTCTTTATCCTTTGCATGGGACTTGGTCTTAATAAAAAATCTTCTCCCTATCAAAGTTATGTGTACTTTGGATAGAGGAAAAGCAGTCCACTTTCTCACTGTTGTTGTCCTGTGTATGGCGAATTCTGTTGAATTGCCTCTGGTATTTTATTCTTTACCGGTCGCCGGGTTGGAGTGCGTGTGAAGTAACCTATAAAGAGTGACAAAGACAGGATTTAAATGGTCAGTTTCATCAAATAAATGCTTGTGATGAGATTGGGCGCGGTGCCGAAGAGAATTGCCTATATTGGCTCAAATAACGCAAGCAGGGGACGGTGTACACCAACAGAATGCAATCGCCCCATCCTCAAACTCTTCCACTAAACCAATTACATTTGTAGATTGTAATAATGGAATATCATTATTGTAATGGAATATCATTATTGTAGGTTGCAATCATACAATAGATTATTCAAATTTAAATATAATCTTGAATATTAACTTGAAAAATATGTCATATAATTTATACCAATATTTTATAAATTCATTGTAACTTATTACTTTTACATCAATATAATTTGAATTTTATATATACACATTAAAAATAACAAATTTTATTTATCTATGAGATATCACAATCATTTCTAATAGTATTTCAAATTTATAGGACCTTCAGTTTATACAACATCAAATTTGAAATATGCATTTTGATTTTTTTTTAATAGAAACAACTAGATTGCATAGATATCAACATTTCAAATAATTTACATTTGGAAGTAAGTTTAGATTTTTACATATATATATATAATTATGATATACTTAATTATAAGTAATTTAATATAATTATAGTTATATATTAATATACTATATCAATATATAATGGGTACACACATATAAATTCATTGCCTCTTCCAATCTCTATTTATCCCTCTCCCACTTTTTATCTCATTCCATATGTTCCTCTCTTTGTGTCACCCCATATCAATCCCTCTTTCTATCTCTCTTCTTTGACCTCTCCCTATTTCTCCATCTAGAAATTTTGATAGTGGGATAGTGGCAAAAGACACGATGAGTTTTCAACCATTGGATTTTTAGATGTTAATATAATCATACTCATTATTATATATAAAAAATTCTACTTAATAATTCATATGTTTTAATATAATGCAAATGATATATATTTATATAAAACAAATCAAATTATATTTAATATTATTCTAATATAATATATTTTGTATAATACAAATAACATTATATATAATATAATTGTATATATTATTTTCTATAATATCAATTATTAATTTATGTAGTACAAATTGAATAAACAATCTAATAGTTTAATTGATCTTCAAAAAGAGCTAGAGGGGAAGAAAAATATATATATCAAACGATAAACTCAAAATGAGGAGAAAGAGAGACAGAGAGATAGAAAGAGATAAAAACTAATAGAGAAATACAAAGATAGAGACAAACAAATATAGAGCTAGATAGATAAAGAAAGATAGACAAAAAGAGATGGACAAAGATCCATTCTTTATATTCCTCTCTATCTCTACCCCTATCTCTAACTCCTTATCTATCTCTTTGTCTTTATCTCTCTCTCTACCTCTATCTCTTTATCTCTTTATCTCCCTCTTCCTCTCTCATTCAATCTTCATCTCTACATTTATTTTCCTCTCTCCGCATTTTTCAACATGTCTTCCTCTCTTTATACATCCATATCTATTCCTCTCCCGCTTCTTAGACCTCTATATCTATATTTGTTTTTCTCTCTATCTCTATCTCTCCATATTTTTTCTTCCATCTCTCCTATTTGTATCTTGTTATCTCTCCATCTTTCTCTACCTCTATATATCACTTCACATCTCTATCTTTATCTTTCTATATCTCCCTCTCTCTTCTTCTAGATATATTTATCTCTTCCATATCTCTCTACCTCTATATCTCTCCCTCTCTCTACCTCTCTCTATATATAAATTCTCATCTCATCTTTATCTTTCTATCTCCCCCTTTCTCTTCCTCTATATATTTATCTCTTCCATCTCTATCTATCCTTGTTTTTATCTCTCCCTCTCTTTTTGTCCATCTCCATCTCCATCTCTATATCCTTATGTCTCTCTCATTCACCCACTCACTCTTTCTGCTCTCTCCCTCTCTCTCTTTTGCAAACATAACATGAGCCTATTAGCAATGGACCTTGTTTATCTTCCTAATTCAATTTTTTTGTAACAGTCATGTTTGGATCCCTATAAGTGGATGCATAGTTCACTTGAAGTTATCATTTCTCCATTAAGACCATTGTTGCACAAACAATGTCATTTGATAAATGACCTACCAATTGACCTCATGTACTTCAAAAATGAATGTAACAAAAAATAGACCAAAATTTTCCCTCATTGACCTTCCCTGCCTATTCGACGTACCCATTGCACACCAAGGTGCAATTGCTAGTTTTATGTTCGATTAAACTTAAGTGAGTTAGGTAGGTACATAGTGAGATGCTGGAGGGAAAAGTTCTAGAAGAGGGAGAGGAGTCATATTTGTGCAGGCTTCAATTGTTGTTATAGCACTTGTGTTTATAATACTTAGTCTTACCACATATTTATACTAGCAGTCAAATGCATAGGCATTCGACAATCAGACGATAGGGGTCTACCGTAAGTTGGTAAAGAGTGGGGAGCAAGGAAGGAAGTTGTTAATATTTGAAAGTATTAGAGAAAGTCAGAAAAAGGAAAGCATATTAATAATTGAATATGGAATAAGAGGAGGTAAACGAGGATAAGATTTTTTGAATATGAAGCAATTAATCATGAATATTTTTAATTACTAATAATTCTTTGAAAGTGATTTTAATTAATCACATTTGGTAAATTAAATACAATGTAAATTTTCAAATAATTAGTTTTCGTAGTAATAATAAGTTCTCTCCAAATTTGAAAATATGATATAATTTTATGTGTATTTTAGTTTAATAGAAAAGCATGTTTGATATGCTTTTGTACGTTAATCAGTAAATCAATTGATTATTATTTAATTATATTTAAATAATGCAATTCACGAGAGGTTAAGAACTATTTGCATAGTGGGGGAAAATGATCTTTGGATTTATACATCGATATTTCTTAGTGTGTAATTGATTATGAAAATAATCTTAAGGGAATGATGTTTGAATAAATTTTTTCTTAACAAATTAGTTGTGGAAAATTAAATACAATTTAAATTTTTAAATAAGTAGTTTGCTTACTAATAATCATTTTTTGTCAAAAATGTAAGCTATCATATAATAATGTAATTAGTCTTGTTACTAATAATCATTTTTCTTAATAAATTAGTTTTTGTATTATACTGTAATAGTTGTTAAGCTTAGATGCACATCTATATGTGATATTTTGTCTAGTTGATGAATCAATTGATTGATTATGATTTACTTATTGTAAGGTAGATATGAATACTAATAGATGGAAAACTTGAAGTTGTGGTTTAAATAACATAAACACCAAAGTTTCTCATTTGACAAGGTAGCCAAAATAGTTGACATCGTTATATTAGAATAATGAATATGGTCAACTGGCGTATCGAAAAACACCTACATTTTGTGTGGCATACTTTGAGTAAGTTGTATTGTTGAAAGAGCTATTATGGTGTGGGTTTGACAATAGACCATTGTTAAGATCATCGGCCTTGGATTCATTTTGTAGCAGGTTGGAGGGTTGTAAAACTATTGTGGCTCAAAATCTGTAAGTCATTTTTTATGGGTATTTTGTCAAAATTAGTAATTTATTGTTCATGTCTTTCGATGTTTGTTTTTTGTTTCTTTTTTATTTATAGATCATATTTTCTCAATTGAATACAATTGAAATTTGTAAAGTATTAGTTTTGTAAGTAATATTACGAAAATGATTTTTAAATAAATTTTTTCTTTATAAATCACATTTTCTGAATTCAATACAATTGAAATTTGTAAAGTATTAGTTTTCTTAATAATTATAATTTTTGTCCAAAATTTAAGGTATTATATATTTTTTGTTAATAGAGTGTATATTTGATGTTTTTGTATAGGCAAATTTCAATTGTTTGACTCATTAAAACATGGGAAAATGTCTCTTGTGTTCAGGAATAGGATTAAGTAGTTAGAAAGTGGCTACCAAATTATACATTATGTGCTATCTTCCTAAGATGAAATTAACAAGTACATTCTTTTGAAAAAGTGATTCAATTTGTATAGTTATGTGTTTTGGAAAAGTGATTCCATTAGTTTAGGTATAATGGTCATTAGGAGTGCCTTTTGCAAAATGTGATGATGTTATAAGTAGTATTAACTCCGTAATTATAGGATTCGAATGAAATGCATACTTTGTCAAGGTATGTTAATTGAATTAGAAGGTAGACATTGTTTGCAGGGAACATTAGAAAGATGTCACCAAATGTATACAACAATTTTTCTAGATATATATATGTAAGAATAAATGCATGGTGTTAAATGTAGAACTACAAAACCCATGCTTGTTTTTCTTCCTACCATAATGGCATAATGAGGGCGTATGGCTTATATCGAGAGCCCCAAGCAAGAGAAGAATGAAACTTGCATGAGAGATACCATGGAAATTCAACATACATTATTTTTTTAATTGAATTAGAAGGTAGGCTTTGTTTCGAGGCAATATGGAAAACACAATAGTAAATCTAAACAAGAATTTGTGCATATACATATATGTATGTAAGGGAAAAATGAATGATGTAAAATGGGAAACTAGAGCCGAACATAATGATTTTAACAATGGTTTGTTGCTAAAGCAACACCACACTCACTATTTGCACAATGCATCTTAATCAATCTAAAACCCTGCAACTTGATGTCATCAAGAACAATAAGCATCGAACAAAAGGCATGAACAATAAATAATGTGCTATCAAACCAACACCACAATGGCTCTCTCGACAATGCAACTTAATCAATATACTTTCTTGCACATTTCGTTGTGCATCAGTGTTAAACCCCTTCAACTTGGTATCAAAAGCAACAATAAATAGAGAACCAAAGACATGAACAATATATTAATCAAATAATGATTTATTTGACTTCCAAAAAGATGGTGTACTCAAGCCATTGGAATAAAAAAGGAAAGCATTAAAAGTAACTAAGTATATGTGCAGAACGATTGAAGACAATGGAAAAGTAAAAATAATTAATGGTATTTATGGTTGGTCGATTGAATCTATTTACTAAGATGGTAGCATTATATAGTTTGGAGAGGAAAACATTTTTTTGTGGAGCACCTGTGTTGAAGCGAATGTATACATAGCATTGAATTGAGAGAATCACCACGTGGAATATTTGACATGTATAGACCATAACACTTTTGGCCTACAAGGTGTGCAGTCAGAAATCTTATAAAACCCATGAAAAATTCCATAACTTATAATTTCATGACAATCGTCATGAATTTTAAAGACATGGAAAATGCCACAGATTTTATAACATTTTCCTACATACCTTGGAGGGAAAGATCGCTACTTTTTGTTCTTTATATCCACCATTTTAAATGAAGTATGTGACACACAAATATCTATCCAATGAAGAGCATATCTGATGATTATAACTATGCATATTTCCACCTACAAAAGGAAGATGGTCATTAACAAAGAATAGTTTTATTTTTTTGAATCACATAGCATGTCATTGAATTCCCCTAATTAGTGTACACAGAAAGTTATATTCTTGGCACAATCACATTTCATTGGAAAACAAATTAAGCAAAATAATTAATAATATTTAGAGTTGGTTAAAGAAATCTATTTATTGATAATACAAAATTTTTGTACTTACATGTCATGTTGTTGGTGTTCAAGAAGAGTGATCAACATTGGATGAACTTGTTGGAGTAGGAAAGAATATGAAATAGACAATTTACAATACAGTAATTCCCTTGTATGCCTATTGCTTCTGTGCAACATTATAAAGCAATAGATATATAGACATAGAATAAAATAGGTTAGCATTGTTTGTTGTAAACAAAAAAGAGATAAAATAGGAGATTTTGAATACATGGGATACTGGTAAACAATTGTGTATAAGTAATCTACTAAAAATGTTGGAAAGAGAGTTGTGGAAACAATGAAAAATACAATAAATAGAATAGAGAATGTTTTTTTGATGGGTAAGTGCATGTGAGAATTTGTGTCTATGTATATAAGCAACAACTAATATACGATGGTAGAATCCAAAAGCACTAAATCCATGCTTGTTGTCCTCCCTACCATATTGGCATCATGAAGCCTCATGGGCTCCAGCCAAACCCCTGAGCAAAAAGGTAAGTAAGGTCCATGGAAAATTTCAAGGACTCTTAGTGTATATGACACAAAAAAAAAACAAAGAAATTCTAAAACAACTATTGGAAGAGCACTTAAGAATCACAAGTAACTTGACATACACAATTTAAAATAGACTAATTTACTTCAATGTCTATTGTATTTGTGCAACATTAGAAAGGCGAAAATATAAATATAGAATAAAGTAGGTTAGCGTTATTTATCCATGTATATAAGGAGAAACACATATATTGACAATAAATTTCAAAACCAGTAAACCCACGCTCGTTGTCCTCCCTACCATATTGGCATCATGAAGCCTCATGGGCTCTAGCCAAGCCCCCGAGCAAGAAAAGTATATAAGATCCATGGAAAATCTCAAGGAATCTTACCATATATCACACAATAAGAAGAGTATAGACATTTAGAAACCACTATTGGAAAAACACTTTTGAATTACAAGTAAAAGATGGTCGGGCCAAGTTGTTCGAGCATGAAAGGATGTAGAAAAGAGAATTTACAACACAATAATTTTGTTGAATGTCTATTGTATCTATGCAACATTATAAAGTAAATAATATAGACACAGAGTAAAAGAGTTTAGAAATATTTGTTAAAAAATAGAAAGAGATAAAATGAAACATTTTGAATAAATGGCATGTTGGTGAATAGTTGTGTGTAAGAAATCTTTATTGTTATTTGTTTGTATTTTTGGAATTATACCCATTTTAGAGACTTGTAAGTCATAATCATTCTCTATGCATGGTTTTATCACAGTTTAATCTTGTCGTTGCCAACTTATATGGGTGGTGACTTGACCTACGTTCTTTAATGGCAATGTGGAACATGGCAATTATGCGGGTTGTTAGTGGTATGGTGTTGGTTCAATGGTAGAGTATTGTAAAAATCACTCGCTTTAGTAGAATGGAACAATAGACACCAGTCTCATGTACTACCAGGGAAAAATAGTGTGATGCTATGAATAGTTTGTTTGTCCGCTCAGAAGCACATGAGAGCAGTGTTTGGTTGCTATTCATAACCACATAGATTGATGTGTATTGCTTTAATGCAACATTAGAAAGGAAAAAATATACACATAGAATAAAATAGGTTAGCATTGTTTTTTGTAAAGAGAAAGAGATAAAATGGGAGATTTTGAATACATGGGATAGTGGCAAACAACTATGTATAAGTAATGCACTAAAAATTTTGAAAAAAGAGTTGTCGAAACAATGCCAAATACAATGAATAGAATAGAGTATGTTATTTTTATGGGAAAGTGCATGTGAGAATTTACGTGTCTATGAATATAAACAACAACAAATATACAATGGTAGAACCCAAAAGCACTAAACCTATAGTTGTCTTGATATATATGTGCGGTGACTAGAACATGCAAAAAGATGGGTGTTTTGAACCAAATTTTATAACATTGTACCATTTTTTGTGGGTTAAGAATTAGAGGGGGAAATGATATCCTAGTAAAGAGAAAGCATAATATGATTTGAAGAATGTTAGAACAAGATTGGTAAGTGGAATATATAGAAGAATGAAGAATAAAGGAAAGAATATAATAAAACATATTCACACAACACAAGTAATATATGTAGTTTAGTTTACTAAATGCGGTTGTAGCTTTAACTGCAAAAGATAGCAATAGTTGCATTGCATCTTATCTATTGAACTTTATATCTTTAGCTGATAGGCTATTTGTTTGAAGTTGCTATTTCCTAAGAAGACGACATTTAATTGTGCAGTATCTATAAAGCTTGAAACAGATGAGGGGAAAAGGATATCATGAAACATATTGATATAAGATTCAAGCTACACTATTTCATACTACATATTGAAAACAAATAGAGGAATTATATAACAGGTATTAGAATAACACTTATTTGATAGTAAATATCACAGAGAAAGAGGAAAATTGTATTGAGTGCCCTAGCATATAGACAGATACATATGCATGTATATATATATGCACTCAATTCCCTGATTGATATATAAAAATACCCGTATAGGCATATATATATATACATATATGTAGACAAAGATATACATACATATGTATATCTAAACAGGTTTGAATATTATGTTTATGTGTAATTATCTACACTGTGATTATATGTAGAGTTTAAAGTAGCATGTATAAGTGTTGTCTATGCTCTATAAAAATCACAACTATATAGTTATAGCATTGAGTCATATAGTATTGACATGTTGATAAGAACAAAACATTTAATTGTGCAGTATGTGTAACATATTGATAATGCCAGAATGGCTCTTCTAGCAATGCAACTGAAGCAATATATTTTATTGCATATTTTGTAGTACACTTCCCCACACTGTAACATTGAATATTGCATTTACTTTCTACTGCACGATTACACCACAATACATATATATACATATATACATATAGATATACATATACGGAAACATATATATACATGTACATATATATGCATATACATCTATACACATACATATATATACATGTACATATATAGATACATATATATATGCTTATATATACATATATATATATATACATGCATATATTGCAAAGTTGGGCTCCACTATTTACCATTATATAATATAGAGAAATAGGCGAGTTGTAAAAGAACTACCTGGGAAACATTGGAGAGCGACATACATCTGAATCTTAAGTATCATCTTAATACGTTTTATGAGTACATTACATAGACGGCTTGGCTTCTACCAATATGTTGCACATGATACTCTTTTTCTGTCATATGTTCAAAGCTTCCTATAACATACTGTTATTTGTCATTGTTCTTTTTCTTTGTAAGGTAAGAAAATGTATTGGCTAAGTTGCATTGTTGAAAGAGCTATTGCATTGTTCCTTGTGTATGAGGCTATTGTAAGAATAGTCATCCTTGACTTCATTCTATAAAAAAATTTGAGACTTTTGAAACTATTGTGCTATGAACTGTGTAAGTCATTTTACATGGGTATTTTGTATAAATCTTTTGTTCATCATATTGAATACCAAACAATGCAGCTTAAATTTCCAATTAAGCTTGTGGCGCTATATGCATTTTGCACAGATCATTGCATCATATAATTGTTGCATAACATAGAGGAAATAGGCACTACCTTGGGGAACTGGGTTTCAATAGTTGATTTGGGAAGTTGGAAGGATACACACATTTGTTGATGTTTATATAGTTTTGTTACAATTTCCCTAGTTTTCTATATGTAAAGATGGGTTGGGGGTGGTGGAGTTGGTGTGTTGGATAGGTGGAAGGTGAGTGGCAAGTTTTTTTTCGCACGAGGGTGGAGCTTACCAATTACATGGGTTGGGGGTTTGTGTTTGAAGTTTCTGTCAGGATTTTCGTTAGTCCAGCCGCATTTTGGATTTACCAGCGGCGAGGGTTTGTCACGTGGCATGGAGGCCACCATTTTTTTTGTGTGGTGATGTGGTTTGTTGGTAATTATGTGGGTTGGTGGTGGTCGAGAATGGTGTTGTGGATACGAGGAATGTGAATGGAAAGCATTTGTTCGTGCAGGGCCCAATGTTCCCTGTTGTTGCACGATGGCGACAAATGAAGTAAATGCAATATTGAATGGTGGTGTGTGGCAAAGTATACTTTATATTCAATGTTGCAATATGGGAAACTATACTTTGATGAATTTATCCTATTGAAAGGGTCATTGTGGTGTTGTTTTGGTAGTAGAAAATTGTTGAAATCATTACATATGGATCCATTTTTTAGCAGATTGGAGAATGTTACCATTGTAATAGGGAAGGTGAATGGCAAGTGTTTGTTGGTAGGAGCACAAATGCATTTTCTGGTTGGTGTACGAGGGTGGAGGCAGAAGTAAATGTTATATTGAATGTTGCCATGTGGGAAAGCACACTTTTATTAAGCTGTATTGTCAAAAGAGTCATTGTGGGGTGGGTGAATTGGATTTTCCGACATCGAGAATGCCGCAGCTGATAGGAACTTGTGTGATTTTTTTTGAGGTGACATGGAGCTTGGTAATTACATGGGTTGGCAACGGTGCAAGTGTGTGACTCAATATAGAGGAACTAAATTCTTGTGTATAATATTTAGTAACAAATAAGTGTTATTCTAATACTTTTCATACAATTTCTTTATTACAGTTTTATATATATATTTGTGTGTGTGTGTAGGAAGTGCAAATTGCATGGCTCCTGACTTCCCATGATATTGGCATCATGAAGCCTTGTTGGCCCCTAGAAAACTGTGAGCTACGTAAAGCATGAAACACCGACCACAAATGTGATGGTGTTTCATTCTATATCAGAGAATAGTGAAGTTGCTAAAAAATTTCTATGTTCCAATACATGTATTCATTTTGTTAGAGCTCTTTTGGCTCGAATAAATTTTTAGGAAAAGATAATGCCTCATAAAGAACTATAGAAAATTGAATTCCACAGATGAAGTACATGAAATTTTATTTAAAGGAAGAGAATAAAGAAACAACAAAGGTATAACTATATAGACATACCTGATTTTTGTATGTTTTGGAATGTATGTAACCTTATAGGAAGAAAAGCGGTAAGTGTACAACTTTGCTTTTCCTTGAAGGATGTCTAGCCCCGCAATAAGAGATGGGTTAATTCCATAAGCTAGTAAATTATAAATTTACAAAGCAAAACTATCAAAATATATATCTGTGGTTAGGTGTCTATGAAATGGCCAAAAAGGTAGAGGAAAAACAACTTACAACAAGAATGTACGTCTACGATGTAGTGAAGATTGTAGAACACAACACTTGTTGAACATCGAATTGGCGATCCAATGGAAGTGCATGGGAGGTTTTGATGATTCTGCACCCATCAACCAATGCAACTAAAGGAAAAAATGGAATAAATAGAAGACCATATATATGTCTGAAAGGAATACAAATAGAGAAAATTTCTATACATCAACATTATACATCTAGATATACATATACATATACATATACATATACATATACATATACATACACATACACATATATACATATTCATACATGTACATATACATATAAATATACATATACATATACATATAATTATACATATACCTACAAACATACTTTTTTCCCTTTCTTTATTGTTGCTAGTTATCTATGTGTAGGATTGGCGTTATAGTTATTACCATATGACCAGTTCTAGTTAAATGTTCTTTGTTTCTTCAAAAAAATATGGTTAGGGTCACTAATATTTTGACCTATTTGATTCTTCATGTACTTGGCACTAAATATTATAGACAAATAGAGAACACTTCTCAAGGGATTTTACTCACAACCTAGACCTTACCTCTTAAACAAACAATCTCCCTAAATGTTCCTCATTGGTGAATAAGCTTTGCAAAGAAATCATAAATTTACAATAATAGTTGTTATATAGTAAATGTCTTTTTAATAGGTTTTTCACACTTTCCTCTCTCAAATAGTAAATGTCTTCAATTGGGAAGCAAACAGTTATATAGATTGGTCTAGGCATGAGATAAGTTTATCTTTGGCCTACTTTTGATATTCATTAGACCTGGAAGCACATTTATATTTATATTTTTCATTAAATCTATATGTGGATGGAAACCAAGAACCAAGAGTGATTACCATTCAAAGAAACTTTAAATCAATTACAATGTCATTAAACTGATGGAATAAATAATTTAAGACTCCTGATTTTAGCATAATGAAAAAACTTATATGATTCATGTAGACTTGAAATGTGACATAAAAATTTTTACTCTCAATGATTAACCATATGTACAAAATATTTAATATATATTAAAATATATTGTCAAGTATTGTCTGTATAGAAAATATTTGAAATATATGTGGAAATAAATTGTTCAGTTGTCTTTCAAATTGTAATATGTGTAAAAAAATCATATACCCATCCAACTGATTGGAAAAATTCAAAAGAAACAATGAAAACAAAATTGATGCACCATGCTATAATAAAAAATATGGCAAGTCAATAAACATGCAAATATGTAGATGCAAACATAGGTATAAATTATGTCCATATTTCTGAAATAGATGTCTTAGCATCTTGTAGTCAACATTTAAAATTCAAAGCTATCATAAATGATCAGAAGTGCAAAAGAGTAGTCAAAGCGTAGGTTCACTAGTGGAGCCTTTTCCTAGAGCAGGAGTAGATATCTTCATTATGTATGCAAGCAATAGTTTACACTCTTCTTTGAAATCAACTTTCGTTGGTTTGGAAATCGTTGTTTTCAGTCGTTCATCTGAATTATATGTTTCTATTCTGATTAAATCTATAAAGTTATATGGTTTACAAACAAGGCCTTTAATAATAGCAACATGATTTTTTGTAAAGTCAGAGCTGTCTTGCAATGCATAGAGGTCTTTTGCTGGCATTTGCAACAAACCAGTTGTAGCTTCATCAAAAGTAACACACCAAAGGCTACTTGAATGGTCTTGCAACTTTAACTATAGAAGATAGTGATAGTTGCATTCCTCAATTTCCATCTGGCAATGATCACAAAACCAAACATCAACACAGGGGCGTGTGCATTTCCTTTTGCATTCTTTACCATTAACCAACAAAGGGCAAGTAGGGTAACAAAACGACTCAGTTTTTGCAGTTTGAATGGTTACTTTAAAAATGACTTCAATAGTTTCTCCCAAACAGAGGCAGTTGTTTAAGATAAATGCAATAGTAACTCTATCATTTGAAGGATGCAACCTCCGAGGTGCAGAATAAGTTGAAGCTACTTGGTCTACTTTAATTGGCCCCTTGGATCTAAGAGTGTTTGCCTTAGGAATAGAAGGGTTAATATGAAGGACTTTTCCTATTGATGTGTTGATAACTTTTCCATTAAAGTAGCCTACATGGCCACTACAGACAACAAGAATGAATATTTTGCTAGAAAGGTACATCTGGTGCAAGGTATCACCTTTTTCTTGCCAACTTGTGCCCCACAAATTAACATCAATGAAAGAAGTGAAGACATCATATAGTTTAATGGTTCGTCATATTGTTTCAAATCCTTTTCCCCTACGAATAGTTGAAATGTACCCAACATGCACTACAATGCCAATAATATCAATGAAGTTGTTATCACTATAGTTGCTTATTTCACTAACCGATACAAAAGTAGTTTTTTTTCTAAGAGGAATCTCATCCTCAAATTGTTTTATTGTTGATTTTTGATCCAAAAAAATCTCAAGATTACTATTTAATTTATTGAATCTTTTATTGGCTTCTTTAACCAATCCCCTCGATATTAAATAAGTAAACCCCATCTCAACTCGACCATAATGCAATTCAACAATATCATCAAAACAAGTAATACATATTTATGTCCCCTCCACATCTATAATGTCAAAACTAAACAATTACCCTTCACCTCTTTGTTTCTAGAAATGATGCATCTCCCTAATATGTGTTACATGCCCTTTCACTGTCCAAACATTTTGATAAATGTTTAAAGCTTTAATAGGGCTGACCTTTGGAGGGTTGTTTTGTTTTTTAGGGGACACCTACAGACCAAATTTAGGAGCCCGTTTAGAAGGAGAAGGTGAGTTAGACACCAACATTTACTCTTCTTTTTGCTTGAACAAATACCTAGGGGCCCCAATAATTTGGAAATCAAGCATAATTACAACTTAGTTGGACATGATTAAGGCCCTGGAAAAGAAGCAAAATGATTTGTTGGACAAATTATATGAGGCAGAAACAAAAGAGAGGATTTTTTAACATATACAACAAACAACACAACCACCTTGAATCTTGGATATTCCTATAGATGTCATGTTTTAAACATACAAGGGACCCTATTTTCAAGGAACTCGTAAACAACATATCATTTCATTTGGAAGGGAGAGTTCCTATTTGGAAATGGTGGCCATCAGACAACACAACCTTGTATCACTCAACCTGCCCTTCATCACCACCAAATTTTTTGAAGGACAAAAGTTGAAGGACCAGAGAGGGAACAAAATCACTGACATTGATGGAATGAATTGCAAATGGAGTCAAAGTCAGATCTTTCTTTGTAGCCTACAAACACAAGTGTAATCAAGCAAAATGCACATCATCACACCAAATGAATAAAATGAGCAAGGAAAATGAAGGCTGAAAAGGGATACATTTTTTATGTGCTCTAAAAGATCAATGCATGTCTACTTTCATGTCTATATCCTCTACTAGGGACAACTATATATGTATACACCTAAATGTTAGTTAAGCAACAACAACAAGAAAGGTAGGAAACAATAAGAGCAAGCTTCAAGTAGGTACAATGAAAAAGGAAGGAAAAATTACATAATTAGAGTCTGTAGGCTACTAGATGACATCCTCAAAGCTGGACTCTGCTGCATTAGGTATACAATTTGACACCAAAACAATCACCAAATCATTTTTTTGGGGGATCTGGAGACGCATCCACGGACCCCAACTCTGCAGAAATAGTTCTAGAATCCTTTAAAGGAAAGGAATCTTCCAATCATAGTTGACTCATTCACAACTCTATACCACAGTAAAAAATCAAAGATTAATGTATTCCAACATTCAATACCAACTAGTGGAGAACTTAGAATGGATACAATATTCTTGCTATATTTGTATAAATGCCTATAGTCAAGCATTTGTATATATTGCTACTTGCTACTTAATCTTTATTAATAGAAACAATGGAATATAGAACAACAAGAATAGAAATACTTAAATACATATAACAGTTCAATTTTGGCTCTGTCTAGACATTTTGGGAAACACAAATAAGCAGAGATACATATATCCATATGTACACATGTATCTATTTATCCATATTACAAAAATATATCTAAATGATAATATTTTCCATCCAAAAAAATTAAGCATGATAAAGATTAATTTTTTTTAAAGTTTACAAAACAATCCTAGTTACAAGAACAATAAAATACTCTGCCATTGGTAGCTTCAAATAGATGAGTGGAAAACAATATCATGAAATTTATTGATAGTTAAACAGATGAGGGCAGAAGAATATCATGAAACATGTTGATAGAAGACAACCAGTCTATGTAATAGCTGCCTTGTAAATTCTAGTTCCATAATTTTTTGCGCAATACTTATTCACCAATGATAAAAATTTACGAATATCTTCTGTTGAAGAGACAAGCTCCACATTGTCATTATCAAGTGTGGGAAACTCTTCTATATTTGAAGAATTTTACAATAGTCTGCTATCAAACCAACACTACAATGGCTATTTCAACAATCCAACCCAACCAATATATTTTCTCACACATTTTGTAGTATACTTTCACATACACACACATATATATACATACATATATGTATATGTACATTCATACATATACATGTATGTATACATATATACATATTATAGAGAAAAACACAAATTCTAATAGGATTATTAGGGAAACAGTGAAGAACCACACAAGTTAACATAGGAGGGATTACAGTATATATATGGATATGTAGAGGGTTTCTTATTTTTCTGAAGTTTCCAATGTGATTTTTGTTAGCCAAACCATGAATAGGATGTGTTGTACAATAGTTGTTCCAAAATTTCTCTATTGCTCTATAATATTTAATTCCACCCTATACAAGTTGCATTTTCTGTATAATGTGCAAGGAAGTACATTGATTAAGTTGCATTGTCGAAAGAGCCATTGTGGTTGCAATTTGCTATTAAACCAGCAGGGACCACACATCTGAGGCAGTGCTCTGCTACGAAACCAACACAACAATGTCACTTTCAACAATGCAACCTAGTCAATATATTATCCACAAAAATTTTCCAAATGGATAACAGAAGGCACAAGCTACCATAATCAAGAGTTTCTTATGGCAGGAGTTGAAACAGATGAGAAAGAAAGAACATATATATAACACTACAATGGCCACTTGAACAATGCAACTTAATCAAAGTATACTTTTCCACACTACAATATTCAATATTTCATTTACTTCATCATCCCCCATTAGACAACAACAACAGAATGCATTAATCCCCGTAGAAGCAAACACTTACCATTCACCTTTCCGTGTATCAAGGTCACCACCTCCACAACCACCAAACCACATAATATATGTATACATATATACATACATATGTATATATATAGACATCCATACATACATACACACACACACAAATATACATATACATATATATATATATACACATGTGTACACATATACATATATACATATCTAGACACATACCTACACTCTGTGCATCTTGGGTGCTATACACATTTTGTACAATTAGCCCATTTGAATCCCTCTAATTGATTTCACTTCAAATCCTTACAAAGAGGACACTGTAGATTGTGAATGGCCACGTAATTTATTCTTCCCTTTGCCTATATTGATTTGCAGAATCATTAAGCTACCATGGTTTTCATTTTACTTTGATGCCCACCTTCTCTATAGCTTGCTAACAAATAGAGGAATTGTATAACATCAGCTGCATTATCTGCCATTGAGTATTATAAGGAAAATGGGGATATTGTAACATAACTATTAGTAAAACATACATACATATATTTATCCATACATACATATATATATAGGTGGAAGTAGACATTATATATATATATATGCATACATACATACATATATACACATATACATATATACATATCTAGACACATATCTACACTCTGTGCATCTTTGGTTCTATACACATTTTGTACAATTAGCCCCTTCAAATCCCTCTAATTGATTTCACTTCAAATCCTTACAAAGAGGATATTGTAGATTGTGAATGGCCATGCAATTTATTCTTCCCTTTGCCTATATAGATATGTAGAATCATTGAGCTGCCATGGTTTTCATTTTACTTTGATGCCCACCTTCTTTGTAGTCTGCTAACAATTAGAGGAATTGTATAACAACAACCGCATTATCTGCTATTGAGTATTATAGGGAAAATGGGAATATTGTAACAAAACTATTAGTAAATTTATCCATACATACATATATATAGAGGTGGAAGTAGACATGCATTGATCTTTTGAAAGACTTGAAAATATATTTTCCTTAATCATTCTATGTATGTGTTGTGGTGATGTGTCTTTTCCTTGATTGCACTTGTTTAAAAAAATATATATATAGATATGCTTCCAGCGCTAATAAATATAAAGCTAGGAAAGAGATAAAAATATATCGTACCTAGAAAAATCTATATAACAATTCACTTTCCAATGTAGAATCCAAGCAGCATTATTCGACACTCAATATTATAGGAAAATATCGAAAGGATAAAAAATGTATCAAAAATACATTTACTATGTAACACCGGGCAAACTAATTCATGTATATACAATTGTATATATATGTTTGTGTGTATATATATATGGGTGAAAGCAAGAAGTTGGGTACACAGAGGGGAAATTTTGGGAAAAAGAAATTCGCATGAAATGCGTATGGGTTTTCAAAAAATGCATACACGTTACGTATCGGGTACCCGAGCCTAAATCCAAACGCGAATTTGTTCAGCTTCGAGTATGCTAACTAAAAATGCGTATGCGTTATGAAACAT
>VDFB02271358.1:532098329-532119223 GCA_007258455.2 Sequoia sempervirens
TATGAGGTGCAAATTAGCACATCTGAGAAAATTTTGGTAGAATGTCATGATGAAAAAATGATGGTCTATATTGCGTTCTTAGTCAATAGATAAAGAAAATGTTTTGCCATCATGCTAATAGTTGATGATTAACTGATAACTTTGCTTCATCGATTAGAAGACAAAGAGTAAATGCCTGATAGGACTATTGATAAATTTGTTTCCTGCGATAGAAAACAAGTCGTAAATAATTGATATGAATCTTGATAAATTTGCTTTCTGCGATAGAAAACAAATAGTAAATGATTGATGTGAAAATATATTTGCATTTATGTTCGAAATACAAATAGAATGATGTTTTGATTGTGTGATATGGGGCACTAATATGGGTCACTCACATGATAGGGGTAACTTGATATGATAGAGCACATGCTAGGAGTCTTTGGTATGAGTCTGATTAGTTGTCATTGTGATGATAATAGGAGGTGTTTGACAACCTCCAGAGTAGAGAGCGGTTCCCGATATGTTGGGATCGGATAGGAGAGTTGACTCCTCCAGAGGTACAATGGATAGGTGCTTATGGACTGGGATCTCTGTTGACTATCCTATGAGGGATTCGAGTGAACAAGGGACTGCTGACTGCATTAGCAGAGAGGTGGCATTCCAATCATAACACATTTCATTTGCCGACGGGTGAGATGACTGTGACACCTAAGGATGTATACAGGATTCTAGGGATTCCTGTGGTAGGTGCCCTTGTGGTTTATGACCACAAGGAGATAGGTGGGACTGAGGCATTGAGGAGGATCTATGGTGATGCATCCATAGCCAGATATTGGGTGCCATGGGTGGATTTCAGCAGGTATCCCACCTTAGTTGCTATGTTGGCGGCATTTATTGGAGGCTTCCTTGGATCGAACCATCAGTCAAAGGGATTTTTATTTGGGTGGGGGAGGATGCTAGAGTGGATGGTGACTCAGCCATAGAGGTATTCTCGGGGGAGCTACATTTTAGCGCATCTGTACCATGATCTACATCAGGTGGTCTACCGAGGGTCGACAAGTTTGGCTAGCACTGTGACTTTGCTCTAGATCTGGGTGTGGGAGCATATTGCAGTGATGAGGCAAGAGTGTGCTAGGGAAAGGCTACCAGGGTGGCCATACGTGGAGGCATATTCATGTGCACTTGTCTAGCCCAAGCTGGGCAAGTTGGAGTACTGGCGACGGGTGCTTGACAATGTGGACTCAGTGATATGGAGACCATATACAGACTATGAGCCTTAGGACACAGATCACTTCGAGATGAAATTTGTTTGTATACCCTGGTATTTGATAGGATGAACTCCGTTCATTATTGAGAGATTTTTAGCCTTGTGGGTTCAGAGACAGTGTGGTTTTACACAGGGTATGCCACAGGGCGTTGCTCATTATGGGCGGTGCAAGGATGATCCTGGATGGGGGCATTGCATTGTATATCAGGTATGGGCATATAGGCCAGAGGTTATAGATGTAGGCATGTTAGATGAGTACCTAGAGTATTTCCATACTCATCGATTTCCATGGTTTACATGTCTGGATGAGCCAGGGCCTATTGCAGTGGTACAGTAGCTAGTGGCAGGGGGACAGGAGGGTGTGGTTGGTGGAGAGTAGGTAGGTGGTGGCGGAGAGGAGGAGGGTGTGGCTGGAGATGAGGAGGAGGATGATAGAGAGGAGGGTGACAGTGATGATGACAGCTCAGATGGTGGGGATGATGGGGGAGATGACGGAGGGGAGGCAGAGAGGTTAGTGAGGCAGAGGATGGACAGCTTAGCTAGTGCCCAGGTTGTTCAGAGGGCCAAATCAAGTGGTAGACCATGGATGGTCATTAGGATGTCCTCTTCTTCTCAGTAGACACAAGTAGCCACCTTGCAGGCCCAGGTGTAGACTATTCAGGGGCAGTTAGGTCAGGCAAAGAGTTTGATAGCACAGTTACAGGCACAGCTTGCACAAGCACACACTTAGGTTCCAGCACCAGTGCAGGTAGTTCAGCCTTCCCCAAACCCAGAGATAGCCCAGTTGATGGTAGAGAGGGATGCATTCAGACAGAGGGTAGTGGAGGCTGAGGGTGTAGCTCAGAGGCTCATGGGCACTGTAGAGAGTGCCTCGTTATGGGATGCCATTGTAGAGGGCATGGAGATGGTGAGGGAGGCGGAGTATTACCATCTGAGATACGAGGAGTTATGTCTACCTGAGCATAGAGAGCCATTCCCACAGTCCCACATGAGGACCAGAAGCAAATCTTAGACATGTACACAGAGCCTAGGGGTTACCGAACCTCGGCAGGATCCTGATGCAGGTACCAGTAAGAGGCCACCTCCTTTTGGACCAGCTCCATCAGGGGCATCAACCAGCTAGCCTTTTCATGTATATCATTTTTAGAGCCTGTATATGCCATTTTTTTATCATATCCCATGTATTTCTCTTTGGAATTGTGTAGTTTCTTTGGACATTGGACATTTGTATCATTTTTGTGAGTGTTGATATGCAGTGGCGATGATTTTTGATGATGTGATGTCCATTTATGAGATGATTTATATGATGTGTATCATGTATTTATTTCTATATGTTATGGATGTGGTATGCATTTTAATGATTTGATGACTAACATGATATGCATGATGATTTTGGTATGATATGTTTATGATGATGATTGACGATGCGTATTAATGATGTCATGCAAGTGGATGACTTATGATGTGATTGTGAAAATATGTCATGGAATATTTGTATGAAAAAAAATGTTATGTGGAAAATGATATGAAGATGTTTGTATGGAATGTTTGTTTTTTGGATTTTCAAATGTAAATAAATAATGATGATATGATGGAAAATGAATGTTGTGTTTATGATATGCATTATGAATTTGTAATATGAATGGATATGAAAATGATAGGATGAGATGAATATAATGCAATAAATGATAAAAAATGAAATGGTTAATGATAATGAGATGTATGATAAGATGATAAATGATATGTTGTGAAATGTATTGATGATGTGATGAAATGATAAACGATAATGAGTAGAAACAATAATGTAATGATATATTAATGAAATAATATGATAGAGGATGATGACATGAAATGATGATGTAATGATGAATGATAAATGAAATGGAAATGTTAAATGAAATGATATGATAAATGATAAGTGAAATGATATAATGATAATGAAAATGAAATGAGAGATGATAAGTGAAATGAAATGGTAATGATAAGTGAAATGAAAAAATGATAATGAAATGACGAATGATAAGTGAAATGATAAAATGATGATGAAATGGTATGATAAATGATAAGTGAAATGATAAATAAATGATATGATAAATGATAAATGAAATGATAAAATGATAAATAAATGATAGAATGATAATGAAAATGAAATGAGAGATGATAAGTGAAATGAAATCGAAATGATTAATGATATGCAATGAAATGAAAGATAATGATAATGAAATGACGAATGATAAGTGAAATGAAATTGAAATGATTAATGATATGCAATGAAATGAAAGATAATGATAATGAAATGACAAATGATAAGTGAAATGATAAAATGATGATGAAATGGTATGATAAATTATAAGTGAAATGATAAAATGATAATGAAATGATATGATAAATGATGTGAAATAATTATGAAATGATAATGGAAAATGGTAAATGATAAATGGTAGGACCTAGATGAGATGATAATGAAGATGAAATGATAACGAAGTGAGAGGTGATAATGAAACAAATGTCTGAATGATCTCCACAAATAGTCCAAAGAGACATGACAGTCATTGACGTTATTGTTAGCCCTTTAAAAACTCTGATGCAAATCTGGTATGTAGATATATGTACACTGATCTAAAATGAAATGCAACTAAAATGAAGTAAACCAATCATTAAGCCTTTTGGTAGCTTTCTTGGATCATCATAGAGCATTAAATGTTGGAAGTATGTACAAGCATCAGAGGGGAAATTAGCACCAATGATGACCTGAGTACAACTTTCATGATTTTGATATAGCAAGCGAACACAAGCATCGAGATATAATTGAACCAAGATGACCTAAGCATTTATTGCATAAACAGACAAAGACTAACCATCGTCTGATGCAAATGTGGAACTGTCATCAATGATATTGCTTTGGAAATCATGTCTCGTGACATATTTGCAACAGATAGATAGTTAACTTCAAGACAACAAACAAAGAAAAATCATCCTCTTTCCTTGCCACTCTAGTTCAGTACATCATCAAGTGTACTCAAGAGACATGATATCAAAATTTAAACAACTATTGTTCAAAATGAAAAACTGTTATTCCAAACATTATTCAGATTTTAGATCATCCAGATATAAATCATGATATGGTACTTGCTGAAAACTATTGTGACACAGATCGATGATTGGATAGTTTTCTCATGTGATTTTATTTGGTTGTTTGTTTTCGTGATTTGATTTGATGTCCTTTGTCTAGTTGTTTTTTGAAAGTTGACTGCCCCCAGTATGTCAACGTTTGCCCCCAGTATTGACACAACTTGCTGGAATGAATATGTACAATAATCAAGCCATGGTAAGGCATTATCGTTCTAGGAAAATGATGATAGCATGATGCTGGTATGAACCTAAGATGATGGGAAGATGTACGGAAGGGAAAGCTAAAAATCCAAGTGCAGAATATAAACTAATAGATGGAGAGTTACAAATAGCATCTGTTTTCCAGATTTTCACTATTTTTTTTTATTGTATTTTTCATATCAATAGACTGCCTGTTGTCAGGTTTTCACCCTATGACCTTTTTTTTTTTTTTTTACACGTTACCAAGATGCCTGTTTGCCAGGTTTTCACTAGGGGAACCATTTTTTTAGGACTTTTTCTGTTGTTTTTGGATTTTCTTTAGGACTTTTTCTGCTGTTTTTGGATTTATTCAGGACTTTTTATATTGTTTTTGAATTTTTTCAGGACTTTTTCTACTGTTTTTGAATTTCTTTAGGACTTTTTCTACTGTTTTTGGATTTCTTCAGGACTTTTTCTGTTGATGATAACTACTTCTACTTCATACATAATACTTTTTTAGGTGCATGTTGTTAATGGGTTCATCAAACAGGTCCCCTTCTTACGTTGATAGTTTGTATGCTCCTGAACCATAGACAGCGATAACCACATAAGGACCTAGCCAATTTGGTTCAAATTTTCCTTTCTTTTCTCTGTCTTGCTGATTTCGTGGGTTTTCTTTCAGAACCAGATCACCCACCTGAAAGGTACGTGGCTTTACTTTGTGGTTGTAACTGTGAGACATCATCTGTTGGTATGCTTTCAAATGGTCAACTGCTCTTTGTCTCTTTTCATCTAGGAGTTCTAGTTCTTGGAGTCGGGAAACTCTGTATTCATCATCTGTTGTGAGACCTTTTAGTGATACTCTGAGTGATGGGATTTCAACTTCTAGAGGAAGGATGGCTTCTGCTCCATAGACAAGAGCAAATGGTGTTGCTCCCATTGGCGTGCGGACACTGGTTCTGTAAGCCCATAAGGCGGGATTGAGTTGAACATGCCAATCTTTCCCTGCATCATTCACAGTCTTCTTCAAGATTTTCAAGATTGTTTTATTTGAGGCCTCTGCTTGGCCATTTCCTTGTGGATAGTAAGGTGTTGAATATCTGTGCTGAATGTGAAATCTCTCACAAAGTTCATCCACATCCTGATTCTTAAAAGGTCATCCATTTTTAATAATGGAGTTGGGAATGCCATACCGACAAATGATATAGTTCAGTATAAACGATGATATTTGTTTGCTGGTGGCTTTAGTCAGAGGTACTGCCTCAATCCATTTGGTAAAATATTTTGTGGCTGTGATGATGAACATATGCCCATTTGATGATGAAGAATGTATCTTACCTACTAGATCTAACCCCCATTGGGAAAATGGCCAGGTTGGCATGAATAGTTGTAGTTCTTGTGCAGGAGTATGAATGAAATTCCCATGAATCTGGCATTTTGAGCATGTTTTCACAAAAGTGAAAGATTCTCCATTGTAGACCAATAGTAACCCATTCTAATCAGTTTCTTAGATAAGATCAGTCCACTCGAATGAGTACCACAAAGTCCACTTTGTAAACTTCTTGTAAAGCTTTGTCAGATTCGTCACGTTCAAGACATCGAAGCAAAGTACCATCAAGACCACGTCGATAAAGGGTGATAAGGGTGTAGCGAGAACATTGGAGGATAAAATTTCACTTTTGGTTATGGGATAAGTTAGGTGGTAAAATGTCATCTTTTAGGTAGGCACAAATTTTTTCATACCAAGGTGAATCGGATCCTACCAAGTGGCAAATGTTTGGCTTTTGGGTGTGTCATAGGCAGGTGTAAATGATTGTTCCACGAAACTCATAGTGAGTCTAAGTTTTTGGAAGCTACAACAATGATGCGATCGTAGCCATGGCGTCAGCTGCTTTGTTATCAAGCCTTGGAATTTGTGTGAATTTGACATCCACAAAGTACTTCTTGAAGTCATCGACCATCTTTTTATATGGCAACAGTTTATCATCTTTGGTCTGATATTCATCATTGATCTGATAAATGACCAACTGTGAGTCGCCATACACTTGTAGTTCTGTAATCCTCCATTCCAATGCAATCTTTAGTCCCGTGATTAATGCTTCATATTTAGCTATGTTGTTGGTGCATGGAAACATCAGCCTATATGATCGAGGAATGGTGTTCCCTTGAGGGGTGACAAAAGTATGCCTGCCTCCGATCCATGTTGAGTGAAAGAACCATCAAAATATAAGGACCATGGTTGTTTGGATTCGGCAGTAAAGACATCAACATCTGGAAATTCAATGTGTAGAGGATGGTCTGTTTGCAGTGGTGCTTCAGCTAGTTGATCAGCGATAACTTGTCCTTTGATTGCCTTGCAATTAATATAATGGATGTCAAACTCACTCAGAATCATTACCCATTTTGCTAACCTTCTGTCAATGATGCTTTGCTTAACAAATATTTGAGTGGATCAATCTTTGAAACCAAATTGATCGTATGAGTTAACATGTAATGCCAAATTTCTGTGAAGCAAAGACTACTACTAGACAAGCCTTCTCGACGGTAGTGTAGCTGAGCTCATGACTTGTGAGTGTTCTACTGATATAATAAATTGCACGTTCTTTTCCTGTGGAGTCTTCTTGCACTAGCAATGCACCCAAGGATGTTTCTGTTGCTGCAATATATAAGATCAATGGTTTGTCCGGATTCGGTGGTACTAGAACTGGTGGAGTCATTAAGTATTGTTTGATTTGTTGAAAATCCAATTCACACTTGTCATCCCACTTGAAAGGAACATTCTTATGCAGTAGATGGGTGAATGGTAGACTCTTGTCAGCTAGTTGTGCAATGAATCTGCGGATAGACTGAAGTCGTCCCTGTAATGATCTTAATTGACTGATGTTCTTTGGGGGAGGCATTTCCATGATCACCTAAACTTTAGCAGGATCTACTTCAATTCCTTTTTCTAACACGATATACCCTAAGAGCTTTCTAGATGTGACCCCAAAGACACATTTCTTGGGATTGAGACAACTTTGAATTTCTCCAGTCTTGCAAATATCTTGGACAATATTTTATGTCCTTCTTCTGGTGTATGATTTTTCCAAGATATCATCTACATAATCTTCCATGAATGTGTGCATCATGTCATGAAAATTGTGTCATGGCTCTTTGGTAGGTAGCCCTAGCATTTTTGAGACCAAAAGGCATGACATTCCAACAGTAAGTTCCCCATGGACATGTGAAAGCTATTTTCTCTGGTCTTCATGTGCAATCTTGATTTGGTTGTAACCAGAAAAACCATCCATTAATGAATACATGGCATGGCCAGTTGTCAAATCAACTATAGTGTCAATACTTGGAATTGGAAGTCATCCTTAGGACATGCTTTATTAAGATCTCAAATCTGTAACACTCGACACTTTTATCTAGCTTGGATACAGAACAATGTTGGAGATCCAATCTACATAATCGATCGATCTTATGAAGCCCACATCAAGGAGTTTTCTTAGTTCTTCTTTAACTAATAATGCCACATGGGGGTGCATCTTTCTGAGTTTTTGTTTGACAGGCTTAACCCCTGGTTTGATGGACAAGTGATGCATGATAAGGTCAAGATCATGACCGGGCATGTCCGTGTAAGACCAAGAAAAGTTGACTTGATTTGTTTTTAGAAATTCCATGAACTCTGGTATTTCTTTTTCTATCATTGATGTAGCTAACTGTAAAATCCTTGGTTTATCTGAAGTTTCAAGATCGACGAGATTTGTAGGCTCAATCAAAATAGGTGATCTCTCATGATAATGCTCTGGGAGAGTGTCAAGATTCCCATCATCTGGTGCCTTAAAAAGGTTTTCACCATCCGATACGCTCTTTATTTTATCTTTTGTTTGATCTAATACTGCCAGATTCTAGTTTTCACCATTAGATCTTTTGTTTTTAATTTTATTTTTGCAGTTGGGAGAATTGACACCCTCCTAGTCAAAGACTTAGTGCTAAAAATCGCTAGTGGAACAATCATTTACTTCCTCTGTGGAAAGGAAGTTTACAATAGCTTCATCACTTGGAAACATTGGTATGTTGATAGGTTCAAATGAATCCCAATCAATGAGATCAAGATAAATCAAAGGTATAGGGTCATTGGGTTGCATGAAATCAGCTATGGTTATGGTCATAATGAATTTGATCGTAGGATCCAAGGTATGAGGTAAGTCAACCATGGTATTGTCCTCATGATAATCTTGTTCGTTTAGATCTGGCTTAGTATCACTAGAATCATAGTGACTTTGTAGTTTAGACTCTCTTGGTTGGGTCTCTGAACCTTGACCTTCGATTAGAGTTGGGGCATACTAGTGTATTATATCAACCTCTTTATCCCTCCAGAACTCATAATTGTAAATGGTATCCCATTCATATTCAGCAGAGTCTGTGTCAGAATTGTTATCCAAGAAGTTTTGAACCGTTGCCATGCATGCTTCTCATGAATTTGAGCCTTCTTGTAACGCGAAGAAAGTGCCATGCAGATGTTTGGATGTGCTTTCTTTGGAGTGAGTATCATAACCTAATCCAATTGTCTCTTTTGCGGCGAGTCTTCTTAGGTGAATAGGTTCAACTACTCCTTCTTTCCTTTTTTTGATAGGACCTTTATCATAACCCATCTTCTGGATGATTGAATACCCTTTTCCATATTGTCTGTGGGTAATTTGACATTACAAACTGCTTCATCTTCATCTTTATAGAGCCATTTTAGAATTTTTGTATCCTCAGGATCTTCCACGGGGAATTTCTCTTTGATGAATTGTCCATTAAACTTTGTGATTGGCTCTATTGGTGATTGGTTTGATGTTGATGCTGCTAATACTTGATGTTCTATGATAGACGGTTGTCCATGTGATCGAGGCGATATAGGTAAATTGGCAAGACAAAAAGAATATTCTCTGACTCCATGGTCTTTGAATTTCAATTTCTTATCAAAACTATTGGTTAATTGACTGAATAGTGTGTCAATCTTTAGAGAAGTACAAGCATGAGCTTATCGATTGTTAGGAACCAAAGTATCTTGACTGGCTTTTATGTTGGCACAAGTTTGAATGTTGGAATTATCAGCTAATATCATGATTTCCTATCCATCATAAGGGAACTTTAAACATTGATGATAGGTTGATGGGACAACTTGCATTTCGTGGATCCAAGGATGATCCAACAAGATGTTGCATGCCCGATCACAATCCAATACTTGGTAGAAAGTATTTTTGATAACAAGACTCACTCTGATTGGCAGCATGATTAGACCCTTGGATGCTCTTTCTTCATCATCATAAGCTTTAATGGTGATCTTTCTTCTGAAATCAATGGAGTCCTCAGAAAATCCTAAGGCTTTAACCAATTTCATGGTATAGATATTGAGACCAACACCTCCATCTATTAGAACCCGTCTAACATGAAACTTATGGACCATGACTTCTAAGTACAATGATGAGTTGTGGGGATGAGTTATGGAAATGTCATCTTTTTTAGAGAATGAGAGGCAATTGGGTGAGGACAAGTGTCCTACCATGGCTTGAAATTGGTCCACATCCAAATCAGTGGATACAGTTGTTTCAAAGAGGGCTTTTTCAAGAATTTCCTTATGCACTGGGGAAATTTTTAAGAGCTCAAAGATAGAGATTTGAGCAGGAGTTTTCCGAAGTTGGTTGACCAAATCATATGAATGTTGAGGTGGAGGTTCAGTGGATTTCGAGGAGGTGCCCTTTAAGACAACCTTAGCTTGCGCCCTCATTGTTGCATTAACTTCTCGATATTCCATCTTCTTGTTGACTTTGATGACATTTACCTGCTCATCGTCTATGTAGAGATGGTTGATTATATGATCATCATTGACATGATTCACATTTTTTTCAGAAGACTCACCCTTTTGATAGTTGGGCAAAGGGATGTGAAATGCTTGGTGGTCTGCGTTTGATTGTTGATGTCCTACTATAATGATGTCATTGTCGATTAAGTCTTGAATGGAATTCTTCAATGCTTGACAGTTATTTGTGTGATGACCTTTACAGTGATGATAGTCACAATAGTATGCCTCATTCCATGATGGAGGTTTTACACTGGGTTCATAGTTTCATTGAGGTGGCAGAGTAATGACATTTTTGGCCATCAACTCTTTGAACGTGGATTCTAAAGATTGACCCAATGAAGTGTAAATTCTTCTATTTGAGAAGAATGAAAATCATTGTGGAGTTGTATTTGAGGTATTCCCTAAGGAGTTGTTATTGTTATTGGTTCCTCGGTAACCTTAATTTTTGGTAGTCCCTTGATTTGGCGTAGAGTTTTGATTCACATTGTTTCTCAGAGGAGAATTGTTTCCTTGATTTGCTATCGAGTTGACATTGTTGTTGTGCTGAGTATCTAGAATACCAAGGACAAATGGCTTGGTCGAGACTTGATTTGCATCAACCACACCATCTTTCACCACATTTTTGTTGTGAGTCCAAAATTTAGACTTGTCCTGATTATTGTGATGATTGTATGAGCTAGGATTGTCTTTGTCAAGTTTTATTGTTCCTCTTTTGACCAATGCACCTTCAAAGGTTATAGCATCTTCGATTAGTTTCTCAAAAGAGGTAGGACAATGCAAATTTAAATGATAGCTCATCTCTAAATTCAAGCTGTTTATGAAGGTAACCATCTTTTTCTTTTTAGGAATAGGATGCGGATATCTGGAAAACATTCTTCTCCATCTTTGAAGAAAAGTAATGAAAGATTCACCAGGTTTTTGTGCAACTTTACAAAGATCTATCATGGTGATCTGATGTTGTATGTTGTAGGCATATTGTGATATGAATAAGTTGATTAATTCTTCAAATGTTCTGACAGGAGGTGTAATCTTTGATAGCCATTCCATAGAGTGAACTCCAAGGCTCCTAGGAAACAATCACATCAAGTAAGTGTCTTCATGAGCGAATTCTAATGTCATGTTTCAGAAATCTCTAACATGATCGATTGGATCCAATTTCCCATTATAGCAATCAAATTTTTGAATTTCACAATGTTTGGGAAATAGAATCATGTTGAGGCTTCGATCGAAAGGATAAGGACAAATGTCCTCAAAAGTATATTTCTTTGTGGTGGTTCCCCCTTGTAACTCTTTAACTTGTCCTTGAAGTGCTTTGATTTGTTGAGTCAAAGCACTAAGATCAGATGGGGGTTTTTCTTTAGGTTTGTTCTTCAAAATATTAGTATTAAAGTCATATGGCAATTTAGCTCCTTGGTCAGCTAGATAGAGGAAATATTTTTCTTTATTGCATTGCAAGATCTTTTCTATGGCATTGTAAAATTTGGGATCTTGCTCAGCTTCTCTAAGGTGGCATTCATCCTCATGTTCATCATCACTATCGACAGTAGTATTGTTTATGGCTTTGTACTTGTGGAAGGGATTTTCTTCTCTGTTAGCCATGTTGTTGTTGAAAAGTGAATTACGACTCATAATGTAGAGAGGATTACTAGTTTCATCTTCTTCTTGAGTGTTTTGAGTATGAATTTCTTGTTGGTTTTCCTCCCTCGATTTGATGTATTGAGATCTTGTGAAGATAGGCATGTGATTTTGAAGAAATCTTCTAAACTTAGATCACAGTTTTGATGAGTGCGACAATGATGCTATTTTGATCTGATAAGATGGGAATCTTATGATATGATCAAAGATGTTTCCTAATTATGGATTATGGCTTTTGATGATGAAGGATGTCAGAATCCTATTGGGGAGGTTGAATCAATAATCAGAAAGTTTGTTTTGGAAGATGCACTCTTAAAGATTCAATCTTTGTTTTTGAAGGAAGAATTCGAGATCACTGGAGGATTTGACTAGGATGTGAGGGATACTCAATAGAAGGTTGTGGTATATTGTCAAACTCAAGAGGTTGATTAAGATTATGCCGTTGAGATAGAGCTAATCTTTGATAATAAACTCGAGATTCCAAGGGATCTACAACATACTCGTCAGTGAACCCCCTAACGAAGTCTTGGTATCTATAAAGAAATCCATGGAAATGAAGCAAGACGTGAAGAATTTTGTACAAAAATTTTCTTCTTTGCAATGAATTCTTGTACCTTAATTGTTTCTTGGGTTTCTTGATTCTAGTGGAAATTGATTTCTTGAAAAACTTTGTTGATTTCGACTTCCTAAGCATGAGTACAAATATTGAGAATGTTACTGGACCAAAGATATGAATGGATTTTGAAAGGTTTCAATTATTTTTCTTCACATTCATTTCAGATGATCTTTTATCTGAGTTAATGTAATGGAAGACACAACAATCATTCTGAAAAATAGGTTTTTTTAAAACCCTATACTAACATCAAGTGTTTGATCGAGAAAATGTTTTTCAGCAAGTGTTTTCATAGGTTTAGCACATGAAAGACAATTCAAGCAGACTCACTCTTAATAGTCAAAAGGTCATCATAGCAATCATAGCCCAAATCTTAGAACTACGTCGACTCACACAGCCATGTCACCCCCGAAAGGGCACCCGTGTTTTTGTATTTTCCAGGTACGTACTCAGAGTGACGAAAGTGGATACCGGATCCCCTGAGTAAACAATCCTTGGCAGTTATATGCTGAGTATCTTGGGGGCAGATTCTTCCCTCCCCTTGCACTATGATTGAAATAATGTCTGGATACTAACACAGCTGGCTTTCTACACTATGGTTCGTGGTCAAGGTTTCCATTCGGCATGACAATAGATAAACTCCCTCAGGAGACCTCCCAATCTTTAGAACAAAGATTTTAGGGATGGTTATCTTGCTCATTGCCGTTGAATATGGGTTTCCCCAAAATTCACTTTTGATTATAGTGGGTTGGAAAACTTGGCTTTGGTTTTTCCCACTTAGGTCGTTCCCGTAGGGTGAGTACTTTTTCCCACTATAGCAGGCCTTCTAAAGGATTTAATAAAGCATAAATTTGCATGAAATTGAAAAGGCAAGTCTGGTATTTTGATCATCTAGTTAAGGGGAGAGCATAGAACTATTGCCATAGACAAAGCAAACAAATGTTCTTTTTAAATTCCAAATCACAATGATCTAATCTAAGTGAAGATATTGCTTCACCAAAAACAAGTTTGTCCAATTTTAACTGCAAAAATCATTGTATGGTGTCTATCCTAGATTGGTTCATTTTAAGTTCCATGCCTATCCTAGGATTGATCAGTTTTATCTAGATGTGACTATCCTAGGGTTGCTTCTTTTTAACCAGAGAAAATTCTGTTTGTGGAATGCATCAGACTCAAAATTCTATTTTTTTGTTACAACCAGATGCGTAGAAACAGACCTTAAATTTGCCAAAACAAAACTTCTAAGTGCTAAAACAGACCTTAGATGCACCGAAACAGAACTTATAAGCACTAAAATAGACCTTAGATGTGCCACAAAAATTTCCTAAATGCGCTAAAACAATCCTTAAAAGTGCTAAATAACATAGAGCTATAGACAAATGGACCCAAGATGCGCAGAAATAGACAACCAATGCACTCAATCATACCTTAAAAGCACTAAAATAGTCATTAAATGCGCCATTTTAATAAACACAAAGATGAAATGTACTAAATGTGCTATTATGTCCCTCGTAAGCGCTAAAAGAACCCTCAAAAGTGCCAAAACAGTCCCTAAATGCGCTAGAACACCTGCGAAAATAGAAAGAAATTACAGTCCCAGAAGCACTGCGGAAAGTCTCAAATGCGCTAAAACGCAAGATTTTTCCAAATGCCGAACTCAGAACGTGGAAACCTACTAGAAAACTCTACAAGAAAATATTAAAATCATGGCATAGGCCCCACGGTGGGTGCCAATTTATGTGTGTGTGAAATATGTGATCAATCTAAATTAAATTCAACAACACAATCAATAAAACATTAAATCAAAAGAAGCTAAAAGAAAAATAAAAATAAGCAAACTCTTATGGCAGCTTCTCCGAAGTCGTCTTATTGCTCTCTATCTCCAGTGTTTCGTCTTTGCTCAAGTTGCTCTCAGATTTGGAATGCCAAGCTCAACGAAGCAGGCTACTAAAGAATGAGATTAAGAATGCATATTATGCTAAATGCAAGATTATGCTATGATGAGAATTGAAATGCTAAAATTGCAAGAATGTAAGTGTATGTTGTATTCGTTCTGTGTTGTAACCAATGCTTGGATTTGCACGTGCATTTATAGAGTTTTTTGAAGATTTCAATTGGTCGGGTTGGTCAACGGCTGTGATAATTCCTGATAGATCAAACGGTTGAAGATAGATGAGATTAAAGAGAAAATAGAAGAAAACGAATAAAGCCAGATTTTTCCATTTTAATGGAAGAGATAAGATGAGATGATTTAAAAATCATCTTTTTAGAAGAAAAAAATGGAAAGATTATGATAAGATAAATAATGAATTATCTAATTCAATTATTTATTTATGAGTGCATGTTGATTTTTCTTAAATAAATAAATATTTAAGATTTTGAGGAAATCAGAAGATTTCATAATTAAACAGAATATCTAATTATGATTTGAAGAAAGCAGATCTTTAATTAAATAAAATATTTAATTAAATTTGAAAGAATGAAATTAATTAAATAAAAGTATTTAATTAATTAGAGGAAAGTTTTTAAAATAGAAAGAAAGAGATATTTAAATTTAATTAAAAAGATTTAATTAAATTCAAAAGATGATAATTAACTTAAATAAATAAAAATATATTTATTTAATTTAATCAAGTAGAATGTGGTATAATTAAATAAAATAGATTTATTTAATTATGGTGGGAGAATAAAATGAATGAATACTATAATTAAATTTGATTAAATTTAATTATGTATAGAAGACTTTTAGAGGAATTAATTAAATAATAAATATTTAATTAAATGTCAGGAATGACCAATTTTATGCATATATAGGTTATATTCATATCGTTGATTACATTGCACAAAACATACTATAACTACATAAATATCAAATGGTGACAATTGTCTATGCTACCACATTTTTCATACATGTCTACCAAAGCATTTTATCAAATAGTTCATTGCCTTGTTGCTATGGCTAAAAGCTTAAAACAGGTGCTTTTGAACAAGTTATGGATGCTTGGAAAAAATCTATTGAAGCATAATAGTAAGCAATAACATAGACAAGGCAGTGAACTATTTCAAAAAATGCCTCAAAGAAATGTGGTCTCATGGTGATGGAATGCCATGAAAATCCATAGAAATTTGTTTGTCATGGCATTCATTATGGCATTCCATCACCATGAGACCACACATTTCTTTGAAGCATTTTTTCAAATAGTTCACTACCTTTTCTATGCTACCACATTTTTCATACATGTCTACCAAAGCATTTTATCAAATAGTTCAACGCCTTCATGCTATGGCTAAAAACCTAAAATAGGTGCTTTCAAACAAGCTATGGATACCAAAGCATAATAGTAAGCAACAACATAGACAAGGTAGTGAATTGTTTTTAAAAATGCCTAAAAGAAATGTAGTCTCACGGTGATAGAATTCAATGACAATCCGTAGCAATTTGCTTGTCATGGCATTCCATCACCATGAGACTACATTTCTTTGAGACATTTTTTTCAAGCAGTTCACTGCCTTGTCTATGCTACTGCATTTTTCATACATGTCTACCAAATCATTTTATCAAACAGTTCATTGCCTTGTTGCTATGGCTAAAAGCCTAAAATAGGTGCTTTCAAACAAGCTATGGATGCTTGAAAAAATCTATCAAAGCATAATAGTAACCAACAAGCCATGGTCTCGTGGTTTTTTTTGTGCGAAAATTAGGTCAATTTTATTCATGTTTTTTTGCAGATTTTAAACATGTTTTTTGGCTATTTTCTAGTTTGAAACGGAAAATAATCATTGACCAAAAATTCATTGATTTTTTCATAAAATTGGGGAAAAAATATTCTAGAGCTTGCATATTTTTTAAAAATCGTGATTAATCGGGAATTTTTGCAGATTTATGCTTCTATGGACTACAATCTATTCAACATTAATTTCCACCATAAAGTAATTACATGCCTATTTGCTTTAAACATTCAAGCAATGATAATACTGCACATGACATTGGAATGCAGCCTGGTGAGGGTGGAGCACAACCTGCAGATGAAGGTCATGGTGTGCATCCCAGTACTTTAGAGCATGTAGAGTGTGATCAACATGTTGAGCATGATCAAGCTAGAAAGATCGGGGAACATGATGTGGCCCCATCGGGTAAAGAGGACCACTCTAAAGTTCTTTTAAACATATTTAATTGCAATTGGTGTATTAATTAATGTAACCTTTCATGTTTCAACTCTAGAGCATGTAGGCGTGATCAACATGTTGAGCATAATCAGGCTAGAGAAGATCAGGAACATGATGTGGCCCCATCAGGTAAAGAGGACCACTCTCATGTTCTCTTAAACATATTTAATTTCAATTGGTGTATTAATTAATGTAACCTTTTGTGTTTCAACGCAGATCAAGATTTAGAGGGTGTTCAGCATGTTGAACATGGTCTATAACAAAAGTTCAGGAACATGATGTGGACCCTTCAGGTAAAGAGAACCACTCTAATGTTCTTTTAATTAATGAAATACTTGTAACAATAATAAAAACATATTAGTTTAACATTTCTTTCTTATTGCAGCAGACCCCCCTTGAGGTGGTGTCCGTCATGAGGGCGACTAGGCATACATTAAGATCACGAGGAGAGGGAGAAAACTAAAGGGGGGACAGATATTGATTTAGAAAATGATACTCCACTTCAGCTTTATGTAGCTTTCAAAAAGAAACAAAAAAAAAAGTGATTATAATCATATCATGAAAACCATATTTTTGATAGCATTGTAAAAACTGAAAGAATGAATATTATATGTAAGTGAATGAATGTGAATATGTTAATTAATGAATGTTATATGTTAATGAATGAATGTTATATGTTATTAATGGATGAATGAATGTTATATGTTATTAATGGATGAATGGATGAATGTTATATGTTATTAATGGATGAATGAATGAATGTTATATGTTATTAATGGATGAATGAATGATCAATTCTATATGATTGGGTATGGGGAATTGAGAGTGATGTGAGGGGGAGGGGGGGCAGAGAGGCCAAATGAGCTTCCACCACCATGTGGTTGGCCCTATTAAGTAGAGAATATTAAACTATTCTAGAAACAAAGAGAAGATCAATAAGGTAATGCACTTTTCAATATAAGAAATGCATCATTTGAAGCATCAAACCAATATGCAAAGATGAAAGAAAGTGCTAACTTTTCACTATGGTAGCAGAAAAATGATTCTTTATACCCTGAATCCATGCTCTGCATCATAATTTTAAGTTGTTTCCATTCCAATGTTCTGACTTTAGTTTCTTTGTATGGCTTTATATGAATACCACATTGTGTTGTGTGTGGATTTGGTTTCAAAGCTCTGTTTCTTCTACTTTTAGTGGTGACATAACTCTAAAATTTGACTTTTGTGCATAATAGGTTAGTGGAAAAATTGACAGCTCTGAAGGGTTTAGAGGCTCGATTGGGATAGATACACGGATATTTGGATCTTGTTGTTGATGGGAGGCTTCAACTTAACCATGAAATTTTGTACCATCTGCAGGTATGCAAAAGTTTCTCTACTTACATTCATTCTTGATCATAAATGTTGTAAATGATATTAATGCTTCAAACTTAAGATTCGTTTCATTGTTATAATGATCAAAATGTTATACTTTGTTATACATTCAAGCATTCTCTTGCCCCCTACCCTTTGCTCTCTCCCCCCTCCTTTTAAGAATTTTCTTTGTCATACAAGATTCACATTTCTATCTCATTTACACAAATTTATCTGAAGTGCTAGGAGTGAATAAAGATATGTAAAAGATGATGGATTATGTCTAAACAACAATTTTCCATCTTATAGCTAATTAAATCCTTAATATTTCAATAGTTTAGAGCTCAAATAAAATAATTGCCCAAGATTTGAATACGAAGGGATGCAACTTGATTGATCTCTCACCGATGGTACATTTCAACGATTTTAAAAAAAAAAATTGCATTGTTTCATCAAAATTTTGATGAACATAATTGACGAATCAACAAAAAGGTCTAACAAAGTTGCTATAGCTGTGACGAAGGATTCATCGTAACTCCTTGTACCTTTCGTCATAATTGGGATGAATATCACTAATGAATCATAGAAAAAGGTCTGACGAATTTGTTTAGCTATAATGAAGGCTTCATTGTCACTCCTTTCCCTTTTCATCGCAATGATGAACCACATAAAAGGTCTGATGAAGTTGCTCAACTGCGACGAAGGCTTCGTTGTAAATACTTTCCCATTTCGTTGAGCTGACGACAAAATTCTGGTGTTCTTTCGACACCAATTTTGTTGATATTTCAATGACCATCTAAGCCATTTTATGATGCCGACATTCGATGAATCTATGTTGTTTTTTCGACATTTAATTCGTTGTCAGGCTTGCACCAAAAAAACATTGACGAAAATGTTTTTGCTAGGTTTTGGGCGCCCCAGGAGAGAACAGGTGCCCAATATTTCAAGGGGTAAAATAGATTCGTTGCTACTCTGAAAAAGATTTGGTGAACACCAATGAACGTCCATCAAAAAATGGTGTCAAATTTAGTAGTGAAATGACCCTTCTAGGGGGTCCACCTAGGAATATATAGGCCTCCCAGGGCCCATTTTTCCTAGAGTTTGTGGCCTATCAGTTTCTCTTGAATTTACCACACCAACTTGGGGGAAAACTCAGGAGGGGGCATATAGTCACCTCTTAATCATATTTTTCTTCTGACTCGATGACTTTTTCTTGATCATTCTTCTATTTGTTGTAGCTTTTGAGTTTTGCAGGTTAAAGTCTTGAGCAAATTTTCACAACCATTTTGTCACTATTTGTTGAGATCAAATGCTAGGGGAACCTTCAATATCGGTTAGCTTGACTTCAATGGTCTCTATGGTCCCTTTTTCTTGGCATGCAAATCTGTACAATTCAAAATTCAAGTGAAAATTTTCTTCTCTATTTTAGTGAGGCTAATTTTTTCCAAAATCAAGCCCACTAAAGTGGGGGAAAAATATAATGTCATACAATTGCACCTAGGGTCAATTCCACTTTTTTGCACCTAGAATTTATGACATCCTAAGGCATTAATGACAAAAATCCCATGAGTCAATTCTGACTCCATGCTGATTTGTAATAGGGCAATAGAAGCCTAATGACATGTTTCCCAAAAATCAAGGTTCTGGATGCCTGGACGATGCCTAGGCATCTACATGGCGCACTAGTGTCTTGGCATTTTTCTGAGTTTGAAATAGGGAATCTAGAATCCTGAATCTTTTGACACATGTCCTAGTAGTTGGTTTTTGAATGAAACAACTCTTTTCACCCTTACATGTATTAAAAACCTCTTTCTTGCTCTAATTTGGGCTTGGAAGTAATTCATTCAAGTTCTCTTTTTATTTTCTGCAGTCTTGAGTTCTCTTCATCTTTGATAGGAGCACTCAATGGTAAATCCATGTGCTCCGGAGAGGGTCTTGAACTATGGGTAATGCTCTCTCTCTTTCACGTTCCTTCCTTATTTACTCATTTACTATATCTCATGGTGCAGGTTCTACTCCTGAGCAATTTTTGTTTTCACTACACGATTTTTCTACTTCATTTACACTCCCTTCCAACTTGGTTTTCTGTGGACATGGGAACACCAAAATGGGGGTTTGACTAAGGAAAACCCCTATATAGCCACCTAACATTTTCCCCCTTGTTCTTATGTGTGTAGGTGTGAAGAGGAGCTTGGAGTGAAGAGTTGAACTTCTTGCAAGAGGTAAGCTCCCTCTGAATCCCCTTATGCTTGTTATAGATTTTTAGCTTCCTATTTGTTTATTTCACTCGGTACATTCTAAACCTGAGCTTAGAAGTGAAACTTGGTTTTGTCTGCTTGAGTTCATGAGCCCTCTGTTGCTTAGCACGCCAGCACACCTTTTAGATGATAGCGCACCACGCTAGCATCCTAAAACCATGCTACTATATTTTTTCCAAGAGCTTGCTTGTCTAAGGTAGAAATCTCGAGGTTTCACTCTCTTAGAATTTGAAATAACTTTCTCTGAAACACAACTTAAGGTATGCTCTTCTTAGATTTTCATTGAATTGCTTATGTTGAGGTCTATAAGGGTAGTTCGTTCAGTGTGATCTCTTGAGAATAAAGGGACCCGTGTGTAGCGAATCCCTCTTATATCACATGTATTTATACACACACACACACACACACATATATATATGCATATATATGTATGTATGTATATATATATGTATGTATGTATATGTATATATA
>VDFB02271358.1:532119323-532138561 GCA_007258455.2 Sequoia sempervirens
GTATGTCATGATCCTGCCGACCGACGATTCTTCGCCGTTATTTCGACGTTTACTTTTTCGTCGTCCTTGCGACGAAAAAACAGCGACGAAAAATTTTTGGCCATTGCGTCGCTCTTCCGACAGAGATTTGTCGAACGACCGACGAACGACCGTCGGAAAATGGTGTCAAATCCTGTAGTGACAAGATAGTCATTCAAAATATCAATGTCAAAATTGGTCAAAATCAGACAGCACAGTCCAATCAATCATACAGTCAACATCACTCAACTTTCCAAAACATATTAGTCAAAACAATGTTAGTCTCGTCACTCTTTGGTCCTCTTCAAGATGTGTCCTCGGATTTGGACCTCATCAAAATGTCCTTTTCCTTTTTCAGGATGTGTCCTTCCTGACAATAGGCCCCATCAAACTGTCAACATCGTCAAACTGGCAGAACTCTTAAACTGTCAAAATTGTCAAACCGACAAGAAATCAATCTTTGGCAAACAAACATTGGCAAACAAAAAAAAATGGTTGTTAATCTTTCTGGTCTATCTTGTCTTATGTTTTGACTATCTTGGCTATTTTGTCTTATATTTTTACTATCTTGTCTTTTTGGTCATGTTACTGGCTACCTCGAGGATGTCTCATGAAGGATTTAGAGGTGCGATAACATCTGCTAGCCTATTTTATTTTCTTTGACTATTGTCTGTGGATTGTCTTGACAAAAAGACTCGGGCAACTTCGACCTTAGTATGAGTTAGGACATTCGTTGTCTGTGACTGTCTATTTTTCAAATGGATGACCTTGCACACCTTGGTCTACGTCATATCATGGTGTTTGTTGTCCATTTGTGTCATTTTTACCACCCAATGATGATTAAGAGCAATAAATATTAAAGTCCTATGGCAATGTTTTGAAGGATTTGGTCTAGGAACTAACATGCATCTTCTTTAGTCTTGTCATCTTCTCTCTCATCTCATATAGGCATTGCATCCATATCATCATCCATATCTTTTGCACTAACATTTCTTTGTCTCTTCATATTCTAGTCTTCTCATTAATTTTGAGAGCACACCCATGTTCTTGGAACCTATCTATCCTCTCGAGGGGGCATATCGCAACTCTCCTCGTCATTCTTCCTCATCTTATTTTGCACTGGGGCATATTTTCGACTTATCTTCTTTGTCACAACACAAGTGGCATTATGACAAAGAGGGGCAAATGTAGACACCTAAAAATGACCTAGGCCTGCGAGCACTATTTTACCACTTTTCATCCTAGCATAATTATGACACTTTAATTATGTTTCTAACCCATCTTCAACTATTAATTAAATAATTCACAATTATTTAATTAATTCAGGGTCTTCTATTCTTCCTGATTATTAAATAAAATCATATTTATTTAATGCGTCACTAATTATCTAAAGTCAAATCATAATTAAATAAAGTTCTCATTTTATTTAATTAATCTTTGTCATTAATGTCCTCCTGATTATCAAATAAATATATTTTAATATATTTATTCAATATGTCACTAATTCCTAAATCCTCTCTTTTAATTAAATAGATTTGCTAATTTATTTAATTAATTAACCACTTCTTCTAAATTAAATAATTATTTTTAATTATTTAATTGTTGTGTGTGACACTTCTTTATTTTTAAATAAAACAATTTATTTAAAAATGTCTCACATAGTTAACTGGTTCTTCTTTTAGTAATTAATTTCAAAAATCAATTCCTCCTTATCTCACAAAATCCAAATTTTGAATTAGTTTAATTCAAAATGGAAATATTCTTATACAAATCAAGTAATTTCTAAAATTGCTGATTTTCTAAAATCCCATCTTATTATCTTCTGATTTTTGCTAATTTCATCTCAACTGTCACATTTATTCTTGATTTAATTTATTTAATTAAATCTTATTCACACATTTGGGCATTTTTCCCTAACCCTAATTGAGAGTTGCCATTTTGAATCTTAACCATTGATTCTAGGGCATTTTCTCAATCTCTCATCTCATCCGTCCGTGCAAAATTGCATTTTCTATAAAATGACAATTTTGCTCTCATTTCAAGAATCTTCATCTTGAATTTCTAAAAATCATTTTAGATTCCTTGTTTATTGTCATTTCTTGCATTCTAGCCATTAGTATTTAAATATTTGCACTTAGATTTCATTTTCAATTTGCATAAATATTTTAAAATAAATCCTTCAAAGTCTTGTTTAGGTCTAGGCATATAGAGTTTGCTCCTCAAAATCTGAGGGCATCCATTTTTACAGCAAGCTAGGAGGTATAATAGAAGTTAGTCATGGAGGAGAGAAATGGGTGAGATTTTTCTAGTTTCATTCCATTTCTTTCACATTTCTCCTTTGCATTCTATTGTGTGGTTTGGATAATATTGCATGCATGTGATACTAACATATTCTGTTTTGCAGAAATCCTTCATTACAATACCGAACCAAAACAAATATCCGTTATAAAATGGATATCTGATATAAAATGAATATCCGTTTCATTTGAGGAAAAATTTATAATTGCGTCAGGTCTGGCTCGACATGTATTATATTCTATATAATGGATATCCATTATTTGTGTTATATTTAAAAAAAAACCCTAAGAGGTCATATTATATAATATTATATATGTATTATTATATATTATAATATAATACATATATTCTATTATAATATAATATAATATATTATAATATTATATATTATATATAATAATATGTATTATATTAAAATTATTATATATTATATTATATTATAATATTGTATATATTATATTAAATATTAAATATTTTTTTAAAAATAGGTGTAGTTAGATACTCTAGGGTCCCAGACCCGATCATTTTATTAAAAAGTATGTAAATAAAAAGTGGATATCCGTTATTTGTGTTATAATTTAAAAAATCCCGAGAGGTCATATTATATTGATATTATATGGTTGTGTTTGTAAATCGTTATTTGAGTTATTATTAAAAAAAATCCAAGAGGTCATATTGTATAATATAATAATATAATATAAAATCAATATAATATAATGTATGTATTATTATGTATTATAATATAATACATATATTATATTATATTATAATATAATATTATAATATTATATTATAATATAATATATTTTATATTAAATAATTGATATTAAAAAAAAAACACTATGGTCGGGTCACAAACCCAACCATTTATTTAAAAAGCTATAAATAAGGAAACACATATCTGTTATAAACGGATATTTGTTTCCTGTATTATATACAGACCAAAAAAAAACTCGAGAGCTATATTTTTACCACGGCGTGCGCGTGGGCTTTAAGAGAGCGACTCAAATATTCGTTTGGGGGAGATAAAATTACCAAAAAAAACTAAATTTGTAAGGTATGTTTGATTTTTTCAATTTTTATATGATTTATATTCATTTTTTTTTAAAAAAAAAAATAGTAAAAATAGGGTATATTTGTTAGATTTTTTATTCGATTAAAACCATTGTTAATTTTTTTTTTTTTTATCAATTAACAGGTTAAAAATGGATCAAAATGAAAATCCTAACTTTGCACAAAATGAAAACCCTCCCGCATAAAATGAAAATGTTAATCCTATAGAAAATGAATACCATCCAAATCCTCCACCACAACCATTATTTCTGAATGAAAATGTGCCAACAATACACGAGTCTATCCATAGGAATTTAGATCAATTAAGAAAAGTATGTCAAATCTATGAAACCCTCGATGAACTATCAGTTATGAAAAACACTTTGGAAATAATCATTGTAAATGTTGAAACTTTGGCAATTCAACATAGTAGATTTGCACAATAGCAAGAGCAAAAAAGACAATTTTATGTTGATGGGTTATCGTATGATGAGGTGAAGGCTCTTGATATTGAAAAAGGCCAATTAGCCCAGTTATTAATAGATTAGAGAACTAGACAACTTGTTAATGTGTGAAAACCAAAATTTTCAATTAAATGGTGCACCCATAGAGGAATATTATATAGTTTTTGGAGACGTCGGTGGATGGTTTTCGATAAACCACCCAACAACAACCTTGATGTCCCTCAATATTTTCTCTGAAAATTATATGCTGAGTTTGTGCTAGGGAAACATGTCAATTACTTTGACATGAGAGATTTCTAGGGTGTTGGTAGAGGGATGCCATAGGATAGACCTAGGGAATGTCAAGTCACCCTAGTTCATCCTCCTCTACCTATTGTTACTCTGACTCCACTACCTTACCCAAAGATTGTTGTAGATGTGGAGACTGTGAGCATTTATGCATTACATCCATTGAGTGATCATTTGGTTAGGTAGAGCCATCATGTTGCACAACCATTTGATAGTGCATCCCATCACAGTGGTGTTGCACCTAATACATCCCAGCATGATGGCGGTGCACCTGCTGCAACAGCTTCCACTAGTACACAACCATCAGCTCTGACTAGTACACCATCCTCTTTGGGACATATTTGTGTGCCTCATCGTTGCATGACGTGCAACAATTTATGTTTTGGTCCTCTTTGACGGTCCACCGAGGCTCCCATAGACACATCTGACTTTGAGCTTTATGATATTTCAGATATAGGAGTTGATAGAGCACGAAGTGGAGCATTTACAGGAGACATCAACTGTTAGGGATGATATGGGAGCACCAATAAGTCTTAAAGCAATTTCATAGTGTGTTTTATGTAAATTCTTTCATATTTTATGAAGGATATTTGTAATAATATATGTTTATGTGCTAGAATATTTGATAGTTGTTGACAGAGGAGCAGTTGTCAGAAGTGCAGTAGGCTACGCATACTGCCATTTTATTTTCCTTAGACAATTAGTACTACATATGTACTACATATATTGATAGTCTAATGTAATTTTGTCTTTTTAAGAAACAACTTGGTTCTTATACAACCTTGTTGACCTAGTCTGATCCATTGGATGAAGTTGCACAACAGGTATATATCTTTTTTTATTTTTGACATTATAATTATATGTGCATGTGCATTTACATTCAAGGTCATTTTTTATACAGGAAAACATCTTAGCTGATCCATCCACTATGAGCCCATCTAGTGTCATAGCATCACAACAGGGATGTGTTTAATTTATATTGCAGATCATTTATGTTTAGATAGGAGTAGATATGTGATTAGTAGATATGATTATTTTTCAACAATTATATTTTAATTTATATCACTTTTATTTTATCTGCTATAGTCCTCTGTTCGACCCAACATTTTGATGAGTGAGAGACCATTACTTTATAGGACTCTTGATTGTCCTAGGGGACAATCATATGCAGAACGTCTTACAAAAAAGAGAGCAAGATTAGAATTAAACAAGAATTGCATTATTGATATAATATAGTACATGTATACTAATTTTGATGTTAAATTTGTAATTTATAAATGATGGTATATAAGTTTATATTTACTAGTTTATCTTGTCAACCATTCACATAATCTAATTTGTGGTTTGAAATGTTATTGTGCAGGAAACTACATAGCATCTAACTTCTTCGAGGAGGCTTGATTTTGATGGTCCAACATAGGATTAGGATATGATATAGATTGACATGTACTTAGGGTTTGATAGATCTTGAGATGGCATATATGACACAATTTATAAAACTTGTTCTGAGTAGGTATATGCCAAATTTGTATATGCATAAATACAATTATTCTACAGTTTGATATATAAGAATTGGTATTCAATCTAATTTGTTTCTCATGTGCATGTCTTTTTACGTTGAATTTTCAATATGGAATGTATAATTATCTTAGAATTGTTTAAAGTTATCATTGATAATGTATGTTATAGATTAATGAAGTAATATTTTAATAGATCTTATGAATTACAATTGGTAATCCATCTATTTCTTTGAGGAGATTTTTCAAATAATGAATTTCCTTTTCTATTGTACCACATTTTTCATACATGTCTACCAATACATTTTTATCAAACACTCATTTTTAGAATACCCATGATTTCAAGTTATGTTGAATGAATTTACATTTGAAATTATTTTATTTTTTAAACTCGTGTAATGAAGTGTGCAGCTGATTTTTATTTCAAAAGAAGTTAATAAAAATGAAAAGTGGATACAACTTAATGAAATGCATTTCATGTTACATTGTTCATTCAAAATTAATATAATCATTTGGAGAAAAATCAATGTCACTTAATGTTCATTGAAGCATAATCACATGTAAAAGGTATAAAATCATCTTGAGTAAGAATCAATATCCTCACAAAATCAACTCAAACCCATAAAACAAAAGGTTGTGAAAGACACCCATTACCCTTCTATTTAACATATCTCAAAACCTAATGTGCTTATTTTGGAACAACCTCACTGAAATTGAACTATTACGCCAAACAGGGCTCCAATTAGCCCAAATTTGCAAAACAACTCATCTTTAAACTGCTGCCCCTCCAAGATTCCTTTGGAAAATATCTCACCAGGCTATAAACATCAAAATTCCACAAATATGATCCTTATAAACGCCATCTAAGTCACTCAATCTTGTAACCCTCATTTTGCTTAGATTATAAGGGGGTTAATTGAAAGTATGCATTTCCACACTTATCTCACTCAAACAACACCTCAAACACATTTATAGAAGTCTGACTATGCTTAATACACCTTTAGGAATTGCTTTCCCAACAAATTTCAATCACTAACACCCTTAAACCTCCCAATTTCACTCAAAAACCACACTTTTTGCATCTAGGACATCATACCCAAACCTCAATTGACCTCCCCTGCTCACCCAAACCCTTCTAACATCTAATTCCTACCTAATTGAGCCATGAACAAACAACTTCCAACTATTTTCCAATGAACTACTACAAGATGCCTCTTGAACTTCCGTCATTTGACAATAAGTTGCAATTTTGACAAGTAGTGTAAAGTTGCAAAGTGGTGCAACTTTCATTCTGCAACTCGTAGGAACAAATAGACTGTTCCAACATGTACGAATGGGTACGTTTACGCTAGGTATGGTCCTCTTTTGCACCCAAATACATCGAATAACTCCAAACTACATTGGATCAGTGATTTCCCTTAAGAGTCCAAAGTGCTAAAAGACAACAATCGTTCAAGGCTATTTCTCAAAAACCATGATGCCTACAGAATCTCTGTCTAAGGCTATGAGATCATGCTGGGACCCTCTACAATAACCTTTTCTATGATTTTTCTATATCGGAGGTGTTTTCCAGCGTTGACCAATTTTTAGTTGAGAAAAAAGTTGTCAGATGCAAGCAGTGTAAAGTTGCAAAGTGGTGCAACTTTCATTTTGCAACTTGTAGGACCAAACATACTATTCTAACATGTCCAGATGGGTAGGTTTACACTAGGGATTGTCCTCTTTTGCACCCAAATATTTCAAATCACTCCAAACTACATTAGACCGGTGATTTCCCTTAAGAGTCCAAAGTGCTAAAAGGTAGCAATCTTTGAAGGGCTATTTTTTAGAAACCATGATGCCTATAGACTCTCCATCTGAGGCTATCATATATGTTGGGACCCTCTACAATAACCTCTCTTGTATTTTGCTATCTTAGAGGTGTTTTTCTGCGGTGACCAGTTTTCAGTTGAGAAAAAAGTTGTTAGATGCAAGTAATGTAAAGTTACAAAGTGGTGCAATTTTTGTTCTGCAACTTGTAGGACCAAACAGACTATTCCAACATGTCTGAATGAGTACGTTTATGATAAGGATGGTCCTATTTTGCACCCAAATACTCTGAATCTCTCTGAGCTTGGGATTGTGTTGGGACCCTCTACAATAACCTCTCATTTTTTGCTATCTTGGAGGCATTTTCTGTGGTGACCAATTTTCAGTTGAGGAAAAAGTATTCAAATGCAACTAGTGTAAAGTTGCAAAGTGGTGCAACTTTTGTTCTATAACTTGTAGGACCAAATGAATTGTTCCAACACATCTAGATGGATATGTTTACACTAGGGATGGTCCTTTTTTGCACCCAAATACTCTGAAGCTCTATGAGCTACATTGGACTAGCGATTTCCCTCAAGAGTTGAAAGTGTTAAAAAACAACAATCTTTGAAGGGATAGTTCTCAGAAACTGTGATGCCTACAAACTCTCCATCTAAGGCTATGGGATCATGTTGGGACCCTATACAATAACCTTTCTCAGATTTTGCTATCTTGAAGGCATTTTCCTGCGGTGACCAGTTTTCAGTTGAGGAAAAATTTGTTAGATGCAAGTAATGTAAAGTTGCAAAGTGGTATAACTTTCATTCTCCAACTCGTAGGACCAAACAGACTATTACAAGATGCTCCCAAATACGCCGAATCACTCTAAGCTACATTGGATCGACGATTTCCCTTAAGAGTCCAAAGTGCTAAAAGACAGTAATCTTTGAATCTCTATTTCTCGGAAACCATGATGCCTACAAACTCTCCATCTGAGGCTATGGGATCATGTTGGGATCCTCTACAATAACCTCTCTTCATTTTTTCTATCTCGGATGCATTTTCCCGTGGTGATGAATTTTCAGTTGATGGAAAAAGGGTCAGATGGATGTGATGTAAAGGTGCAAAGGTGCAAAGGGGTTTAGGGTTTATTTTGTTCCTTTTCAGTAAGTGAAAAAGTGATTCACTTACTCAAATACACTTAAGTCATGAACTACACACATGAATAGAAATTATATGCTTTAAAACATATAAGTCATAAAGTATACATTGCAATAGTCATAAGTTGTAAAGTATACACTTGAATACACATAAAATGTACACAATATGCATGATATTATCATTCAATAATTTCTATCAAATATAGGATTTACAAAATGTGTCACGCCCCACCGTGCGAACCCTAAAGGAACTAATAACAACGAAACATTTTTTTTTTTTAAAGAATATAATAAACATACTTAAGTATTATAACATAACAATGTATTAAGTTACACAACTAATTCCATTGGGGTACACCAGGTGACATTACTAATCCAACCCAAACCAAGACAACAGATTAAACAACACAAAGATAATAAGATAACAATAATTAAACAGTTACGTAAACCATTCATTCCTATATCATCATTTAAAATATCTATTACACAATAACCATATTCATAACATATGTACATAAGACAACGAAAGATACTATAAAGATATGAAGCATTTATATTACCACAGATATAACACAACTATTACCAATGATCGTTCCTGAATAAATACATGGCTTGAATATACATTACATCCAAATGATAGTAAAATACAACTGACTGAAAATACATCTCAATAACCACATATACAATTTACAACAAGGTCATCTCAACACATATGGGAGACAATACATCAATGAATACATTATATCTGAAGTATAACATACATCTGGTACAAAGAATTACTAGATCATCAACATCTTCCAAAACCCTGCAATAAAAGATATATCTACAACAGAAAAGGGAAACCCAATGGGGTGTGAAGCACGTTCCACCCAACCACCCCCATGCTTAGAGTAGACAAGGAAGGGTCCCCGACCAAGCACGCCTAACAATAACAAAGACTAACTCCAACTAGACAACTTAACATCAAAGACCACTTAGAAGCTCAACAATGACAAATCCAAAGGCACAACAACAAACCACTTCAGAACATAACAACAAGTCATAATCACAACATCAATGAAACTCAAGACATAATATCAAAGACTATTTCCAACAATAACCAAAGAGAAATCAATAAATCACTTAACCACTACAAACACAATATCACTTAACAACTACAATCGCAAAGTCACTTAACAACTACAAACACAAAGTCACTTAACAACTACAAACACAATATCACTTAACACGAGGTTACAATGCTTCTAGAGAACCAAGATCATGAACATTGCACAATAACTGATTAACTGTCAACATAGGAAGAGTGTCATGCATAAATTGCCATGAGTTACCCTGGCTCAACCTTCCTAGGCTACCAGACTCCCATCCTGGGTTACCCTGGCTTGCCTCTACCGGCCACCGGACCCTCATGCAAAACTATGCGTCCCATCTCATCTCGAGCCTTATCATTCACTTGCTTCACGAGAGAGACATTCTTTATCTTATTAGTGTGAAAGATCCGCATTAATTCTTTTAGATTATCACTTAGTTAAACTCTAGGTAGGTTACCCTGGTGCCCCTTTGTGTGTCGGACCCCCACAAAGAGCCAATCTTCTATCGACAACACACAATGTACAATACCACAATAGGTAACTAGACAACATAACCTCTCCAATCCAAGGAGGAACAAAACAAGGAAACTCCCTCCGAACACTGGAGGAAACCAAATACGAAAACACACTCCTTCCAAAGGAGGTACAAATCACATTACCCTCTCCTATTTCTCAGGAGGCAAAAATCCCCGTTCGTAGAAACTGGGTACAACATAATAGTGCAATACATCAAGGCGATTCACAAATTGAACTTCTACACCAAACATCCCACTCTAGAGAACTTCTCTGCAGGACTTACATAGACCCTTAACCCCATTTGCCCGACATGGAGAATAACAAAAACATGACAGAAAAGCATTCTAGACAACTCAATCATTTACTCTAAATTTCACAATTAACTTTCCAAATCAAAGTGTTGCAAATAAATAGTCATCAACTCAAAAGAAACCCAATTTAATTCAACTCACCTAATATACTCCTAAATTGCAAAACTATATTAGACATTGCAATTTCTCCTATTCTTATCATATTTAAAATCACGTTTACAACAAAACAACTCTATTACACAAATGTTTATATATATAAAAATAATCATTTAATAAAGTTATTATAATCCTATTACAAAATTATTTTATCAAGTTAAAACACATTCGAATATTGTAAAAATAAAAATTAAATTAAAACCCAATAAATATATATATATATATATATATATATATGTATATATTAAGTAATATATAATAAATATATATATTTATATAATTATATAAACTAAATATTAATAAAATCAAATTATAAAATTTATTTAATAAATTAAATTCGAATTAAATTTAATTTAAGTTTACAAACTTTATAAATAAAAATATGAAAAATTTTAAAAAATAATAAAATGAACTTTTTATAGAAGGAGGTGCACCTCCATTGAGGAGGTTGCGTACCTCCCAAAAGGGAGGCCGTGGCCTCCCCAATGGCTGTGCACAGCAGCCAAGGGCTGCCGTGCCAACAACCACTTGGGCTGCTGGGTACGACAGTCCTTGACTGCCGCCACCCATATGCCACGCAGGGAGGGGGGTACAGGGGTACGGCTCAGCTGTCCCCTCCCCATTCAATCATAATTTTATTTTGTTTTATTTTTTTATTTTTCTTTAAAAACTTAAAATTTTATTTTATTATATATATATGTACAATTCATATTTTGTAATTTTAAATCAACACGAATTTTGAAAATCGAATTCGTTCAGACGTTTTTTTTTATATGAATATTTTATTCAATACACAGAAACCGAGGCCTGACCCAGCCTACAGGAATATATATATATCTATTTATTTATTTTGTTTTTCCCATAACATAATATTTAGATATATATATATTATATTAAACTTAATTCAAAGGAAAAATATAGAAGAGATTATAAAATAGTCATGAAATTAATTAAATAAACTATATTCAATACCCTCCATATAAAGTCTACAATAGAGATGACTTTTATTTTGATCTAATGAAATAAAATTACAGAGGTAAATAATAACTATAACATGTATTTAAATACCCAATAGTATTGTCACACAAATATGTATACCAAATTTTGTTTAAATATATATAGGAGTATATACATATTTTCAACAGAGATTCAGAAGAATAATAATATAAACAAATAGATTTTATGAGAGACCCAATATAAATTTGGCACGTAGTTTCAATAGTAACACGATTTTTATTTCAGACACAATAAATTTCACAACTAAGTTATATTGAAGAAATTTTGAATAGGTTGTACTAAGTTTCCTACAGAAGATTTTGAGGGTTTTAATACAAACGAGTTTTCAAAACATAAAACTTCATTCAAACAATTTTCGAAAACATAGCAACTTGATTTGTTACAGAACAATGAAATATTAATAACTTAAAAGGAGAATACCTGGAGTCCTTTGTCTGAAGAAGAATCCCTCATGTATCCTCCTCTCGAATTCCTCCTGTAACTCTTTTCTCGATCTTCTACCTTCGACGTTCTTCTGAACAATCTTTTCTTTCCAATACCACAATAAGTTTACCCAGAAAAACTCCAAACTAAAAAACTATCTTTCTTATTTTTCTTTTTTTCCCAGATCCAGAACAACAGAGCCAAAAATCCCCTATATGTGAATCATTCTCTCATAAAAATAATAAATCAAAGATAAAGATTCAATAAAGCTCTTCAGCTTTCTTTTTCAAAAAGCCTCCTTTCTTATTGGTCCTTTTCCCAGATTTTAAAAGCTCACACTTATCTAAAAATTTTAATTAAAAATTAATTATTTACACAAGATATTTTCCACACAAGATTTTCTAATTTAATAATAATAAAAAGATAATATCTAATTATTCTCAACAATATTAATTTAATTTAATTTCTTGCACTATAATTAATTAAATACTTTTTAATTTATAATATATTTAAATTTAACCATTTACTAACTCTCAATTAAATCAATTAACAATGCAACATTAATTAATTATTTTATGAAATACGATTAATTAATTAAACACTAACCAAGAATTAAATAAATACTCAACAGTCAAACTACATAAAGACAAGGACAAAACTTCAGTCATAACACCACAACTCACAATAGACGACGGACTTGGGATGGGGACACTTCCAAACCTACTCCCTTTTTCAACATTTTACCCATTGGGTTAATTTATTGCTCGCCCTGTCCTGCCGAAGCAGGTGGAAACGAGACTTATTCCTACAATCCTGCATCCAAATAAACATCAAGTAGCACATGTATATATATAATCAAACATCCTATTGTGAGAAGGAATTGCAGTGTAGCAGGGCACTCGTGAACGAGTGATGCTACACTGTCCTCTCACCTAATCTATTCTAATAATTACAATATCAATGACGAACTAACATTTCTTAACCAAATTGATCATAAGATAACGTGATACTTAACTACTGCATCATAACTAATTATTAAACCATTGCATTATAAAATAATACTGAATTCAAATAACATGATCACCATAGAATCATCACATCGACATATAAAACGTTAATGAACAACTATTCGAATAAACAATAATCCAATCAACACAGAGTATCATAAGTCATACTAATACTGTCATATCAACTGATCATGTCCACTAAAGGAATAACAACATCATCAAACTTCAAACCAACCAAATCAAACAATAATAGTATCATCATAGAAACAACGTATCAAGTTAAAGCATAGAAATTAATAAGTCTAAACAGTATGAGGGGTATTACAAAATGCCACGTAGGCATACAACAAACAACCCTAATGCATAGTCATTTCCCAGAAGGGGAAGGAAATAGAGCTCGCATTGTCTTCGCGGTTGACACACTCTTCCACAATAGTAGCATGTTGATGTTCTGAAGTGAACCACCTATACAAACCATTAAGGTAATAGTCAAACTACGCACAATAGAAAAGATGTTTAGAATAACAAATCTATATTATTCTAAACGGCCTAATTGATGATGAAATGGTAATGCAAACTATAAAAGATGTTTAGAATAACCAATCTATATTATTCTAATCTTTCGCATACCTCTCCCAAAGGATCAAAGTTGGCTATTGTTGCAACAAGTTCATGATCTATCATGCTAGGAATATCGCAATATACTTCAAATGAGAAATCTATATTGTCACAATAGAAAAGATGCTTAGACTAACAAATCTATATTATTCTAAACATCCTGAATGATGATGAAATGGTAATGTAAACTATAAAATATTATTAGAATAACCAATCTATATTATTCTAATACGTTGCATACCTCTCCCAAATGATTAGAGTTGGCCATTGTTGCAATAGGTCCATGATCTATCATGTTAGGAACATCAAAATATACTTCAAATGAGATATCTATATCGTCACCATAGAAAATATGCTTAGACTAACAAATCTATATTATTCTAAACAACATGAATGATGATGAATTGGTAATGCAAACTATAAAATATGCATAGAATAACCAATCTATATTATTCTAAACAACCTAAATAATGACTCTTACTAGATAAACAATGTCAAAATGTGATGAATAATATCATACATGTCCCATAAAAAAAATGATCTGCTACTCAAGTGTCCTTGTAGGGTCATCTCTTACCTTTAGAGTTTCTAGTAATGCTTCATGATCAACACTACTAATTGTCCATAGTTTTTTTTCTTTTTGGTCTAGCATGATGTCTCAATAACTTAACATTTTTTGCTATAACAAGGTGCAAATAAATCAGAATGGTTTTTTGTTTCTCATAGTCTTCAAATGCAGGTATGTCATTCCTTCTAATCATATATGTTTGCAACCAAGTTTTGAAAACAACAATTGAACTTGTGTGATCATAAATTTTTTATCAGCATCTAAATATACTTAGAATAAAAAATCTATATTATTGTAAACAACCTAAACGATGGTGAAATGGTGATGCAACCAAGTTCGAAAAACAAAAACTGAACCTGTAGGATACATGAAGCCATCATCATCTGTCATCAGTTGTGTTAGCTTTTTCTTTCCTTGTACACATCGTTCCAACCAATAGTTTGATCCCTCTTCATTCCCCTGTGGTGCTACAACTACATAGACATGTCCTAGCTGTACAAGATCTAAAAGATGATAGTAGTCAAGTGAACTTTCCATTACAACTTGTAATGAGGATTGTGCTACAGATAAAGGGGTTAGGTACAATGGAATCAATGTATCTACCCATTCACTTGAATCGAACTAATCCCAATCACATTGAATACAATTATGATAAAAACAAGCCATATCTCATGTCCATATGGTCCATGCACTCACATATGAGCTTTGAATTGAATGCATCTTTGAAGAATCTCTGGATATGTGCAAGATCATCATGGAAAAAATAGGCCCTTAAGTGGCAAAAAAATTAGAAAAATCAGAGTTAGGAAACTTGACGTAAAAATTTGAATAAGTTATTTATATTATTTAAAAAATATGTAAGAATAGAATCTTTAGCAAATTGAATGTAGCTTCTAAAATACTAGGTTTATTTAAAAAAATAAAAAATCTATTTGGTGAAAATTTGAAATTTCAATGCAGTAGTACTTAAATTTTAGGGAAAAAATAAGAAGTAGGTGTCTGTCACCACCCTAACCAAAATAAATTGATAATATTTTTTTATAAGAATTTAGATATAAGTAGAGGACTCATGTCCAGATGTGATGCATATTTTTTTGTAATTTTTTTCCAAGTAAATAATTAATTATGAATTTTTTATTAGAACTTTTAAAAAATATAAAAAACTTGTATGTCTAACCACCTTAACTTGGTCAAAAATTCATAAAATTCAATTTTTATTTTTTTAATCCTATAGTATGCAAAGCATAGAATGTGATGCATGTTTCAGATTCAAAAAATGTGATACCGTTTCAAAGCTATAGATGTTTTTCAATCATCCTATCAATCAGGACTTTAGTCGTAATTCAAATAGAAATATTTGAATAATAATTATTTATTAAATTCAAAGTATGAAATAATTTATATTGGTGGAAAGTTGAGAATCTCCTTTAAAAAACCTTTTTGTTCCATCAGTTTTGGGTAAAAAAAGAAGTCATCAGCCACATACCCATCATATCGCCACTTTTTGGCCCATCATGATCCTGCACATACCTCTCTAATTGTTTGACATTCCATTTTGTCTCGCATAGTGCCCTCCTCAACCAACCAAAAGAACCTATTGACTTGTGAATAAAGTGTCCCTCCTCATGATAGTGCATAGGTACACCAATCCACAATAGAACATGCATCACTGAATGTTGCACCACCTCTAATCTTCATTTGTTCCTTAGGCAAAGCTCTTTTCACACATGCACCTACACCATCATGCTCACCTTTTCCATGCCCAACTTTGAAAAAAATCCAAATATGTGGTACACCCCTCTCTATATGCATCCTTCTCAACCAATAAAACATGTGAGCATTCTTGAATTTCCCTGTGCAGTTATCTAACCAAATCAAATGTTGACCCATTGCAGTTCCTTTTTCCTACAAGAACTCAAAAAAGTTTTCAAAACAATGTTGTACAAACTCGGATGAATGAGATCTATCATCACTCATGTAAAAATGGTACTCCCTGATTATCTTCCTGTCCTCTTCTATACTATTAGGGGCATGCCTATATGTTATGTGGACAAAAATAGCAATTTGAATAGAATTATAATATTGTGATTGAACTTCATTTTGTGCTTGCAACATGTAATTTTTAGAAAAATCAACTACAGATACAATAGTTCCAATGGGGAAAGAGTCCTTACACATCCTGAATTGCTAATCTGACCACTGTGACCTGTGGCTATGCCTTGCATACTTATAGAAAATATTTTTCTTAAAATTTGAAATAAAATCAGCAATACTTATCTCTCTTGCAACCAACTCGCATCTAGAACCCTCACCTCCACTCTTCAATATGTATTTCATTGTCTCATATATGTTTTTCTCAACAATTTTGTTACCAAAATCATGATCGCTTTCCTCATGAATTTTTTTTACAAAATTCAATAAACCACCACATTGCAAACACATTCCATTTAAACAATCATTTTTATAAAATAAGCAACCATCACCTCTAATGCATAAAAAATGAATTTAACAACTCCCTGGATGACTTGGAAAGTTGCACTGCATGACACTCCTACAACATTTCGTCAGTATGCATAGTAGAACATATATGGCATAACAATTCATGATACATTGAAAACTCAACATGGTATTTACAACATGTATTACGAACCTTGATAGGAACAAAATAAAATGGTTTGCAAGACTCAAAAGCCCTTTGCGAGATTTGCAAATGTGGATGTTCTTGACAAAAAAAATTGTACAAAATTATTTGGCTACATTCCAAAAAATGTTTAGGATGTGTTGTACAATCTTTATTACCAATTCGTAACTTTAAAGCATCCTTTATGTTTGGGGATACTCTAGAGTGAGAATTCCAATATTGTTCAATTTACATCTTTACATTATCGGTTAGCTTTTTATCAACATGTGGAAGCCTCCCACTAAAAACCCACGTATCATTTTGAAGAGCACTATCAAGTCTTCCTCTTCTTGATAGTGCTCTATTCAATGTTTTACGATTTAAGTTAAGATCAATGCAAGTTTGTCTCATTAAACGAGCATTTTTGAAATGATGGCTTACTAGTGAGGTTGTGATCACTCTTCGAGTAGCCCTTTTATCTTTTTCCTTGCTATTCTTTCCAATAGAGGTTAGAGCATTAAAAATATTTTTTACAATAAGACTATTTTTTTCTGATTTTTTTGTGAGACGAATCTTCAATTTTTTTAATATTGGTCTCATTTTGTAAATCTTAAGTAATTGCACAAAAATTTGGCATTGTTTAGTTAATGTCTTATCAAAAAAAAATTCATTGAAAAATTTTGTAGCCCACAAACGAATCGTTCATTGTGGCCTTTTCCCTTGAAGATTATCAATTATGTTCTCATCTATTTCAACCAACCATTTAGGGGTACTTTTGTAATTAGGTATTGCATAAGGTTTATTTTCAACATTATCAATTACAATTTCATTTTGAGCAACATTTTCACTGTAAAAAAAAAATTGATTTTCAACCACATTTTCAAAAACAACTTCATTTTGAATATCATTTTCAACAAAATTTTCATTCTCAATGTTGTTCACATTTTCATTTTCAATTTGCACATTTTCAATTTCAATGTTTTCACTTTCAATTTGAATATTATGTTCAATATTTCCAATTCCTATTTCATCTTCACTTGAATTAACATTCAATGGTTCCGAAGAAGCTTCAATTTGAATATTTTGCATACCTTGTCTTCTTTTCCTACAATTTTCTCTATCTTTTGCTCTATATGCTTCAATTTGTTTTGCTATAAGTTTCCTTTTACCTTTTCTCTTACACCAACTGTTGCTCCCCATTGCAAAAACAAAAAAACACACACAAATGATTGGAATTCTACAAAAAGTGTAAGAGAATCTTTGAAAAGATGAATTACATCAAATGCAGACATAAATCATGAGATTTTTGCAACAAAAAGAATGTAGGGACTGTTGAAATACTCAAAACGGTCCCTTTTTTGTTTTTTATATAACTTACAAAATGGATATTCATCATTAAATGGATATCCATTATGAAATGGATATCCGTCTATAACGGATATCCATTATAGATGGATATCCATCACCTCTAGTGTTATTAGAATGTCATATGCTATATAATATATATCATATATCAATATATAATATATATTATATATTATATGTTAATATATATATTGTTGCTCGTCCAAGTGTATAACACACTAATACAACAAATGAATACCCATTATAGACAAATATTTGTCACCTTTGTTATTATGTATCACATGTTATATAATATATATAATATATATCAATATATAATATATATTATATATTAATATACATTATTTATTATATTTTAATATATAATATATATAATATTGTATATTATATGTTAATATATATTATATATTAATATATAATATATAATATATATATTATATATATATATTAATATTAATATATTTTGCTACTTGTCCAAGTGTGTAAATCACTAATACACGAAACAAATATCCAAAAATAACAGATATCCGATAGTAATGGATATTCGTTTTCTAAAATTTAAAAATTATAATTTCTTTTGACATATGATATATATTTATTATATATTAATATTTATTATGTATTAATATATATATATATTGATATTATATTAATATATAATATATATATTAATATATAATATATATTCATATATTATTATATATATATATTAATATATAATAAATATTGATATATTATTATATACATTAATATATATAGTATTTATTAATATATATTATATATATTAATATTTTTAATATAATAAATAAATAATGTATAGTATCCCTTTATATAAACCCTACACCCTCTCCCACTCTCTCCTACCCTCTCCCACACCCTCTCCAACCCTCTCTCACCTTCTCCCACCCTCTCACACCCTCTCCCACCTTCTCCCACCCTCTCTCATCTCACCTTCTCCCA
>VDFB02271358.1:532140182-532199566 GCA_007258455.2 Sequoia sempervirens
CTCCCACTCTCTCCCACCCTCTCCCACTCTCCAACTCTCCACCACCCTCTCCCACCCTCTCCCACTCTCCAACTCTCTCCCACTCTTTCCCACTCTCCAACTCTCTCCCACTCTCTCCCACTCTCTCCCTCTCCGCCACTCTCCCTCTCTCCCTAAACAATATATCTAAAAGGGAGATGGAGGCTTCAAAGGGATACGATGTATTGAATATATTATATAATATATTTAATATATATACAATATATCTAGAATATAAATAATATATATTATAGTATATATTATATATAATATATACTATAATATATTTTATATATAATATATAGTATATTTATATGTAATAAATTTATAATTTAAAAAATAGATATCTGTTCCAAACGGATATCCGTTACAAACAGATATCCATTACAAACATATATCCATTATTAACTCCTTTGGATATTGATGCCCCATGAAAAATCAATATGGTGTTACATAACGGATATATGATATTAATGAATATCCATTTTTTGCAGATATCTGTTTTGTTCTCTCATTTTCAAACGAAGACAATGTATTCATAATATATAATATATTCTCTATAATTTATATAATAAAATATATTATATATAATATATTATACTATATATATTATATTATAATATATATTATAATATATATATTATATTATATTGTATAATATATAATATATATTATATATTATAATATATATATATATTATATTGTATAATATATATTATAATATAATATATTATATATTATATATATACAATAAATTTATGATATAATAAGTGGATATCCATTAATAACGGATATTCGTTATTAACAAATATCCATTTTTTATGGGAATATAATATACTTCCACGAAACGGATATCCGTTTGTAATGGATATTTGTTTCCTTGAGCACTTTATAACGTGAATTCTTCCTCATTTTTACGAACCAATCCTCATTTTGACGATGCAGCAGTCGAGCAGCGAGCTCCAACAACCTCCAGGTATGTTTTTTTTGCATTTTTTAAATTTTTTTGCTAATTCTAGTGATAAATTTAAGATTTTTTTTGCATTCTTTGTATATTTTTTGAATTTTTTCATTTCTATTTAAAGTTACAACAAAATTTGAAAACCTAGTTAGTGAAAAACAAAAAAAAAACATCAAACAAAAAAATCAAACCTTTATTACTAAAAAAAGCCATAAAATTGAACCTAGCATACTAAACAAACATAAAATAGAACTTTTATTACCTCCTTTCTCCATTTTTTTAAACCGTTTTACATTCTTGTCTATTTTTCATTATTCTTTATCACTTATTCTCATGTTTCTTAAATTCTTGCTTTGTTTATTATTTTTAAATTATTATTTATTTGCTAAACAATTTGTTTTTTAATTTTTTAATTGTTTTGATTCTCTTTAGCTCTCAAAATAGAAAGGATCCTTGTTGGAAGTGCTCTAAATTTCCAATTCTTGGTGAATCTAGATCCATTGCTAGTATTGACCCAAAAAAACTTGTCCCTGCAGCCATAGAGAAATGGGTGAAGTGAATGGGTAATAATTGATGTGCTATGCATGAGGCTATTATATTAAATCATATACAAATGATAGCCTCTCGCACAACCCATTGATTATTACCCATTAACTTTTCCCATTTCCCTATGGCTACAGGGACAAGTTTTTGTTTAACTAACTATGTATACAGATTCACTTAGTATTGGCAATTTAGAGCAAAACATTTCCACCTTTGTTGAATCAATTTGGAGCTTAACACTTCCACCTTTGTTGAGTCAATTTGGAGCTTAACACTTCCACATTGCAGTGAGGTAAAAATTTAATGCATTATTAAATGAGATTCCACATCACTTTAACAATTATTTTTTTTCCATTTACACGCCTTAGACATAAAAGAGCTTTACACATTTTTCATTTGTATTCAATTAAGTCATTTATATTGAATGGTTTAAGGGGATTTTAAACATGTATCTTACCTTTTTCAATTACAAATTTAATGCAAGTTCACTTATATCTAAATCATGGATCCACACCCTCCAACTCCAACCACTCCACCTCCACGCACTCCACCTCAAAACCCCCAACCTCCCCATTATTGAGGCGTTTTGCATCAAAAATGCAAACTATTGTTGATGCATGTAGGTCCATGGAAGTGGACTTAGATGAGCATCAACGATGGCTAGAGGAAAGGAGATAGTCCTAATCTAAAGAGGAAAACACAAAGAAATAAATAGATGTAACTAAGAGCCACAAAACTTTATTAAGACAATGATCTTATATTTAAAAAAAAATTCATCTTCGATGGATATTTTATAAAGAATTTTGTTGGATGGATATTTTATAAAGAATTTGGTTGGATGGATATTTTTAGTGTTGAATTTATGTATATTTAATAGTATAAAGATGAGACAAAAATTTAGTCATACATATTAAATAATCCATTAATTTAGTGTTTGTTAATGTGCATATAGTGTGTATATATAGTGTTTATTCATGCATCATGGTTGACTGATGAATTATTTGTTGATCATAATCATTGTATAGATTTCACAGGAACAATCTAATTAACATGTATCTTGATGTCTTCTAAGGATTTTGTTTGAAAGTTGCATAATGTTCTTGTTTATGTATCATGATTGGAATATAGTGATTCTTATTCATGATGATTTTATGGTCTTTTACATGAATGATCTAATGACATGTTATTAAACTTGAAGGTTTTAATGGCATGAATGTTGAATTGAGTTGTAATGATTTTGTTTGATGGTTGTAACACTTCTTATTCTAGAGCATGTCCCAACACATGAAAACACTCTTCCTCTCAACTCTCTCTCTCTCTCTCCCCCTCTCTCTTAGGGCTCTCCCTCTCCCTCTCTCACTCTCAAGTTCCTACCACCCCTCTCTCTCTCTCTCTCAAGTCTCTCAGAGCTTCCTCTCTCCCTCCCTTTCTCTCTCTCAATTCTCTATCTCTCCCTAGATCAACTCTCTCTCTCTCTCTCTCTCTCTCTCTACCTCTCGCTCTCCCTCTCAACTCTCTCTCTCTCCCTCTCTTGACTCTCTCTCTCTCTCCTTCCCTCTATACCTCCTCTCCCTCTCTCTCTCTCTCTCTCTCTCTCTCTCTCTTTCTTGTGAATTGGCCGCACATCAATAAATATATAATATATACTATCTATTAAATATATTATACAATATATATAATATATATTACATAATATTAATATAATAAATAATATTTCATATATATACTATATGTTATATATAATAATTAATATGTATACTATATATAATATATAGTATACTATAAAAAAAATATGTACTATATAGTATAATATAATAATATAATATATATATTAATATATATAACATAATATTATATATTATAATATTATATATTATATATTATATTATTATATATATTAATATATAATATAATAATACATAATATATAATATAGTATAATTTATACTATATATAATACATAATATTATATATTTATGTATTATAAATACATAATACATATATATAATACATATTATATAATATTATGTATTATAAATAATATAAAAATTTATAATTAACGAATATCCGTCTAATAACGGATATCTGTTTAGGATTTGGTTTGGGCTAGAAAGTCATCCCAAAAAGTGTGTTTTTCAGAATTTGTTTAGTTTTCTGAAATTCACCCTCGTGGCTAACTACCTTTTACCTGATTTTCATCAAACGAAAAGGGTTTATAGAAAAAAATTGTCATCTTTCCACCAATATAACTTTTGTTTTATTTTGAATTAAATAAATTATTATTATTGATTTTCTACCTACATTACATCTAAAGTCCTAATTGATAAGCTGATTGAAAAACTTCTATAACTTTCAAACTACTTAACATTTTTTGAATCTACAAGATGCATGACATTCTATGCTTCGCCTACTATAGGATTAAAAAAAGAAAATTGAATTTCATAATTTTATGACCAAGTTATGGTGGTCAGACACAAACGTTTTAATAATTCTGAAAAGTTCTAGTAAAAAAATCATAACTAATTATTTATGTGGAAAAAAATTACAAAAAAAAATCTGACACATCCGAACATGTGTCCTCTACTTATATTCAAAAAAATAGAAAAAAATATTATGTTTTTCTTGTCCTTAGGGTTGTCAGACACACACCTGCTTCTTATCTTTTTCCTAAAAATTTAGTACCACTGTATTGAAATTTCCAATTTTCTCAAAACAAATTTACTTTTTTCCAAAAAGGGACTAGTAGCCTAGAAACTACATTCAATTTTCTACAACTTGTGTTCTTACATACTTTTCAAATTATGTTAATAACCTATTCAATTTTTTATGTCAAGTTTCCTAAGTTTGATTTTTTGAGTTTTCATCGCCACTTAAAGGCCTAGTTTGGAACCCCATGATCCTGCACATACCCTTGTAATGTTGATCTCAGATATTTCCTCCAAGATCTTGAACATTTCTCTTGATGTCTTCAACTTGGAGATAATCGACACAATGTGGTCCTTCACAGAATCAACTAAGATCTTCTTCACCTTAGTGCCATTCTTCTTCCATTATGACTTCTCATCCTCATCTGAAGGCTTAGGAACTCCACTCACCATGAACTCAACAATCTCATTCTCTTCCAATGCAAGCAACACCCTAAACTTCCAAGAGGTGAAATTAGAAGCAACTTCAAGTCTATCTTCAACCTTGAACCCAATCACCACTTTCAAAGATAAGATAGATGCAAGAAGATGAGAACAAGAGTGGAAGATAATGATGCTTATAGAAATCTGATCACGATATTGCTTAAACCTGCTCTGATACCATGTTAGTTTTAGGATTAGAAGTTAGATAAGTAGATTTTAATTCAATTTCAAACAAATAGACATAACACTTACGCTGGGAAAACCATCCACTTGAGGGAGAAAAACCCAGCAACAATATATCACTTATATATTGAATATAAATCAATAATGATCTTTACAATGAGGTCGATTACAAGGCCAAACAACAGTACCAAAACTTGATGCAATAATAGATTATTATCTTGCTCTTCCTTGATATCAAACTCAACCTTCTTGAGAAAATTTGATCTTCTCTTGGTGAAATTCACACTTCTCTAATATCGAACTATGAATGATGAACATGAATATAGAATGAACAATCAGCAACACATATATATACAAGGGAGAAAGAGAGATCACATCCCTTCAAAACATCATGTCAGCCTTCTAAAATGAACCGATATGTCTCCAAAGGTGGTGAATAAACAAACTCAGCCTCAAGTAATTATTAACAATAATTAAATGTTGTTTATGGTGAAGCGCCTCTTCACCAACGACTATCTCTATTAAAATGAATAGTCGATAAGGCTATATTTCATTTTATTGTTTAAGGATGTGGCTGGAAGTGATGACTGATGCTGCCAACATCAACACTACTAAGGGTTGTCTCGAGTAGCAATGTTGATTGTGTGGTGTAGTAGAATTAGATTTTGAAAATTCCTTAAAGTTTGTTGAAAATCACCAAATAACTATTTTACAACCTCTTGATTCTTTTTGCAATGTCATATTCCACACTTTTTAGGTGCTTCTAGTCTATTTTATAATTTATTTTATATAGCTTAACTTCATTTCTAGTTTTCATTCCTTGCTCTTGTACTTGCTATTATAAATCAAATTATTATTATTTTTTAAAATTTGAATAGCATTAGTAACTTGTTTTGTTTCATGGTAAAATTGATAGAAAGTGAGTTTAATTTATCAACCTAGAACATCTAGGAGGGTAGGTTAAAATGTTGTTCTCTAAATCCCATATTTGCTCATATAAGTGGAAGAAAGCTAAAATTTTGCAATAATTTGCATTGCATATATGTTCACAACTAGTAGAAAATGTTCCTACAAGCTATCTATAATGCTCATTTTTAAAAATTATTAGAAGACCAAACCCCTCATGTAACAAGTATTTGATTACCCTTTCATTGTTTCAAAAAAAGTAAATGAATTCACAAGAATACATTTTTCAATAACTTTACATGAAATGTGATGGCTTAAATTTTCCCATTGCCTCATACATTTAACTCTTTCATGTCCTTGAATAATTTTCAAGTGGATTTTTTTAGCATGCTAACCTATAGTGAGTGCAACATAGTCATTTCCTTCTCTAAAAGTATAGACATTTGTAAGTGCCTAAATTTGGACGGTCAACCATTTTGATGTTTGATGATGATTTAATATCCTAACACATGATCCTATGTAGCGTGAACAACAAATTTTTCTCTCCAAACCAATTTCAATGTGATGAAAGTGCCTAGTTGGCCTCTAGGAGGCACTCACTTTGTTGCTTTATTCCTATTCATTCTTTTTCCAAGTGTCCACTATCTATTGCCTGGTTTCAATTTCTAATTTTTGCACTACAAATGATGCATTTTCCCTTTTTTTATCAGTTATTCCTAAGGATATTGATTGGCCCTTAAGAGGCACTCACTTTGTAGCTTTATTCTATTCAATATTTTTCCAAATGTCCACTATCTATTGCCTGGTTTCAATTTCTAATTTTTGCACCTCAAATGATGCATTTGCCCCTTTTCCAAGTGTCCACTATCTATTTCCTGGTTTCAATTTCTAATTTTTGCACCTCAAAGGATGCATTTGCCCCTTTGTTATTAGTTCTTTCAAGGGAGATTGATGTTTTCCACAGAATCATTGGTGAAAACAATGAACATGTATTTTTTTCTTTTCTCTGCCATTCCCTTCCTTGCAATCTTTCTTTGAACCTTTTATATTTTTTCTTTGATGGATGTAAGTGTCCAACAACCCTAAGAAGAGTTGTTTCCAACTTATTTCCTTAGAGTTTTAATTTTTTGATCATTCTTTGATTTCTTGGATATCAATTTCTAAAGGGCATAGGGAAAAACTTCAATACTGTCTCAACTACCATTAAACTTTGATCACTCATAAAATCAAACTTAAAATTGAAATAACAATGACTTCTTTGGGGGATTTCTTTCCCTGACAGAATGTAGAGAACTCTACAATCTCCTAACATAGCATACTAGAATCTCAAACATGGCAGAGTAGTTCCTTATCCATTAGACTTCATGTCATCTTCATCTTCAATATTTTCCCATATAACTTGGTGGATGTTCCAATAGATCAATCTCTATGCCCATGCTTAATGAGACAATTTTAAAGCTTCCTCACTTTCTGATGAAATATTTGTCACTTTCTTGATGGACCTGTTTCTAGCATTCTATATGAAATTGTCTTCATGGATATTTCATGCTTAATCTTCCAGTTTGCTCCATTTCAACTACACCTATTTCCAAATTTTAGCATTATTTTTTGGATGTTGTGAGCGTATCTCTCATCTGGAAGAATTGAATAGTCCAAATTATACTGGCAATCTTTCTTGGTAGTGCGGCGGGGTCATTTATTGCGTATATTGATTGATCATGATGGGTCCAATTCATGTATTTAATAAAGTAATTAAAATATTCTTGAAATCAATTTTTTATGATATCAATAAAATTAATTTGGGATCCAATCTATGATTACGATATATTTTTTTATTATTTTCGTAAAATGCATGTCAGAGATAGGACATATACAAATGCATCTGTCAATATTTCAAACTAACACACATTGTACATATTACTCGTTCAAAAGATTTGAAACTTTTTTTGAAATTTAATTCTATGGATGGAAAAGGTATAGTTTGATTCATCTGGGTACATGACATTGTTGGAAGGTTGGTGCCTTCATCCCCTTGGTTGTTTAGTGCCGCCCTTTGGATGCATGACATGGCTTAACTGCCTCCCGTGGATCTTACATAAATATGACATTTGTATCAATCGTTAACAAAACACACACACGCACGCGCACGCGAAGTGATGATCCATAATAATACAATAATTTATTACATATATTGATTGATCATGATGGGTCCAATTCATATATCTTCTTTATTTACTAAAGCAATTAAAGTATTCTTACAGTCAATTCATTATTATATCAACATAATTAATTTGGGATCTAATTTGTAATTATAATATTTTTGTTTATTATTTAATTATTATTTTCTTAAAATGCATGTCAGAGATAGGACATACATAAATGAAAAATGCACCTATCAATATTTCAAACTAACACACATTGTATGTATTACTTGTTCAAAAGATTTGAAACCTTTTTTGTAATTTAAGTCTACAGATGGAAAAGATGCAGTTTGATTCATTTGGGTACATGACATTGTTGGAAGGTTGCTTTCATCCCCTTAATTGTTCAGTGTTTCCCTTTGGATTCGTGACAAGGTTTAACCACCTCCAGTGGATCTTGTATAAATATGACATTTGTATTGGGCATTAACAAGTCAATCTTTTGGCACAATGGAAAAACCATTATAGCAAATGGTATTAGAGTGAGGTCACAGGTTAAAATCCCATGGTCGTGCTAGGGGAGGGTTGTTGAAAGTTTGGTACATTCGTCCCCTTGGTTGTTCAACATTTCCCTCTGAATTTGTGACATGGCTTAATTGCCTCCTATGGATCTTGTATAAATTTGGCAATTGTATTGAGCATTAAGAGGTCGACCTTTTGACGTAATGACAAAGTCATTGCAACAAACATATGAAAAGGAACACACACACACACATATAGTTCTAGCTACACATGAAGTGACGACCCATAATAAGATAGTATTTTTCTAATATAAAATCCTTCATAAATGACAAGGCTTGCCAAGTGTCCCATCAAACAAATAGATGTGCCCCATATCTCCTCATCAACTTAATTTTGTGAAGAGATAATTAATTTTATGAAGAGATAATTGTAAATTTATTGGTCACTTCCTCCATGAATACTTGTAACTAGCACACTTGAAGGTGCAAGGCTCATTAATCAAGTCGTCAAAAGAAGAGAACATAAATTTAAGACTTTAGACCAAACAACCATTCAACCAAATCAATCAATTGGAAAAATTATTACCAAATTCAAAATTTTAAACATCCATCAAATCTATTTGTACATCTTAAATGAATTGATCCATAGAAATCAAATTCAACCAATGAAATGAAAGTATATAAATCAAGATGTCCTCTCACATTTTTCTACAAATACTATAGGAAAGTTTCGGTCATCTCAGAAAGAACGATCCAAGAACAACAGTGCTTTCAGTAATTTTAATTTCATTAGATTGCCTCAAAGACACATACTACTATGCCACAAAGCGAAAACAGACATAGTTGATTTCCCAAATTAACCATCCCGAGAAAAGCCCATACAAATACAAGCATTTTCAACAACATGCATTAGGTAGATTCAATTTGCAAAATCAACCAATATGAAAGAAAAAATATATGGACACACAAATTTATGTGGGGAAAACCCTTTTAGGTAAAAATCTCCACACTCCAAAATGATCAAGCCATTGTATAATTCAACAACAAACAAAGTTACAGGAGTTTTCATCTTGTTCCATCTGAAGTATATAGACACCATAGCCATTCAAAATCCTCGCATTGTTACAATACTCTCAAACAACATATAGTGTAGATTCTTCTTCTCCCTCCTCTCTACATTTTTCCTTCTCCCATCATGGCACACTAAACATTCAATGTTAATGCAACACTCATTTTACCCAACAGTTCCAAGCCAACCAGGAAAACCAACCGATTCCCAATTATCGATCCAACCGTTGACAGGTTCCAGCCAATCATTGTTTTCCCCCTCAACATCCATCAAGTCCCATCGATACATTCTACATAGGTCACTGAGTCGGCCATTGTCATATCAGGGGGACACCAATTTGTCTCCCAACAATATAGGGAAGTCCCATTGACATTCACATTGCATCTTCATGTCTATTGGATCATTGATGAGACAAGATCAAGAGTCCCACCGAAGTCCACAAGCCCCACCGATGAGTCATTAGTTCATCAGGGTAACCACCTTCGGAGTCTTGTCGACCAAGCATTGTCCTAACAACAAGAGTCTTCAATACGTTCACCACTCCATCGTTCCATTAGTGGGACAAACTTTAGTGTCCCACCGAAGATACAACTTCCCACCAATGAGGATCCAATGCTATGTATTGGGCTATCGATGTGGCAGCTCATAGACTCCCACCGATGATGTCATCTCCCATCAACAAGTCTTTACCACTATACAAGTCACTGCTCCATCAGACCATCAGGGAAACTCAAGACAAAGTCCCACCAGCAACACGAAGTCCTACTGACGAGTGACCAAGGCAAGACATCAGGCTATCATGGATACTTCTTGGAGACTCCTACCGACATGACTAACTCTCATTGATAGAACACAATGCTAGAGGAAACTATTAGCGCCAAACCATGGAGGTCATCGAAGCATCAGGGGGACTAAGGATAAGGTCTCACCGATCTGAGGAAGTTAGGCCGATAAGAGATAGAAACAAGACTTCAAGGAGTATATCAAGCCAATAATTTGAGGCACAAATCCCAACAAATACATCCATTTTCCTTGTCTAATTTTTTGCATCCCTTTAAAAAAATCCTACATAGTTCAAATTGCACATTGTTATCTACTTGACCAACTATAAGTTCACACTAAATTGTAAATGCTTATCTACTTATATATTTTGAAAAATATTATCCACTTTATATGCTTTGGAAATTTATGTCTTCAAACCAAACAATAATTCAACCAAATCCCCTTCAATTATTATTTTGTAAAACTTGTTTATGTACAATAATTCATAACCCATCAAATCTTATGATTTCAAGTTTTATGTTGATTATACATAAACAATTTTTATGTTGAGCATTTTAGATATAGGTCTTCCATTTATCAATGAAATGTCATTTCATTTCCAAATGGTACACATATATCTATAAAATTTATTTAAATTCTAAAGCCTACATCACAAAACGTGATAGATAAATTATTTTACAAGAAAAACTATAACTACTATAGCTAATTTAGTAATAAGATGCTACTATTTATCAGTTCAAAGGAGAAAGATACATCACAAAACATGATAGAGAAAATATTAGTTATATTAGTTTTAATTTGTCTAGTATAATATTTCTCTATCATTTTTTGTGATTTAGGGTTTACGATTTGAATATATTTTTCTACTATTTGTAGGTTCAATGAAGGGAGATACATATAATCTTCTACGGCCAAAACTATTTAAACTCTAAACATGGTTATTGTTCATATAGTAGTTACAATTTGACTTGTATAATATTTTGTCTATCATGTTTTGTGATGTAGGGTTTACAACTTAAATAGATTGTGTTACTATACATAGGTTCAAAGGAGAAAGATACATATAATTTTCTATGCTAAACCTATTTATACTCAAAACCCTACATCACAAAACATGATAGAAAAAATATTATAGAAGACAATCTATAACTACTATAAGTTCAAGTTACCTTCTCACAAACTCACGAAATAGAATTTGTGAAAATTAAATTACAACTTAATCTTCTATTCAACCATCACTATGATCTACCAAACTATAGTTCAAAACTGGTACTTCAATGGTAATCAAAATGGTATAATTTTTTTTTAATTGTTTGTGAAATATATCGTAAATTTTTTTTCATTCTTGTTTATATTCAAACCAATTAAACTGAATTTTACTCTTTGTTGTTCACCCAAAAGAATTGGGTCTTTGTCTCACATGGTACTCCATGTGGACCCCCTAGTTATTCAACCAAATTAATCTTTGTATTTTGTTTTTGAAAATACATTTCTTTACTTTAATCCTTTGTATGGTTGTAAATGGAAGGTGAGGTTGTCATACATTGCTTCATTTTTGTTTTCTTGGCTTTTGTATATTTGTTATTGAACTACCATAGGCCTAGTTTCTTTTGGTTCTTTATGATTATTATAATCTTTAAAGGCACCCTATCTATTCGTGGAATTTACAATTCAATGTTTTAGGCATTTCTTTCTCTAACTTTATACTGAAAAGATTCATAAGGTTCTAAATTTCAAAATTGTTATTGAAAGGTGTTTGTTCCAATATTTTGATTTGATGAATAGTGCTCAATATGATCCACTTTTATTTTCTAATGGTCAATGTCTCCCTTCTATATCTATGTAGATGAAGAAAAAATCCTAGATGTAGACCCATATTGACATAAAGAGATTGAAGATAACATTGCCTCCACGTAATTCCATCTAGAGGAAGAAACTCAAGTTGTTAATGAGGCCACTCTACAACCACTTGAAGCATTTAGTCAAGTGAATGCAATTGCTAAAACAAAGAAGATTTTAGTGGGGTGTGAGTGGACCAAAGAGGACATTTATTCAACTCTTAAAGATGTTGAGGACAATGAGAACTCAACAAAGAGTACAACAAAGAAATAGGGAATCCCTACCACCAAACTCACTAAATAGTTAAGTGGTATTATGTCAACTTCAAAGAAAGGTCATCTTACAGTCCACGATGTAGAAGAAGAGACATTAATTATCGCATAGTGCAAAGAGATAGCTGCAGCAGGCCACATGTTTGAGATTATCAATCTCAAGGAAGAAGTTGTACTAATTTGTCAAACATGATCCAACCCATTTAAGGATGGGTTGCTTGGTAAGTCATAGTGGATTTTTTTTAAAGGGAATCACCTTGATCTCACATTGAGGACAAGGAAAAGGCCTTAATAGAGATAGATCACCAAACATCGGGCTTGTAGTGGTGTTCACATTCTACACAATACTGTCAAAAGATTATGATGCCAATTCATGGTCCTAAAGGAATATGAAATTGTTATGAAGTTGACATTCAACCATAAAAAATAGAGTGATGTGAGTGTTGTCCAAAAGAGGTAGCTGAATTGTTTGCTACATCATACCAAAGAGTAGAGTGGATTACCATTTTATGTTATTTGAATGTTTTTTATCAAAGCTTACTAGATTTCTATTTGTTCAACGTTAAAAAACAACTAAAAAATTGTATTGCTAGATGTGAACCAGGTGCTTGTATGGCTCACCAACCACTTGCATGGATGAATAAAGAACTATATTTGAACTAGTCGCATCACTTGCCAAATCAATTCTAGGTGGTGTCTCACCAACCAATCAACACTTGTTGATTTTTTATAGCCATAAACGTCATTTTTCTTTAACAATAATTCAAGAGGAAAGGTCGTTACAAATTGACTTGCTAACGTTGCTAGTTCACACTTCACACAAGCTACAACCACTAGATGCAAGTGTTTTTTCACATTCAAATCATATTTCTAATATGACAGAGGAACATGACTAACCAATTATCCCAATATTGAAAGTAAGAGCACATAATTAGTAGTACTTGGTAGTAATGAATTTAAAAAGATATTGACTATTACAATCATAGTAGAATTCAAGAGGACAAGTATACGATCACTTAATCTCGATACACTTATGGAAGACATTTCATTCTAACTATGATACATTTCAGTTTAGTATACATGATGCTTCTACAGTGTAGAACATTATAAATATTTTAAGATTTGATGTTTCAAAAGTACAAGTAGAAAACAACTTGCTTGGAGTAGGGGAATTACATCCCACAACACTTGACCTAATGGTACAAGAATGCAATTATACACTTGGAAGTACTTCTTTGGAGGTTGAAGTTTATGTTCAATTGGAAGAGACTCAACATGAGCAATAAGAAGATGGACTTATTATTCCATCTCAGCAAAGCTAGCCATCATTTTTATTGGGGGTGCTATGAATTTGGGAATTGAATTACATCCCCAACAAGAAGAAGAAACTTACATTCCCATCTCCCCAACCAAGATTGAATGAGTTTGAAATGGCATGTTACTATTCTAATTATAGAGGTTGGGATGATGAAGATAATACTATAGAGCTAGGAGAAAGTCAAGGTAATGGGTTAGTTATCAAAAAAAATTAACATACTACTAATTGAAAATTCAATCAATCATTGGATTCCCAAACCAATTGATACATCAAAAAATTCTTCAAACTACTAGTTCCCATTTTCAAGGAAAGAAAGATGAATGTAGAGGGTAATGATATGCATTTGAGCCAACAATCTCAACTCCTAATAGAAAATTATTACACAAACCCTTTGATGGAACAAGAGCAAAGAAATACAAAAATTGAACTAAAGTGAGAAAGAAAGAACAAATAGATGAGATAAAGATAATACAAACTTTTGCAAGAGAAATGAAGGAGCAAGCAAAGCTAGATAGACACCAAGCAAGAGAAAAGCATAAAATATTAAAAAGATAGGAAAATGAATAGAGAGTGGTTTTAGAGAGGATATTAAGGGACCAACAAAGAAGGGAAAATAAATTTTAGTTTGCAAGAAGAGACTTCAACAGATGAAGGCATTTAAGCAATTCACTAGGCCCTTTACCTAAACATCATGCATTGTTTAGGGATATGATGAGCATTCATGTCCCTTCCTATTCTAATGTAGTGAATTTTATAGGTTTGACCACATTCAATGTAACTAGTAGTCCAATTATAGGTTTGACCCCATCTCATTTAATTAGCACTCCAATTCCATCAATAAGGGAGGACATAGGTGGCATAACTTTGTCAAGTAGCCAAGCAACAACAAGCTTTTTCACATCAAGTCCATTTTCTTTTACCCCATGGTTTAAGTGAAAACTTTGTCTATCTTTTTGACAATAGTCATTGTACACAAACAAGTTTGATATTGTAGTATAGGGAGGCATGTTATATGAATTTTGTATGTCCTTTGAAACTATATCTACTATCCTTTCTATATTGTAGATCTATGTATGTCATTTGCCAATGATTTATGTTAATATATCAAATCAAAAGCATTTTAGATATGTCTTCCATTTTTTAATGAAATGTTTTTGTAATTTGATAGTGATGCAAGGCAACTATGAATCCAAAATTCTCAACATAAAACCTATTTTTGTACAATCAATTTGTATGTCGATTGAAATTATATGTAGGGGAGAGAGCTTGATAGTGGGCTACCCTATCTTGTTGGGTCCATGTTGAGCTCCACATGCAATAAAGACCAATTTTTTAACATATGTGCAATAAGGTGGCCAACTTAAAAAATATATTTTTAGGGGTGTTCGAGTTTGTTGCCATGTGGAGGATGAAAAGGAGAGGAGACCCCAAAATTTTGTACCAAATTCAATGTTGATTGAAGGTGATCATATGGATCCCTTGTGGTAGAGACCAATATAGTTAGTACATGTACACCATACAATGGAAACAAACAATGAATGCACATGTATCATTCCAATATGGTAACATTTATCTTGTGGTACCTCACACTTCACTGCCAACTCACCCCATTGAATTCACATTTCTTCAAAACTCAGTGTTTGAGATGGCGCTAGATGGAGCATTCAATTTTATGTATTGCAACATTAACCTTCCACCACCACTTCATTACCAACTCTCTTTTGAACACAGAAGATAATTTGGTTTGACACTAGAAGTAGTCTATTGTTGTTTCCCCCATGGTTTGAGTGAAAAGGGTTGTGTATTCTTTTGACTGCATTCATTGTACATGAACAAGCTTGATATTGTAGTCTAGGGAGGCATGTATTGCATATTTATGTTTTCCATTTGCCTAATGCTCAACATAAAACTTGTTTGCATACAATGAACATAAAACTAGAATTTTTTTTGGTTGAATCCTTGTTTGGTCTGAAGTCTTACATTTAAGTTATCTTCTTTGATTTGTAATTGGAATTGATTTGAGTGGATTGATTCATGTGATATGAAAAAATGAATTTTATGGATACCAACAAATTAGATTTTTTTAATAAGTTTTATAGTTGATTGATTTTTGTTCTCCTATTTTGAAAATTTGACTGGTGAGACTTACACCTTGCAATGTGGTGCTTGCATGTATTCATTGAGGAAAAGACTAATAGTTGGGAAAATATCACTTGATAAGATTAATTTGATGAGGACATACAAGATGAATCTATTTGTTTGGCAGGACACTTGGTAATGCAATTCCTTTATAAATGACTTTATCTTAAAAAAACTAATTTATTATGGATGGTTGCTTCATGTGTAGCCGAGATAATTAATATGTCTATGTTTTAAAGTTTCATGTGTATCAAGGATAATTAAAGTGTATCTTTTACATCTATGGATTGAATATTAAAAGATGGAGTTTGAATGTTTTGAACAAAGAATGTGTTGATCAGTTTAAGGTTGTAATGAAATATATATTTTTACCATGTTAGTAAAATGTGGAAGTTGTAGGACATAATCATATGATCGTAGAGACCTTGGATAGTTATTTGGATCAAGTCAATTGTTACAAGAGTTTGATTTGAAAAGCATTTACTAGAAATAACATTTACCATAACCTACAGAAGCTGGTTTGTAGAAATAAATAAATCTTGTTGATCTATTGATAAGTTAGGGGATATGACATGCCTTGAAAGGTGAGCTTTAAAAATGCATTTTCCAAGTTACATGTGGATTAGTGTAATTTAGTATGTCAATAGAGAAATTTGATGATTTATAAATTTTATTATAGTTTTTACATTTGTAGGTAAGGTTATTAAACCTTACTAAGGAAATGAACCATCATTTCTTTTAACTTTTGTATCTTTGAATTTATTTTCAAAGGAGAAAGATACATATCATCTTCTATGGCCAAACCTATCTAAAATCTTATCCCTACATATCCATAGGTTTAAAGGATAAATATACATATTGTCGTCTATGGCCAAACCTATTTAAAATATAAACACTACATATTCAGGGTTCAAAGGAGAAAGACACATATCACATTCTATTAACAAACCTATCTAAACTATAACCCCTACATATACATAGATTCAAAGGAGAAAGATACATATCACCTTCTATGGTCAAACCTATATAAACTCTAAACACTACATATCCATAGGTTCAAAGGATAAATATACATATCATATTTTATGGTTGAACCTATTTAATCTATAAACCCTACATATCCATAGGTTCAAGGGAGAAAGATGCATGTCATCTTCTATGGACAAATCTATCTAATCTCTAAACCCTACATAACCATAGGTTCAAAGGAGAAAGATAGATATAATATTTTATGGATGAACCTATCTAATCTCTAAGCCCTACATATCCATAGGTTTAAGGGAGAAATATACACAATGTATCTTGCATGCTCGAGCCTACCTAATCTCTAAACTCTACATATTGATAGGTTCAAAGGAGAAAAACACATATCATCTTATATGGTCAAACCAATCTAAACTATAAACCCCACATATCCATAGGTTCAAAGGAAAAAGATACATATCACCTTCTATGGCCAAACCTATCTAAAATATAAACACTACATATCCATAGGTTCAAAGGAGAAAGATACATATCATCTTTTTTAATCAAACCTATCTAATCTCTAAACTCTACTTAACCATAGTTTTAAGGGAGAAAGATATATATCATCTTCTATGGCCAACCTATCTAAGTTGTAAACCATACATATCCATAGGTTCAAAGGAGAAAGATAGATATCATCTTCTTTGGTTGAACTTATCTATTCTCTAAATCCTACATATCCATAGGTTCAAAGGAGAAAGATACATATCATCTTCTATGGAAAAACCTATCTAATATCTAAACCCTACATATCCATAGGTTTAAAGGAGAAAGTTGCATATCATCTTCTATGGCCTTTCTAATTCCACTCACAAGTTTAAAAATTCATTGTTCAGTTTTGATAACATAAATTACTAGTTGAAAGAGCCCAAAATTTAAATTTACATAAATTGGAGAGGTCGCAATAATGCTCAAATGATTGTAACTTCTTAAAGTAATAAGTGTGTTCACAAACACAAGAAATTTGAATCAAAATTGCATGAGATTTGGAGAAGATTGAATGGTTGTTATGAATGGAGAACTTAGATTAGCCCTTGAAGATATGGAAAAAACTAAAAGTGAGAACATATATCTGAAAGAAAATGTCAAGAAGTAGATGAATGTATCAAAAAGTTGAGGGAGAAAATCAAGAAGTTTAGAGAAAGACATAAGGAGGTCAATAAGTAGTTGAAGCAATCAAATGAAACAATCACCAGTTTGAAAGTGCAAGTTGAAGAAGGAAAAATAGTTGAAGAATGTCTGAATGACAAATTGAAAAGAAAATCCGTAGAATGTTCAAGATTTAAAGAAGAAATTGTGACCTTGAGATTAGATCTAGAAAAAGAAAAGAAGCATGAGGATAAATTCAAAAGGAGTTCCACCTTACTTGATGAAATGATTACTAATAAAAAAGATTCTAAGGATAAAGGAGGTTTAGGGTATGAAAAAGGAGAAAGTTCAAAGGTAGATCAAACACCAAGTGCTGAAAAGAACAATGAACAAAAGAGTATTGAGTACAAGAAGAGAAATGGCAAGTAGGTCTAGAATCAAAGGAAAGATTTTAGAAGACCACCTATTTGAAAATTGAATGCACAAAGGTACCCATATTTTAATGGTTATTGTTATTCTTGTAATAAGTTTGGACATAAGGCTGTAGATTGTATAAGTAGAATGAATTAAAATGTTCAGTTTTTCCCGATTAGTGCTATACATGCAATAGATTTGGTCATAAGGCTAGTGAATGCAGAAGTCGTATAATGAATGGTTGCAATAATGGCATGAGGTTTCTATATTTCAATGACTATTGTTATGCATGCAATGGATTTGGGCATAAGGATAATATATGTAGATCTAGAGTTGGTGGAAGTAAGCTTGTTACAAATGTTTTCATATGTCACAAATGCAATAAACCTATACATATAGCCATTTTTTTGTAGAAGCAAGAATGTGAAGGTTGATTTGGTAAAGAAGAATGATCTAATGAAAAAGGTTGATCCAATAGAGATGAAGAAAGATATGAACAAGATATGGAAAACAAAGAGGAGAATGAGGTTAAGAATGAGTTTGTTCTAGCCTCTAGTGCAAATGTTTCCTCTGAAAACTAAATGAAGAGCTTTGGCTTAGGGGGAGTTTTAATAGAAAATAATTAAGCCCCTAAAAATATATGGTGTTGATGCCTTCAACACGTTGGAATAAGGTATAGGTTGATATTCTTGACCTATTGGTGAAAAAGCTAGTGGAAAATGTTTTGTAGAATTTTATGGAGTGATTGAAGGTAACTGTGCTATCACAGTAGGGTTTATCAACTTTTTGTCTAACTTCAACTTAATACAGTTAATGTGATTTAAGTCATTCAAAAAGGGTTTATAAGTGATCTCACATATGTTTAATTCATTTGAAATTTCACATTTGAGGAGAGAAGAGTAGAGAAGGAGCAATTTGAAGCGATTCAAAATTAATTCATGAAACCCTAGCTAGCAGATATTTAAAAGGTATTTACAAATTTCTACTTTTCCCTAAGTTTAGGAAGTTTTTTAAGAGTATTGCAAGATGTATACCCCACAAGTAGTGAAGGTTGTGGATTGAACTCGTCCCAAATTTAAGAAGAATCCCAATAAATAAAAATGAACAGATCTGGAAGGTGCATTTTTGCATGTTCCTTATAGGGTTATGCATGAAGAGGATGTAAGGATGTATATTCATGCAAAATTGGAAGAATATAATCATGCAAAGTTGGGAGAATTTTTGGTAAATGATCTCACTAGTGATGAGTTCAAGTTGAAACCTGAGTATGGAAGTTTGATGGAGAAGAAACTTGATGTTTGGAATTACTTCCCTATTCTTTGGTATGTGGATGAATGGGTGAGGTACACATTGAGAAAAATTCATGATAGATTCATCTAGTTAGACCTACTACACATGATTAACAAAGAAGACATTTGGATTGTGATAGGGTTATGTTCTGAAGGACTAGTTCCTACTCTTAAATCGATGAATAATGAAGTGGTGATGAAATTAATAGGCACGAAATATGACAAGAGAGACCTGGAAGTTAAGGACATTAAAGATTTGAAAGTTAAGTATACCTCTATGATGATTGGATACAAAATTTTCTTCACAAATAGAGATAATTTAGTTTCTACTATTGTAATCAATACAACATATGTGATGGTGAGACCTGTGGATTATGACCTATATGAATTGCTAAGGCTACAGTTGTTAGAAAACTTGTAGAAGACTAAGGAATCCTGGTACCCCTTCAAGTATGGTACCTTGATTATATGCTTATTACTTTACTTTCTTAAAGAAATGGCTGGTGTAAGAAATGTGGTGTGGTTAGACAATGTTCCTATGGCTAGACAAATTAGACATCACATGTTGAGATATCTAGATTTAGCATCTAGAGATGAAGCCCTATGGGGATTATTCAAAAAATTCTAATCCTGAATGTAGGAAAGAGAATACCTAAGAGTGTGGTTGAAAAGTATAAGAATGATATTATTTTCATGGTGAGCAAAGATTGTTGTATGATGGAAGTTGTCGAGCCAAGGATAGTATGGGTTCTTGAAATGGGATATGAGGTAGAAGAGAGTGTGATCATTAGTCTTGTTGATCACATGTTGAGCATGCCAAGAGATCCTAAAGAAGAGATATATGGGACATATGAGGAGAAATCCACTATTGTGCATATGGAGCACAAATTAAAGGAGATCAAGACTAATGTGGAGAAGATAAAGGCATAGGTTGTAGAGATGATGGGATTACCAAAAATCCTTGTGGAAGAAGCCAAGAGCACTCCAATTGGTACCCCAAGCAAAAGAAGGTCCGCTAGGACCTCTACACCCTCTCTGGTTGCTCTAAGTCCTTTGGGAATAAATATACGGTTGATTTGAAAAGAAAAGAATCTTCCATTGCCACTAGAAAACACCAAAGTATTCTATAGAAGAGAAGAAAGGAGAAGGAAAAAAGAGAGAAAAATGTTAGTATAAATTTGTAGATGAATAGGAGGAAGAAGAAGAAGGACCTCAGTTGGTCCAAAAGAGAAAAACTAGCATCTCTCAAGTAGAGACAAGTATAAAGAAATAAAAATTTGATATTGTGGATATTGACAGTGAGGTAGAAGTGGAGAAAAATAAACAAGCATTCATGATTCATATGAAGGAGAAGAATTTTGAAAAAGAAATAAAATCACCCAAAGGCAAAGAAAAGAAGGATAATTCCCCTCTGGTAAGGAAACATAGTCCTATGAAATTAGATGCACTATTTAATGGCATATTTGAGCATGAGATGTTGGAATAGACTGCTGCATTATATCCCACTATAGATGACACTAATAAGTTAGCAATAGAAGAGGAAATAGTTAGATATATAGTAACATTTGATGTTGGCATGAATAATATAGAAAATCAATTTCTTGAAGATCTAACATGAAGCAATTGATGAAGATGCTAGAATGAGAATGTCAATGCTCCTCTCACAAATGAGGATAGAGCTAAATTAGCTCAATTATATAAAAATAGTTCAGGACTAAGTAGAGAGTCTCTACCCTGATGAGCATGGATAAGGATGACATTGAAATATTAAGAAATGATACAGTGGAAAAGGTTTCTAATCTAGGAAAGGTGTTAGGAATGTCTCTAGAAAGTGAACAATTGAAACATGATGTGTCTATCCCAGAAGTGAATGAACCAAAAGATGCACAACATGAGCATGCTCTAGAACATGAGAATGTACCCAAAGAAGACAATTTGCAAGAAAATGCTATTGATGATACTCCTTTGGTAGATGAAAAAGTTGGATCAAAACAAGATGATTAAATGCATAAGGAGGAAGTGCAAATAGAGCAAAACTAGCCCCCTTCAGATGTTGAGATAAATGGTTCAAACAAAGAAAGGAAGACAAGAAAGATGACTTGGAGAATTCAAACGAACAAAACACTAAAATTTTTCCTCTTTCAAAGATAAATTTTGAAAAACAAGAGAAGAATGCAAAGGAAGAATCTAGCATTAGTGAAAAGGAAAAATATTATATGAAACCAATTGAAGAGAAGGAAATTGAGAAAGAATCCGAGAGTGTAGACAAGGAGCAAAGTGATGATGGAGAGTGCATTGGTGACAAGGAAAAGGCCAATGAGAAAAAGTAAGAGGAAAGCATAAATTTTGTTGGTGAATCCTTTGATGATTCACTCAAGGGTTTGCTAGACATATAGTTGCAATTTGAGCTTGTTGTATCTACACAACTACATCAACTTCCTTTAATTCAAAGTCAAGTGGAAATGGGAAAAATCTCTCTCTTGTAGAAGCTTCAAATTGGTGATGTGTTTCATTCTTCTGCAAGGAAGGAAATTCTTTCCACTCACTAGAAGAGTACTAAGTTGATTGAAGAAGTATTCAAGGTATTGTAAGAAGGAATTCTTGATGCTACAAATGATGAGTCCCTATCTAGTGTTGAAAAGTAGAAGCTACTTTTAGATTCCTTTAAGGATTACTCCTCCAGTTTAGAAGAAAGGTTGGAGAAAAAGGTGAAAAAGAAAGTGAATGACAAGAAATTGACTAAGCTATCAAATAAATGTAGTGTGGCACATAGAAAATTACAAGAGAACCTAAAACATGTGCAGAAGTGTTTGGGTGAAGCACATGTTTTATTTCAATTTTCTTTGAAATGGAATAATTCTACAAAGAGCACTAAGAACCAAATGGACTCAATAGAGTCACAAGTTGCTCAGGCCTTCTATGTATATGATCCAACAAGAGATGCAAATGATACAACAAGGATGGCTATTGAAAATCTATATGAACATTTCTTTCAACTACAGGAACAAAAGGAGAAAATCATTGTACAATATAGTTAGCTTAGGTATTTGGTAAGGGAAAGCCTTACAACCTTGACCAATGTGTTAACAAATAAAAAATATTTGGTAAAAAAGACTCTAGTACTCGGTACCCTAGATGAAGGAGAAGATCTCCTTATGTAGCTTGAAAGCTAGTGTAGTTCACTTACCCTCGCTAAGGAGGATTGGGAGGTAGGAAAGAAGGAATGTGAGGTACACCTTGCAAAATTGCAAGAATCTTCTTCTAGTTGTTTATGTACATTTCTATTATGTTTATGCAATTTCAAATTTCATTGTATATATGTGGAATATAGTGGATAGTATAGCAATGCAATTTTTGATTATCCTTAATCAATAACTAATTAATGGTGAAAAATAGAGGGTAAACCCAAATGCATGAACAAGAGGATCTACCGCTTATTTTTCTAGGGCCCTTAATCACCTCAAATTATGCAAAATAAGATGCTAATAACAACCGAAAATGCAACCTAAGTATTATAGAAAATATGGGGGATGTTTTTAGAGAATAAAAAGTTGTGAACCTAGCTAGAAAGCTATTGTTTTTGACCTATGGATGACTCATTCTCCTTTAGTGGTGAACACTTGTTGTTTTAGGGTTTCAAAAAACTAGTTTTAGGATCATGTTCTTTGATGTCTGCACTCTTGAAATCCTTGTTATCAAGTTCTGGAAGTCTATACATTGCAATTCTGTAGAGCTCTTTCCGTGATCTTGCACTTTGAATGACAACTTTTACAAATTTGCAACTTTTGCAACTGTAACGCCCCGTCGTGCGAACCCCAAAGGACAATTAAACAATAATTACTGCACAATTTTTATTTTTTTATTTTTTTATTTTAAAGTTAATATAACATACATGTGATACACATTAAGTCATGACATGAATTTCATTTAAGTAGATTCACTAACACATACATCCCTTGGGGTACATGAGGAGTCATTACGAGACTTCGATCCACACAATGACAATAAAGAATAAAAGCCAAAGATATAACCCATAACAAAGTAAACATTAACAAATATAACACATACATGAAAATCATTGATAAGGAACCATCTGTGTGCATAAATACAACATATGCATGATTAACTTAACATATTGAATAATAACTGCCATGACCAATATCCACACCAAGTTTAACATTACATTATAGTACAATGTTCAAGAGGTACAATGATAGAACAGTGTTTCCAAACACAAATGGAAACCTTACACAAGATACCATGATACAAATAAATAGATGAATACATTGTATCATAATTGGCTCCAAGACAATACAACTCTGAGGTCGCTGCAACAGCACCAAACCGCACCTCTCGATCCTCGACTGGGGACCCAATGGGGTGCTCAGCACGTTCCACCCAACCATGTGAGTCTGAAGACCCACCCCCCATGCTAAGAGCTAACAAGAAAGAGACCTCAACCAAGATCATCCAAATAGGGAACCACAAGACTCAACGCCATACAAAAGTATCATAAAACTCAAGGATTACAATGACATAACCAACAACATCCAAGAATCAACATAATAAATTAAAATCATAAATCTCATCACACAAATCAAAGCAATGACCAGTAAACAAGTACCCAAAGGATGATCATGAAATACTTCCAAATCAAACTGAATTAATAACATAATACAATTCGAAATTGCAATTAAACAATGTAATAACATCATAACACAGTACCCTAAAAGTACAAGGTCATAAATCAAATATCAATGAGATCGTACAAGACCACAAAGTACACCAAAGATGTATCAAGGCAATAATCACAAATCAATATAAATCCATATATCAACAATCTAAACCAACTCCCATAACCTACTTCCAGAGGAACACAATAAAGTAAAACACATGGGCAACTAGGGGAGAGTGTCATTGCATAGTCCTACATGGGTTGTCCTGTGCTCTTCCTCCCAACTGGAGGCGCCAGTCCCATCTATGGCTGTCCTGTGCCCTTCCTCCCAACTGGAGGTGCCGGTCCATAGGGTGACTCATGCGAAGCCATAGACCTCTCGTGAAGACGAGGTCACGACCTTGCCAACCACAGCCTTCTCAGCCTTCCATTAGTCTGCGGAAGCACTAATGAAGACGAGGCATCCATTTTTAAATCTTATAATGATATTACTACCCAACCCTCCTAAGTTAATTATTAGGTTTTCACTTAATTACCAACTCACTTGTGGGTTATCCTGTGCCCTTCCCCTTAAATGGGGCGCCGGCCCCCATGAGGAGCCACTCTCCCTAGAGACCCAAAAACATAAAAACCAAGAAGCCAAGGGTTGTACAACATAACAAGAACATTAGATCACAACTGAGAAGCATGCGAGGCATTACCCATCTCGCTATAAAAACATAATCAAAGTCTCAACAATTCCCGTACAACCCTTTCAAAATCATGAAACCAAAACACTTGCCACATCAAGGGCACATAAAGAGAGAGAACATCAACTATCAATCAACTCAAGCCTCTGGAAGCCAAAAGAATGAAAACCCACAAACGAGGGTAAAGTGAAGCCACAAGAGTTTTTCTCCAATAATTCCAACACAAGGATAAAATTTCCTCAAATATGAGAGTAACTCAGAAAAGCCATAAAAAGGGAAGATTCATCAAGACCCATCCACAGATCAACAATGGTGTCCTCAAATAGGAAAATGCAAAAGAAAATCAACCTTTAATTCAACGAAATCACTTAATAAAACCAAAAGCCACCAACTAGGCATTCCATGGGAGACCTCAATTTCCTCCTCACAAGATACCCATGCAGTTGGTATACAAAAGACCTTTGACAAAATCAACAAACATGACAACAAGATTTCCCTCGCCTCTGGAAGTCCAAAAATAAATCAAATACTCAAGGACTCATCATCAAGGGTAGACAAAGCAGTAAGAGTTTCAAGTCAGCTAACACAAATTTAAGAAATAGAAATCCTTTCAAAACCCGGAAGTAGCTCAAGAGAAACTCACACTGAGACAACACCATCAAAATTATCCTATACTCACCAACACTTCCAAGGCACCAAATTAAAGAACACCTTAAATACTCAACCACTCACAACTCCACCAAACACTCGCATAATAAACAACAACCAAAAATTCAAACAAGAACAATATTTAATAACCAATCAATTAACAACCAGAACTAAATAACTTTACAACTTACCCATCTAAATTACTCAATTAACTAAAACAATTTATGATAACCATCACAAGTATTCTAAAAGACTTATTCATAAAGAGAACTTACAAATCAACCATTAAATGAATATAAAGGAAGTCAATTTTCAAAAGATTAAAATCCCATTTCACCAATAAACTATCCAATTCAAGAATACCCTAATCAAACACTAATCATGCCCATACATTAAAATTTCCCCTTTCATTTATCAACATAATTGAAAACTACTTAATAGTTGGGTATTTGGGTATGTGCAGGATCATGGTATGCCAAAAAGTGGCAATATTTGTAGGGTATGTGGCTGACTTTTTTTTCACCCAAAATTAATGAAACGAAAAGGGTTTTTAGAGGAGATTCTCAGCTTTCCAAAAATATAAATTATGATTTAATTTGAATTTAATAAATAATTATTATTCATTTTCTATTAGAATTACGACTAAAGTCTCTGATCGATAGGCTGATTGAAAAACATCTATAACTTTCAAACGGTACCATTTTTGAATCCAAAACATGCGTCACATTCTATGCTTTACATACTATATGATTAAAAAATAAAAATTAAATTTCATGAATTTTTGACCAAGTTAAGGTGGTCAGCACGAGTTTTTATATTTTCTAAAAGTTGTAATAAAAATTCATAATTAATTATTTACTTGGAAAAAATTACAAAAAATATGCATCACATCCGACATGAGTCCTCTACTTATATATAAAATCTTACAAAAAATATTATCATTTTATTATGGTTAGGGTGGTCAGACACCTACTTTTATTTTTTCCTGAAATTTAAGTACTACTTGCATTGAAATTTCAAATTTTCACCAAATAGATTTTATTTATTTTAAATAAACCTAGTATTTTAGAAACTACATTCAATTTTATACAAATTCTATTCTTACATATTTTTGAAATAATATAGATAACTTATTCAAATATTTACGTCAAGTTGCCTAACACTGATTTTTCTGAATTTTTTGCCACTTAAGGGCCTGTTTGGCATACCATGATCTTGCACATGCCCATTTAACTCATTATTATTTCATAACGACTTATGTTCAAAACATTATTCCCACTCTCCTTTCATCATACTAACTTAACACTCACTTCCAATATTTAAATTAATTGTGAGAACCACTTAAGACCAATTGTTTATACTTTAAAATGACAATAACGACAATACTCTAAATACTTAAACTACATATTAGAACTTACCACCTTAAAATCTTAAATCTATCTAAATAAATCTACACACATAAATACCTTTTAAAACCACTACATATCTATATATTTTAATTCTTTTCGAGGAGGGAAAGTAGAAAGAGAATAGATCTTTTCTAAGAATCCAACAAGTCTACAAAACTACAACTTCACAAAATAAGAATAAAAAGATAACTTATTCAATTCTATATTAAATTCTATTTCCACCATATACACATTTAAAATAAAACGATCAATGCTGGTACATATATATTCACAAATTGCCCTTATATTAACTTATCAAAGTTCACAATTTATCAAATTAATAGAAGTTCCTTTCTATTTGCATATCTTCACTATAATAAAATTTTATTTTGATCATACCAGAAAATAACCATACTGATTACAAACATAAATAATTGATAAAATTAACAATTAAATTAATGAAATCTAATTAAATAAATTACTGAATATATATAAATATATATATATTCATAATAGTTTATAAACGCATTAAAATTTATATAAATTTTTTGTTTTAAACAACAATTACCATATACCCTTTTAAATGGGAATTAAATCCCATACCAAAAGCATGGATGAAGGGCCCGGCCGCGACAGTCTACAGACCGTCACAGCAGTCCGACGGGCTGCCATGGTAGCCCGTAGGTTACCGCACCATTACCACTGCCGGCTGGGTGGTGGGTACGGCCGAGGCTGAACCATCACCCAGTCTGCATTTTTTAAAATAATTTCAAATCAAATTTAATATGGAAAAAAATTTGAATCTTATTTAAATTAAAATTTTCTTATACTTTCTTTACATTTATATATATATATATATATATATATGTGTATACATCTATATATATATATATATATCTGATATCTATATATATATGTATACATATATATTGCATACAGAAATATTTTGAATACAGAGAAATAAATTTCAATTGTACAATTTACTGATTCAATATAAACATTTAAACATAGAAGATATTTGTAAAATTTATCTACATATGAGGATTTACACAACCCTGAATTCCCAGATAGGACATTTTTTTTTATTGCTTAATTATTATTTTTAACACAAAACTATAGTAACACTGTTCAATTCCAGAATCCCAACAAAATTTCACTATAAATCAAAAAAAATACCAAACCCCAGTAAAATTTTCTTGATAGAAAAATAGTCCAAACATTTCTAAGGATTCAAGAATTTTCTATATGCATTAAATTTCAAATCCAGGAGAAAATTTCATTCGCAACAAAGAATTCTTATTTCATTTGATGCTATAGAAAGAAGATAATTTAAAAGAAGAAGGAGAACCTGGCGTCCTGCGCCTGGAGAAAACTGTAGAAGCTTTATCCTTCTTGCTGATCCAATCCTCCGCTAACGATTGTTTCCAGCAGTAGTTCCAAGATCCTCCCTCAAACTTAAACCTTATTCCTCAATAAATTCACCAGAATAATAATAGAAAAAGAATGCAATACTATATCAGAAAAATGACTGCCAATTTCTCCAAAATCTGTTGGAAAGAGAATGCCACCCCCTACCAACAAAAATCCCCTAAATAAAATCACACACAAACAGTCTCTTCCATTTCCTCTTCCTGTGGATACCAAAAGTCACTTCTCCAAAATAAATTTTAAATACATTCAAATCCACAAAATTGAGCTTTTTATTTGTTTATTTATTTATTAATTACTTTATGCTTTATTTTTATTTTATTTTCATATTCTACAGTTCTCTTCGACTTCCAAATGCTCTAAAGGTGAAGTTTCTTTTCTTGCTTTAAAACACTTCAGCTTCCTATCTCCTTATCCATTTAAATTTCTTATTATAATAATTATCTTTTCAAGATTATTTTGTTCATAATTATTATTAACTTCAATTTAACACAACAATTCAAATCAATTTATCTAATAATATCACTTTTACTTTTAACGAATTAGTTTAATTTGATCATTTGTTCTAAATCATTTGATTTGATTTAATTGATTATTATTTTAATTTCTAATCATATTTTAAATAACCTTGCAAATCACTTATGATTTAATTAATTATTTAAACATGACTACTAACATATGATATTTTTCACACAATCAAATAACACAGTAATCAACGAAGCACACACAAATACTCACGCACAAGTCCAAAACAACCGACACGGAGGGGCCTTATAGCAACTTTGCAACTTTTGCAACTTTGCAACTTTTGCAACTTTGCAACTTTTGCAACTTTGCAACTTTTGTAACTTTGCAACTTTTGCAACTTTTGCAATTTTGACAACTTTGCTCCAAATCTTGCTCAACTTGATCTTCAACCTATAAATCTACAAACACACACTCAAGGGCAGAAAAACTTGTTGATTTGTTAGTGAATGGGGGTTTTCCTCAGTTAAACCTCTTGTAGGTAATTAAACCAATTGATGAAATGAATGAAATGAAGCATGAAACATGAAATATGAAAATTGTATCACCTTGGATGATGTCTTGTGAAGCAAATATATAAACTAACATGTAGTGGCCATGAAGAATGTAGATATTGGATGTAAAATGATGCTTGTAAATGGATCCTCAATGCAACGTTGACTTCTTAGCTCAACACACATGAATGCATTAAACCCTTGACATGATGGTATGACTTTGAATTGATGCAATAAACACTTGAAATCTACCTTGAAATTCCTTGAAAATTCCTTATGAAATGCTCTAATGCTCGATCACTTGAATGCTTGAATGCTTGATAGAAATGTTTGGAGAAACAATGTGAATTAACCCCTTATTTATACTAAATTATGAGATTAACCTCAAAATTCAAAAGAACTAAGGCCGACACCAAATCTAGAAAGAAAGATAATTAAATTCACACCAAAATAAAATTCAAAAATAGGGGTCTCATTAAGGGAGGACCCATTCACCACCAAAGGCGAATAGGTCCTAGTTAAGTTTCCAGGACCAAGCTTTGGGAGACTGAAAGAAAGCTAAAAACCCATTCTAGATCAACTAAGAAAGGGGGTTCCTGTTAAGGGAGGACCCATTCACCATAAAGGAAGAATGGGTCCTAGATCAACTTACCAAGACCAAACTTTTCCTAATGAAATAATTTTTTATTTAAATTATGATTGTTAGGATAAATCTTTGGGAGGTGCCAAAATTAAGGCCTAAAAAGGGGGTTAATAACTCCAATTAACCACAATTAATTAAGACCACCTAGATAAGTGTGAATGTTCTTTAAAACACTTTGCAACACTTAAAAGAGGTATAAATTATGTATATTTTTATTTAGAAAGGGGCCCATTAGGATTAATTAAGTAGATAAGCCCTAAAAAAGCATGAAAGTGTGTTACAACATTTCACAACACCTTTACAAATGACCAATTCAGGCATGTTTTAGTTAAATAAAGGACCTATAATAGTGTGAATGTGTACAATGCATTACAACACTACTCTAAGATACTATTAGTTTAGCTTTAAGGTCAATTATCAAACCAAGCAAGGAAAAGGCTACTTTTTTGTTACTACATTTTGCCCCCACTTTAGTGAGAGGATGGCCCCATGTCAAACTCACACTAAAGTAGACATCCAAGAGACTTAAGTATGCAAAAATAACAAAGATACATGATCATGTACCCTATCAAAGGCTAAGAAAAATAAAAAATAAAGGATCAAGCACAACCGAATCAACGCGATGTGAGGCATTGATTGTTTGTCCATAACAAATGTTGCTCACTTTGGGGTAGTGGAACCCTAGTCTATCCACTAGGTGAGTTTTCCTAAAATATGTGTGCTCACTCTAGGGTACTGGAACCTCAGTCTATCCACTAAGTGAGTTATCGCAATGAGGTGGAAAATGAGAGAATCATTTAGCCTCTCATACCATACTTAAGTTATCCTCTTGACAACTTCGATAAGGTACCACAATGAAAATGATTTTGAATGTCATGTAAAAATTTTTCTTAAATGGGATTTTGCTTTGGGGTATGTTCAGGATCATCATGGAAAAAACAGGCCCTTAAGTGGCAAAAAATTCAGAAAAATCAAAGTTAGGCAACTTGACGTAAAAATTTGAATAAGTTATCTATATTATTTCAAAAATATGTAAGAATAGAATTTGTAGCAAATTGAATTTAGTTTCTAAACTACTAGGTTTATTTAAAAAAAAAATCTATTTGGTGAAAATTTGAAATTTCAATGCAGTAGTACTTAAATTTCAAGGAAAAATAAGAAGTAGGTGTCTATCGACCACCCTAACCACAATAAAATGATAATATTTTTTATAAAATTTTAGATATAAGTAGAGGACTCATGTCAGATGTGATGCATATTTTTTTGTAATTTTTTTCCAAGTAAATAATTAATTATGAATTTTTTATTACAAATTTTTAAAAAATAAAAATGTATGTCTAACCACCTTAACTTGGTCAAAACTTCATGAAATTCATTTCTTTTTTTTTTTAATCCTATAGTATGTGAAGCATAGAATGTGACACATGTTTTGGATTAAAAAAATGTGATACCGTTTGAAAGATATAGATATTTTTCAATCAACCTATCAATCAGGACTTTAGTTGTAATTCAAATAAAAAGTAAATAATAATTATTTATTAAATTCAAAGTAAAACATAATTTATATTGGTAGAAAGTTTAGAATATCCTCTAAAAACCCTTTTTGTTTCATCAATTTTGGGTAAAAAAAAAAGTCATCAGCCACATACCCTACAAAAAGCCATCATATTGCCACTTTTTGGCCCATCATGATCCTGCACATACCCTTTGTTCATGTAACACTCTTCCTCTTAGGGAGCATTATGCCTATTGTCTCCAAGAGAGGACAAGTCAAAAGTGCTAGATCGTCGCCCATGGGATGCCTCGTTTACATCATGCCATGAAAATGGATTGTACACACTTGGATGACATCAAACCCAATGACACCACCAAGAAGAGGACACATCACAAGAAAAAAGGAAAATCACGCCATGAAATTTTACAAAAGATGTCATCGATGTATGCCCCCACTTTAAAATGGTTGCTACACCATCACTGTGAGCAATTGCCTTAAAGTAGCCAAATGATTTTGATCCTAAGACATGAGAGCTTTCCTCGAAAAACCCTATGCCAAGTCATATGTTTCTAAAGAAAGTTGTGTCATAAAATAGGAAGGAAGGGTTGCCCCCAGAAACACATAAGGGATCTATGGATTTTGGGTTAGTATGCATGTGCTACAATGTTTTCATAGAGCATGGAACTATCATCATTCCCCAAATACTTATAGAACTAGAAGAATAACACAAAGAGAGTGAAAACAAAGAAAAAACTTTTAGGTCAACATGGAAGAAACATGAATGTCTCAATGCCTTGCATCATCCCAAAAGGAAAACACAAGAAAAATGTAAAAGATAGAGAAAAAGCTTTTGGGTCAACATGGAAGAGACATAAATGTCTCAATGCCTTGCATCATCCCTAAAAGGAAAACATAAGACAAATGAGAAATGATTATGAAATAGAGAAGAATGAAGGTACATATAGAAGATTGCACAAAAGAGAGGAAAATCAAACAAAAAATTATGGGGGATCACATTATGCACATGCAATCACATAAAGAAAAGTGAAAAAGAAAACAACTAGTAAGGAACAGGTGAGTCAACCTAAAGCAGGTCGTCCACCTCCCAATCTCGGTTGGTATAAATAGAAGGCGGGAAATTAGCCAAATGGACAACATCAAGTGTTGAACTAGGACAAGGCTATCAAATTCTTGTCTCCACTTTGTGCAAGACAAGAATGATCTAAGATGAGTGAGGAAAATTAGCTCTTTGCATTAATGACAATGATTTACAATAAGTGTAAAACATGAAATAGTGAGAATTTTTTAAGATTCTACAACTATTACATGACAAGGAGTAGAAGGGTATGTTATTCAATCACTAGATGGTAATCATTTCCATCGAAGTGAAAATTTATCAATACCAATTTGAATGCACGATACTCATCACTACTATGTCTAAGAGTTCTGTGGTATCGACAATGTGGAACATTTGAATCTTTGGGATATAGTATTATCTTGTCTTTCATTGGTGGTAATGTTATTAGTTCTTTTATTAGAAGAAATTGTAGTTTCCTTTCAATTTCAAGTGGTGGACAAGGGAACTTTAGTTTCTGTAGCTTGTAGGGCCTCTTGAGCTTACTAGATTCACCAAGTTCTCTAGATGGGATTAGGGCAGGAGGTTTGGAAATGATCTTGTCTTTGTCATCCTTATCCTTAGGAGTTATGGGTTTCTCTTTATGAAGGATGATGTAAGACTACCACACCATCACTACGAAGCCTTAGGTATTCTTTAGGAGCACTTATGTTGCAAGGGGGATCTTGATATCCTATCCCTTTGGTTTCTTTAGTTAGTATTTTCTCTAAGAGTTGATAAATTGTATGTTCACTTGTTTATCACATCCTTGTTTATGTAAGATCATGAATCCTTTGCCATATGTCTCTTCAAGGTTGATTGGTGTGTTGGTTACTTTGTTTACATAGGATGTGTTAGGTCTAAAAAATGTAGGTTTTGAACCTTAAGAGGGTGCTAATCTCTTAGTACATTTTTGGCTAATGAATAGGGTAAATATGATTGATACCCCCCACTCTTTAGGCTCTGCTAAACCTAGGCAGGTGTACACCTAAATGATAAAGTAGATTTGAAGTTTTGAGTATGATCTCTAATTTAGGAATTCTACTCACAATGGCATGTGGGTGTGAGGTAGATGAAAAGATCAATGACTAGTTCCCACTGAAGATGTTTCAGTAATCAAGTGTATAAGTAAGGTTTTGTATAAAATGCTCTAAATTTGACTAGTACCTAATCCTATTGGGTGAATGGAGTCGAGGATTGCATGATGATGATGGAGATAGATATGTAAGATAGGTAGATCTACTTCTTAGCTTAACTCTAACTTGTTGGACATTTTGGATGTTTGAACCTTGTACAAACGTGCAGATTTGTCAATTACTGTACTCTTCTTTATGAATCCCATTGTTATTCTCCCAAATTACTGTGATATCTTGAAATGATTTTTAATTCTTAAATTTGAGGGAAACCAAATAGAATAATCAATTTAAAAGGATTTTAATCCATGGCATGAACCAATTAAAATGAATTACTTGAAAGGGCTTTAATTCACTCTAGCCATAACCCAATCAAGAAAGTCACACAACAACAAAAAATGTGTCCTAAAAAATTGTACAAATTTTAATAATTAAAGGAAACCACTTTGGAAATAGCACAACATGTAAGAATGAATCTTAACACAACATTTGAACATTGGAAATAAATCATCGATTATGAACAGTCTTCTCCATTATTTTGCTTCAAAAGATATGCATTAATAGCATAATTTTTTGAGATGTGAAATGTATGAGTGGAATATGATATGCTAATGGATGAACCTATCTACTACTACTGATGATGATCCTAACCTACTATCTAATCTATTTAATGATATGATTTCATCTTACATATACACATTGCATTTTTAGAGTTATGACCCTTTGTACTATATCATGTAGCTCTTCATTTAATTAATTATCTTCAACATATTAAAATATTTAATTTTAATCTCATTGATCTTTGTACTCCATGAAAATAAAGTAATTCACAATACTTTAGTCTCAATTGTTTTGCTAACAGTTTCCCGTTTATATTTACTTTTGGTGAAAAATATTCCACTTTGTACTTCACTTGTATGCATTTTCACCCATTTAAATGCACCTTTTGAGTAAAATAATTACCCACTTTTCCATTCCACTTTTACATCTTCATAATTCCTTGGGTAAAAAATATTTCACTTCTTTATTGAAAATATTTTACATTTGTACTTTACACCATGTCGCGATTACTATTTTATGCTTCTCGTGAATAATTTTCCCTAAGGCTACATTATTCCATCGCTTGTTGGTAGCTTCATATTAAATCCCTTTGGTTAACATCACATGAAAATATTATATTTTTCCAAAATTAAATAGTGCCTATGGAAGGGACTGCATTTTACTCTTGTCGAAATCATTCTTCTTGATACATTGCAATTTCTTTGATGATGTTTATGAAAACATTTTATCAAAGGGACATCATAATAACTCATGTCGATATGCACTTCTCTCCTCAATAAATTCTTAAGGTATACTCCATTCCTATTTCTGAGATATTGAGGAGACTTGGGGCATATTCACTCCGATATGGAGTCTCTCCAATAAAAATCTTCCTTTGTGATCTGTCAAAGAGACTTGGAATAGTCTTACTTCCTAATGACATAATCTCTTTGATAAATTCTTCAAGCTCTATATAAGTTTTTCCTGTTCTCGTATATCAAAGAAACTAGCATTATTCTTGCTGATATAAATGTCTCTTTTGTATATTACACCCAATAAGTAATTTTATTTTCTATTACCTAGGTATGTGCAGGATCATGATGGGCCAAAAAGTGGCAATATGATGGGTATGTGTAGGGTATGTGGCTGATGACTTTTTTTTACCCAAAATTGATGGAACGAAAAGGGTTTTTAAAGGAGAATCTCAAATTTCCACCAATATAAATTATGCTTTACTTTGAATTTAATAAATAACTATTATTCACTTTCTATTTGAATTACGACTAAAGTCCTAATTGATAGGATAATTAAAAAACATCTATAGATTTCAAACAGTATCACATTTTTTGAATCCAAAACACACGTCACATTCTATGCTTTGCATGCTATAAGATTAAAAATATATATATTGAATTTCATGAAGTTTTGACCAAATTAAGGTGGTTAAACATACAAGTTTTTATATTTTTTAAAAGTTGTAATAAAAAATTCATAATTAATTATTTACTTTGAAAAAATTACAAAAAAATATGCATCACATCGAGACATGAGTCCTCTACATATATCTAAAATATTATTAAAAAAAATTATCATTTTATTGTTGTTAGGGTGGTTAGACAGACACTTCTTATTTTTTCCTTGAAATTTAAGATTTTCACTAAATAGTTTTTTTTTTTGTTTTAACTAAGCCTAGTAGTTTAGAAACTACATTCAATTTGCTACAGATTCTATTCTTACATATTTTTGAAATAATATAGATAACTTATTCAAATTTTTATGTCAAGTTGATTGACTTTGATTTTTTTGAATTTTTCTCCACTTAAAGGCTTGTTTTATCCATGATGATCTTGCACATACCCACCTCCCACAAAATAATATTCAGTTTTCCTCTATCAATAAATAAATATTCACCTCATTTTACTGTTCAATAATATCTTGCTTCATCACACTTTACTTTCTATACTCAAACAATATATACTCAGATATTTTCAAGTGCTCTTGATAGAATCACATGCATATTTGTTTATTTTGGGGTATCGAAGAATCAAAGAGACATTCAAATTACTCCCTTCAACATTCTCATGTCTCTTTAATGATCTTCCATCCTTCTCTCATTGATTTATCGAGGTGTTAAAGAAACTTTGAATAGTCTCATTTTGATAAGCAATGCCTCTTCGATATATACTTTGTTGCACTGTACTGGTTTAGGGTTTCTTACCGAGTTTGTGTGGTGATTCGAATATTTTGTTCTACTCTCCAAGAAAAATGATTTTGTTCTCTGGTTAACGTAGAGCCCGAGTTCATTGCTAACTCACAAGCTTACGCATTGTATGCTGGGCCATTCACTATAGTAATTCGCCATTGCTTTGTTGATCCACTCAAAAGTGTGTATCTCCTTGATGATACATCTACTATTAAGCCAGTGGATATTATTTCTATGAGAGCCAATATTTGAAAAAGGTCTTAATCATTTTTTTGTTCTCCTAAAAGCAATTCAAATTACTTTTTTCTACCTACAAATCTCCTTAGATATCTTCACAATTCCAACGCTCACTTGAGAATGGCATACATGATGCCCAAAATGGAAGCATTCTTCATAGATGTACCACTATTGCATATAGCTTGTACATTGGTTTCCTATCACTTTTATATTTATCCTTGCTATCCAACAAGTGTATTTTGAAGAGATTCAATGCAACCTTTTATCTCTAAATTCAAATCCATCATGCGACCATCTCAGACATGTATTGGTATTTCAAATACTTTATTTGTTACTATAGATAGCCCCTAAATGTTCATTGGACAAGTGTTTTATTTTTGCAATAATTGGTCAACCTCCCTTCAATAGCTACAATAGGACACACTGATTATAGTATGTTGATGGCAAACCTTGAGATTTAATAGGCATCCTCTTTTTTCTCCATACCCAAAGAGGATGCTAATATTCTATGTTTGTAGTAATATTATGATGGATGAAATAGGAACTTCCCCATCCCTTATCCTGGAAGCAAGCTATTGAAGCTCACACATGGTGCACCAATCATTTTTCTTACTTCTCTGAAAATTTCTTGAATGAGATCTTTGGAGTAGGCAACAACAAGCCTTGAGGCTAACATAAGTATGCTGACAGGGTGGCCATTTCCTCTGCCCAAACAAAACATATAACGTTCCAATATTTAATGAATCGTCACTTTGTCCAAGAAATGTTGTCAACGATAACAAGCCTAGTTTTCCTTTTTGCATTTTGTAAGTTACCTTTTGCCTCTTCATTGGCCCTTGCTTTGGCCGAGATGGTGGTATGATGTGTCATTAAGAATTTCTAGCCACATGTTCTTGGAAACCTTTTGAATTACAAGAATACTTCACATTTATACACTTTATATCAAGATATGAGATTCAAGAGAGATTGCAGTAACAATGAAGTGACAATAAGGTTCAAACTGTTTATGTCATTAGATTTAACTCCTCTGTCAAAAAATCATTGTAAACACAAACCCAAATAATTGAATTTCATGACACCCTATCTTCTTGTAGTTATTTCACTATATATCCTAAACTAAAGTGGGTAATCATCAAAAGTTGTTTTCTGACATTCTACATTGTGATAAAAATAAATCAAGTGTAACCTCCAAAATTTCTTTGGAAAACTAATCAAAACTTATCCCCGGGCCACGAAAATGTACCAACATATTGAGTTATGACAAGGGAGTATTTCCGTTAGATAGATTGGGATGAATTCATTAGGATTGAAAACTATCAATGTTCAAAGTTGCTTACTTAGCCTTTTCTGCAAATTGCTTCTTGTCAAAACCATCTAGAACCCACCAACTTGCCATCCTAAAAAATTATCAAATACGATTATGAAAAGCTGTCAACCTAGATATTAGTTCACTTAGGTCAAATGAACATATTTTCAAAAGGGTTTTTCTTCAATCTTCTTCCTTTACAAAATATCAAGCATCAAAGTTGACCTTTTTGCAACTTTCTAGAAGTGTAGTCACAAAAACTATGTAAAACACATTTGGTTTTGACTTTGAAAAAATACCAAATGAGGAGTTACGGCTCTGCAAATTGGAATGAAGGTAGATTTACATGGGAAGAATATGGAATGCCAACTGGTTTGTCATGAAAATATTCCAGTTGATAAATGTTGGCCTCCAAAGTTTGTCTCTTTGACAGATTCTCATGCATGTAGACACCAAACCTTCGTAGAACCCTTCAACTTGGTATTTTGAAAATTTGTCAAAACTGACTGTACGAAGCTGAAATTAGGCGTGCATATTCACATACGTTAGATAAACATGCTTGCAAAGTGATTTTACGTGAAATTGAATGGGCTTCAAATTGTGAATTTTCAAAGTAGGCACTTGAGGTAGTTTTTACAAATGCATTTCTAAGCGCTGAAATGTAACTTTATTATTATGGGAGTCTCAAAATAGCCTAAAATTTGCATGAACTTTTAGGCTCCAATAGTGGCTCCATCTGGGGATGTATGCCTCTCGTGGGCATAACAAGAATCCAAGTCTCTGGGAGAGCAGAAAGAATTCCTTGTCCATTGGGCAGCAGAGTCAAATTTCATCTCTGCTTTGAATTGGTATGATTTGTAAAATCACACAACTAATGGCTCAAGGCCACCCAAAAAGAAAGGCATTCATTTCCCTCTATCATATACCTTATTTTGGTTTGGGTTCATCAAGTTCAATTTGAAAACATTCATAAAATTTTCCCTGTTATATCCACTACCATTGGAAACTTTCAAAACAGTACTATGTTTAGATTTTCCCATATCTCCTTTACCATTCAACAGTTCATAATTAGGTATTATCTGAAACTTTTCATCATGTAATAAACTCTTTCGCTCTTCATTATACAAAGAGAATTCACTTTCAATGCAACACTTCCCATCATTTTGGTCACTATCATGCATCATGAAATGGTCTCCCACCTAAACTGAAAACTGAAAATATTCACAGCTGAAATAATTGGGTCTCATTTTATCATAAGTTTGCATTAATAATATAAAATTATCATATGGCCTTTGATGCAAACTAGGAAAAAAAATTCTAGGCGTATGGGAAGAAAAAAACATTATGCTCATTCATGCTACTCACTCCATTATTTGAATGCTTCTCACATGGGTCTAAGAAATCTATCATATCAACATTTTATGAGATAGCTTCTTTTGAGATATTTTCAGCATCTTCTATATTACCAACTAGTATTGAAATCAACTTTTGATCAATCCATTCATCATTATGTATATTTGAACCAATTGACACTGAACATATACTATCTATGATATGCAAGTCATTGTCATTCTCAAAGATCTCCAATTCTAATTTATATATCTCTTCTTGAACATGGATAGACATAGAATCTTGATCAGCTCCAAGAGTTTTCTCATCATTGTCATACAAAGTGGTTTCATTGTCAAAGAAAATGCATGCTGGACATGAAACTTCAAAATAATTCCCATGTGTATATCTATGATATTCCATTGTCGGCAAATTTGAAATTTGTTCACTGCAAAGTGAACATGCCTCTTCATCCATCCCATTGTTGATGTATTCTTCACCCTTTTCATCATCACAACAATACTTGAGGTCTTCCAAAAATGGAAAATCAGATGTATCAATTTCATCAGCATAGTCACTTACTTCACAAGTTGATACAACATCCAGATTATCTGAAAATGCTTCATCCTAATCATAAAGTGGATTTGAATACACATGAAATTCATGTTCTGGCACACCTTGGAAAAATGTCAACTAATTTTCTTCTATCTTTTCATTGTACAATGGGTTTGAAAAAAATTGAAAAACATTTTCACGTGTACAAACTTCTTCCTCATAAATTGTGTCTTCATGGTACTCAATTGTAGCTGGAGGTGTTATTTTTTCACTGTCAAATGGACTTGCTTCTTCTATCATATTTCCCCTTGATTTTTCCTCTTGATCTTCATTAAAATTGCAAGAATGTTGTAGATCAAAATCTACAGGACCTTCATCAAAATTTTAATTTTGAATGGATTCTTCATAACATGCACCATTCTCATAGTTACAATCTGATATGCAAGAGAGACCCTCTATACCTTAATATTTATCATGTAGATTGTCATAATAGCCATTTTCACTTGCACACATGTCCTCTATGGGTTGATCACTATCATTACCCTCTTCATTGTTGTAGGGCATACTTTTTTCTTTTATTTCAGCTTCTAATTTATTGTTGTCAATGCTATGACAATGCATACATGATTGTACCTCCACCTCATCTGAATCATGGCTGGTATATTCCTTAGGCAATGTGTTTCCAACAACATCTTCAATAATGCAATCATCCTCCAAGGTGGAAAAAAATTCTTGAACAATAATTCCATCTTTATGCATATTTGGAACATCATCATCAGAAACTTCACTTGCACATGTTTCCTCTATTGGCTGCATTATTTGATCAATTTCTCCATCTTCATCAATGATGTCACCATTGTGTTCACTATTGATAGAATCCTCATACTTGGTACTTTTTGTATAAATCCATAAACACACTTGCCCAAGAGTGGCTGGTTTCAATGACTCAGGCCAATGAAGTGAATGAGGGTCATATATTCTCATGAACTGCTCAATGAATATGAAGTGAACAAGCTGGGAATTGAGAGGTGTTTGCATATAGGTCTCTACCATTCTTTCAAGAAGAGCACATCTAGATTCTCCTTCATGTCTTGTTATGGAAAAAAATGTATCTAAGGGGTTTATGCAATTTTCTAATTTCATGATGGATTCTTGAGTATGTAAATAATCATCATCTTTCTCCTCAAACTCCTGGCTTCGATATATATTTTCCTGAATAGGGACAATATTGTCAACAGCATATGTCATTTGTTGATGATGAATATAGGGCTGAATGTGATGTACAAGGAATTGAGGTGGGTGGGCTAGGACAACAGGGGCATTCACACTTTGAAAACTACTCTCACCGTTTGATGTATCACATGTCATTTCATTGTTTGTCAGAATAGACTGAGGTCCTGAATTTTGTGTATAACTAATTATCATCATATTGGCTTAGGAATAGTCTTTTGAGATCTTCCCATGAAGATATACTTTGCATGGGTAAGCTTATAAACCATTCCCTTACATCATCCCTCAAAGATCTTGAAAAATATTTCATAATGACATCTTTGGGATAAATCTAAAAGTCCACAATGAATTCCTAAAATCGTTGTACATGCTTACAAGCTAATTCATATCCTTCTTCGTGAAATTTAGGGATATGCTTTATCAGTTCTATTAGCTCACAGGGATAAGAATTTGGGTGGCCTTGGATATTATTGAAGCTAAATGGTTTATTAATGTCTGAGAAAAAAATTGGAGAGGAAAATTGGTTTTGGTAGCTCACTAATCTTTTTCCAAGAGATACAGGATAAGCATTTATTTGATATGAGACTTGTGGTGCAAAAATGTCTTACTGTGAATGATATGCATCACTTCTATTGCCAAGATTCCCAATTGTACCATAATGTGTATAGGGAAAAAAATAGTTGCTATACATGCTTCAACCTTTATCTCTGACTAGAAATGTTGTAATTTGAAATTTCTTTTTGCATTCTTAATCAAATTTGTTTTAATAGAGTCACCACCTCTTTTCAAAAGAGGAACAAATTTTATCTTCTGCGTTTGTTTTTCCAGCGGAGTCTTTTGATTTTCAGAAAACTTCTCAACTATAAATCTATCTTTAATGAATCTTTATGATGGTTTTCAATCGGATATTACTAAAATAATCTCTAGCAGATTCACCAATTTATTAGGTCTCAGAAATGCAGGTTTTGAACCTCAAGAGGGTGCCAATCTCTTAGTATTTTTTTGGCTAACAAATGGGACGAATATGATTGATAACCCCCTACTCTTTAGGCTCTGATAAACCTAGGCATATGTACCTAAATGAGAAGAAATATTTGAAGTTTTGAATATGATCTCTAATTTGGGAAATCTACTGACAATGGCATGTGGGTGTGAGGTAGATGCAAAGCTCAATGACTAGTTCCCACTGAAGATGTTTCAATAATCAAGTATATAAGTAAGGTTTTGTATAAAATGTTCTAAATTTGACTAGTGCCTAATCCTATTGGGTGAATGGAGTCGAGGGGTGGATGATGATGATGGAGACATATATGTAAGATAGGTAGATCTACTTCTTAGCTTAACTCTAACTTGTTGGGAACTTTGGATGTTTGCACCTTACACAAACGTGCAAGTTTGTCAGTTACTGGACTCTTCTTTATGAATCACAGTGTTATTTTCCCAAATTACTATGATATCTTCAAAGGATTTTTAATTCTTAACTTTGAGGGAAACCAATCAGAATAATCAATTTAAAAGGATTTTAATCCCTGGCAGGAACAAATTAAAATGAATTACTTGAAAGGATTTTAATTCACTCTAGCCATAACCCAATCAAGAAAATCATACAACAACGAATGTGTCTTGAAAAACAATAGTTAAACATTGGAAATAAATCACTGATTATGAACAGTCTTCTCCATTATATTGCTTCAAAAGATATACATTAATAGCAAAATTTTTTGAGATGTGAAAATGGATGAGTGGAATATGATATGCTAATGGATGAACCTATCTACTACTACTGATGATGATCCTAACCTACTATCTAATTTATTTGATGATATGATTTTATCTTACATATATACACTGCACTTTTAGGGTTATGACCCTTCGTACTGTATCGTGCAACTCTTCGTTTAATTAATTATCTTCAACAAATTAAAATTTATTTAATTTTAATCTCTTTGATCTTCCTATTCCATGAAAATAAAGTATTTCACAATACTTTAGTCTGAATTCTTTTGCCAAAATTTTCCAATTTATATTTACTTTTGGTGAAAAAATATTTCACCTTGTATTTCACTTGTATACATTTTCACCCATTTAAATGCACCTTTTGAGTAAAATAATTACTCACTTTTCCATTCCACTTTTACATCTTCATAATTCCTTGGGTAAAAAATATTTCATTTCTTTAGTGAAAATATTTTACATTTGTACTTTACACCATGCCGTGATTATTATTTTATGCTTCCCGTGAATAAGTATCCCCAAGGATACATTATTCCATCACTTGCTGGTAACTTCATATTAAATCCCTTTAGATAACATCAAAAGAAAATATTACATTTTTCCCAAATTAAATAGTGCCTATGGAAGGGGCTGCATTTTACTCTTTCCGAAATCATTCTTCTCGATATATTTCAATTTATTTGATGATGTTTATTGTCCAGTAATATCTTGCTTCATCTCACTGTACTTTCTATACTCAAAGAATATATACTCCGATATTTTCAAGTGCTCATAGAATCACATGCGTATTTGTTTATTTTGGGCTATCAAAGAGACATTCAAATTACTCCCTTCGAAATGCCTCTTCTATAAGCAATGTCTCTTCGATATATACTTTTTTGCATTGTACTGGTTTAGGGTTTCATTCCAAGTTTGTGTGGTGATTCGAATCTTTTGTTCTACTCTCCAAGCAAAATGATTATGTTCTCTGGTTCACGTAGACTTCGAGTTCATCATTGCCTTACAAGCTTATGTATTGCATGTTGAGTCATTCACTATAGTAATTCGCCATTGTTTTGTTGATACACTCGAAAGCATGTATCTCCTTGATGATGTATCTGCTATTAAGCCAGTGGATACCTTTTTTGTGAGAGCCAATATTTTTAAAAGGTCTTAATCATTTTTTTGTTCTACTAAAAGAAATTCAAATTGCTTCTATTCACCTACGAATCTCCATCTAGATATCTTCTCAATTCCAACACTCACTTGAGAATGGCATACATGATGCCTTAAAAGGAAGCATTCTTCATAGATGTACCACTATTGTATATAGCTTGTACATTGGATGTCTATCACTTTTATATTTATCCTTTATATCCAACAAGTGCATTTTGAAGAGATTCAATGCCACCTTTTATCTCTAAATTCAAATCCATCATATGCGGTCTTATACATGTATTGGTATTTCAAATACTTTATTTTTTACTATAGATAGCTCCTAAATGTTTGTTGGAAAAGTGTTGCATTTTTTGCAATAATGGGTCAACCTCCCTTCAATAGCTGCAATAGGACACACTGATTGTGGTATGTCAATAGAAAACCTTGATATTTCATGGGCATCCTATTTTTTCTCCATACCCAAAGAGGATGCTAATATTCTGCATTTGTATTAATATTATGATGGATGAAATGGGACCTTCCCCATACCTTATCCTAGAAGCAAGGTACTGAAGCTCACACATGATGCACCAATCATTTTTCTTATTTCTCTGAAAATTTCTTGAATGAGATCTTTGGAGTAGGCAACAACAAGCCTTGATGCTAACACAAGTATGCTGGCAGGGTGGCCATTTCCTCCACCCAAACAAAACATATAATGTTCCAATATTTAATGAATCATCACTTTGTCCAGGCAATGTTGTCAATGATAACAAGACCATTTTTCCTTTTCACATTCTGTAAGTTACCTTTCGCCTCTTCATTAGCCCTTGCTTTGGCTGAGATGGTGGTATGATGTGTCATGAAGAATTTTTGGCCACATGTTCTTGCAAACCTTTTGAATTACAAGAATACCTCACATCTATACACTTTATAGTAGGAGACGAGGTTCAAGAGAGATTTCAATAACAATGTAGTGACAATAAGGTTCAAACTGTTGATGTCATCATATTTAATTCCTCTATCCAAAAATAATTATGAACACAACCCCAAATAATTGGCTTTCATGACACCCTATCTTGTAGCTATTTCACCATATATCCTAAATTGAAGTGGGTAATCATCAAAAGTTGTTTTCTGATATTTTGCAATGATAAAAATAAATCAAGTGTAGCCTCCAAAATTGCTTTGGAAAACTAATCAAAACTCATCCTGAAGCCACATAAATGCACCAACATGTTGAGTTATGATAGGGGAGTATGTTCATCAGACAAATTGGTATGAATTCATCAGGATTGCAAACTGTCAATATTCAAAGTTGCTTACTTAGCCTTTTCTACAAACTGCTTCTTGTCAAAACCATCTGGAACCCACCAACTTGCCATCTTAAAAAATTATCAAATTTGATTTGGAGAAGTTGCCATCCTAGATATTAATTCAGTTAGGTCAAATAAACTTATGTTCAAAAGGGTTTTTATTCAATCTTCTTTCTTTACAAAATATCAAGCATCAAAGTTGACCTTTTTGTGGCTTTTTGGAAGTGTAATCACGAAGACTGTGTAAAACCCATTTGGTTTTGACTTTGAAAAAATACCAAATGAGGAGATGAGGCTCTGAGAATTGGCATGAAGGTAGATTTACATGGGAAGAATATGGAATGCCAACTAGTTTGTCATGAAAATATTCAGTTGATAAATGTTGGCCTCCAAAGTTGGTCTCTTTGATAGATTTTAATGCATGTAGACACCAAACCTTTGTAGAACCCTTCAACTTGGTATTTTGAAACTTTATCAAAACTGATTGTACGAAGATGAAATTAGGCATGCAAATTCACATACATCAAATAAACATGCTTGTAAGGTGATTTTATGTGAAACTGAATGGGCTTCAAATTAAATGATTTTTTAAAGTAGGCACTTGAGACAGTTTTTACAAATGCATTTATGAGTGTTGCAATGTAATTTTTTTATTATGGGTGTCTCAAAATAGCCTAAAATTTGCATGAATTTTTAGGCTTCAATAGGATGGTTGAATGTTTGATGGTTTAGAGGTACTAGATTCACCTATGGTAGGGAACTTAGGTTCAACTTGTGACTCAGTTTAAGGATATAAAAGGTCAAAAATTTCAAGTTGTGTGGGTTGTTTCATTGAAGGGTAAAAGGATGCATTGGACTCAAGGTTGTTAAGGTAATCATTTATGAATTCATTCATGCTGGAATCATCTTCTCCAATGATGTCAACACCATGAGGAGGACATGGTTTAGAAGTTGTGTGAGCATGAGTGAGTTCAATGTCATTAGGGTCATTTCCAAAAACACAATTTGAAACATCAACCAAAGAGAACAAGGACTTCCACACATTGCCTAAACAATTCTCCATTTTTAGAAGTTTAGACCTAAACATGGTAATTGACTAATTACACAATGTAATAAGCTGAAAATGAAATATTTTGATGCAATTTTGAACTTTTAACAATGTACTAGAATAAAACACTTTAAGCTAAATGCAATGAAATTGAGAAAACAACAAATCAAGAAACTAAAACTGAAAGATAACTACACCAAACAGAAGATAAAAACTAAGATTTTGAGTCCCTAATAGCTACAGAGTCAATCTTAATAAGGTCTGATATGCACCTTCTAGCATCAATATTTTTATGGAATTCAGAGTCAATCTTAATGCCTTTCTAGATGCTAGAAGGTGCATATCAGACCTTATTAGGGACTTACTCGCCAGTAAAGGAAAATGGGTCCTAGTTAGGTAGTTTTAAACTATATTTTAATGATTTGCAAGTTCTCAGCTATGTCTTTCAGTTCCAGGTTTGACATAGTGAAATACAACTTTAGATTTTCCAGACATTCAATGCAAAAATGCAATGAAAAGATAAAATGCAATACCTAATTTGAAGAGCAATCTTGTTTTAATTTTCAAATGCAATTGAATGAGATGTAAATGAGATGCAAAATGATTGATTTTTTTTTTGTAATTTTTAGATTTAAGAAGTTTAAAACAATGCAAATCTAAACCCTATATGATATGCAAGATTTCAATGTAAAAGAAGCCCTAATTCAATGCAAATCTAAATGCAATGAATGCAAGATTTCAACTTAAGATGCAATGAAAGACTAAAAATCAGAAAATTGCAATGTTGAATGAGTCGAGTTCACAAAAAATGATTAATGGTGAAAAATAGGATTGACCCAAATGCATGAACAAGAGGATCTACTGCTTATTTTTCTAGGGCCCTTAATCACCTCAAATTATGCAAAATAAGATGCTAATAACAACAAGAAATGCAACCTAATTGTTATAGAAACTATGGGGGATGTTTTTAGAGCATAAAAGTTATGTACTTGGCTAAAAAGTTGTTGTTTTTGAGCTATGGAGGACTCATTCGCCTTCAGTGGTGAATGGGTCCTTTTAGGGTGTCAGAAAACTGATTTCAGGATCTTGTTCCTTGATGTCTGCATTCTTGAAATCCTTGTTATCAAGTCTTGGAAGCCTGTATGCAATTTTGTAGAGTTCTTTTCATGATCTTGCACTTTGAATGACACCTTTTGCAAATCTGCAACTTTTGCAATTTTGACAACTTTGCTCCAAATCTTGCTCAACTTGATTTTCAACCCGTAAATCTGCAAACACACACTCAAGGGTAGAAAAACTTGTTGATTTGTTCGTAACACTTAAAAAGGGGCTGATTATGTATATTTTTATTTAGAAAGGGGTCGATTAGACTTAATTAAGTAGATAAGTCCTAGAAAAACATGAATGTGTGTTACAACACTTCACAACACCTTTGCAAAGGACCAATTAAGGAATGTTTTTGTTAAATAAAGGCCGTAGAATAGTGTGAATGTATACAACACATTACAACACTACTCCAAGACACCATTAGTTTAGCTTTAAGGTCAATTATCAAACAAAGCAAGGAAAATTCAACTTTTTCCATTACTACAATAACATTGTTAGTGGGAGTTGCCTTGATTTTACCCTCATATATACATATACATATATAATAGTTAGGGGGAGTATGCATGTATGTATGCTTGAACAGTGTGCCCTTTTCCATTAATGTCAAAGGGGAAGATTAGTTTAGAAAATAGTGGTTGAGAAGTATTTTGGAGAATATTTTTGGGCATGTTGCCATCAATGACAAAGGGGGATATTGTTGGAAGTTTTCCTTGCTTGTTATTGATGTGATTATTGACAATATGAGCATGAGCATATATGGTGTTTTCATTGATGTAAAAACTGATGTACAACTATTTGATAAGCATGATTGAATGTATTGTTGTCATTAACGATAATCTATTATACAGGTGAAAGAGTAGATTTGGAGTAGAACAAATTTATTAATATTTGGTTATCAGATAGTTCAATTTTTAGTGTACAAGGAACTCCTTTTGAGGTCCACATTGCTCCACCATGAAGAATCAGGTCATGCGATTCTAAGGAAATTTTGGTATATGTTGAAGGATTTTAAATCCAAAGTTTCATGTCTTGATGTCCTTCGACCTCTAAAAGTTATGATTGATGGAGTAGCAAGTTTTCTAGTGACAGTGCTACCAATGTAGAGTAAATTATTGGTCCAAGTGGAAAGTGTTTTGGTGGTTTGCACGTGTTGTGGATGAACAAATGGTTCATGTCAACTGTATTTACTATTTTGTGATGACCTAAAGAGTTTGGGGTTGTGCAAATTTAAAGTATGAATTGAGAAAACTTAAGGGAGTAATTATAGGTCCTTGCTAACCTATTTTGATGTGTTACAAGTTTTGAGGCATCTGTGGTTGGATCTTGAGCCAACAGGCTGATCTATTACACATTTCATATAATTAGGTTGACCTAATTGATGTTGTAGGTGTTTGAAAATGTAATGCATATAAGTGTAAGTTAATTCCAGTGTTGTATGTAAGGTGTGAGTGGTGTGTGTATTGTTGATTAAAATTCCTAAGTAGAATATGTGAATATGATGCGAAGAAGAGCAGAGTGGGTGTAAGCGTTGAGAAACCTAAAGTGTGTTAAGTCAGTGTATTGAGCTTTAGTGGAACTATCTCCAACATATTGTAGATGCATTGTATCAGTTCAAATCTTGGCAGTGAGCCACCCTTTCTTCTTTCTCTCTTATTCTATGGGTCCAATGAGTCCTTTGGAAAGTGATTCCACCTAGTAATGAGCCTTTTTGTAATATGTTGTAACCATTTATAATATATTGTGAGATAATCCTCATCATGGTTTTTCCCTTTTTGGGTTTTCCACGTAAATTTAGGGTTCTTGTGTTATGTGATGTGATGCATGCTTTAATTGTTTCTTTCATTACTGCAAGTTAGATGAATTGAATTGAATACATGTTTGAGTGGTTTAAAAGAATACTAATTCACCAACCCTCTCAATATTATGGGTGTTTAACAATGCATCATCATGCAAGCATGTGCAAGTGACATGCAATTCCATGCAAGTATATGCAACACACATGAAGGTGCATGCAACTTACATACATGTGCATGCAAGCATATACAAATTTAGAACTGAGCTTTGATACTAATTTTTTGGGAAAATAGGTATCCCAAAATGACATCTAGGATTAGTATGCGCCTTCTATAACATTCATTTCAGTCTAGGAACCTCAAAAGCATATACTACTATACCTTAAAGTAGAAACCAACATAGATATTTTCCCATTGTTAATTCTTACAAGAAAGACGTTACAATTAATTTTTAGATGTTTTCAGATCAAGTAGTTTCAACAACATTATAGGACATAAAATTAAGCAAGAATAAGATAGAAGATAAAGAACATGTACAAATTTAAATGGTGAAAACCCTTTTAGGTAAAAAACCCCACACTCTAAAACCACAAGTGAATATATTATTCAATAAAAAATAGTTACAATGCATTCTTCAGGCTCAAGGCCATTATAGGAGATTTGTTACACCCCAATTGTGTATTTACTATTTACTATTACTATGTAGGGTAAATGTGAATGCAATTTATATTCTAAAGATGAATAAATTGTGCTTGCACTTTGTTATCAAATGAATTCTGAATGAATGTTATTTCATTTAAGTGATATGTGAAGAAATGCTTATATGTGAAATGGATGCTATTAAATTAATATTCTAACTATGGAGATGCATTATGTGTAATACATATTTTATTTAATAGTTGACTACCGTGGGCATATGTTACTAGATGTAGGTATATGCTCAATCCTCCAAGCATAGGGGAAGTATCACTCAAGAGAAGATCTTGGTTGGGTAACCAGTAACATAACCTATCTGAGATTACACACACTCACAGTAGTATGGTTGAGTCAATTTATTATGTGGAAAGTTGGTAAGTCATCCTTAGTTGATGTGTCTGCATTACTAAGGGAATTGATTACTATTGAGTGCATTATTGGGTGATGATTATCTATTTGAGCTTGTGATTTCTTTCCTATATTACTATGATTGTATTGATGAGTAGAACATACATGGAATATGTATATGTACACATATGCATGATGATGATAGACGATACACATGAAGGAATGTCTACATAATGGTACATAGGTAGATGCACTTATGCACACTTATGGATAGGTTGCTTATGCCCATGAAACTATCAAATAGACCTTATGACATGTATATGTATATGCATAGATATATCACACATAGGCACTTATCAATACAATAGTAATTGTGTATGGCTATAATGTTTAATAAGAGTAATTGTTTGACATAAGTATTAATATAATAGATATGATTAAACAAGAGTAGCTTAAGGGTTACTCATAGCTAAGTTATTTGATTATAATAGATAGCTAGTGGGTTACTCCTAGGATTATTAGTCCAATGAAGGGAGGGAACTTTATATATGATTTAAGATTAGAAATACCCTAGAGTATGTAAGATTAATGATACATTAATTATGGGGTTAAATATTACCCATGGGAGGGATTAGCTATGCATAGATTATAGTGGCCTTAAGTCAAAATGACCTTAAGTAGTGTAAGTGAATAAATGACCATCACTCGAAGTACTAAGTGAGAACACTTTGGCCAAAGTAGTTTGATTTTTTGGCTCCATTGTTAGTTCACCATGTCCATGTAGTGGATGCTAGTTGCAAATTGTAGAGTTACAAGTTCTAGTCATGTAGGGTACAACACAGCTCAATGTGGTTGTACGAGGTTACTCTACCAATCTCTTCGTCAAAGGGTAGGGCCATCTATTATATGATAGATGTGTGAGGGACCACATATGAGTCCTTGGTTGGAAGAAAATCACTTGATTGATGGTTCTCCTCCTCACCAAGCAACAAAAGTCCAAGGTTTTGAAAAGCGGATCCTTGACCATCTATATCTATTGCTCTAAAGCTCAGATGACCTATATATATAATTTTCTACATTCTTGGAATAATATAATTTATGAAATTATTATATTGAAATGGAATCCTTGTTCTATATTGTTATGGAATCTTTGTTCATTTGTTATCAATAAAGATTTTTTTTTGTTGTTGCAATGGCTTATTACATAGTTTATTTACTCGCATAGTGAAAAATTAGGAAACATTACTTTAGTGAATGGTTGGCATGTTACAAGTGGTATCAAAGTTATTAGGTTTAACTTTTGAAACTATGAACTCATCATATTTTCCATCCAACATTATCTAATGTTTTGAAATTCTTGTGCCAAGATGGTGTGTCTCAGATTAACGGCTCGAAAGTCAGTAATCGAAAATGAGCACTACCTCAAGGCCATGAGGGAAAGAGAAGCCATTGTTAGAAAAATTAAGGGTACCTACTATGACAATGCCATCTAGTTAAGTGACACTGAAACCTTCAGTCATGTACTTTATTGGATCAATGATGTGAAGAGAAAGATGAAGATGGAAGCCAATTACAACTACCTAGATCCTCCATCTCACCAGAGAAGACTGAGTCATTATCACTTTCCAGGGATATGCCCTCGGAAGGAAGTGTCGGTCTGACATTTATCTTTAGGGACCCTAGAGTTCTTCCAATGGCAGAAGTAATTGTAATTTCCTTGAGTAACGAGTCTAAGGGTTATGTATCTTGCAACTATTTATCAGATGAAAAATCCAAAGGCTACTATCCATTTTGGGATAGGTATGAACAAATGAGAGATGAGAAACAATCTCAATTTGTAGGATATACTCCATTAAGTTATGTGTCAAAGAGTGAATCCGAGAGATACTATCCACTTCACTATCTAAATAGTCACTTCATGTAATAAAAAAGGATATTGAAATCCTTGAAAAATGTATAAAATTGTGTGTTTATCAAAAGTTTGTGCTTAATAAGTCTTATGAGTAATTCTTATGTGCAGTTGATAGCTCATTTTAATTTTTTCCATAGATAGTTGATAACATGATTAAATCTAACATGGATAAAACATTCAGGTAAAACACATTCTTGTGAAGACGGTGAGGACACAAACCAATTCTAGTGGAAGCCATGAAGTTGGGAAAGGACTAGTAGGAGTTGAAGCTAAACTGGACCAAATCTTAGCAAGGTTGGAAAACCTTGAACAAGGAAGGGTAAAGGGTAGGGTTGAGAAGGAAGTTCCTAATAATGAGCATGAGGGAGAAAACTCTTCTTGTGAACATGATCAAACTCATTATCATGTGAGAGAGAAATCACCTTCTCTATCACATATGGCTTCTAAACTTTCTAGAGATATGAAGAAAATTACCCCACCAAAGTTTGAGGGAAGTGCCACTGGAGACAAAGCTAAGGCTTGCTTAGTCCAAATGGAGAAGTATTTCGAGATTTGAAATTATACTAAAGCCACCAGAGCCACATGGGGCACATACTAGTTAGCTGGAGAAGCCTCTAACTAGTGGATAAATAAAAATATGGAACTCAATATCAACTCATGGAAACTGACATGGAGTGAATTTGTTGAGATTTTCTATAAGAGATGGTTTCCCCAACTCTACTTTGACCAAAAAATAATAGATTTTTAGAGTTTGAGGCAAGCTAATATGATGGTCAATGAGTATTGGGAGAAGTTTACCCAACTTTTGTGTTATGTTCCTATGTACCAAAAACATTAACACTTTTGCATAAGAAAGTATATTATGGGACTTAACAATCAGATCAGAGGGGAGGTGGATGTGCACGATCCAACAACTATGGATTTTGTGTATGAGAAAGCAGTTAAACAGGAGCAAAAGCTCAAAGCTATCTCCACCCGTCAAGAAAATAGAGAACATAAGAAGATTGCGGGAGTTCAAGACAAGCCAAATCCAAAGAAGGTGGAAGTTGTACAAAGTGTACCCAAGGAAGGGGAAAAAGGATCCCATAATGGTGGAAAATAATCAAAAAGAGAATGGAAGGGGAATGGTTCCAACTTGGCGGGAATGCCAATGTAGCACCCCTCCATTTTGCTTGTTTGATTGATCTGTGTTTTATGTATGCTTCATTTCTGTTAGCACTCTGACTTTGATACTTGGCTACTTTTGGACCGCTATTTGTTAAGCGATGTAAACATTATATTTTTATGTGATGGGATTTTAATTTTATGTTATCATCATGGCATGTTTGGAATTAGCGTAACAATTGTTTAATTTAAAATGCTTTATGCTTTAATTATATTGTTGATTGATTAGACTTGTCAGTTTTAGAATCTGTATTGGTGAAGGGGATAGGATTGTATCACTCGCTTGCGAGTGCCCTACGATTTTTGAGACTTCCGCTTCACGGTGTGTCTTATTTTATATATATATATGTACATTGCATGTTCAACATACTCTTGGCTTGCAGGTTGACAGGTACATGACATCGACTCCACCTGGCTTCATAGGTTTGAGCTTGTCCATTGACCAATGGTAATCTATTGGGAGATAGTAGCTAGGTTTCTCGTGCCAAGTCATCCCCCTAGTCATAGTTATCATCGGGTTTAGTGGGGTTAATCTGGTTTTTTCCTCTCGGGTTAACTATTTCTTTCCTTATTTTAATGGTTATTAAATGGTAGATATGATTTAAATGTTGATTTAACATATTTAATTTCAATGTTGTAATGCAATTGTTCCATTGGTTATTTTGTTTTAATTAATAAAATCATTTTAGTCTATGGATTAACTAGGTTAATGGTGATAAATTAAATGAAATATTTATTTTGCCATTATGGTATATTTAAATTTAAATTTATAATGGAAATGGAAATCATACTAGATATTTAAATTAAAAGATAATAACAAAATAGACATGTATTTAAATTTCACATTTTTGAAAATTTTGAATAAGGCATATTCTTGCAACTTTGAGATTTTGGTTTTTAATGAAATTTTGAAATGCAATGAAATAGGATTTGAAAATAAAAGTGTTTTTAAATTTTTAAAAAAATAGAAATATCCTCCAAAAGCTCATTAAATTTAGTAGGTGGGATATTTTAGGGGTTTGAGCAAATTTGGGGAAGCTTTTTGAAAAGAAATGAAATTTCATTTTTATTGAAAATTTTTGATTTTGGTGGAGAATTTGCTTTTGCTATGGCTAAATTTGGAATTGAAGAGGAGATTGAAATCACCATTGTTGAAAGCTTCAAACTTGGGGAGAAAACACAAGGTTCATTCTTTTCTTTCTCCTAATTTCTTGCTTTATTTTGAAAGAATTTTAAATTTTGAAATGTTGTTTTAGAATCAATAGAAAACCATGGAAAATGCATTCAAACTTGCAAAATTGTGATAGATTTTGAAATGAAAACCCAAAACAACAACTCACACCATGAAATAGGAAGAAAATCAAAGGAATCTCTATTTCAAAACTAGATTTTTAAACCCCTTTTTTTTGTTGTTTTAGAAAATTCATTTCTGTTCTTGCAATATATATGGATTATTTGCACAATTTGAGTTGGGAATTAAAATCTAGGTATATATATTTGTAAATATACCTATGCATATCAATACATAGATACATTTACAAATATATATACAAATATATTTGTTTTTTATTTGAAAATTTTTAGGGTTCTTGAAAAAACCCAGTGAAACCCTGTATTTTTCATCAAATGAATATTTTTATTTTGCTGTGGGGTGGGAGGCCAAACCCCACCGCCATCGCCACCGCCAGCCATTGCCACCATGTATGGTGGTATCCTCACACAAAGTCATGGTCGGCCTCAGGTGCTCCCAAGTTTAAATTTGTTTTTTTGTTTTTCATTTTAATTTTTATATTAAATATTATATAATAATATATATATATTATTTATATAATAATATATATTATATATATAATATATATTATATACATATAATATAGGTTATATGTATTATATATATTATATAATATATATTATATGTATAATATATAATATATATATTATATATATAATATTAAATTAATATTTAAATAATAATTTATTTAAATATATATATGTATACTTATGTATATATATATTTTGTATATATATATATATACATAATGTATATATATGTATATTTTATATATTTCATTTATGAATAAATTAGTAAGTTCAATTTAATTACTTTATTAAGGAGATTGAAATATTTAAATAAATAAATATATGTTACAAGTATATATACATTTCAAATATACTTTTATGATTTATTTATATATATTTAATGAATAAGGTATTTTAGTATGAATGAGTTTTAATTAATTAATGGTTCTAAGTTGAAATAAGTTTAATTGATTTTAGATAAATGCTTTAATTTATTAAATGTTTTGAATATGAAAATAATAGTAAACTTAGAGTAAGTAGATTGATTTAAATTTTAATAAAAATGACTTCATTTATTTAAGTGTTTTCATTATGATAATAATTGAGAAATTTAGAGTTAATTAAGGAATTACTTTAGCCAAATGACTTTAATTATTAAAATGCTTAGATTACAGAATTTAATTGTGAAACTTAGAATAAATGATTAGTTTTTAAGTATTTCAATGTTGTGAAATGAAAATTGGTGTGTTTGATTGGATAATTGCAAGTGATGAAAACTATGATTGTCTGGATTTAGGAAATCTGAATATTAGTTTATTTAACTGCTCGAAATGCTTTTAGTGTTATTTGTTCTTTCTCGATGTGGTGAAGGTAGAGTAAATGTTTGAAGTCTTCCAGATAGGGGTTCGTTTATTGTTTTGGGTTGTCATTTTGATAGTCAACCTTTGGACTCTTGGGGAGTAGTGCATCCAAACTTATCCAGTTTTAACCCAGTTATTGTGAACGGGATGTGAGGACTTGAGGTCCTGTATAGGAGTCATTCTCCTTAGGTCGTACATGTGTACCCTTGAGTGTGGATTTCACTCCATGAGTTGTCTTAGAAGAGTGGCTTGCAATGGGGGCCGACACACAAAGTGGTGTTAGGGAAACCCTTTGCAAGTTGGTTAATTCAGTGATAACTAAATAAACTTTTAGAAGCTTAGGTTGCATCAAAAATTAAACAAGATTAATTATGCCTCGCTCATGGACCCAAGGGCTTGTCTAGACTTGGGATGAGATGAGAAGGCCTGGAATGGCAAGATCATCTATCTCATCTCCATGAGAGGTATTTGATTCCGCAAGAGTGAGCATGGGTGTCGGGATTTCGGTAGAGGCCACCTGGATAACCCATGGTGGGCGCCGGAGCCTAGGAAGATTCCCAGAGGATATCCCTTGATGAGCTATGCGATGACACTCTTCCTAAGTCAACAGTTTGTACTTGGTCTATGTGACATTCTCAATCTATTTTATGTCTGGAAGCAATGTGACCTATGTCAGTGGTGTGAGAGTCATACTAGAATTGTTCGTATGATCCTTTAGTTCATGTGTTGTGGTACTTGTATTTATTTCATATTAGTTTTGTGTAACCTATGTCTAGAGGTAGAAGGTCTTGCCTAGGAATCCTTGTTACTATCTCCTAGCATGGGGGGTGAGCCTTCGAGTATCGCATGGTTGGGTGGAACATGCACCAAAATCCATTGGGTTGGCTTTTATTTGTATGGACGAGATTTCCAGTTGGGGAGCTCGTGGGATCCAGTTCTTCATACTTTATTCTTTCGGTTATTATGTAATTTCATACCCCTCTTTGTAATGAGGTGGAAGTTGTAATTGTAATCCTTTTATTTTGGAAGTATCTCATTCGAGGAATGAGCATTGTAATCATATTGCAAAGTATATTATTGGGATCACATGGAATGCTTATGTCTCTGATTTAATTTTATAATGTATGGAATGTATGAACAATTAATTGTTAAGCAATGTTATGTAATAGTTTTATTTCATGTTCATGTTTGGATTAAAGTAAACTCAGTCTCGTAGCCTTAGGGATTGTTGGCAATACGTAGTAAACCTACTTGTTACTATACTTAAACAAAAAAAAAAATTATTGCGTTTGACTAGTAGATTGCAACTTTCCCTAGGGTTGCGTGGTGGGGTGTTACAATGCCAACAATGCTGGTGGAAATAGTAGTAAATCTGGAGAACCCACAAGGAAGAAAGGACAAAATATTGGATGCTTTAGATGACCATTTTCTAGAGAATGTCCCAATATGGCATCTAGGTCACAATCATATGGTAATCCACTACCTACCTAACAATCAATGTTCCAACAAAATATATATGCAGTTGTGGATGATAGCCAAGTAGAATATCAAGTGACTTCGATTGAAACTCCAGGTATTTTGTTTGAATTACCCATTTTTGTACTTATAGATATTAGTGCAACTGAGAATTTCATTTCACCTAGAATAACTAAGAAATTATCTAGAAAGGTTGGATACATGGAAAACTCTTAGGATGTAGAGTATGCAAACCAGACAAGAGAAAAGGTGGAACAATGTTTGTTTGAGGCTAGCATAGAGCTAACTTGTTTTTCTATAGAAGTGAACCTATATGTCGTGCCTTTAGGTTCCTATGATATTATCTTAGGTATGAATTGGCTATGGAGACATAGGGATAAGGTAGATTCCCATGCTAAAACTATAAAATGCCTAGATGATCTTGGTAACCAAGTGAAGCTTCAAGGTATACCTAGAGAGGTCAAGATTCGTCAAATCTCTATAATGCAACTATTAAGGGCTAAGAAGAAAGGGTGCAAACTCTTTGCAATCAAGATAGAATAACTTGAAGAGAACCTTGATAACTTTGGGACACAAACTTCCAAGAGATGGAAGATGGTGAAATGGATGAAACTAGATTGTTGAACATGGAGAGGTACCCAATATTGAGGAATTTTTCAGATGTGTTTCCAGATGAGTTACCTTGGTTGCCACCAAAAAGGATATTTGAATTCTCTATAGATATAGTTCTATGGTTTGAACCTATTTCCAAGGTGCCATATAGGATGAAAAAAAATGAGCTAATGGAGCTTAAGGAACAACTAGATGAATTATTGTCTAAGGGATTGATGAGACCTAGTGTGTCACCTTGGGGAGTACCAACCATCTTTGTGAAAAAGAAGGATGGTACTTTGTGTTTGCACATAAATTATCATATGCTTAACAAAGCTACAGTCAAGAAAAATTATATGTTGCCACACATTGACGATCTTTTCAATAAAATTAGGGGAGCTTCCATATTCTCTAAGATAGATCTAAGATGTGGATACCACCAGTTGAGAATTAAGGATGAAGACATCTTTAGGACTGCATTCAAAACCAAATATGGACACTAGAGTTTATAGTTATACACTTTGGTTTAATGAATGCACCTACAACATTTATGGACCTGATGAATGGTGTATTTAGTGATTGCCTAGATAAGTTCATATTGGTTTTCCTAGATGATATCCTATTCTATTCTAAGGATGAGAAAGATCATTGCATACATTTAGAGATAGTACTACAACATTTAAGAGAACACAAATTGTATGGTAAACTCTCTAAGTGTAACTTCTTTCATAAAAGAGTGCATTATCTTGGGTATGTAATTTCGGCTGATGGAATCTCTGTTGATCTAGCTAAAGATCAAGGCAGTGCTTGAATGACCAGTACCCAAGAATGTGTTTGAGGTAAGGAGTTTCATGGGTCTAGCACAATATTATAGGAAGGAAGTTGCAAAATTTTCCAAGATCACTTTTCTGATTACCTCCTTGTAGAAGAATGGGAAGAAATTTGAATGGATAGAGAAGTGTCAAGAAGCCTTTGAACTACTCAAAGAGAAGTTGAATACTACACCGATCTTGAAAGTACTAGATCCTGAAGGTAACTTTACTGTCATCATGGATGCATCAAGGGATGGCTTAGGTGATTTGTTAATGAAAAATGAGAAATTAATTGCTTACAAATCTAGAAAGCTAAAACC
>VDFB02271358.1:532199666-532295460 GCA_007258455.2 Sequoia sempervirens
GTATGGAGAAAAAATAGGATGCCCATGAAATATCAAGGTTTTCTATTGACATACCACAATCAGTGTGTCCTATTGCAGCTATTGAAGGGAGGTTGACCCATTATTGCAAAAAATGCAACACTTTTCCAACAAACATTTATGAGCTATCTACCGTAAAAAAAATAAAGTATTTTGAAATACAATACATGTATAAGACCGCATATGATGGATTTGAATTTAGAGATAAAAGGTGGCATTGAATCTCTTCAAAATGCACTTGTTGGATAGAAAGGATAAATATAAAAGTGACAGGAAACCAATGTACAAGCTATATACAATAGTGGTACATCTATGAAGAATGCTTCCTTTTCGGGCATCATGTATGCCATTCTCAAGTGAGTGTTGGAATTGAGAAGATATCTATGGAGTTTCGTAGGTGAATAGAAGCAATTTGAATTTCTTTTAGTAGAACAAAAAAATGATTAAGACCTTTTAAAAATTTTGTCTCTCACAAAAAAGGTATCCACTGGCTTAATAGCAGATTCATCATCAAGGAGATACAGGCTTTCGAGTGGATCGACAAAACAATGGCGAATTACTATAGTTAATGACTCAGCATGCAATACATAAGCTTGTGAGGCAATGATGAACTCGGAGTCTACGTGAACTAGAGAACATAATCGTTTTGCTTGGAGAGTAGAACAAAAGATTCAAATCACCACACAAACTCGGCAAGAAACCCTAAACCAAGAGTATATATTCTTTGAGTATAGAAAGTACAGTGAGATGAAGCAAGATATTACTGAACAGTAAAATGAGGTGAATATTTATTTACCGATAGAGGAAAGATGAATATTATTTTGTGGGAGGTAATAGAAAATAAAACTACTTATCGGGTGGAATATACTAAAGAGACATTTATATCGACAGGAATAAAACGTTAGTTTCTTTGATATATGGGAACAGGAAAAACGTATATAGAGCTTGAAGAATTTATCGAAGAGACTATGCCATTTCGAAGTAAGACTGTTCAAATTCTCAATTTTCTGATATATTACTGTGATATCCTAAATGTCTAACCTATTCTAAGCAATTAAAATGCAATGGAGAAACATAAAGAAACACCTCAAGATTAGCCTAAGGAATTTGTAAATGCAAAGAGAAAGTGTAAAATAATGACAAATTAGATATACCTCCCTTTTGTAGCTGAAACTCCTTGGTTGGCCCTTGATTTTGATGTGCTTTGTATGCTCCTTGATGGCTCTTGATATGACTAAAATGAAGGATTTGACTATGTGCTTGAATGATAATGCAAATGGATGGAATTGATGGTTAGATGAGTGTAGAAAATAGTAGCATTTAGTTGCAAAATGGCTAAGTCCCCTTAAATGCCTTAGAAGATGGGGTATTTATAGAGAAACTTGAATTCTCTAGAGAATTCAATGGTTGGGATTTATCCAACAAGGTCAAGATGAAGGGCTAAGGTGAGTTGAGAACTCACAAGCCCTCACATTTTGACATGTGGAATGTGAAGTGGATAAATGTAGGATGATGTGTAGGTGATGTGGAAGGAGGTACATGATGTGGAGGAAGGACAAGTACCTTCCAAGTACATTGGGAGATGAGAAGATTCCTTGGAGGAATAAATGTGAATTAAAAATTCACATGCTTGGGAGAATCTAGTGGATAAGAGAGGGTCTCCAAAAAGGTGGGAGTTTGTCACATGTGACTTGATGTGACAAGTCAAAGATTCTAGAAGATGCATGGGAAAAGGGGATTCTAGAAAGAATAAAAGTAAATTAAAAATTCACATGGGGAAGAGAGGAGCCTTGGATGAATAAAAAGAAATTAAAATTCCTTGGGGGATGGGGAGATTTGACCAAGGTAATAATTAGTTTTAACTAATTAGTAATTAGAAGATAATTAGGGGTTAATGAGGATTAGAAGCCAACTTGCAAAAGCTGGAGGATGTGACACATCCTAATCAAGGATTAGGCATGTGCACATCCTTAATGAAGAGATTAGGAGATGGATTAGGATTAGATGAAAATGACATGTGAAGAATTAAATAAATGTAATATTTATTTAATTCATTTGATGAAAAGGGGATTAAAGAGGGTAAGGTATTTAATATTTAATTATACCTTAGGGATTTGGCAGAATTAAGGATATTAATTAAATAATAGTAGTATTATTTAATTAATGCAAATAAGAGGATGTTTAGATGAAAAGTGATAAATTTGGATAAATTAAGTGTCCAAATTTGGATGTCTACAATTACTACTTATCAAATCATTTGTAAATAATTGTAAACTTATGACTCCAATTAAGTATTTAATTGATTTTCTTGAATCAAAGCAAAAAACATAGACACACAATTGAACAAATTCTCAAAAGAAGAATGACAATATCATTAACATTTCATTAAAAATTCACTCAAATTCACATAAGGTGATAAAATATATTAGAATTATACGTTTATTCATGCTTATAAGTCATATCTAGATACAATTTAAGATAATGTGCATATATTCATCCAAAAATCAAAATAGGCTATCTATTTTATTCCTATCTTTCTACCCATTTATTCAACTCAAAACCTAGCTAGAGCTTTCATTAGTTCTCTCCCTACAAATGAGCCTTGAATTCCCTTTTATATGACAAGGGAGCAACAAGTTTCGGGCTCAAATGTAATTTCACCACAAATTTTTATTTGAACAAAATCTACATTGCATTTGACTTTCATTTCAAAACTTCCCACACATTGAATTTGCAAAACATAGTGCATGAACTGGGGAAAGCTAAAGTTGTAACTACCATCAGAAAAGGGAACACAAATTGTCATCAAAATCCCCTTTGTCGCTATCCATGCAAAAAAACCAGGCAACCAAATTGCCAGGAAGGCACCACAACAACTTCTTATTTACCCGCCACCCTGCCCTTACCAACACTCAGACCCTGGTATACACGCTCGCTTCTAGTTGTTGCCCAATATGGTAGACCCTCAGCCTCCTCTTCTTTCTTCTCCTTGCCCAATACAGTTCTAGTCTGTCTGCTTGGGGTTTTAATAGCCAATGGTACCACATATATCACTTCCTCATTAGAGGGTAGACTGTGATTGAAGTGAGGTAAATACCGCCAGTAGTCGGAGTCGGTCTTGGTTACATCATCAAAAGTGTTTCTCGTAAGGTCAATGGGTGAGTGTTGGCATCCAGAGGTGCCATGCCCATACCTTATTTTCCTACCGACACTAGTAATAGAGCACACCGACTGCTTGCCTTTGTCACCTACCAGTTGAGCATCAACGTCCTGGAATTGCAACCTTCTACTACATCTAGTGGGCACAAGCCTATGCTTGTCAACCAAAGCACCTTCCTGAATAGCAGGAGTGAGCTTTTGTGAGCTCAAACGAATAGACCTCCTTACTGACTTACTCATTTTATCTTGTCAGACAAGCACACAAACTTGATTAGACTCATCCCACAAAGTGCTCTAACTGCTACAAGAATGACACTATTAACAGTTAATTCATCTTGTATCTATTTTGTGAGGTAATGGTAACCTTCATCAATGCTTAGTAAAAATGCATGTGCAAACATGGAAATTTGGCGACGTATGTACTATCACCGTTTAACTAGAGCTACATGAGAATCCATAGATCACCCTTCATGATTGCTAACAACATCTTCACACAGATTGAGATCGACGTGACTACACAAGAAAGGAATAATTCATTAATGCTTCAACATTTGTATGATAAAATGACCACCATGTGCCATTTTCCAACTTTGAATACTGCCTGCTGATCTCCTGAAGAGTTGGCAGATCAAATGGTTTATCTCGGGATAACTCAGTTTGACATCCAACGAAGCATCATTCAACTTCCTCATAACCAATAACATTAATCCATCTCATAAACCAACTACCATGTCGGTAGGTCCTATGCACTTTGCAAACTGAATGGTTGGAGCTACGCATCAGAATCTCATTGACCTCACAGCTTTTAACCAACCTTCATCTTCCTCTTGCGAGCTAGCAGGGAACAATAGATATTTACATTAGCTTTTGATCTTGGTTGTCGATCTAAAACCATGGGTTATGAGCTCAATAGTGGATATTGGGCCCCACATTCCATACATGACACACATCTGCCTTTTGCTGACCTTGCGCTAAATAATAGGGTGACACCTTAGGTCTACGAGTTGGCAGGGTATGATCGAGATCTTCTCCCATATATTCAAATCTAAAAAACCTACACATTACACAGTTAGTATTTAATGAAAGGCTTTGGCTAAGCCGTTGATGACATGACTACTAGGGTTAATGGATTAGGCTTACATCACCAGATTAAAATTAAAACCCAACTTTGATTTTAATACCTTATTTCCTCCGCAGGGTTTTATTTCCTAAGTCTCGGTTGGCCCCGCGTTTCATCTTTTAAAAAACAACTTATGTTGTTGTTTGACGTCCACCTAGTAATGCCTACTCCTTTTAATGAATTTTTTATTTTTCAAGGGTTGATTTAGTGCTATCGTTGATCAATTTCCTGCAAATATCAATGGTGCCCCGCCTTCCCGTGATCGGGAATTGAAGGATCACAAAATAATAGGAAGACGCCATGTGTCCTATTCGGGGGATAAAATTTGTGCTATCATTGACCAACTGACATTTGATCTGAGCCCTTCCTTGCTATCCCATGATGGTGCTTGGGTTGATTGCAAAATCACAGGCGGGTGCCACATGTCTCATCTGATGAAGCCTAAAGAGTAAAGGAAACACTAGCCCACTTTAAATGTATTAAGGGGCAGATTACCAAAGTGTTCTCAAGACAGACATGTTCTAAATCGATGAATATATTATAATTTCGCTAGAAAAGCTGCTCAAAGGTTAATAACATGGCTGGAGACTGTGTTAAAGGAACAAGATCATTGATGCTTAGGATCAATGGTTGCCCGCCATCATGCGATCAAAAGTTTTAGGATTGCGATATCATGGGCAACCGCCATGTGGAATTCCTTCATAGTGTATGGTAAGGTGGGCCCCTTATCACCGTGTTGGCAATTGTGTCAGCTTGTTTTGAAGGTGGTTGTTGATGATTTGATCAAGCTGAAGAATCGATAGCTCGAATTTAAATCTGCATCAAATATGGTTGGATTCATTCATGCATCATGAAATTGAGCTTTAATGGTGGATGAGACACTTGCTAGCGTAATTTGATCAACAATAAAATCAATTTTCCTTCTTGGTCTGTATCACAAAGCATTCAACTATTTCGCGGAGCTGTTTTAGAGCCAAAGGTAGAATTGTGAGTTTTTGTAGCCAAAATTTGGGAGTTCTACGAACAAAGCCGTGAGTTTATTTTTTGTGCTTCCTAGTCATTTTGCATTTGAATTCAGGAAAGGATTAGCTGGATGTGCTGTGAGCTTTTTGATGAATGTGTTAGGGCTATAGTTTAATTATAGTTGTGAGAAATTGCATTACTTTGTCCTATAATTTTCTATCTCTGGTTATTCCTAGCTATCTGAATTATAATGTTGTAAAGAATCCCTAGTTTTTCTGAGATGACACCACCCAAGCAATATTCTGGCCAGACTGAATATTTGAAATGAAACTTGTATGATAATTTCCTAGATCAATTGCCCTTGTCAACGAATGATAGGAGGAAGGGATTGGTCCTAATGTGAGGGAAAATCCTGGGGGAAGGGTTAGTGTATAATTGCTCCAACATTGCCAATGCTAGAGTTCCCTTCATTGGCTTGGAATTGTTCAGATTGTGGTACAGACAGAGGAATTTGCCTCACCCTTTTTCAAATGGATGGTTGTATGATATGGGGAAGTTGGTGATACCAAATATATTCTCTGATGTAGACCTGCTTAGGATAGTGGCCACAAGACATGACCCTGTTACATGGATAATCAAGGACAATGATGGAAAGGTTCTATTGAGCATTAATAGAGAAGAGGTCTAACATATTTTTGACTTGAGTGAACCAAGCAAAGACTTGGTTCCTATCAACCTTGAGGAAATGAAGCAGGAGTATGCAAAGCTGAAATCTCTTTTTAGAGCAAGGTTGCTTCCACGTCATCTGGCTAGGGCATGAGGTTCAAAATTTTATATCAGCCCCAATGACCAGGAACCTTTCAAATTAAAATTGTTTTACAAACCATTTCCTGGCCACTTTCTATTCTTTATGTTATATTTTCGGTTTCAGTCTTGGTACGGTAATGCCCATTGCTTATATGTTCATGGGGGTGCAAATAAAACACCCTAACTTCTTTATGACCTATGACTTCACTTCTTTCTTGGCTAAGAGGATGCATGAAAGGCTATCAAAGCTGCAAAACAATGATACCGAGACTCAATTCTTTTGGTATTCTATGCTAATGCATATTTTTTTGTTTAAGAATGCTAAATTTTTCTTTGAGAGGATGAAATTAAGGCAATCAGTTGATGGAGAAAGATTGCCAGTAAAGATACGGGCTACAGATTTATCTCATAATAAGGAAAGCACTAGTTATGTGCAATTTGATAATTGTTTTGCTTCAAGATTAAGGGCTAGATTAATGGTGAATATACCTAGGATCCCTGAGGAATTACATGATTTCCTCAGGCCAAAGGAGAGGAAGCCATAATTGAAGGTTTACCATAACTAGGGTGACATTATCCCATACCTAATCAGCACTGTCTTGAGAGTATATGGTTTTCAGGGAGCCCCTCATATACTGCCATACAATGTGCTACCAAGAGTGGGATTTGTAGAAATTATGTGGAAGATAGGTTGTATTCATGAGGACAACCTCACTAGAAGGGGTAAGGGAACATTTTTCCTAGATTATACAATGGTGTCTAATTTTGTATTTTTTAAAAGGAGGCTAGACGCATTTTGATAATTTCTTTGATGATTACCATTTGAGGTGTGGAACAAAGTGGCAACATGATCTTGAGGGTTTCTTTGCTCTTTTCAAACAGAGAATAAAAACTAAAAAATTTGTGCATGAGTTCAATTTCCCTGAATACTTGATTAGAAATGAATTTGATTTGAATAGACAAGAGTTGAACAAGGAGAAATGGATAGCTTATGGTAAGCTACTAGATGTTGTGCACAAAATGGATCTGAAATATGATCCACTATTGGAGTTCAGTCCCCACCATAAGAAAATTGATTTTTTGATGGGAAACTTCAAAGAAAGTATGGGCACATTAAGGACAAAAAAGGTAAATTTAGAATTGAGTCTGTGTTTACAAGAGCAAGGTGCTAGACCAATTGAAACAAGGCCAGCATACCATCCTACGGAAATGTGGCCCATTTACAGGAGGAAAAAGGATAGTAGCAATGATGAAGAAGAATTGGACAGAAAAGGAAAACAGATTATGAAAGTGCCTCCACAACCAAGTCCAAAATTCAAAGTGCCTGGGGAAATAAAAATTATTGATTTAGAATCATCACTGAAAGACAATCCCTCATCACCACCATCTGAGCCAAGCCCTAAGAGGAAAATAATTGATCAACCACAGGAGGATCTGATGGATGAGATTATTGTTACTGATCAAGACATGGAAGTTAGTATGTCTTCCCCTCCTAGGCTAGCTGAATTAGTTTTATCTAATTTAGATATGAAAGGTAAAAGTGTACAAGATGCAAGAATGGAGGCATGCAAGGAATTTCTAGATGACAATACATTTGTAAAAACTCTTGTATTCTTGAAATTGGTATGAAGGATCAAGTTTGAAGAGTATCAAGATAAATGTAGGCAGAGAAGAGAACTAAGGCCTGACAGGTCAGACTAGGAGAATGATGAGGAGGTAAAAGTTGAATTAATGGAAGAATTCAAGAACATCACTCCTAAAGAAGGAATAAAACTGGTGACTCAGGATGGTTTATTAATTCTTCCTGAATGGGACATTACAGATGCAATAGTCTTTAATGTTATTATGAAGTCTAAGAATCCCTTTCAAGACTCTAAAGAAGAGGTCAAGGCAATATTGCAAAACTCTACTTTCAGTGAGGAATATGAAACTCTGAAAATTTGGGCATTGGCCCCACAAGGGGGAAAAATAAATGTTTCTGATATTAATCCAAATTTCAAGGGAGGATTGATAATAAAGAGAGCTTCAGAGACCTCAACCACTGAGGCCACTAATTTGACTGTGAATGTGGCCAAATTGGCCCAAAAGACTCCTGAAAGGGAGGAAGCTGAAAGGAAGAGCTTAATGGAAAAATATAACCTTTTGATTGAGGAGTACAACAAGATGTAGCAGAAAAATATTGAGTTGCAAACTGAAGTGGAGAGGTTTAGGTATAAGAAGATTGGGGAGACATAAAGTGTTCTAGGAACTAGTAAATTACCTTCCACAGTAGGGTCAGTGCCTCCTGCTTCTCCAATTGTTTCCACACTAGGATCTCCTAGTCAGAATCCTATCCTCACCCTTTCTTTAGAGGAAATTGAAGAAGAAGCAAAGCGTTTTGTCAATCCTACAAAGAAGCAACTCTTGCAAAAAATTGATGAATTGCAAGCATCATTAAAGAAAAGTGAGGAGGGGTCTCTCTTAAAGCAAAAGGAAATTGTTACTACTATTTTGAGGCATTTAAATGAAAAGGTTGATAGAAAATTTCTATCTATACATTCTTTATATTCTTTGTTGTTAGCAGCAATAAAAAATATTGATAGGGATTAGGAAGTAGCGATACCAATAATTGAAAATTGGATCCCTAGGGCCAGTGATCTGAATATCATGTATAAGGCCTTAAGGTTTGATATAAATAATAGGACCCAATCATTAAAGCCTACTCATGTGTTAGTAAAATCATTGCAAGGTTTTCAGACTTTACCAGATGACTTGAGTAGGAAGATTAGGGAGTTGGTGAATAATTTAAATGATTGGGGTAACAATTTTTTACCTGATATAAATGATGAGCAGGGGAAAATCAGGTCATTTCAACAATGGCAGGCTCAAGAAAATGAGGCCATCAATGATCAAATCAATTCAATTTGTGATGACTTAGACTATGATTTTTTGGTGAGCTGTATGGACAAAATTATTAGTACCAGCTCATTTTTTGAATCTTTTGAAAGGGATGTGAATCTGGTAGCGATAAAATACACACCTTATAATACCAAGGTGGATGAGGTAATTAATTTTGATTGGCCGACTGATGATGAGTACTAGAATTGGGTAGCTAAATATTTGACTAGGGAGGAGTAAAAGGATTGAACTACTAACTGGTGGAAAATCAAATGCTAAGGTTGTAACGGTTCCAGTTTTGTGTTGACGACTTTCTCAGTGCAATTTTCTTGTAGTTTTTTGTATCAATGTTCCTCAGCTGATATGATGAACAAGAATATTTTTCAAGGTGGTGGCTGTTGTAACAAATTTTGGAATATCACTAGGTGCTCCAATTGACTGGTGACAAGTGCACTTTATGGCCTGGTGCTTGTTTGCTCCTTCATTTTCTATAAGAAGGATTTCAAGGCCAGAAGTACGGGTTAGCAAGTTAGATAATTTTTGTCGAGTCTAGGTGAAGTTGCAAAGCGAATTGTAAAGTCCGATGGTTTTAGAGAATTACAATTTAGGTTTTGAGTCATTCTGTAACAGGTTTTGAGTTCATACAGATTTAATGTTGTATAACAGTATTAGCACTTGAGTTGAAATGAAAATTCAAGCTCATGTCTCTCCATTGTAAATGCATATCTGAACTTTGAATGAAATAACTCAAGGTTGTTTTATCCATCTCACTATTGTGGTGTGCACGATTCTATTTTAGCTTTAATTCAAGGAATTAATCAAAATGCTTGAATGGGATTATAGGTGGATATATGTTGTATAAGGATTTGATAAGTAGTCTTGGGTTAGAATGCATACTGATGAAATTGTAATGCAATATTGTTAGGGATATTATATGTGATGTATTAAATCTGTTATAAACCTCTAGATGCTTATGAATTTGACTCTTGTAATGGATATATGGCACTGATCTAAGTTGCAATTATTAGTGTAGTTCACTATTTGTTTGTCTTTTCCTGGAGCTTGCTACAAATTGAAAATCATTGACTATCTTATACAATGGATTGCGTTTAGTTATCTCACACTCTAGATAGTTGATATGGTCTATGAACAGCCAATTCTAGTTGATATTATCTTATCGTGTTGAGCTATTAAGTGAGATCATCTGCTATTGTTAATGTTGTTTATCATAATGGTGCAGAAGTTGTAAACACATTAAGGGATCACCCTCCCGAGTCTTGCAGAGCCCGAAGTGTAGGAGGCTTTTAAAGTCCTCATCAATTGGTCCAGGTCCTTTGAGCTTCCTTCGATTGGAATTGGCAATTCCATAGGTAGATTAGAACACAAACCTAGTTACATTGTAAAAAGAACCAACATACACGTCAACCACTGAACAACCACCTCTACAACTGAATTTTTAATATTTTATGATCACATGAAATATAAAACACACTAATTTCATGGTTGTTAACATCACTATTGAATTTTTTTTAATTTTTTGACCTTTCAAACATTAAAAAGTACATCATTAAATTAATTGTATAATGGCATAAAAATTAAAAACATCATGAATTAATTATGTAACCACATAAGTCAAATATAATCCTATCAAGAAATTAATATCAAATAGATAATATAATCTCATAACTTATACATTTCAATGTCATTGATCTTCTTCTTCATCCAACTCTTTGTCTGTATCATCTGATCTAGATTCGACATTTTAAGGATTGGTCATATCATCATCATCGTCATCGATATCAGTTTTGATAATGTCATCATCCACACGGATATCATCTTCATGAACATTAACTCCTACATCCTCATGATCTAGTTTCTCCTCTTCGACATCTTCGTTAGGGACATCATCAACTAACTGTTGATCCCAATCATCATCTAGATCATCTTTTAGTTCTTCGGTATCTTCTTATTCCACCACATTATACTTTACTGACCTTCCTCTTGGATCATGTCTAACAACAAATGACCAACCCGGTTTACCTAGATCCTCTGAGTAAAATACCTACTCACATTGGCTTGGAAGAACATAGGGCTCAGTTCTAGCTCGCTCGATCAACCTTATATTAACCATGGTAAATTCATTATCATGTTCAATAACAGTTCTCTCAGGATCATTTTTATTCAATCGTAGCCTGTACCATAAGACGACGGACATAATTAATCTGAAGGACTTAAAGTCACACTCAAGTATATCATCCAAAATCCCACAATATCGATTTTCTGAGACTTCTAGATGTATGTCGCTTCTAGATGAAACATTAGTCACCTAAAATATTGTAGTTATACTAGAATCATAAGTTTTCTTCATGTCAACCAATATTTTGATTCAAAATTTATGACCATTGCACCACATAACCTTGTGGTGTTTCACCTGCACTATGTCAAACATGTAACAATAATTGCAATATTGTCAATTGATAAACATATTTATTCTTGGTCAAATGTATGCAAAGAAAACAATCTCAACATATATATACATCAATATACTTAAAAATAATTAAATAATATGGGTGATTAATATATTTATACGTACTTGTTTCTCTTCAACCATATGTTAAATCAATTTCTCTTTGTGTAACATTGGAATCTCCATTACGATGAGCTTCTTTAACTAATGAAGCCACACCTTCCCATGTTAATTGTTGACATTTTTCAATCCATACCATCATTCAATCAAGATTGTTGGCAATGTACAAATGTAGTACATCCCACTCTCGACCAACTGTATAAAAAAAAATTGAAATTCACAAATGGAATATAATTAGTTAAATACCACAGTATACGACCTTAATTTATAATTGATGTATATTGAAGATTAAAAATTAAATAAGTACAATATACATAAAAATCATATGTAAAATTTATTCCAATTAATCTCCATGACCATCTTATAATTACCTCTCACTTTCCTCAATCAACCTTTCCCCATCAGGTACTCCCTTTTGAATTTGTTAATGGATTTGGGATCCCAAATGCGATCTACATAGATCTTTGTTGCAAACTTAGGAAGATATTCAGTAATGTACACCATGGTTTGGTATACCATATATCCCTCCACCATAGAACCCTCAATATGTGCTCTTTGTCTAACCAAAGCCTTCAAAAATTTCAAGTGTCTCTCAACCATCCACATTGACCTTGTGTGAATAGGTCCACACAATTCAATATCCTCAATTTGGTGTATGAGGTAGTGTTCTTGTGTATTGAAAAATGTTGCAGTTAGACACTTTTTCATTTCACACATTAGACGAGGAATTTTTCTCTTCCAATAATTTATATCTTCTTTATGGATTTCTTTAGATGACAACCATCTACAAGTGATTCAAGGCGAAAATATATTAATGAGATTTAACAAAAATATACAGTATATTACATAACAAGTAAAACAAATGGAAATTATAAGATCTATACAATGAATTGAACAAATCTCATTACTTACCTCATGTATTTTCCAAGATCATATATAGCTTGCTTAACATTGTTGTCAAAGTTGTCTGGGAGAGATAGAGGTAGAAAGTACTGCAACAATTATAAAATGATCTTTTCATTATTTTTCCAAAAGTAGTAAACACAATACACTAAAAAATACATGCATTATACAAGTGTATATAATATACCAGAATAATTACCTTAATGAAGGTATGTCAATCATGTGTTCTCATCCTTGACCCAAATTCACCATTGTTTGTTATTATATTGTTTATGTTCACAACAAATCCTATGGGAAATTGAATTTTTTTGAGTGACTTATTTTATTGCATTTGTTTGTTGCTTTGTTAATAACCAAGGAAGGGCACTAATATTAATTTGGTCTCCATCGCTATTTAATTGAATGATTGGCTTCTTGAATGTCATTACAAATTTTGACAAATTTTTCTTTGTCATGCCTTCCATCCAATATTTTTCATAACATTTTTATTATATTCTTTCTGATATGCATTGTATCAAACAAATGCATAGTTTGTAGCTGCTCATAGTAGGGCAACCTACTAAATTGTCTGGGATAACTTTTCAGTCCCTATGGAAGCTGGCCATTAATGCCTTGATGACCTTTACGAAGCATATAAGTTAAACAAATTAACAACAAAAATCATTATCAATTACAACATGAGTAAAAGCAACACAATATAAAAATGAAAATTCAAAGCATATCATATATGATAGATAAACAATTTGATCTGATGTATAACCTTGATGATTAATTCTATTATATTCCAACTTCTATAGACGAGGTGTCATTCTTCGTAGTTTTGATGTAGTCTCCTCTTTCCCATTGAAAAAATATTTTTCAGTAGTTCGATACTTATGATTTCTATGGAGGAAGTGTCTATACTCATCAAACACATGCTTTCCTAAACTTGTTGAACAACGAGATTTCATCTTTGGACCACAAATTGGAAATGCAAATTTTCCCTTTATTTGAAGACTTGCAAGATCATATATAATTGGATTAAATATGTCAATTTTTTTAATTATATATAATGATTAGATTATTTTAAAAACATGCATGATATCTACTTCATCAAATTAAATATTTTTAAAGTGCAGTCGAATGTTATAACATACCAAAAAAATGTGTTAGCCCTGGGGCATCATGAATTGTCCATACAAGCATTACATAGAATTAGAATTGTCTTTGTCCTATTAGTCTAGAGACGTCATACATAGTGACGCCATTCCATAACTTTAGTAACTCGTCGATAAGAGGCTCAATATATACATTCATATCTTTAACTTGGTACTTACCTAGTTGAATAAACATAAACATTACATAATTATTATAACTATTTTACTGCAATATATATAAATTATTGTACATGACTATTGAATGAAAAAAAATAAGTCATTATGCAAAAAATAAGACAAATGAGATGCTACTATGTTAAATAAAATTGATGTAAACAAATACCTGGAACAATCATTGACAACATTATGTGCTCCCTCTTTATTGACATCCATGGAGGAATGTTATTGTTGATAACAAAAATAGGCTACACTGAGTAAATAGATCTCAGCTCTCCAAATGGATTGACACCGTCTGCTCCCAATGAAAGCTTGAGATTATGAGGTTCTTCTTTAAAATGTGACCATTTTTCCTCCATGTCCCTAAATGCAGAACCATCAGTAGGAATTTGAAGAATTTCATCTCAACTTCTATTCCGTGCATGGTAATCCATAAATTGCACTAAGCTTTCGCACCTAAATAATTGTTGCATACATGGAATAATGAGAATATAACGAAGAACCTTGCGAGACACCTTTTTTGTTAGTCAATCTGTTCGATATCTGCTAATTTGACATTCTAGGCATCCTATTGCAAATTCCTGTTATTAATGATATATAATATGATCATTGAGACATGCATCTATTGCTTGATACTCCATTCCAATATCTTTCATAATGGCACATAAATCTTGGTATGAGCGAGGTAAAATATTTGATGGTGGTAACAAAAATTCACCAATTAATCTTCAACAAAAAATAATTTGTTCATATAAAGAATATTAATGGTACATATTTCATCATTTATTTACTAGTGATAAACTAACAACAATTAAAATAGATGAAAAAATATAACATATATGACATACCTTAACATCTGTGAGATTGTTATGTTTGATCAACTATTCATAACCTTCAAGTTCAACAAAAACAATACAACTGAGAGAAGAGTTGTTTGGGAGCCTTCATAAAGGGGCTCTTATTCCTTCTCAAGTATAGGTAAATCATGAACATCATCAAAGTCATCTTGATCATCATGATCAGCTCTGCCACTAAATGTGTCATGGATCAATGTACTCGTACCATCATTTTCAACTGTGTTTTTTGGCACATGATCATCTTCTTCCATAGGATCATTAACTTCATCTTCCATATTCACAACTCCATGTTCATCCGCTTGCAAAACTAAATTCTCTGGGCCATGATAATCCATATCATCTGCCCTAGGGCGCCCCACCTTTATAATAATGATAGACACAAATAAACCATGATCATGATCAAGTGATTATATATATAATGTTAAAACAATATAAAAATTTACAAATTCAATCAATATAAACACATAATAAACAAATTACCAATGGACGATAATCATGCCCCCTTTCAATGTGACCATGTTGCCTACACTTTTTCTCAGTTGTTGTGATTAAAATTCATCTCGTCTTTAAGCCCTTGCAATTATTGCAAGGACAATAACATTTCCAATCACCCTTTCTTTTCAATCTAGCCCACAATCTATCACGTGTCTCTTCATTTTGTTCTAGACTAATATTATCTGACATGATTTTTCTTTACCAAGCTTGACTATTTAGATCTTCAAAAAATATCAAACTCACACTCCAATAATTTTTATTCATAGATAGGTAACATAATCTAATAATTCTGATATTTTACACCAAAAACATTTGGCTTGCAACCACCCCTGCAAAAGAGAAGATAGTCTAAAGTTAATGACCCCAAAAAATACTTAAAAATGCTAATTCCAAAACTTATTAAATTCTAATTTCACTATGATTTCCAATCGTTAAGACTCCTAAAATTAGAATATTGAACTTGATTGCAAACTTCTTACAACGATGGAGGTAGCGAGCTAGTAAGAGCAAGTGACCCATTCCTCAGGAGCAAGAAGTCAGAATCATCATTGCTAATGTCAATACGGATTTATCTTTTTAGTTAAAGATGTAATGTGTCACTTCTTATGACTAGCTTATCCCTAGGGCCCTCAACATTGAGAGAGCCCTAATAAAAAACAACAGAAGCATTGGTAAGAGTATGATTAGGGTACAAACCCTAGGACTCAGTAGAAACATAAATAATAACTATAGTTGATTAGTGAGGTTGCAATACCAGAAAGATTGAGACATTGTAGGTAATAAAAATATATTGCAATCTAAAGATTGTAACCAATAACAAGCACACTATGTAGCTTAGTGACATTTGTAAATACAATCTATGGTAAAAAGAATGACAGTCACTTGAGATGTGACAGTCAAAAAGAGGCTGAGCAGTGACAAGATAATAAAGCTCAAAATTTGCATAGTAAAGTGGAGATTTTAACAATGAGTTTCCTTACCCCCTTGCTGACCTTAAGGGTTTTTCAAATGCTTTTGGTAGTGTTAGACAAGGCAAATGCAATTAGGGAATGACTTTCCAAATGAAGTAATAGTGGTAATCATAGGTTCAATGTTTCTTCTTAGCCATTAATGTATAATGGAGGTAGTGGATTGCATGTTTAAGCAGTGTTTGGAGACTCATCAAAGATGGGATAATAGTGAATAATACCTTGTGGACTGTGAAGTAGTGTCAATAAGGTTGAAGGCTCTTAAGAACTGCAATACCATGAAACAATGAGTCCCTTGTAGTAAGTAGGCAGTCTATAGGGCATAGTTTGATTTTATAGAATGATGCTCATGAAAGGAATCTTCAAGTGATAGTGAGTGAGTTGTTTGAGATTGCAACTGAGGGTGTAATACCCAGTCTTAAAGGAAGTTAGCAAAGCAGTAAATGTGCAAGAAAATCAAATCGTACACAACAAACAATTCACAATATTATCTTGCATAATGCCTTGAGTTTGAAGACAAAAATATCATTGTATCTTCATGATGAAAGTCGTGACCTTAATGGTCAATCACTGGCAACCATGATTTTAAAACATGTTATTGTGCTTATGGAGGCAACATTTTAAGCAAGGTAGTGAGTGGTGGTTTGGAACAATGGCAGGTATGAAGGACTTGCTTTATATGCATACTATGCAGTCTAGCTTAAGACACTATTCTTAGAAGAGATTGAAGGTGGATTATGGAACTCAAGGGTTACCATGAAAAGGATTAAAACAAAGACTGAGATCTATTTAAAAGCCACCGTCATGAAGATATTAAAGATGTCACATGCAAAACCCTAGTAGCTGGAGTAATGAATACAGGGCCAAAGAGGATAGTGTGTTGGGGCATATTTAGGAGATCTCCACATTATCTAATTACAGGGAAATACATCATTTATTTATTTTTTAAATTAAAAGAAATCATTATAAACCCTATATAGGATACATTAATACTTCAAAAGCCTATGAAGGAATTTGATATTATGCAAATATATGTCAAGTAACATTCATAAGGTTTAGAAAATCTTGACCACTCTCTAGAATAGCCCATTAAATATGGGTTGTGCTTGAATGCACTACATAATTGATATAACACAACCACTCTACATATCAACTAGAGTTATAGGCTCTTTATTGCAGCAAGAGGTAATCACTCTTCGATCATGCTATAATTACATTCTAACCTGTTAAACTTGAGACAACCTGAATGCACCCAATGATGATTGACACCTACATTATACAACCTAAATTAACTACATTATATGAGTGCCTCCATTTCTATCACAACATAGCCACATTAAACTTGGGTCACATATGAATGCATCCTATATTTGTTATAGCATAATTGTGCCACATGACTAATAGAGATATGTATCACATAATTACAGTCACAAGAATCTGTTCTTTGGTTGTGATCTTATGGTGATTCCACACAACAAAATCTAGACATGAAATTCTTAAAACCCTAAACCTCTAAAAATGAAATTTGATGAGATGTTGCTTTAAAATATGATTTTCAAACCTGGAACTACAAATCTGACTTCACAACTAAATTATGCAAAAAGACAATGACTACCCTCAACCTGGTGATATCTTCTTGATTTTTTTTTATTTTTTCCAAGAAAATCGTCCTTAGTTCTCCACAAACTATCTTAAGTAGAGCAAAACACTGTCGCAATAAATTAGGCATGAACTCACTTTTCTTTATGTCAGCCACAATTTGATTTTTTTCTATTTTTCATGTTTGTCAAAAATTTGACGAAAATGATAGCCGACATTTCGACGAACCCCAAGTTCATCGAAATTTTGATGAAGGTCGGGGATAAACTTTCAAAAAATTTAAAATTACCCATCAAATTTTACAAGCACCCGACGATACATCAAATTATACATATTTCGTTGAATAGTTTCATTGGATTTTTCAGTCAAATGAGTTAGTGTGGTTTTTCAAGCCTCTAGAAGACTATTAATATCTACCTTACACAAAGGATCCCTTTATACAAACACAAATGATAACATCCCATTAGCCAAAAATTAACTCATAATACACCTTAAAAGCAACAATATCAATAATACAACCATTGAATACATAGTGAAGCTAATTTACTTCTAAATTATTGAAAATAATTGATCTAAAATTTCATTATTCAAACATTAAAGAAGAATCACCTAACTTACTTGTCTATTATATCTATAATTTGAAATAGATGATCTCGTTCACTATTAATAACATGCATATAGATACATATATGCATGTACACACACACACACATATTTGTACAAATTTCCTTTTTCTAATATATCACATTCTATGCTAAATATATTGTTGCTAGAGTATATAATTGTCTAGGAGTATCAATAGTAAGTTTGTGTTATAATAGAAATAATAAAGGTTCATATGTCCAATAAAAACATGAAAAAATATCATGTATTACCAGCAAATGGGATGAGGCCCCCAAATGTGGTCTCACTGGTTCATAGCTCCAGTCAAAAGCATTTAGGGTGCTGCCCCTTAGCAGTGATTTACCAAGAAAAAATAAATATAATATGCAAATATATTAGAATAAACTAAATGATTGTGTAGCACTATAATAAAAGTGCACAACACATATTAAAAACAGCTTATATAGATAGAGCATGAAGAAATAGTGCACAATATCACAAAAGGGAAAGAAGACTCGACACATAAGAGGAGATTCATCTAGAGGGTCTAAAAGTAGACCAAGACAAAAATGAGAAACTCATAGTCCTCAACCTGCCTTCCTAACAAGACTTGAATACTACAAGAGTTTCCTCTTTTGGTATGGAAGAATGATTTAAAACAGCAAATATACATTTATATATATGTAGTGTGATAATAATTAAACTAAACTCAAGACTATCGAATTAAACTGCACTCAAGACTATCAATTTCAACACATAGTTAGCAACTAGAGATTGCAATTAGAGTCTTTGGAGTGAATGTTGTTTGCATGGTTAGGCATTGTGGAGACTTAATCTTATCAAGATTTTTATGCAGGTTAATAACACCAATCTAAAGCAAAACAAGTAGTATCAACACTTTACTTACAGTTGGCAACCTTATATTAAACACCGATACATAAATTGAGAAGCTTGAAATGCATTTAAGGTGCTGATAGTGAAATATAGTTTAGTGCTTTCAGTGTATTCATGTAAGTTCATAACTTCCTCTAGAATGTTGATGGGAAAGAGTTATTAATAAATTGGTAGATCAAAACTATTGACAATTCACCATAAATTAATAATTTATCTCAATTTTTTGTAGCGAGTTATGAATTTCTCCTAAGTGTACGATGGTCAGAGGGAAGTAGTTATAGTGACTACCTAAATCTACACATAATTTATTTGGCATAATATTAAACTCACAATCTTTGGCAACATCCCCTCAACCTGTGACAAAGTTGAGAATTTGGATGGGTTGTTGCATTGACTGGGAACTTTGGTTGCCCTCATTTTAATGGTTCGGATGTGAGTTGGATTGCATGGAGGAGGATGGTAACTGGTCATTTGCTCTTTTGGGTTCAAGGTCCCTGAAAAACCTAGTTAAGGGTTTAAGGTCCCAGGTAAAACCTTATTGTATTTGGTTAAGGGTTTTAGGCCCTTGCAATTCCTTTGTGTAGCATGTGTTGTCCTACTATATTCAAAGTGTTGTTTTTTGGTTGTTGATTGTATATGGTTTATCTTTGATGCAACATTTTTTTCTTGGATAGGGTTGCGGGTCCCTTCAAAACCATTATGTAATGGGTTTCAGGTCCTAGCAAAACCTATTTTTCCCTATAATAAAAAATAGAGCTATTATACTAAGTGTTTTTTTTGTTATAAACAAATAAACTTGTTTGGTATAGAGTCCTTGTTTGATTTTTGTACTCTTGTTTTAGTAGTTATTACTTTCTATTTTGAAACTTAGTCCTCTTCCTCTTCTTGAGGAAGAGTTGGCATGTATGTTCTTAGTTTTTTTAAGCTCATAGATAACTAAACTCCCTTGCAGACCCTATATAGTGGGGTAACCTATTGCGGAGGATATCTTGTAGAAAAGAAGAAGATCATATGTGTACCCTTAAATAAGACTTTCTAAGATTTTATGTTAGATTTTGTGTAACGATTCAATGTTTAGAATGCAGTAAAGAGGAAGTACTTTGATAACATGTTTTGTTGTGTAAGTGAGTGATTAATGAGATCTTGTGGAAGCAACAACTCAAGCAAGGGCCACTTGAGGTGCTACTAAACCACTTCAATTTAGATTGCTAGATTATATTATGCATTGTGAGTTTAGTTGATAGTTTCTAGTTTATGTGATTATGAATAAATGCATTACAATTTCTAAATTAGAATTTGTAGATTGATAATTTTTTTGTATTTTGAAGGCTAACTAAGTTAGGACATGCTACAATTTAACTGTTAATTGGTTGTAGTCTTAAACATTAGGTACTTATAGCAATAGGTAGTTATTTGTATTCCTTTACTCTATTTTGAGAAGTAGCAGTTTATTCCCATTAAAATATTTTACTATATTTACATGTTTTCTTCACCTATACTTAGTTAATGTAGGATGCCTAATATCCATGAATGCATATATTTTTCTAGCACTATCCGAAGTTTGTGATCCCCTGGTTGATAATTTAATGGAATCCCTAGCTTGAGTGATGATCTTCTTAGTTTTGGAATCCTCAAGTTCACTAATCCATGTGCATAATCATTAACACCAATTAATTAAGCATTAGAGGTAGCTCAATATTTTTGGTGTTGGTGTTGAGGATGGTGCTAAATTAAAGTTTCTTCTATATATTTTAAATTCTTTCCAAGTTTTATTAGAATAGAAAATTTTGTTTCAATAGTAGGATAAATAGGTATTTAGGAATCAATAGAAAAACTATTTATTAACAATGTGTTGGAACTATTGACTAAAAGAGAACCATTGTATGCAAAGGTAGAGAGACACTTGGGGAAGGTTTCTCCCCTCAATACACTAAGCATTTGAAGACACTAGTGGATAGAGTGAATATATTAAGGGAATCAACAAAGAAAAATTATCCCTTACATTGATAGCTACACCTATTACAAAGGAGACTTTAGAATACATTTTGACATCATGGTTGAAGAAGCCATGGATAACCTAGGAGAGCATATGATGTTTGAATTCCTAATAACTAACAAAGAAAAGGTTGCTAATTTGAAGAACATACCTCCCTCAACATTGCCCATTTTCTATGGATTGGTTATGGAGGATCCAAACACCTTTCTTTTTGAGTTTGATGTGTTGTACTAGAGCTATGACTATACGACAATCCTTGTTGACTCAAATTATTTTTAGCTACACTAAAGCATGTTGTTGGGGTTGGGAAGGAATGTCATTACCAAGTGGGACACAATGAAGATGAAATTCTTGGAAAAGTACTAGGAGTATTGTAGAGGCACATACAAAAAGAGGGATGAAATCTATAGGATGTCATAGAGAGAAGATGAATCATTGGAAGATTATGTTGAGAGGTTCAATTTTGTTTTGAGAAATCAAATCAAAATAGACTCTTTGTTGAATCCTTAAAACTAGTAAAGCGGATTCCATGAAGATTGTATGGGAATTTTAAATCTCATAGGAGTAGTAGACATCTCTCAATTTCCTTTTGATGAGATTGATAAGGTGTGGATAAAATACTCTAGATCATTCATCAAGAAGACTAGGGTTCAAAGAACCTCTTCTCTCACCAAGACATCTACTAGAGTTTCAAGGGTGGAACTTAGTAATCTCCTCTCAAATATGAAGGACATAATTAGCCACTTGGCTACCCAATTAGACACCCTCCACATGAAGGAGTAGGAAGAAGTAGAGGTATCCCTAACAAAATTATGTCCACATTGTTGCCAGAAGAGGACCAATTGCAAATGTAAAAAGTTGGCTAGAATCTTTGAAGAAAAGAAAGAGAAGCTAGAGTTTCATGACCTAGAGGATGAATAAGGCCAAGCATTTTACATTGCTCAGTGTAAGCCATGGAAACCAAGACAAGTTATGCCTCAAGACCCCTTGACCTATAATATGTCATTTATAGGTAGTAATTCAAACTTTTCAAATTGGAACTCTCAGCCTTGGACTAATGTACAAAATCTACCATGGCCAATGACCCAATCCTCTAGTTGGAATAAAAAACAATAAGAGATGTGTCCGACATAACATTACAAGGGTCCAAACTACAATTCCCAATGGCCACCCTAACAAAACAAATGGCCATCACAGTGGCACAGAGGTCAACAATGGAAAAAATAAAATAAAAAATACTCACAAGAATAACAACCCTTGCATCCACAACAAACTATCATAATGCCAAATCTATCCATGGTTGCACCCTCATAACCAAGATAACTTCAGCTACCAACATAACCTACACCTAACCCCAACAATAAGCTTGTTCAATAGGCTTATACTAATGACACCATCCAATACCCTACCTATGGGGTTGAGGTGAGTGATGTCCACCTTCGTTTAGGGAAAATGCTAGTTGGGCCTTCATCTCCTCACATCATAGAGCTAACTAATGAGGAACTTCCAACAAAAACTATAGATAAACAATACAAGGAACTTGAAAAAAATTAGGTTAAACCAACAAACATAAGTCCAAAACCACCATTCCCTAAAAGAATAACTATACAAAAGCATCATTCATAAGTTGAATCGGACCTATTAGGACAACTAAATGTTTTTTGCATAAAAACACCTTTGATACAAAAAATTAAGGAAGTTTCAATTTAAACAAAGACCATGAGAGAGTTATGCATTAAGAATCCATGCAGGAAATAAAAGGACCCCAAAAATATGCATGTTTTAGGGAAGCTTTCTAACATTATGCTAGGAAATATAGTTGTCCCTAATTATGCAGACCTTGGAAGCCTTGTAGTAGATGTTCAAATAAGTGTAACTCTCATAAAAAACACCTTAATTGACCTAGGAGCAACCATAAATGTGATGGAAAAGGAAACAATAAAACAACTTCGCTTAATGGATCTCCAACCTACACCTACTATTTTACAACTAGCAAATAGGTCCACTATTAAAGTAGAGGGCATTATAGAAGATTTGGTTATCACACTAGCCTCATGGGAATACCCTATAGACTTGATGGTGTTATGACCTCAAGAAAACCTTGCAGGCTACCCCTTAATCCTAGGGATACCTTGGTTGGCCACTCAAGTGTCATTTATTGGTTGTAGGTCTAGAAATATGGCCATTTACAATGGAAAAGTGATAAAAAAAAAAGTCCTTTACCCACCTACCTAGCCACATACATATTTGGACCAAAATGTATGGCCTACCCTAGATGAGGATGATCGATATTCATTGCAAACACTAATGACCATTGAACATATACATATGTTGGAAACCCAAGATGAAGATGAACTACTTGAAAAAATTATGCAAAAATCCTATAGCAAGGACCCACAACAATACAATAGTCTAACATGCTTGCATGACCCTACCAATGCATCTAAATCTATTTCTTAGATTTTTCATACATTACTGCCCTATAAATAAAATCCTAATTTAACAAGCATTAACATTTCTTTTGTTAATACATTATTCTTGACCATCAAAATTATATCGGATAGGACATTAAATTTCAACAATCAATTAACAGTTGCACAATAGTCTTCATTGTTAACAATGTTACAAGCACATGCAGTCACATTTACATGGGACTATCGTGACATGAAAGGAATATATCCCAACCTATACATGCAAAAAAATTACATTAATGAAAGCTACAAACTGGTGATGTAGCCTCAGAGAAGAATGAACCTAGTTGTATGTGACATAGTCAAGGTAGAATTACAAAAGCTACTACATGCAAGGTTCATTTATCCAATATCTGATAGCCAATGGTGTCCCCATTAGTGATTATTCCAAAAAAGGGAGGAAAATGGAGGGAATATGTTGGTTACATAATTGATTGCAAAAACTAGAAGATATCACTTTCCCCTTCCTTTTACTGATCAAGTCCTAGATTCATTAGCAGGGAAACAATATTTTTCATTCTTATATACTTTTAGTGGGTATAATCAAATCAAAATAGCTCCAAAAGACCAAGATAAGATAAATTTTACCTTTCCATAGGGTTTGTATGCATATTTTGTCTTTTCATTGAGGTTATGCAATGTTCTAGCCACATTTCAAAGGGCAATATTAAGTATATTTTCAGATTTTTCTCATGATTCCATGATAATTTACATGGATGACTTTACAACCTATGGGAATACTTACGAAAAAGCATTTTCTAATTTGGAAAAAGTGTTGCAAAGATGTCAAGATCATAACATTCCTTGATTCACTAAAAAATATTTCATGATGATGATTGAAGGAGTGGTCTTGGGACACTTTGTGCCCAAAAAAGGAATATAAGTAGACCCAAACAAGCTTGAAGTGATCTCCACCTTGTCTATTCCTCGGAAGAAAAAACATGTAAGAAGCTTTCCTGGTCATGATAGTTACTATGGGAGGTCTATTCAATATTTGAGTAAAATTACATTACCAATATTTTCCCTCTTATCTAAAGATGTTGAATTTTACTGGACCCCTATTTTCCAAAATGCCTTTGAATCCCTTAAAGGAGTACTTACTAAGAATACAGTCTTGAGAGGACCAAACTAGACTTGATACCTTTTCATGTACACACTAATACATCTGATTTTTCAATAAGAGTTGTCTTAGGATAGAAAGAAGGGAACTTTGAATATGCTATCTATTATATCAATAAGAATCTTCAAGGTGTAGAGCTTAACTACACAATAATTAAAACAAGAAATGTTAGCAGTGGTTTATACTATCAATAAGTTCAAACACTGCATCATAGAATACTTAAACTAACCATACAACAATCATATATCTAATAAGTAAACCAATGGTTAGAGGTAGACTTGTAAGATGGTTATTGCTACTCCAAGAGTTTTGATATTACAATTGTGGATAAACTAGGAAAGGCTAATGTAGTAGCAGACTTTCTCTCAAGAATGCCAACAAAATCAAAAGAGGATATTGTGGATAATTTATTTCTTGATGAACACTTATTTTCCCTCTCTATGCATACACCTTGGTATGCAAATATAGCCAATTATCTAGTTGCAGGGAAAAGACCACCACATCACTCACCAAGGGAAAAAAAGAAATCTAGTTGGGAGAAGTTTTCCTTATTCATGGGTAGCTGGATATCTATTATATACAGGGCCTGATAATATAATGAGAATATGCATCAAGGATAATGAATTCTATGACATTATGAAGGCATGCCATGATGAACCTTATGGAGGAAATTTTACTGCTAAAAGGACAACTCTCCAAATATTGAAAATTGGTTACTATTGGCCTACACTTCAAAAGGATGTAGTCAAGTACACAAGAAGGTGTGAAAGATGCCAACAGATGGGATGACCTACTAAGACAGATGAAATGCTACTTCATCCACAACTAGTCATTGCACCATTTGACAAGTGGGATCTATATGTATCTAAGGGTAAATTTTAGGTATGTTAGATGTTAGCAAAACAACAATGCATATAAACCCAAAAAACTAGGAAGTACATTGAAAAGTAATAGAAGAAACGTTTATACCAGATAATAGTTGAAGCTTCCATGATTCCTCTTCATAGCACCTCCTAACTTGCTACAAATTTTGCCCTCAGATCAAATGTAAGAGCAATTCTTTGACTATGCCTATGTCCTACACAAGCTTTGAAGGATTTAAATAAAACTATGCCTATGCCTATGACAATATGACTCTAAAATTCCAAGTAAACCTAAGTATTTATGCGCCAGAATAACAAAATTTATGTGTTTCCTCTCAAAATGTGAGCAAAATAGCATTTTATAGAAAATGTCATTTTGAATGGACGAACGAGATCGACTTTCGACAGAGACCTAAAATCAGAGGACAAGATTTAATTTGACAATCCCTAATCAGGGTTAGGGAAAAATCATTAAGTGAGTGGTTGAGATGTCATCTGAGAAAATCAAATTGGTGGTCGAGAATAAATGAGATAATTAATTAGAAAAATAAAGTTTTTCGAAAATCAAGAAGATAAAGACTGCCTGATTTTTGAGATTCAAAAAAATCAAGAAGATAAGAGTTGAACTGAAGATCATATTTGAAAAATCAATAATTTGCTCAATTACTTGATTTTTGGAAGAAAGTTACCAATTTGAATTAAATCAACTCAAAATATGGATTTTGTGAGATAATAAATAATCGATTTTTCAGATTATTTATTAAAATGAACTGTCAATTAAGAATGTGATATCATTTTAAATAATTTATTTATTTAAAATGAGAGAAATGTTAAATTTGACAATCAAATAATTAAAGATAATTATTTAATTTAGAAGATATGATTAGTAATTAAATAAATTAATAAATTCATTTAATTATTAGAATTAGTGACATATTAAATAAATAAATAAGATTCATTTATTTAATAATCAGGAAGAAATAAACGAAGAAATGTAATTAAATAAATTAAGAAATTTATTTAATTAGGGGAAGACTTAGACAATTAATGATGTATTTAATAAATAAATAAAATTTATTTATGTAATAATCATGAAGAATAAAAGGATGTGAATCAATTAAATAATTATGAATTATTTAATCAATAGTTGAATGTGGACAAAGGACATAATTAAATGTCATAATTATACTAGGACGAAAGTGGTAAAAATAGAGCTTGCAGGCCTAGGTCATTTGTAAGTGTCTACACTATATTTTATTGGTCCTATAGCTCCAATATCAAATAACAAGGAATGTATCTTAGTTTGTATATATTACCTAAGAAAATGGGTGGAGGTCAAAGCTTTACAATTTTCAGAGATGGAAACATTACTAAGTTTCTCTATGAAGATATCTTTACAATATATGGCGTTCCTAAGGAAATAGTAATAGATCAAGGGCCTCAATTTACATCAAATCTGATCAATAAATTAGTACAAGAATATGAGATTAGACATAAGAAATATACATCTTACCACCCTCAAGCTAATGGAAAAGTGGAAGTTACCAATAGGGAAATAGAGAGTATCCTTACAAAAATAATACACCTCCATAGGAAAGATTGGGTAGCATGACTACTTGAAGCAATTTGGGTTTACAGGACAACCTGGAAAGGTACAAGAAGCTTCACACTATATGAATTTGTGTATGGAAAGAAGCATATCCTTATAATTGAGTTTGAGTACAAAAATATTAGAACAATATTGTAATTGGGAATGGATATATTTGTAGCACAGAAAGAAATGTTGCACAATCTCATTGCTTTAGATGAGATACACATGGAAGCAATTCATCATTCTAAGATCATACAAAAAAAAAGGATATGGTGGAATGATCAATTCATCAAGACAAAATAGTTCAATGCAAGTGATTAGGCCTTACTCTATGACTCAAGGTATAAAGATCATAAGGGGAAGTTCAACTAGCCACTAAATTTATGTAGTAAGATTTTCACTCTTAGTCAATGGCTATATATTGAAGCTTTATAAGAAGCCACTAGAAAAGAATGATTTTTTATGCACTTTACAATATTAATTTGAGAAAGAATTACATGATCTATCCACAAATACAAGAACTACATAATATTGTTGGGATTAAGGTGTCTCAACGTTTGATTCTTAGCATTATTTTTGGAATAAATATTTGTGTAAATATTAATATGTCCTCAGTTTCCAACTATAATAGTTTTTAAATCAATTTGTGGGACTCGGTTGTAATTCAGTGGTGAATTGGTTGCGATTCAGGGATAATTATGATATTGTGCCACTTGCCACTTGGGTTCTTAATTGGAGAAAGAAGTTTTAAAACATTTCAAAGATGTGCTATAGTGACATGTGTCCATTGGTGGGACCTGGTTGTAAGACGACAACAAGTTGGCGGCAAGTTGGCTTCCTACAAGTTTGGTGATTTCTACTTTTGTGGAAGTTGGTGCTCACTTTAAAAATTCAAAAATTGGAAGTTTCTATTTGCAAGGGGAGTTGTGCATGGATGTAGTTTTTATTCCTAGTTGGGTTAACTTGGAATGTAAACACCTTTTCAAGTGCACATTTTTGACAGGTTCTTTTTTGCATGTGCATATTGCATGTTGTTGCATGTGGCACCTTTCATGTTGCATGTTCATGCATGGGCATGGGTTTGAGGAAACTTATGTCCTAGGAACTGTATACTCTCTATATATAGGTGTTTTGATAGATGAGTCATGTGAGGAGAGTTATTCATAGAGGTTATGCTGTCAAATTTTTTCCAAAGATGGAAAAGATATAAATCATGTAACATTCCAATTATTGACTAAAGTAATTTTTACTAATTTTACACTGTATGAGTAAATAAACTATGTAACAAGCCATTGCAACAAACAAAAAAAATATTTATTGAGAACAAATGAACAAAGATTTCATAATAATATACAACAAGGATTCCATTTCAATATAATAATTTCACAAATTACAATATTCCAAGAATTTACACGATTACATACATAGCCCATCCAAGCTTCAGAGCAATATATATAGATGACCTCCAAGTTACGCCTTTCAAAACCTTGATCTTCTATCACCTGGTGAGGAGGAGAACCATCACTCAAGTTTTTTTCCACCAACCACAGACTCATATGTTGTCCCTTGCACATCTATCATATGATAGATGGCCCTACCCTTCGATGAAGAGATTGGTGGAGTAACCTCGTACAACAACCACACTGAGCTTAGTGTTGTTCCCTACATGACTAGAACTTGTAACCCTACAAACTACAACAAGCATGCACTACATGGACATGGTGAACTGACAGTGGAGCCAAAGGAAATCACACTACTTTGGCCAAAGTGTTCTCACTTAGTACTTCGAGTGATGGTCATTTATTCACTTACATTACTTATGCTCATTTTGACTTAAGGCCACTATAATTTATGTATAGGTAATCCCTCCCATGGGTAATCTTTAACCCCAAAATTAACCTATCATTAATATTACATACTCTAGGGTATTTCTACTCTTAAAGCATATATTAAAGTTCCCTCCCTTCATTGGATTAACAATCTTAGGAGTAACCCACTAGCTATCTATTATAATCAAATAACTTAGCTACGAGTAACCCTTAAGCTACCCTTGTTTAATCATATCTAGTATATTAATACTTATGTCAAACAATTCCTCCTATTATGGAGTAATTACAAGCACTTCACAAAATAACATAAACAACTTCTATTTTTCTTTCAAAGAAAATACTATTTTTCCCTAATGTAAGTAATCTCAATAGACTAAATAAAGCATTTAAGAATCAATCTTTCATAAACTAAGACAATTTGTATTATATTTAGCTTTGTCTCATAAAACAACTTTGACTAATTCATGGCTCTATTGTAACTTATCCTTTCATTATGTATTTGCATTTACTTATTGATATTTAATCTATGATAAGATGTGTCAAGTAATTACAGTTTACTAAGTCAAAGATATTATATCATAAAGCATCAACTAAGTCTTGCTCTCCAAATTGACTTAATTTCTTGCAAATTATATTGCATATAATTCGACCCTTATACATTGCCAATTTGTATTATATTTAGCTTTTAACATTCTTGTACATGTTATATATTCTTGGCCTATGTTTATGTAATAAATCAGCCTCAAAAGCATTGCATAAGTTAATCGATCCCCAAGATTATAATTATATTTAAGTATATATTCATATATTTACATATACATGTATATATGTATATCAACACATATGTATGTATATGTATATATATATATTAAAATATATATTTATATATATCTTATGCTAATAAAGTATGTATAGATTTGACATAAAAATAAATACAAACCAGATGTCATTCACATAGTAATAACAATTATATCAATTTTGTACATGTATATATTTATATATATTCCTCTATGTACATGTATTCGAATGTATACATATATTGATACATTCGGATGGGTATGTTTGTTTATCAATCATACGTGTGTATTGATAAATATATACATATGGATATATGTATATTATATATATATACACATTCGATTACACACCATATCCATACACAAAATTACTATTGTATTGATAAGCGCCTGTAACGTGAGATATATCTATACATATAAATTTGCATGTCGTAAGGTCCATTTGATAGTTCCATGTGCATAAGTAGCATGTCCATAAGTGTGCATAGATATGTCTACCTATGTACCTGATGCAGGAGCATCCAGTGGTGTGAGGGCAATCTTGCATCACCCAAAAATATGCTTTCCTTTTGTTTGCTTTTTATAGATGTTTTTACATTTCTGGATACCCTTTTCGTCGAATAAGAGTTTCCAACTTTCAGAACTGATTTTTTGCTTGTTTTGGTCAACTGCTATTTTTAGCAGGTGTGAATTTGAAGGTGTGGGAAGACAAAAATTTATGGGAAGGTTTAGGATGGAAAAAGGAGCCATTTGGCGAAAGAATCAGGTCAGGATCATTCATGGTTTGAAAGTTATTCAAGTTCCAGTTTCTGCTTTTTGCCTTGAAAAACCTTCCGAGTCCAGTTTGAGGCACTAAACAGTTCCAGATGGGCCCGAAAATTTGCAGAAACACCAAAGTAGATGCCATAGGTCTTACTTTGTAGAAAATTGTCTTTTCGAGAGCTTTCCGAAAAGGTATTATCATTGAAAATCTGACGGCCGGATTAAAAGTTATGGCTTCCGAAAGTTGATGCATATTTTAGAAATGTGCTAATTTTTTAATGTGAATTTAAATTTGAATTTCAAATTGTAATTTTTGGGGCCAAACCACCAAAACTCATATCTTGAATGTTGTTTTTGGCTCCAAACTGAAAAGGGGCTATTTATGGGCTAGTTTCTGATTTTTGGGTAACTTTTTGGGGAAAGAGTTTTCATGCTACGAAAAGGGGATTTTCTGTAATTCTGTAATTTTTCCTAAAAGTTTTGTAGCTTGCATGTATCTTAGAGCTCGAGGATTTGAGATCCTCTGCATGTAAGGGTTCCATATTTTTGAATAAAATATTATTCTCTATTTTGTAAATGTATTTCTGTGTCTCGAGTTTGCTCCCTCGTCAGTACCCTTATGTATGTGTTCTTTCATGCATATGGTCTATCATCATCATGCATATGTGTACACATACATATTCCATGTATGTTCTACTCATCAATATAAGTATAGTAATATAGGAAAGAAATCACAAGCTCAAACAGATAAAAATCACCTAATAATGCACTCAATAGTAGTCAAGGCCCTTACTAATGCAAACACATCAATTAAGGATGACTTTCCTACTTCCCACATAATAAATTGACTCAACCATACTACTGTGAGTGCATTGCATTACTAGTTACTCGACCAAGATCTTCTCCTAAGTGATACTTCCCCTTTGCCTAGGGGATTGAACATATACTTGTATCCACTAACATATTCCCTTGATAGTTAGCTATTCAAAAAAATATGTATTACACATAATACATCTCCATAGTCAGAATATTAATTCAATAACCATCCATTTCACATATAATCTTTTTTTCACATATCACTTAAATGAAATAGCATTCATTCATAATTCATTTGATAACAAAGTGCAAGCACAATTTATTCATCTTCAGAATATAAATTATATTCACATTTACCCTACATAGTAATAATAAATAGTAAATAGACAATTGGGGTGTAACATACTCCCCCCTTTGTAAATCATCATCCTCGATGATTTTATGTAGCAACATAAAACTAACACATAAACAACATAATTTTTTTTTAAGTACACTCAAATGCATCTAAAACATTAGGAAACTTTTGTTGAATCTTAACATAGTCTTCCTAGGTGGCTGAGTCTTCCGCATATTGGTTCCACTACACTTTTCATTGTAGAATCACCCTATTACACAACCAAAGCTTACGCATTCTGAGCACCTTGACAGGATTGAGTGTTACCACTCTAGGATCCTATACCTATAAAGCATTCCAATCAATCACATGATTATCACCTGGTATATACTTTTTAAGGTAGGACACATGGAAGACATTATGCATTCTAGCAAGAGTAGGTGGCAATGCAATTTGAAAAGCTAATGGATTCACTTCTTCTAGAATCTCAAAAGGTCCTACATAGTGTGGGGATAACTTGGAAGACTTCCCAAATTTAATGGAGATCTTATGAGGTTTCACTCTCAAAAACACCTTGTCACCTACGACAAAATTTTGGGTCACTCTCTTAGCATCAACGTAGCTTTTCTATTTTTCATTAGCTTGAGCCAACCTTTTCTTAACAATTTTCATCTGCTCTTCCATTTCAGCCAACATCTCTAGCCCAAGACTTTCTCTATTCCCAAGTTTATTCCAACTTATAGGCACTCGACACTTTTGACCATATAACACTTCAAAAGGAGCCATCTTTTTTTACCATAGTACTGCTGATCCATGCAATATATTCTAAGTAGGTCTTCCAATACTTGATTCACCCTTTCATTTTTTCCATCTTTTTCTCAATGATATGCTAAACTAATATTTAGTTGAGTCCCTAGTGCAAAAAACAAGGTTTTTCAAAACCTACAGGTAACTTGTTCATCCTTATTTGAGATAATCTTCTCAAGAATTCCATGCAACCTAAACACTTCTTGCACAAATTTCCTTACTATGACAGGTGCTTTATTGGTTAGATTCATGAGTATGAAATGTGCTTCTTTTTTAAGCTTATCTACAACCACAAGAATGACATTGTGTATTCCTTGACATAGGAAATCCTTGCACAAATTCCATACTTATGACTTGCCACTTCCTCTCTAGTATATCATGCGGGTATAACAAGCCTATAGGATGATGATGCTCCGCTTTCACCCTTTGAAATTCAAGACACCTAACTACAAATCTAACACCATCTCCTTTCATCCCCTTCCAAAAGTATAACAGCTTCACACCAGGCATCATTTTTGTCACTCCAAGGTGTCTAGAGTATGGTGTTTCATGTACTTCTTTCCATACCAGATTTCTTAACTCTTCTATGTCAGGTACATAAATTCTCCCTTTATATCTAAGTAGTCCATTAGGCTCAAAATGAAAAACTTCATACCTAGAATCTTGTGAATTACTAGTGAGTGCTTGCTTAACTTGCAAATAGTACTCATCATCTTTGCATTTTTGCAAAACTTTACCTTTAAAGTCAGTTTGAATTGTCACTGTTGAAGCAATATGAAATATTTGACTCAAGGTGTCAGAAACCTGATTCTCCTTTCCTTTCATGTAATTGATGTTGAAGTCATAATTAGCTATTAACTCTAACCATCTTCTCTATCTAGCATTCAGATTAGGTTGAGTGAATATATACTTTAATCCATGATGATCAGTTTTCCTCTCAAAGGGCTTCCCCAACAAGTAATGCCTCCAATTTGTAATGTGTGAACCATGACTACTAACTCCAAATCATGCGATGCATAATTCTACTTATAAGGTTTTAGCTTTCTAGATTTGTAAGCAATTACTTTCTCATTTTGCATTAACAAATCACCTAAGCCATCCCTTGATGCATCCATGATGATAGTAAAGTTACCTTCAGGATCTAGTACTTTCAAGATCGGTGTAGTATTCAGCTTCTCTTTGAGTAGTTCAAAGGCTTCTTGACATTTCTCTATCCATTCAAATTTCTTCCCATTCTTCTACAAGGAGGTAATCAGAAAAGTGATCTTGGAAAATTTTGCAACTTCCTTCCTATAATATTGTGCTAGACCCATGAAACTCCTTACCTCAAACACATTCTTGGGTATTGGTCATTCAAGCACTGCCTTGATCTTAGCTAGATCAACAGAGATTCCATCAGCCGAAGTTACATACCCAAGATAATGCACTCTTTTATGAAAGAAGTTACACTTAGAGAGTTTACCATACAATTTGTGTTCTCTTAAATGTTGTAGTACTATCTCTAAATGTATGCAATGATCTTTCTCATCCTTAGAATAGAATAGGATATCATCTAGGAAAACCAATATGAACTTATCTAGGCAATCACTAAATACACCATTCATCAGGTCCATAAATGTTGCAGGTGCATTCATTAAACCAAAGTGTATAACTATAAACTCTAGTGTCCATATTTGGTTTTGAATGCAGTCCTAAAGATGTCTTCATCCTTAATTCTCAACTGGTGGTATCCACATCTTAGATCTATCTTAGAGAATATGGAAGCTCCCCTAATTTTATTGAAAAGATCGTCAATGTGTGGCAACATATAATTTTTCTTGGCCATAGCTTTGTTAAGCATATGATAATTTATGTGCAAACACAAAGTACCATCCTTCTTTTTCACAAAGATGGTTGGCACTCCCCAAGGTGACACACTAGGTCTCATCAATCCCTTAGACAATAATTCATCTAGTTGTTCCTTAAGCTCCATTAGCTCATTTTTTTTCATCCTATATGGCACCTTGGAAATAGGTTCAAACCATAGAACTATATCTATAGAGAATTCAAATATCCTTTTTGGTGGCAACCAAGGTAACTCATCTAGAAACACATCTGAAAAATTCCTCAATATTGGGTACCTCTCCATGTTCAACAATCTAGTTTCATCCATTTCACCATCTTCCATCTCTTGGAAGTTTTGTGTCCCAAATTTATCAAGGTTCTCTTCAAGTTATTCTATCTTGATTGCAAAGAGTTTGCACCCTTTCTTCTTAGCCCTTAATAGTTGCATTATAGAGATTTGACGAATCTTGGCCTCTCTAGGTATACCTTGAAGCTTCACTTGGTTACCAAGATCATCTAGGCATTTTATAGTTTTAGCATGGGAATCTACCTTATCCCTATGTCTCCATAGCCAATTCATACCTAAGATAATATCATAGGAACCTAAAGGCACGACATATAGGTTCACTTCTATAGAAAAACAAGTTAGCTCTATCCTAGCCTCAAACAAACATTGTTCCACCTTTTCTCTTTTCTGGTTTGCATACTCTACATCCTAAGAGTTTGCCATGTATCCAAACTTTCTAGATAATTTCTTAGTTATTCTAGGTGAAATGAAATTCTCAGTTGCACCAATATCTATAAGTACAAAAATGGGTAATTCAAACAAAATACCTGGAGTTTCAATCGAAGTCACTTGATATTCTACCTGGCGATCATCCACAACTGCATATATATTTTGTTGGAACATTGATTGTTAGGTAGGCAGTGGATTACCATATGATTGTGACCTGGATGCCATATTGGGACATTCTCTAGAAAATGGTCATCTAAAGCATCCAATATTTCATCCTTTCTTCCTTGTGGGTTCTCCAGATTTACTACTGTTTCCACCAGCATTGTTGGCATTGTAACACCCCGCCACGCAACCCTAGGGAAAGTTGCAATCTACTAGTCAAACGCAATAATTTTTGTTTTTGTTTAAGTATAGTAACAAGTAGGTTTACTACGTATTTCCAACAATCCCTAAGGCTACGAGACTGAGTTTACTTTAATCCAAACATGAACATGATATAAAACTATTACATAACATTGCTTAACAATTAATTATTCATACATTCCATACATTATAAAATTAAATCAAAGACATAAGCATTCCATGTGATCCCAATAATATACTCTGCAATATGATTACAACGCTCATTCCTCGAATGAGATACTTCCAAAATAAAAGGATTACAATTACAACTTCCACCTCGTTACAAAGAGGGGTATCAAATTACATAATAACCGAAAGAATAAAGTATGAAGAACTGGATCCCATGAGCTCCCCAACTGGAAATCTCGTCCATACGAACAAAAGCCAACCCAATGGATTTTGGTGCATTTTCCACCCAACCATGCGATACCCGAAGGCTCACCCCCCATGCTAGGAGATAGTAACAAGGATTCCTAGGCAAGACCTTCTACCTCTAGACATAGGTTACACAAAACTAATATGAAATAAATACAAGTACCACAACACATGAACTAAAGGATCATACGAATAATTCTAGTATGACTCTCACACCACTGACATAGGTCACATTGCTTCCAGACATAAAATAGATCGAGAATGTCACATAGACCAAGTACAAACTATTTACTTAGGAAGAGTGTCATCGCATAGCTCGTCAAGGGATATCCTCTGGGAATCTTCCTAGGCTCCGACGCCCACCATGGGTTATCCTGGTGGCCTCTACCGAAATCCTGACACCCATGCTCACTCATGCGAAATCAAATACCTCTCATGGAGATGAGATAGATGATCTTGCCATTCCAGGCCTTCTCATCTCATCCCAAGTCTAGACAAGTCCTTGGGTCCATGAGCAAGGCATAATTAATCTTGTTTAATTTTTGATGCAACCTAAGCTTCTAAAAGTTTATTTAGTTATCACTGAATTAACCAACTTGCAAAGGGTTTCCCTAACACCACTTTGTGTCTCGGCCCCCATTGCAAGCCACTCTTCTAAGACAACTCATGGAGTGAAATCCACACTCAAGGGTACACATGTACGACCTAAGGAGAATGACTCCTATACAGGACCTCAAGTCCTCACATCCCGTTCATAATAACCGGGTTAAAACTATATAAGTTTAAATGCACTACCCCCCAAGAGTCCAAAGGTTGACTATCAAAATGACAACCCAAAACAATAAACGAACCCCTATCTGGAAGACTTCAAACATTTACTCTACCTTCACCACATCGAGAAAGAACAAATAACACTAAAAGCATTTCAAGCAGTTAAATAAACTAATATTCGGATTTCCTAAATCCAGACAATCACAATTTTCATCACTTGCAATTATCTAATCAAACACACCAATTTTCATTTCACAACATTGAAATACTTAAAAACTAATCATTTATTCTAAGTTTCACAATTAAATTCCATAATCTAAGCATTTTAATAATTAAAGTCATTTGGCTAAAGTAATTCCTTCATTAACTCTAAATTTCTCAATTATTATCATAATCAAAACATTTAAATAAATGAAGTCATTTTTATTAAAATTTAAATCAATCTACTTACTCTAAGTTTACTATTATTTTCATATTCAAAACATTTAATAAATTAAAGCATTTATCTAAAATCAATTAAACTTATTTCAACTTAGAACCATTAATTAATTAAAATTCATTCATACTAAAATACCTTATTCATTAAATATATATAAATAAATCATAAAAGTATATATTAAATGTATATATACTTATAACATATATTTATTTATTTAAATATTTCAATCTCCTTAATAAAGTAATTAAATTGAACTTACTAATTTATTCATATATGAAATATATAAAATATACATATATATACATTATGTATATATATATATACATAAGTATACATATATATATTTAAATAAATTATTATTTAAATATTAATTTAATATTATATATATAATATATAATATATATATTATATATATATTATTATATAATATATATTATTATATAATATATATATATTATTAAATAATATTTAATATAATAAAAATTAAAATGAAAAACAAAAAAAAAGAAGCAAATTTCGCTTAGGGTACGCAGGCCCGGCCACCGGCGGCGTCCTGTGTGCTAAGCACACAGGATGCCACCGCCATGGGCGACGACGGCAATGGCGATGGCGCCTCCCACCCCATAACTGGGTTTTTTCAAGAACCCTAAAATTTTTCAAAGAAAAAAAAATATATATTTGTATATATATATATTTGCAAATGTATCTATGTATTGATATGCATAGGTATATTTATAAATATATATACCCAGATTTTAATTCCCAACTCAAATTGTGTAAATAATCCATATATATTGCAAGAACAGAAATAAATTTTCTAAAACAACACAAAAAAAGGGTTTAAAAATATAGTTTTGAAATAGAGATTCCTTTGATTTTCTTCCTATTTCATGGTGTGAGTTCTTGTTTTGGGTTTTCATTTCAAAATCTATCACAATTTTGCAAGTTTGAATGCATTTTCCATGGTTTTCTATTGATTCTAAAACAGCATTTCAAAATTTAAAATTCTTTCAAAATAAAGCAAGAAATTAGGAGAAAGAAAATAATGAACCTTGTGTTTTCTCCCCAAGTTTGAAGCTTTCAACAATGGTGATTTCAATCTCCTCTTCAATTCCAAATTCAGCCATAGCAAAAGCAAATTCTCCACCAAAATCAAAAATTTCCAATAAAAATGAAATTTAATTTCTTTTCAAAAAGCTTCCCCAAATTTGGTCAAACCCCTAAAATATCCCACCTACTAAATTTAATGAGCTTTTGGAGGATATTTCTATTTTTTTTTAAATTTAAAAACACTTTTATTTTCAAATCCTATTTCATTGCATTTCAAAATTTCATTAAAAACCAAAATCTCAAAGTTGCAAGAATATGCCTTATTCAAAATTTTCAAAAATGTGAAATTTAAATACATGTCTATTTGGTTATTATCTTTTAATTTAAGTATCTAGTATGATTTCCATTTCCATTATAAATTTAAATTTAAATATACCATAATGGCAAAATAACTATTTCATTTAATTTATCACCATTAACCTAGTTAATCCATAGACTAAAATGATTTTATTAATTAAAACAAAATAACCAATGGAACAATTGCATTACAACATTGAAATTAAATATGTTAAATCAACATTTAAATCATATCTATCGTTTAATAACCATTAAAATAAGGAAAGAAATAGTTAACCCAAGAGGAAAAAACCAGATTAACCCCACTAAACCCGATGATAACTATGACTAGGGGGATGACTTGGCACGAGAAACCTAGCTACTATCTCCCAATCGATTACCATTGGTCAATGGACACGCTCAAACCTATGAAGCCAGGTGGAGTCGATGTCATGTACCTATCAACCTGCAAGCCAAGAGTATGTTGAACATGCAATGTACATATATATATATAAAATAAGACACACCGTGAAGCGGAAGTCTCAAAAATCGTAGGGCACTCGCAAGCGAGTGATACAATCCTGTCCCCTTCACCAATACAGATTCTAAAACTAACAAGTCTAATCAATCAACAATATAATTAAAGCATAAAGCATTTTAAATTAAACAATTGTTACGCTAATCCCAAACATGCCATGATGATAACATAAAATTAAAATCCCATCACATCAAAATATAATGTTTACATCGCTTAACAAATAGCAGTCCAAAAGTAGCCAAGTATCAAATTCAGAGTGCTAACAGAAATGAAGCATACATAAAACACAGATCAATCAAACAAGCAAAATGGAGGGGTGCTACATTGGCATTCCCGCCAAGTTGGAACCATTCCCCTTCCATTCTCTTTTTGATTATTTTCCACCATTATGGGATCCTTTTTCCCCTTCCTTGGGTACACTTTGTACAACTTCCACCTTCTTTCGATTTGGCTTGTCTTGAACTCCTGCAATCTTCTTATGGTCTCTATTTTCCTGACGGGTGGAGATAGCTTTGAGCTTTTGCTCCTGTTTAACTGCTTTCTCATACACAAAATCCATAGTTGTTGGACCGTGCACATCCACCTCCCCTTTGATCTGATTGTTAAGTCCCATAATATACTTTCTTATGCAAAAGTGTTAATGTTTTTGGTACATAGGAACATAACACAGAAGTTGGGTAAACTTCTCCCAATACTCATTGACCATCATATTAGCTTGCCTCAAATTCTAAAAATCTATTATTTTTTGGTCAAAGTAGAGTTGGGGAAACCATCTCTTATAGAAAATCTCAACAAATTCACTCCATGTCAGTTTCCATGAGTTGATATTGAGTTCCATATTTTTATTTATCCACTAGTTAGAGGCTTCTCCAACTAACTAGTATGTGCCCCATGTGGCTTTGGTGGCTTTAGTATAATTTCAAATCTCAAAATACTTCTCCATTTGGACTAACCAAGCGTTAGCTTTGTCTCCAGTGGCACTTCCCTCAAACTTTGGTGGGGTAATTTTCTTCATATCTCTAGAAAGTTTAGAAGCCATATGTGATAGATAAGGTGATTTCTCTCTCACATGATCATGAGTTTGATCATGTTCACAAGAAGAGTTTTCTCCCTCATGCTCATTATTAGGAACTTCCTTCTCAACCCTACCCTTTACCCTTCCTTGTTCAAGGTTTTCCAACCTTGCTAAGATTTGGTCCAGTCTAGCTTCAACTCCTACTAGTCCTTTCCCAACTTCATGGCTTCCACTAGAATTGGTTTGTGTCCTCACCGTCTTCACAAGAATGTGTTTTACTTGAATGTTTTATCCATGTTAGATTTAATCATGTTATCAACTATCTATGGAAAAAATTAAAATGAGCTATCAACTGCACATAAGAATTACTCATAAGACTTATTAAGCACACACTTTTGATAAACACACAATTTTATACATTTTTCAAGGATTTCAATATCCTTTTTTATTACATGAAGTGACTATTTAGATAGTGAAGTGGATAGTATCTCTCAGATTCACTCTTTGACACATAACTTAATGGAGTATATCCTACAAATTGAGATTGTTTCTCATCTCTCATTTGTTCATACCTATCCCAAAATGGATAGTAGCCTTTGGATTTTTCATCTGATACATAGTTGTGAGATACATAACCCTTAGACTCGTTACTCAAGGAAACTACAATTACTTCTACCATTGGAAGAACTCTAGGGTCCCTAAAGATAAATGTCAGACCGACACTTCCTTCTGAGGGCATATCCCTAGAAAGTGATAATGACTCAGTCTTCTCTGGTGAGATGGAGGATCTAGGTAGTTGTAATTGGCTTCCATTTTCATCTTTCTCTTCACATCATTGATCCAATAAAGTACATGACTGAAGGTTTCAATGTCACTTAACTAGATGGCATTGTCATAGTAGGTACCCTTAATTGTTCTAACAATGGCTTCTCTTTCCCTCATGGCCTTGAGGTAGTGCTCATTTCTGATTACTGACTTTTGAGCCGTTAATCTGAGACACACCATCTTGGCACAAGAATTTCATAACATTAGATAATGTTGGATGGAAAATATGATGAGTTCATAGTTTCAAAAGTTAAACCTAATAACTTTGATACCACTTGTAACATGCCAACCATTCACTAAAGTAATGTTTCCTAATTTTTCACTATGTGAGTAAATAAACTATGTAATAAGCCATTGCAACAAAAAAAAAATTCTTTATTGATAACAAATGAACAAAGATTCCATAACAATATAGAACAAGGATTCCATTTCAATATAATAATTTCATAAATTATATTATTCCAAGAATGTAGACAATTAAATATATAGCTCATCTGAGCTTCAGAGCAATAAATATAGATGGTCAAGGATCCGCCTTTCAAAACCTTGGACTTTTGTTGCTTGGTGAGGAGGAGAACCATCAATCAAGTGATTTTCTTCCAACCAAGGACTCATATGTGGTCCCTCACACATCTATCATATAATAGATGGCCCTACCCTTCGACGAAGAGATTGGTGGAGTAACCTCGTACAACCACATTGAGCTGTGTTGTGCCCTACATGACTAGAACTTGTAACCCTACAATTTGCAACTAGCATCCACTACATGGACATGGTGAACTAACAATGGAGCCAAAAAATCAAACTACTTTGGCCAAAGTGTTCTCACTTAGTACTTCGAGTGATGGTCATTTATTCACTTACACTACTTAAGGTCATTTTGACTTAAGGCCACTATAATCTATGCATAGCTAATCCCTCCCATGGGTAATATTTAACCCCATTATTAATGTATCATTAATCTTACATACTCTAGGGTATTTCTAATCTTAAATCATATATAAAGTTCCCTCCCTTCATTGGACTAATAATCCTAGGAGTAACCCACTAGCTATTTATTATAATCAAATAACTTAGCTACGAGTAACCCTTAAGCTACCCTTGTTTAATCATATCTATTATATTAATACTTATGTCAAAAAATTCCTCTTATTAAACATTATAGCCATACACAATTACTATTGTATTGATAATTGCCTATGTGTGATATATCTATGCATATGCATATACATGTCATAAGGTCTATTTGATAGTTTCATGGGCATAAGCAACGTATCCATAAGTGTGCATAAGTGCGTCTACCTATGTACCATTATGTACACATTCCTTTATGTGTATGGTCTATCATCATCATGCATATGTGTATATATACATATTCCATGTATGTTCTACTCATCAATACAATCATAGTAATATAGGAAAGAAATCACAAGCTCAAATAGATAATCATCACCCAATAATGCACTCAATAGTAATCAATCCCCTTAGTAATGCAGACACATCAACTAATGATTACTTACCAACTTTCCACATAATAAATTGACTCAACCATACTACTGTCAGTGTGTGTAATCTCAGATAGGTTATGTTACTGGTTACCCGACCAAGATCTTCTCTTGAGTGATACTTCCCCTACGCTTGGAGGATTGAACATATACCTGCATCTAGTAACATATGCCCACGGTAGTCAACTATTAAATAAAATATGTATTACACTTAATGCATCTCCATAGTTAGAATATTAATTTAATAGCATCCATTTCACATATAAGCATTTCTTCACATATCACTTAAATGAAATAACATTCATTCACAATTCATTTGATAACAAAGTGCAAGCACAATTTATTCATCTTTAGAATATAAATTACATTCACATTTACCCTACATGGTAATAGTAAATAGTAAATACACAATTGGGGTGTAACAAATCTCCTATAATGGCCTTGAGCCTGAAGAATGCATTGTAACTATTTTTTATTGAATAATATATTCACTTGTGGTTTTAGAGTGTGGGGTTTTTTACCTAAAAGGGTTTTCACCATTTAAATTTGTACATGTTATTTATCTTCTATCTTATTCTTGTTTAATTTTATGTCCTATAATGTTGTTGAAACTACTTGATCTGAAAATATCTAAAAATTAATTGTAACATCTTTCTTGTAAGAATTAACAATGGGAAAATACCTATGTTGGTTTCTACTTTTAGGTATAGTAGTATATGCTTTTGAGGTTCCTAGACTGAAATGAATGTTATAGAAGGCACATACTAATCCTAGATGTCATTTTGGGATACCTATTTTCCCAAAAAATTAGTATCAAAGCTCAGTTCTAAATTTGTATATGCTTGCATGCACATGTATGTAAGTTGCATGCACCTTCATGTGTGTTGCATATACTTGCATGGAATTGCATGTCACTTGCACATGCTTGCATGATGATGCATTGTTAAACACCCATAATATTGAGAGGGTTGGTGAATTAGTATTCTTTTAAACCACTCAAACATGTATTCAATTCAATTCATCTAACTTGCAGTAATGAAAGAAACAATTAAAGCATGCATCACATCACATAACACAAGAACCCCAAATTTACGTGGAAAACCCAAAAAGGGAAAAACCATGATGAGGATTATCTCACAATATATTATAAATGGTTACAACATATTACAAAAAGGCTCATTACTAGGTGGAATCATTTTCCAAAGGACTCATTGGACCCATATAATAAGAGAGAAAGAAGAAAGGGTGGCTCACTGCCAAGATTTGAACTGATACAATGCATCTACAATATGTTGGAGATAGTTCCACTAAAGCTCAATACACTGACTTAACACACTTTAGGTTTCTCAACGCTTAGACCCACTCTGCTCTTCTTCACATCATATTCACATATTCTACTTAGGAATTTTAATCAACAATACACACACCACTCACACCTTACATACAACACTAGAATGAACTTACACTTATATGCATTACATTTTCAAACACCTACAACATCAATTAGGTCAACCTAATTATATGTAATGTGTAATAGATCAACATGTTGGCTCAAGATCCAACCACACATGCCTCAAAACTTGTAACACATCAAAATAGGTTAGCAAGGACATATAATTACTCCCTTAAGTTTTTTCAATTCATACTTTAAATTTGCACAACCCCAAACTCTTTAGGTCATCACAAAATAGTAAATACAGTTGACATGAACCATTTGTTCATCCACAACACGTGCAAACCACCAAAACACTTTCCACTTGGACCAATAATTTACTCTACATTGGTAGCACTGTCACTAGAAAACTTGCTACTCCATCAATCATAACTTTTAGAGGTCGAAGGACATCAAGACATGAAACTTTGGATTTAAGATCCTCCAACATATACCAAAATTTCCTTAGAATCGCATGACCTGATTCTTCATGGTGCAGCAATGTGGACCTCAAAAGGAGTTCCTTGTACACTAAAAATTGAACTATCTGATAACCAAATATTAACAAATTTGTTCTACGCGAGCAGGAGCGTTCCAAATCTACTCTTTCACCTGTATAATAGATTATCGTTAATGACAACAATACATTCAATCATGCTTATCAAATAGTTGTACATCAGTTTTTACATCAATGAAAACACCATATATGCTCATGCTCATTGTCAATAATCACATCAATAACAAGCAAGGAAAACTTCCAACAATATCCCCCTTTGTCATTGATGGCAACATGCCCAAAAATATTCTCCAAAATACTTCTCAACCACTATTTTCTAAACTAATCTTCCCCTTTGACATTAATGGAAAAGGGCACACTGTTCAAGCATACATACATGCATACTCCCCCTGACTATTATATATGTATCTATATATATGAGGGTAAAATCAAGGCAACTCCCACTAACAATGTTATTGTAGTAATGGAAAAAGTTGAATTTTCCTTGCTTTGTTTGATAATTGACCTTAAAGCTAAACTAATGGTGTCTTGGAGTAGTGTTGTAATGTGTTGTATACATTCACACTATTCTACGGCCTTTATTTAACAAAAACATTCCTTAATTGGTCCTTTGCAAAGGTGTTGTGAAGTGTTGTAACACATTCATGTTTTTCTAGAACTTATCTACTTAATTAAGTCTAATCGGCCCCTTTCTAAATAAAAATATACATAATCGGCCCCTTTTTAAGTGTTACGAACAAATCAACAAGTTTTTCTACCCTTGAGTGTGTGTTTGTAGATTTACGGGTTGAAAATCAAGTTGAGCAAGATTTGGAGCAAAGTTGTCAAAATTACAAAAGTTGCAGATTTGCAAAAGGTGTCATTCAAAGTGCAAGATCACGAAAATAACTCTACAAAATTGCATACAGGCTTCCAAGACTTGATAACAAGGATTTCACGAGTGCAGACATCAAGGAACAAGATCCTAAAATTAGTTTTCTGACACCCTAAAAGGACCCATTCACCACTGAAGGCGAATGAGTCCTCCATAGCTCAAAAACAACAACTTTTTAGCCAAGTACACAACTTTTATGCTCTAAAAACATCCCCCATAGTTGCTATAACAATTAGGTTGCATTTATTGTTGTTATTAGCATCTTATTTTGCATAATTTGAGGTGATTAAGGCCCCTAGAAAAATAAGCAGTAGATCCTCTTGTTCATGCATTTGGGTCAATCCTATTTTTCACCATTAATCATTTTTTGTGAACTCGACTCATTCAACATTGCAATTTTCTGATTTTTAGTCTTTCATTGCATCTTAAGTTGAAATCTTGCATTCATTGCATTTATATTTGCATTGAATTAGGGCTTCTTTTACATTGAAATCTTGCATATCATATAGGGTTTAGATTTGCATTGTTTTAAACTTCTTAAATCTAAAAATTACAAAAAAAAAATCAATCATTTTGCATCTCATTTACATCTCATTCAATTGCATTTGAAAATTAAAACAAGATTGCTCTTCAAATTAGGTATTGCATTTTATCTTTTCATTGCATTTTTGCATTGAATGTCTGGAAAATCTGAAGTTGCATTTCACTATGTCAAACCTGGAACTGAAAGACATAGCTGAGAACTTGCAAATCATTAAAATATAGTTTAAAACTACCTAACTAGGACCCATTTTCCTTTACTGGCGAGTAAGTCCCTAATAAGGTCTGATATGCACCTTCTAGCATCTAGAAAGGCATTAAGATTGACTCTAAATTCCATAAAAATATCTCAAAAATACCTAACCAGGACCCATTTTCCCTTAACGGTGAATGAGTCCCTAATAGCTACAGATCTGCATTTTCAAGACATCAAAATCTTAGTTTTTATCTTTTGTTTGGTGTAGTTATCTTTTAGTTTCAGTTTCATGATTTGTTGTTTTCTAAATTTCATTGCATTTAGCTTAAAGTGTTTTATTCTAGTGCATTGTTAAAAGTTCAAAATTGCATCAAAATATTTCATTTTCTGCTTATTACATTGTGTAATTAGTCAATTACCATGTTTAGGTCTAAACTTCTAAAAATGGAGAATTGTTTAGGCAATGTGTGGAAGTCCTTGTTCTCTTTGGTTGATGTTTCAAATTGTGTTTTTGGAAATGACCCTAATGACATTGAACTCACTCATGCTCACACAACTTCTAAACCATGTCCTCCTCATGGTGTTGACATCATTGGAGAAGATGATTCCAGCATGAATGAATTCATAAATGATTACTTTAACAACCTTGAGTCCAATCCATCCTTTTACCCTTCAATGAAACAACCCACACAACTTGAAATTTTTGACCTTTTATATCCTTAAACTGAGTCACAAGTTGAACCTAAGTTCCCTACCATAGGTGAACCTAGTACCTCTAAACCATCAAACATTCAACCATCCTATTGGAGCCTAAAAATTCATGCAAATTTTAGGCTATTTTGAGACACCCATAATAAAAAAAATTACATTGCAACACTCATAAATGAATTTGTAAAAACTGTCTCAAGTGCCTACTTTAAAAAATCATAATTTGAAGCCCATTCAGTTTCACATAAAATCACCTTACAAGCATGTTTATCTGACGTATGTGAATTTGCATGCCTAATTTCATCTTCATACAATCAGTTTTGATAAAGTTTCAAAATACCAAGTTGAAGGGTTCTACAAAGGTTTGGTGTCTACATGCATTAAAATCTGTCAAAGAGACCAACTTTGGAGGCCAACATTTATCAACTGAATATTTTCATGACAAACTAGTTGGCATTCCATATTCTTCCCATGTAAATCTACCTTCATGCCAATTCTCAGAGCCTCATCTCCTCATTTGGTATTTTTTCAAAGTCAAAACCAAATGGGTTTTACACAGTCTTCGTGATTACACTTCCAAAAAGCCACAAAAAGGTCAACTTTGATGCTTGATATTTTGTAAAGAAAGAAGATTGAATGAAAACCCTTTTGAACATAAGTTTATTTGACCTAACTGAATTAATATCTAGGATGGCAACTTCTCCAAATCAAATTTGATAATTTTTTAAGATGGCAAGTTGGTGGGTTCCAGATGGTTTTGACAAGAAGCAGTTTGTAGAAAAGGCTAAGTAAGCAACTTTGAATATTGACAATTTGCAATCCTGATGAATTCATGCCAATTTGTCTGATGAACATACTCCCCTATCATAACTCAACATGTTGGTGCATTTATGTGGCTTCAGGATGAGTTTTGATTAGTTTTCCAAAGCAATTTTGGAGGCTACACTTGATTTATTTTTATCATTGCAAAATATCAGAAAACAACTTTTGATGATTACCCACTTCAATTTAGGATATATGGTGAAATAGCTACAAGATAGGGTGTCATGAAAGCCAATTATTTGGGGTTGTGTTCATAATTATTTTTGGATAGAGGAATTAAATATGATGACATCAACAGTTTGAACCTTATTGTCACTACATTGTTATTGAAATCTCTCTTGAACCTCGTCTCCTAATATAAAGTGTATAGATGTGAGGTATTCTTGTAATTCAAAAGGTTTGCAAGAACATGTGGCCATAAATTCTTCATGACACATCATACCACCATCTCAGCCAAAGCAAGGGCTAATGAAGAGGCGAAAGGTAACTTACAGAATGTGAAAAGGAAAAATGGGCTTGTTATCATTGACAACATTGCCTGGACAAAGTGATGATTCATTAAATATTGGAACATTATATGTTTTGTTTGGGTGGAGGAAATAGCCACCCTGCCAGCATACTTGTGTTAGCATCAAGGCTTGTTGTTGCCAACTCCAAAGATCTCATTCAAGAAATTTTCAGAGAAATAAGAAAAATGATTGGTGCATCATGTGTGAGCTTCAGTACCTTGCTTCTAGGATAAGGGATGGGGAAGGTCCTATTTCATCCATCATAATATTACTACAAGCGCAAAATATTAACATCCTCTTTGGGTATGGAGAAAAAGGAGGATTCCCATGAAATCTCAAGGTTTTCTATTGACATACTACAATCAGTGTGTCCTATTGCAGCTATTGAAAGGAGGTTGACCCATTATTGCAAAACTACAACACTTGTCCAACAAACATTTAGGGGCTATCTATAGTAAAAAATAAAGTATTTGAAATACCAATACATGTCTGAGACCGCATATGATGGATTTGAATTTAGAGATAAAAGGTGGCATTGAATCTCTTCAAAATGCACTTGTTGGATAGAAAGGATAAATATAAAAGTGACAAGAAACCAATGTACAAGCTATATATAGTAGTGGTACATCTATGAAGAATGCTTCTTTTTCAGGCATCATGTATGCCATTCTCAAGTGAGTGTTGGAACTGAGAAGATATCTATGGAGATTCGTATGTGAATAGAAGCAATTTGAATTTCTTTTAGTAGAACAAAAAAATGATTAAGACCTTTTAAAAATATTGGCTCTCACAAAAAAGGTATTCACTGGCTTAATAGTAGATGCATCATCAAGGAGATACACACTTTCAAGTGGATCAACAAAACAATGGCGAATTACTATAGTGAATGACCCAGCATGCAATACATAAGCTTGTGAGGCAATGATGAACTTAGATTCTACGTGAACCAAAGAACATAATAGTTTTTCTTGGAGAGTAGAACAGAAGATTCGAATCACCACACAAACTCGGCAAGAAACCCTAAACCAAGAGTATATATTCTTTGAGTATAGAAAGTACAGTGAGATGAAGCAAGATATTACTGGACAATAAAATGAGGTGAATATTTATTTACCGATAGAGGAAAGATGAATATTATTTTGTTGGAGGTAATAGAAAATAAAACTACTTATCGGGTGGAATATACGAAAGAGACATTTATATCGGCAGGAATAAAATGTTAGTTTCTTTGATATATGGGAACAAGAAAAACTTATACAGAGCTTGAAGAATTTATCAAAGAGACTATGTCATTTCGAAGTAAGACTGTTCAAATTCTCTTCTACAAATCACAAATGAAAATTTTTATCGAAGAAACTCCTCCATATTGGAGTGAATATGCCCCAAGTCTCTCCGATATCTCGGAATTAGGAATGGAGTATACCTAAAGAATTTGTTGAGGAGAGAAGTGCATATCGACATGAGTTATTATGAAGTCCCTTCAATAAAAGGTTTCAATAAACATCATCAAATAAATTGAAATATATCGAGAAGAATGATTTCGGAAAGAGTAAAATGCAGCCCCTTCCATAGGCACTATTTAATTTGGGAAAAATGTAATATTTTCTTTTGATGTTATCTAAAGGGATTTAATATGAAGTTACCAGCAAGTGATGGAATAATGTATCCTTGGGGATACTTATTCACGGGAAGCATAAAATAATAATCACGGCATGGTGTAAAGTACAAATGTAAAATATTTTCACTAAAGAAATGAAATATTTTTTACCCAAGGAATTATGAAGATGTAAAAGTGGAATGGAAAAGCGAGTAATTATTTTTCTCAAAAGGGGCATTTAAATGGGCAAAAATGCATACAAGTGAAATACAAGGTGAAATATTTTTCACCAAAAGTAAATATAAATTGGAAATTGTTGGAAAAAGAATTGAGACTAAAGTATTGTGAAATACTTTATTTTCATGGAGTACGAAGATCAAAAAGATTAAAATTAAATAAATTTTAATTTGTTGAAGTTAATTAATTAAATGAAGAGTTGCATAATACAGTACGAAGGGTCATAACCCTAAAAGTGCAATGTATATATGTAAGATAAAATCATATCATCAAATAAATTAGATAGTAGGTTAGGATCATCATCAGTAGTAGTAGATAGGTTCATCCATTAGCATATCATATTCCACTCATCCAATTTCACATCTCAAAAACTTTTGCTATTAATGTATATCTTTTGAAGCAATATAATGGAGAAGATTGTTCATAATCAGTGATTTATTTCCAATGTTCAACTGATGTGCTAAAATTCATTCTTACATGTTGTTGTGTTGTCTCCAAAGTGGTTTTCCTTAATTATTCAAATTTGTACAATTTGTCAAGACACATTCGTTGTTGTTTTATGATTTTCTTGATTGGGTTATGGCTAGAGTGAATTAAAATCCTTTCAAGTAATTCATTTTAATTTGTTCCTGAGAGGGATTAAAATACTTTTAAATTGATTATTCTGATTGGTTTCCCTCAAAGTTAAGAATTAAAAATCCTTTCAAGATATCATAGTAATTTGAAAAAATAACACTAGGATTCGTAAAGAAGAGTACAGTAACTGACAAACTTGCATATTTGTGCAAGGTGCAAACATCCAAAGTGCCTAACAAGTTAGAGTTAAGCTGAAAAGTAGATATACCTTACATATTTGTCTCCATCATCATCATCCACCCCTCGACTCCATTCACTCAAAAGGATTAGGCACTAGTCAAATTTAGAACATTTTACACAAAACCTTACTTATATACTTGATTATTGAAACATATTCAGTAGGAACTAGTTATTGAGCTTTGCATCTACCTCACACCCATGTGCCATTGTGAGTAGATTTCTCAAATTAGAGATCATATTCAAAACTTCAAATATTTCTTATCATTTAGGTACATATTCCTAGGTTTATCAGAGCCTAAAGAGTAGGGGGTTATCAATCATATTCGCCCTATTTGTTAGCCAAAAACATACTAAGAGATTGGCACCCTCTTAAGGTTCAAAACCTGCATTTTTGAGACCTAACAAATTGGTGAATCTGTTAGGGATTATTTTAATAATATCTAGTTGAAAACCATCATAAAGAGTCATTAAAGATAGATTTATAGTTGAGAATTTTTTTTAAAATCAAAAGACTCCGCTGGAAAAACAAACCCAGAAGATAAAATTTGTTCCTCTTTTGAAAAGAGGTGGTGACTCTGTTAAAACAAATTTGATTAAGAATGCCAAAAGAATTTTCAAATTACAACATTTCTAGTAAGAGATAAAGGTTGAAGCATGTATAGAAACTATTCTTTTCCCTATAAAAATTATGGTACAATTGAGAATCTTGGCAATAGAAGTGATGCATATCATTCACAGCAGGACATTTTTTGCACCACAAGTCTCATATCAAATAAATTTTTATCCTGTATCTCCTGGAAAAAGATTAGTGAGCTACCAAAACCCATTTGCCTTTCCAATGATTTTCTCAAACATTAATAAACCATTTAACTTCAATAATATCCAAGGCCACCCAAATTATTATCCCTACGAGCTAATAGAACTGATAAAGCATATCCCTAAATTTCACGAAGAAGGATATGAATTAGCTCGTAAGCATGTACAATAATTTTAGGATTTCATTGTGGAATTTTAGATTTATCCCAAAGATGTCGTTATGGAATATTTTTCAAGATCTCTGAGGGATGATGTAAGGGAATGGTTTATAAGCTACCCATGCAAAGTATATCTTCATGGGAAGATCTCAAAAGACTATTCCTTAGCCAATATGATGACAATTATGAAAGTTATACATAAAATTCAAGACCTCGATCTATTCTGACAAACAATGAAATGACATGTGATACATCAAAGGGTGAGAGTAGTTTTCAATGTGTGAATTACCCTGTTGTCCTAGCCCACCCACCTCAATTCCGTGTACATCACATTCAGCCCTATATTCATCATCATCAAATGACATATGTTGTCGACACTATTGTCCCTATTCAAGAAAATATGAATTCTCTTGAAAATATATATCAAAGCCAGGAGTTTGAGGAGGAAGATGATGATTATTCACATACTTGAAAGAATCCATCATGAAATTAGAAAATTGCATAAACCCCTTAGATACATTCTTTTCCATAACAAGACATGAAGGAGAATCTAGACGTGCTCTTCTTGAAAGAATGGTAGAGACCTATTTGCAAATACCTCTCAATTCCCAGCTTGGTCACTTCTTATTCATTGAGAAGTTCATGAGAATATATGACCCTGATTCACTTCATTGGCCTGAGTCGTTGAAGCCAACCACTCTTAGGCAAGTGTGTTTATGGATTTACACAAAAAGCACCAAGTATGAGGATGCTATCAATAGTGAACACAATTGTGACATCATTGATGAAGATGAAGAAATTGATCAAATAATGCAGCCAATAGAGGAAACATTTGCAAGTGAAGTTTCTAATGATGATGTTCCAAATATTCATAAAGATGGAATTATTGAAGAATTTTTTTCCACCTTGGAGGATGATTGCATTATTGAAGATGTTGTTGGAAACACACTACCTAAGAAGTATACCAGCCATGATTCAGATGAAGTGGAGGCACAACTATGTATGCATTTTCATAGCATTGACAACAATAAATTAGATACTGAAATAAAAGAAAAAAGTATACCCTACAACAATGAAGAGGGTAATGATAGTGATCAACCCACAGAGGACATGTGTGCAAGTGAAAATATTTTTATGACAATCTACATGATAAAGATGAAGGTATAGAGGGTCTCTCTTGTGTATCAGATTGTAACTATGAGAACAATGCATGTTATGAAGAATCCATTGAAAACTAAAATTTTAATGAAGGTCCTATGGATTTTGATCTACAACATTCTTGCAATTTTAATGGAGATCAAGAGGAAAAATCAAGGGAATATATGATAGAAGAATCCAGTCCATTTGACAGTGAAAAAATAACACCTCTAGCTACAGTTGAGTACCATGAAGACACAATTTATGAGGAAGAAGTTTGTACACCTAAAAAAAAAATCATTTTTTTTCAAACCCATTATACAATAAAAAGATAGAAGAAAATCAGATGATATTTTACAAAGGTGTGCCAAAACATGAATTTCATGTGTATTCAAATCCACTTTATGTTGAGGATGAAGCATTTTCAGATAATCCATATGTTGTATCAACTTGTGAAGTAAGTGACTATGTTGATGAAATTGATGCATCTGATTTTCCATTTTTGGACGACCTCAAGTACTGTTGTGATGATGAAAAGGGTGAAGAATACATCAACAATGGGATGGATGAAGAGGCATGTTCACTTAGCAGTGAACAAATTTCAGATTTACTAAGAATGTAATATCATAGATATACACATGGGAATTATTTTGAAGTTTCATGTCCAACATGCATTTTCTTTGACAATGAAACCACTTTGTATGACAATGATGAGAAAAATATTGGAGCTGATCAAGATTCTATGTCCATCCCTGTTCAAGAAGAGACATATAATTCAGAATTGGAGATCTTTGACAATGATAATGACTTGTATATCATAGATAGTATATGTTCATTGTCAATTGGTTCAAATATACATAATGATGAATGGATCGATCAAAACTTGATGTCAATACCAGTTGGTAATATGGAAGATGTTGAAAATATCTCAAAAGAAGCTATCTCAAAAAATGTTGATATGACAGATTTCTTAAACCCATATGAGAAGCATTCAGATAATGGAGCAGCATGAATGAGCACAATTTTTTTTCTTCCCATACACCTAGAAATTGTTTCCCTAGTTTGCATCAAAGGCCATATGATAATTTTAGATTATTAATGCAAACTTATGATGAAATGAGACCAAATTATTTAAGCTGTGAATATTTCCAGTTTTTAGTTCAGCTGGGAGACCATTTCATGATGCATGATAGTGACCAAAATGATGGGAAGTGTTGCATTGAAAGTGAATGCACTTTGTATAATGAAGAGGGAAAAAGTTTATCACATGATGAAAAGTTTTAGATAATACCTAATTATGAACTGTTGAAAGGTAAAAGAGATATGGGAAAATCTGAACATAGTATTGTTTTGAAAGTTTCCAGTGGCAGTGGATATAATAGGGAAAATCGTATGAATTTTTTCAAATGGAATTTGATGAACCCAAACCAAAATAAGGTATATGATAGAGGGAAACAAAGGCCTTTCTTTTTGGGTGGCCTTGAGCCATTAGTTGTGCGATTTTACAAATCATACCAATTCAAAGCAAAGATGAAATTTGACTCTGTTGCCCAATGGACAAGGCATTCTTTCTGCTCTCCCAGAGACTTGTATTCTTGTTATGCCCATGAGAGGCATACATCCCCAGACGATTCCACTATTGGAGCCTAAAAATTCTTGCAAATTTTAGGATATTTTGAGACTCCCATAATAAAAAAAGGTATATTGCAGTGCTCAGAAATGCATTTGTAAAAACTACCTCAAGTGCTTACTTTGAAAAATCATAATTTGAAGCCCATTTAGTTTCACGTAAAATCACCTTGCAAGCATGTTTATCTAACGTATGTGAATATGCTCACCTAATTTCAGCTTCGTATGATCAGTTTTGACAAAGTTTCAAAATACCAAGTTGAAGGGTTCTACGAATGTTTGCTATCTACACAGTAAAATATGTCAAAGAGACCAACTTTGGAGGCCAACATTTATCAACTAGAAGATTATCATGATCAATCGGTTGGAATTCCATATTCTTCCCATGTAAATCTACCTTCATGCCAATTTGCAGAGCCTCAGCTCCTCATTTGGTAGTTTTTCAAAGTCAACACCAAATGTGTTTTACACAGTTTTTGTGACTACACTTCTAGAAAGCTGCAAAAAGGTCAACTTTGATGCTTGATATTTTGTAAAGGAAGAAGATTGAAGAAAAACCATTTTGAGCATATGTTCATTTGACCTAAGTGAACTAATATCTAGGATGGTAGCTTTTCATAATCGAATTTGGTAATTTTTTCAGATGGCAAGTTGGTAGGTTCTAGCTAGATGGTTTTGACAAGAAGCAATTTGTAGAAAAGGCTAAGTAGGGAACTTTGAACATTGATAGTTTGCAATCCTAATGAATTCATCCCAATCCATCTAATGAAAAATACTCCCTTATCATAACTCAATATGTTGGTGCATTTTTGTGGCTCGGGGAGAAGTTTTGATTAGTTTTCCAAAGAAATTTTGGAGGTTACGCTGATTTATTTTTATCACAATGTAGAATGTCAGAAAACAACTTTTGATGATTACTAGGATATATAGTGAAATAACTACAAGAAGATAGGGTGTCATGAAAGTCAATTATTTGGGTTTGTGTTTACAATCATTTTTTGAAAAAGGAATTAAATCTGATGACATCAACAGTTTGAACCTTATTGTCACTTCATTGTTACTACAATCTCTCTTGAATATCATCTCTTGATATAAAGTGTATAAATGTGAAGTATTCTTGTAATTCAAAAGGTTTCCAAGAACATGTGGCTAGAAATTCTTCATGACACGTCATACCACCATCTCGGCCAAAGAAAGGGCTAATGAAGAGGCAAAAGGTAACTTACAAAATGTGGGTATGTGCAGGATCATCATGGAAAAAATAGGCCCTTAAGTGGCAAAAAATTTAGAAAAATCAGACTTAGGCAACTTGACATAAAATTTTGAATAAGTTATCTATATTATTTAAAAAATATGTAAGAATAGATTATGTAGAAAATTGAATGTAGTTTCTAAACTACTAGGTTTGCTTTAAAAAAAAAATCTATTTGGTGAAAATTTGAAATTTCAATGCAGTGGTACTTAAATTTCAGGGAAAAAATAAGTAGGTTTTTGACCACCCTAACCACAATAAAATGATAATATTTTTTTATAAGATTTTAGATATAAGTAGAGGACTCATGCCCCAATGTGATGCATATTTTTTTATAATTTTTTTTCAAGTAAATAATTAATTACTATTTTTTTATTACAACTTTTTAAAAAAATATAAAAACTTGTATGTCTAACCACCTTAACTTGGCCAAATTTCATGAAATTAAATTTTTATTCTTTTAATCCTATAGTATGTGAAGCATAGAATGTGATGCATGTTTTGGATTCAAAAAATGTGATACCATTTGAAAGCTATATATGTTTTTCAATCATCCTATCAATCAAAACTTTAGTCATAATTTTAATAGAAAATGAATAATAATTACTTATTAAATTCAAAGTAAAGCATAATTTATATCATTGGAAATCTAAAAATCTCCTTTAAAAACCCTTTTCGTTTAATCAATTTTGGGTAAAAAAATTGTTGTCAGCCACATACCCATCATATTGCCACTTTTTGGCTCATCATGATCTTGCACATACCCATGCAAAAAGGAAAACTAGGCTTTTTATCATTGACAACATTGCTTGGAAAAAGTGATGATTCATTAAATATTGGAACATTATATGTTTTGTTTGGGCAGAGGAAATGGCCACCCTGTCAGCATACTTATGTTAGCCTCAAGGCTTGTTGTTACCTACTCCAAAGATCTCATTCAATAAATTGTCAGAGAAGTAAGAAAAATGATTGGTGCACCATGTGTGAGCTTCAATACCTTGCTTCTAGGATAAGGGATGGGGAAGTTCCTATTTCATCCATCATAATATTACTACAAACGTAGAAAATTAGCATCCTCTTTGGGTGTGGAGAAAAAATAAGATGCCTATTAAATCTCAAGGTTTTCCATCGACATACTATAATCAATGTGTCCTATTGTAGCTGTTGAAGGGAGGTTGAACGATTATTTCAAAAATAAAACACTTGTCCAATGAACATTTAGGGGCTATCTATAGTAAAAAATAAAGCATTTGAAATACCAATACATGTCTAAGACCGCATGATGGATTTGAATTTAGAGATAAAAGGTGGCATTGAATCTCTTCAAAATGCACTTGTTGGATAGCAAGGATAAATATAAAAGTGATAGGAAATCAATGTACAAGCTATATGCAGTAGTGGTACATCTATGAAGAATGCTTCCTTTTGAGCATCATGTATGCCATTCTCAAGTGAGCGCTGGAATTGTGAAGATATCTATGGAGATTTGTAGGCAGAAAAAAGTAATTTGAATTGCTTTTAGGAGAACAAAAAAATGATTAAGACCTTTTTCAAATAATGGCTATCACATAAATAGTATCCACTGGCTTAATAGTAGATGTATCATCAAGGAGATACACACTTTTGAGTGGATCAACAAAGGAATGGAAAATTACTATAGCGAATGGCTCAACATACAATGCATAAGCTTGTGAGTTAGTAATGAACTCAGACTCTACGTGAACCAGAGAACAAAATAATTTTTCTTGGAGAGTAGAATAGAAGATTTGAATCACCACACAGACTTGGCAAGAAACCCTAAACCAGTACAATGCAACAAAGTATATATCGAAGAGACATTGCTTATCAAAATGAGACTATTCAAAGTTTCTTTAACACCTCAATAAATTAATAAGAGAAGAATGGAAGATCATTGAAGAGACATGAGAATTTCGAAGGGATTAATTTGAATGTCTCTTTGATTCTTCGATACCCCAAAATAAAAAAAATACACGTGATTCTATCGGGAGCACTTGAAAATATCCGAGTATATATTCTTTGAGTATAGAAAGTAAAGAGCGATGAAGCAAGATATTACTGAACAGTGAAATGAGGTGAATATTTATTTATTGATAGAGGAAAACTGAATATTATTTTGTGGGAGGTGGGTATCTGCAGGATCATCATGGAAAAACAAGCCCTTAAGTGGCGAAAAATTTCAGAAAAATCAGAGTTAGGCAATTTGACATAAAAATTTGAATAAGTTATCTATATTATTTCAAAAATATGTAAGAATAGAATATGTAGCAAATTGAATGTAGTTTCTAAACTACTAGGTTTAGTTTTTAAAAAAAAAACTATTTGGTGAAAATCTTAAATTTCAAGGAAAAAATAAGAAGTATTTTTCTGACCACCCTAACCACAATAAAATGATAAAAAAATTTAATAAGATTTTAGATATATGTAGAGGACTCATGTCCCGATGTGATGCATATTTTTTTGTAATTTTTTTTGAAGTAAATAATTAATTATGAAATTTTTATTACAACTTTTAAAAAATATAAAAACTCATATGTCTGACCACCTTAACTTGGTCAAAACTTCATGAAATTCAATATATATATTTTTAATCTTATAGTATGTAGAGCATAGAATGTGATACATGTTTTAGATTCAAAAAATGTAATACCATTTGAAAGCTATAGATGTTTTTCAATTAGCCTATCAATCAGGACTTTAGTCGTAATTCAAATAGAAAATGAATAATAATTATTTATTACATTCAAAGTAAAGCATAATTTATATTGGTGGAAAGTTGAGATTCTCCTTTAAAAATCCTTTTTGTTTCATCAATTTTGGGTTAAAAAAAGTTGTCAGCCACATACCCTACACATAGCCATCATATCACCACTTTTTGGCCCATCATGATCCTGCACATACCTAGGTAATTGAAAATAAAATTACTTATCGAGTGTAATATACGAAAGAGACATTTATATCAACAAGAATAAAATGTTAGTTTCTTTGATATACGAGAACATGAAAAACTTGTACAGAGCTTGAAGAATTTATCAAAGAGATTATGTCATTTCGAAGTAAGACTATTCAAAGTCTCTTTGACAGATCACAAAGGAAAAATTTTATCGCAGAGACTCCTCCATATCGGAGTGAATATGCCCCAAGTCTCTTCAATATCTTAGAATAGGAATGAAGTATACCTGAAGAATTTATTGAGGAGAGAAGTGCATATCAACATGAGTTATTATGATGTCCCTTTTCTTAAAAGGTTTGCATAAACATCATCAAATAAATTGCAATGTATTGAGAATAATGATTTCAACAAGAGTAAAATGTAGTCCCTTCCATAGGCACTATTTAATTTCAAAAAAATGTAATATTTTCATGTGATGTTAACCAAAGGGATTTAATATGAAGCTACCAACAAGCGATGTAATAATGTAGCCTTAGGGAAAATTATTCATGGGAAGCATAAAATAATAATCGTGGCATTGTGTAAAGTACAAATGTAAAATATTTTCAATAAAGAAGTGAAATATTACAATATTTAAGATTTTGGATTCGACTATGTAAAATATTTTCAATAAAGGAGTGAAATATTTTTTACCCAAGGAATTATGAAGATGTAAAAGTGGAATGGAAGAGCGGGTAATTATTTTACTCAAAAGGTGCATTTAAATGGGTGAAAATGCATACAAGTGAAGTACAATTTGGAATATTTTTCACCAAAAGTAAATATAAATGGGAAATTGCTAGCAAAACAATTGAGACTAAAGTATTGTGAATTACTTTATTTTCATGGAGTACAAAGATCAATGAGATTAAAATTAAATATTTTAATATGTTGAAGATAATTAATTAAATGAAGAGCTACACGATACAGTACAAAGGGTCATAACTCTAAAAATGCAATGTGTATATGTAAGATGAAATCATATCATCAAATAAATTAGATAGTAGATTAGGATCATCATTAGTAGTAGTAGATAGGTTCATCCATTAGCATATCATATTCCACTCGTGCATTTTCACATCTCAAAAACTTATGCTATTAATGAATATCTTTTGAAGCAAATATAATGGAGAAGACTATTCATAATTGATGACTTATTTCCAATGTTCAAATGTTGTGTTAAGATTCATTCTTACATGCTGTTGTGTTATTTCCAAAGTGGTTTTCCTTAATTATTCAAATTTGTACAATTTTTCAAGACACATTTTTTGTTGTTGTGTGACTTTCTTGATTGGGTTATGGCTAGAGTGAACTAAAACCCTTTCAAGTAATTCATTTTAATTGGTTCCTGCCATGGATTAAAATCCTTTTAAATTAATTATTCTGATTGGTTTCCCTCAAATTTAAGAATTAAAAATCCTTCCAATAAATCACAGTAATTTGGGAGAATAACAATGGGATTCATAAAGAAGAGTACAGTAATTGACAAACCTGCATGTTTGTACAAGGTGCAAACATCCAAAGTGTCCAACAAGTTAGATTTAAGCTAAGAAGTAGATCTACCTATCTTACATATCTGTCTCCATCATCATCATCCAATCCTCGACTCCATTCACCCAATAGGATTAGGCACTAGTCAAATTTAGAACATTTTATACAAAACCTTACTTATACACTTGATTACTAAAACATCTTCAGTGGGAACTAGTCATTGATCTTTGCATCTACCTCACACCCACATGCCATTGTGAGTAGACTCCCTAAATTAGAGATCATATTCAAATATTCAAATTTTCTTTATCATTTAGGTGTACACCCACCTAGGTTTAGCAGAGCCTAAAGAGTGGGGGGTTATCAATCATATTCACCCTATTCATTAGCCAAAAATGTACTAAGAGATTAGCACCCTCTTAAGGTGCAAAACATACATTTTTTTGACCTAACACATCCTATGTCAACAAAGTAACCAACACATCAATCAACCTTGAAGAGACATATTGAAAAGGATTCACGATCTTACACAAACAAGGGTGTGATAGAACAAGTGAACATACAATTTATCAACTCTTAGAGAAAATACTAACTGAAGAAACCAAAGGGATAGGATATCAAGATCCCGCTTGCAACATAAGTGATCCAAAAGAATACCTAAGGCTTTGTAGTGATGTTATGGTAGTCTTACATCCTCCTTCCTAAAGAGCAACCCATACCTCCTAAGGATAAGGACAAAGACAAGATCATCTCTAGATCTCCTGCCCTAATCCCATCTAGAGAACTTGGTGAATCTAGTAAGCTCAAGAGGCCCTACAAGCTATAGAAACTAAATTTCCCTTTTCCACCACCTGAAATTGAAAGGAAACTACAATTTATTCTAATAAAATAATTAATAACATTACCACCAATGAAAGACAAGCTAATACTATATCCTAAAGATGCAAATGTTCCACATTGTCGATACCACAGAACTCTTAGACATAGCACTGATGAGTGTCACGTATTCAAATTGGTATTGATAAATTTTCACTTCGATGGAAATGATTACCATCTAGTGATTGAATAACATACCCTTCTACTCCTTGTCATGTAATAGTTGTAGAATCTTAAAACATTCTCACTATTTCATGTTTTACACTTATTGCAAATCATTGTCATTAATGCAAAGAGCTAATTTTCCTCACTCACCTCATATCATTCTTTTCTTGCACAAAGTGGAGACAAGAATTTGATAGCCTTGTCCTAGTTCGACACTTGGTGTTGTCCCTTTGGCTAGTTGTCTGCCTTCTATTTATACCGACCAAGATTGGGAGGCAAACGACCTATTTTACGTTGACTCACCTATGCCTTACTAGTTGTTTTCTTTTTCACTTTTCTTTATGTGATTGCATGTGTGTAATGTGATCCCCCATAATGTTTTGTTTGATTTTCCTCTCTTTTGTGCATTATTCTATATGTCCCTTCATTCTTCTCCATTTCATAATCATTTTTCATTTGTCTTATTTTTTCCTTTTAGGAATGATGCAAGGCGTTGAGACATTTATGTCTCTTCCATGTTGACCCAAAATATTTTTCTTTATCTTTTACATTAGTCTTGTGTTTTCATTTTTGGGATGATGCAAGGCATTGAGACATTCATGTTTCTTCCATGTTGATCTAAAAGTTTTTTCTTTGTTTTCGCTCTCTTTGTGTCATTCTTCCACTTCTATAAGTATTTGGGGAATGATGATAGTTCCATGCTCTATGACAACATTGTAGCACAGGCATACTAACCCCAAATCCATAGATCCCTTATGTGTTTGTGGGGGAAACCCTTCCTTCCTATTTCATGGCACAGCTTGCTTCAGAAACATGACTTGGCATAGGGTTTTCCGAGGAAAGCTCTCATGTCTTAGGATCAAAATCATTTGGCTACTTTAAAGCAATTGCTCATAGTGATGGTGTAGCAACTGCTTTAAAGTGGGGGCATACATCGATGACATCTTTTGGAAAATTTCGTGGTGTGATTTTCCTTTATTCTTGTGATGTGTCCTCTTCTTGGTGGTGTCATTGGGTTTGATGTCGTCCAAGAGTGTACGATCTATTTTCATGGCATGATGTGAACGAGGCATCCCATGAGCGACGATCTAGCACTTTTGACTTGTCCTCTCTTGGAGACATTATGCATAATGTTCCCTAAGAGGAAGAGTGTTACATGAACAAAGAAAAATCCCCTTTAAGCAAAATTTTTACATGACATTCAAAAGCATTTACAAAATAATTTTCATTGTGGTGCCTTATCGAAGTTGTCAAGAGGATAACTTCAGTATGGTATGAGAGACTAATATGATTCTCTCATTTTCTACCTCGTTGAAATAACTCACCTAGTGGATATACTGAGGTTCCAGTACCCCAAAGTGAGCACACATATTTTAGGACAACTCACCTAGTGGACAGATTAGGGTTCCACTACCCCAAAGTGAGCATCATTTGTTATGGACAAACAACCAATGCCTCACATCGTGTTGAATCAGTTGTGCTTGATCCTTTGTTTTTTATTTTTCTTGGCCTTTGATAGGGTATGATCATGTATCTTTGTTATTTTTGCATACTTAAGTCTCTTGGATGTTTACTTTAGTGTGATTTTGACATGGGGCCATCCTCTCACTAAAGTGGGGGAAAAATGTAATAACAAAAAAAGTAGCATTTTCCTTGCTTGGTTTGATAATTGACCTTAAAGCTAAACTATTAGTGTCTTAGAGTAGTGTTGTAATGTGTTGTATGCATTCACACTATTCTAGGTCCTTTATTTAACTAAAAAATGCCTTAATTGGTCCTTTGCAAAGGTGTTGTGAAATGTTGTAACACACTTTCATTCTTTTCTAGGACTTATCTACTTAATTAATCCTAATGGGCCCCTTTCTAAATAAAAATATACATAATGTGTACCTCTTTTAAGTGTTGCAAATTTTTTTAAAGAACTTTCACACTTATCTAGGTGGTATTAATTAATTGTGGTTAATTGGAGTTATTAACCCCCTTTTTAGGCCTTAATTTTGGCACCTCCCAAAGATTTATCCTGACAATCATAATTTAAATAACAAATTATTTCATTAGGAAAAGTTTTCTCCTGGTAAGTTGAGCTAGGACCCATTCGCCCTTGATGGTGAATGGGTCCTCCCTTAATAGGAACCCCCTTTCTCAATTCATCTAGAATGGGTTTTTAGCCTTCTTTCAGTCTCTCAAAGCTTGGTCCTGAAAACTTAACCAGGACCTATTCACCTTTGGTGGTGAATGGGTCCTTTCTTAATGAGACCCCTATTTTTGAATTTCATTTTGGTGGGAATTTAATTATCTTTCTTTCTAGATTTGGTGTCGGCTTTAGTTCTTTTGAATTTTGAGGTTAATCTCATAATTTAGTATAAATAAGGGGTTAATTCACATTGTTTCTCCAAGCAATTCTATCTAGCATTCAATCATTCAAGTGATCAAGCATTAGAGCATTTCATAATCCATTTTCAAGGTATTTCAAGGTAAATTTAAAGTGTTTATTGCACCAATTCAAATTCATATCATCATGTCAAGGGTTTAATGCATTCATGTGTGTTGAGCTAAGAAGTCAATGTTGCATTAAGGATCCATTTACAAGCATCATTTTACATCCACTATCTACATTCTTCATGGCCACTACATGTTAGTTTATAGATTTTCCTCACAAGACATCATCCAAGGTGATACCATTTGCATATTTCATGTTTCATGCTCCATTTCATCAATTGGTTTAATTACCTACAAGGGGTTTGACTGAGGAAAACCCCCATTCACTAAAAAATCAACAAGTTTTTCTACCCTTGAGTGTGTGTTTTCATATTTATTGGTTGAAGATCAAGCTAAGCAAGATTTGGAGCAAAGTTGCAAAAATTGCAAAAATTGCAAAGTTGCAAAAGTTGTCATTCAAAGTGCAAGATCATGGAAAGAGCTCTACAAAATTGCATATAGGCTTCTAGAACTTGATAACAGGGATTTCAAGAGTGCAGACATCAAGGAATATGGTCCTAAAACTAGTTTTTTGAAACCCTAAAACAACGAGTGTTCACCACTAAAAGAGAATGAGTCCTCCATAGCTCAAAAACAACAACTTTATAGCTAGGTACACAAATTTTTATTCTCTAAAAACATCCCCCATATTTTCTATAATAGTTAGGTTGCATTTATGGTTGTTATTAGCATCTTATTTTGCATAATTTGAGGTGATTAAGGGCCCTAGAAAAATAAACGGTAGATCCTCTTGTTCATGCATTTGGGTCAACCCTCTATTTTTCACCATTAATCAGTTATCTATTAAGGATAATCAAAACTTGCATTACTATACTATCCACTATATTCCACATATATATAATGAAATTTGAAATTGCATAAACATAATAGAAATGTACATAAACAACTAGAAGAAGATAGTTGCAATTTTACAAGGTGTACCTCACATTCCTTCTTTCCTGCCTCCCAATCCTCCTTAGCGAAGGTAAGTGAACTACATTGGATTTCAAGCTACATAAGGAGATCTTCGCCTTCATCTGGGGTACCGAGTACCAAACTCTTTTGTACCAAATGTTTTGTATTTGTTAACACATTGGTCAAGGTTGTAAGCCTTTCCCTTACCAAATACCTAAGCTAACTATATTGTACAATGATTTTCTCCTTTTGTTCTTGTAGTTGAAAGAAATGTTCATATAGATTTTCAATAGCCATCCTTGTTGTATCATCTACATCTGTTGTCGGATCATAGACATAGAAGGCCTGAGCAACTTGTGACTCTATTGAGTCCATTTGGTTCTTAATGCTCTTTGTAGAATTATGCCATTTCAAAGAAAATTGAAATAAAACGTGTGCTTCAACCAAACACTTATGCACATGTTTCAGGTTCTGCTGTAATTTTCTATGTGCTTCACTACATTTATTTGATATCTTAGTCAATTTATTGTCATTCACCTTCTTTTTCACCATTTTCTCCAACCTTTCTTCTAAACTAGAGGAGTAATCCTTAAAGGAATCTAAAAGTAGCTTCTACTTTTCAACACCAGATAGGGGCTCATCAATTGTAGCATCAGGAATTCCTTCTTACAATACCTTGACTACTTCTTCAATTAACTTAGTACTCTTCTAGTGAGTGGAAAGAATTTCCTTCCTTGCAGAAGCATGAAACACATCACCAATTTGAAGCTTCTACATGGGAGAGATTTTTCCCATTTCCACTTGACTCTGCATTTAAGGAAGTTGATGTAGTTGTGTAGATACAACAAGCTCAATTTGTAACTGTATGTCTAGAAAACCCTTGAGTGAATCATCAGAAGATTCACCAACAAACTTTATGCTTTCCTCTTACTTTTTCTCATTGGATTTTTCCTTGTCACCAATGCACTCTCTATCATCACTCTACTCCTTGTCTACACTATCAGATTCTTTCTCAGTTTCCTTCTCTTCAATCGATTTCATATAATCTTTTTCCTTTTCTCTATTGCTAGATTATTCCTTTGCATTCTTCTCTTTTTTTTCAAAATTTATCTTTTGAAAGAGGAAATTTTTTAGTGTTTTGTGCCTTTGAATTCTCAGGTCATCTTTCTTTACTTCCTTTCTTTTTTTGAACCATTTATCTCAAAATCTGAAGGGCGCTAGTTTTTCTCTATTTGCACTTCCTCCTTATGCATTTAATCATCTTGTTTTGATCCAAATTTTTCATCTACCAAAGGAGTATCATCAATAGCATTTTCTTGCAAATTGTCTTGTTTGGGTACATTCTCATGTTCCAGAGCATGCTCATGTTGTGCATCTTTTGGTTCATTCACTTATGGGATATACACATCATGTTGCAATTTTACACTTTCTAGAGACATTCCTAACTCCTTTCGCAGATTGGAAACCTTTTCCACTGTATCATTTCTTAATATTTCAATGTCATCCTTATCCCTGCTCATCAAGGCAAAGACTCTCTACTTAGTCTTGAACTATTTTTTATACAATTGAGCTAATTTAGCTCTATCTTGATCTGTGAGAGGAGCATTGACATTCTCCAAAGAAAATATTCTCATTCTAGCATCTTCATCAATTGCTTCCTGTTAGATCTTCAAGAAATTGATTTTCTATATTATTCATGCCAACATCAAATGTTACTATATATCTAACTATTGCCTCTTCTATTGCTAACTTATTAGTGCCATCTATAGTGGGATATAATGCAGTAGTCTATTCCAACATCTCATGCTCAAATATGACATTAAATATTGCATCTAATTTCATAGGACTATGTTTCCTTACCAGAGGGGAATTATCCTTCTTTGCTTTTCCTTTGGGTGATTTTCTTTCTTTTTCAAAATTGTTCTCCTTCATATGAATCATGAATGCTTGTTTATTTTTCTCCACTTTTGCCTCACTGTCAATATCCAAAATATCAAATTTTTATTTCTTTACACTTGTCTCTACTTGAGAGACGTTGGTTTTTCTCTTCTAGACCAACTGAGGTCCTTCTTATTCTTCCTCCTATTCATCTACAAATTTATACTCACATTCTGCTCTCTTTTTTCATTCTCTTTTCTTCTCTTCTATAGAATGCTTTGGTGTTTTGTAGGGGCACTAGAAGATTCGTTTCTTTTCAAATCAACCATATATTTAGTCCCAAAGGACTTAGAGCAACCAGAGAGGGGGTAGAGGTCTGAGCAAACCTTCTTTTGCTTGGGGTACCAATTGGAGTGCTCTTGGATTCTTCCACAAGGATTTTTGGTAATCCCATCATCTCTACAACCTGTGCCTTTATCTTCTCCACATTACTCTTTATCTCCTTTAATTTGTGCTCCATATGCACAATAGTGGATTTCTCCTCATATGTCCCATATATCTCTTCTTTAGGATCTCTTGGCATGCTCAACATGTAATCAACAAGACTAATGATCACACTCTCCTCTACCTCATATCCCATTTCAGGAACCCATACTATCCTTGGCTCCACAACTTACATCATACAACAGTCTTTTCTCACCATGAAAATAATATCATTCTTATACTTTTCAACCACACTCTTAGGTATTCTCTCTTTCCTACATCCAAAATTATAATTTTTTGAATAATCCCCATAGGGCTTCATCTCTAGATGCTAAATCTAGATATCTCAACATGTGATGTCTAATCTATCTAGCCATAGGAACATTGTCTAACCACACCACATTTCTTACACCAACCATTTCTCTAAGAAAGTAAAATAATAAGCATATAATCAAGGTACCATACTTGAAGGGGTACCAGGATTCCTTAGTCTTCTACAAGTTTTCTAATAACTATAGCCTTAGCAATTCATATAGGTCATAATCCACACCTTTCTTCACAATCACATATGTTGTATTGATTACGATAGTAGAAACTAAATTATCTTTGTTTGTGAAGAAAATTTTGTATCAAATCATCATAGAGGCATACTTAAATTTTAGATCTTTAATGTCCTTAACTTCTAGGGATTTCTTGTCATATTTCGCACCTATTAATTTCATCACCACTTCATTTTTCACCGATTTAAGAGTAGGAACTAGTCCTTCAGAACATAACCCTATCACAATCCAAATCTCTTCTTTGTTAATCATGTGTGGTAGGTCTAACTAGATGAATCTATCATGGATTTTTCTCAATGTGTACCTCACCCATTCATCCACATACCAAAGGATAGGGAATTAATTCCAAACATCAAGTTTCAACTTGAACTCATCACTAGTGAGATCATTTACCAGAAATTCTCCCAACTTTGCATGATTGTATTATTCCAATTTTGCATGTCAAACATACATCCTTACATCATTTGTATGCATAACCCTATAAAGAACATGCAAAAATGCACCTTCCAGATCTATTACTTTTTATTTATCAGGATTCTTCTTAAATTTGGGACGAGGTCGGTCCACAACTTTCACTACTTGTGGGGTATACATCTTGCAATACTCTTAAAACACTTCCTAAACTTAGGGAAAAGTAGAAATCTATAAATACCTTTTAAATCTTTGCCAGCTAGGGTTTTAGGAATTAATTTTGAATCGCTTCAAATTGCTCCTTCTCTACTCTTCTCTCCTCAAATGTGAAATTTCAAATAAATTAAACATATGTGAGATCACTTATAAACCATTTTTGAATGACTTAAATCACATTAACTGTATTAATTTGAAGTTATAAAAAAAGTTGATAAACTCTACTATGATAGCACAGTTACCTTCAATCACTCCACAAAATTCTACAAAACATTTTCCACTAGCTTTTTCACCAATAGGTCAAGCATATCAAACTATACCTTATTCCAATGTGTTGAATGCATCAACACCATATATTTGTAGGGGCTTAATGATTTTCTATTAAAACTCCCCTTGAGCCAAAGCTCTTCATTTAGTTTTTAGAGGAAACATCTGCACTAGAGGCTAGCACAAACTCAGTCTTAACCTCATTCTCCTCTTTCTTTTCCATATCTTGCTCATATCTTTCTTCATCTCTATTGGATCAACCTTTTTCATTAGATCATTATTCTTTACCAAATCAACCTTCACATTCTTGCTTCTACAAAAAATTGGCTATATGTATAGGTTTATTGCATTTTTGACATATGAAAACATTTTTAACAAGCTTACTTCCACCAACTCTAGATCTGCATATATTATCCTTATTCCCAAATCCATTTCATGCATAACAATAGTAATTGAAATATTGAAACCTCATGCCATTATTGCAACCATTCATTATCTGATTTCTACATTCACTAGCCTTATAATCAAATTTATTGCATGTATAGTATTGATCAGGAAAAAACTGAACATTCTAATTCATTCTACTTCTACAATCTACAGCCTTATGTCCAAACTTATTACAAGAATAACAATAACCATTAAAATATGGGTACCTTTGTACATTTTATTTTCAGATAGGTGGTCTTCTAAAATCTTTCCTTTGATTTTGGACCTACTTGCCATTGCTCTTCTTGTCCTCAATACTTTTTTGTTCATTGTTCTTCTTTTCAGCACTTGGTGTTTGATCTACCTTTGAACTTTCTCCTTTTTCATACCATAAACCTCCTTTATCCTTAGAAGCTTTTTTATTAGTAATCATTTCATCAAGGTGGAACTCCTTTTGAATTTATCCTCATGCTTCTTTTCTTTTTCCAAATCTAATCTCAAGGTCACAATTTCTTCTTTAAATCTTGATCATTCTATGGATTTTCTTTTCAATTTGTCATTCAAACATTCTATATTGCATAATATATTGTGCTAAGAGTATGTAGATTTGAGTATGCTTGGAGGTGAGAGGTCTTCCTCTCTACATCAATGGTATCAAAGCGGGTCTTCCTAAGTTTGCATGAAGAGTGTTGAATGTGAGGCAGTTTGCACCAGGGCCTGAGAGTGGAGATTTTGTAAACAGACCGAATGTGAGGCAGTTTACATGTGAAGAACCTGAGTGTTTTGAAAAATTGTGTTGTTGAGGCTTTAGAGGCCGTGAAATGGAAAAAAGGAAGAGGAAAAGTAATTTTTTCATGAGATGGTTTTTGTGGATTCCCAGACTTGAGAAAATCAAAGAAAGATTGAGGATGGACAAGGTGAGAGAATTTGAGGAGTTAAAGCAAGCAGTGAAAGATTTGAAAGCAGATTGGGCAAGGATAAGAGGTAATGGTAACTTTGTTTATCATTGTGACACTACAGAAGAAGCAGAAGATGAGTGGGAAGAAGTTTATGAATATGAAGCTAAGGAGACATGTCTTTTGGAAGGCATGAAAGATGAGATGAAAGAAGTTGCAGCAAATGAGGTAAATGAGGAAGTATAAGCTAATATGATGGACTTCGAGGGTCCTATATTTGATGAAGAATTTGGTGAAGACGAAGATCTCCTACTCAAAGAGGAGATAAGGAAAATAGATATCTTCCTTGAAGGGAAAGTGATTGATGAATGTGATAAAAGGGTGAGGGAGATACATGTGGGAGAAGATAAGTACCATGAACATGTTGACTTTGTTTTATTTGTAGGAAAATGAGTTACAACAAAGGAGCAAGAGGTAATAGTTGATTTACCTTATTATATGCAAGTGAAGGAAGAGAAGTTTGAAAGGATAATAAAAGGAAATGCAAATGGAGAAGATGAAACAGTTGATGGTGATGGAGAAAAAGATATTTCAATAGCAATAGAAATAGAGAGAGAAATCCTTGAGGTAATGGTTAAGTTTTCTGATTTTGATTATTACGATAAAGATAATAAGATGTATACAATTGAAGTGGTGAATGCAGAGGCGGTGCAAATAGATTTTGTTAGTGCATATTTGTATGGATGTATTGCAGAAGAATATGAAGATTCTTCTTGGTGGAGGTGGTTGGTTTGTGGTGGGTTTTTTCTGACAAGGGTGAAGGAAGAGAGAAGATGGTGTAAGAGAATGTGTAGTGTTCCAGGTAGATGTTGGAAGAAGAGATGGAAGGAATAAGGATATAGGTTTGATTCAGTGATGGAGTTTGTTGCAGGTTGTTTACAATCTAGAAGGGTAGTCCTACTACTCAACTCCATTTTGTGAGTTATACTCACAAAATTCAATTTACTCTGCGTGTCTGATGCAGGAGCATCCGGGTCCACAGGGAATCAACATCACCTAAAAATTTTTGTTAGTTGTTTTATTTCATTTCGGTTGTTCATGGAATTTCTCAAAACATAAATTCAAATATTCAGTCAAAATTGCAAGATTCAAGTTTTCACCCAAATTGTTATTTTGAGGCTCCCTAGGCAGTTTTCAAAAATTTATTCCCAAAAATCCATAAGAGCTGGAGTAGAATCCTTTTGCAGGTATATTATTTGAGGTACCATTTAAAATATACAAAAATAATCAAAGTAAAATCTTTCACGGTTTGAGAGATTTTAATGCTCAAAGTTTGAAAAAAAAATGTGTTGACAATTTATGAAAATTTTAAAATCCTAAGTTTTATGAAGGCTAGAATGAAATGGTTTGGTGGGAATGTTTGAAATGACATTATATGCATCTTGACAAGTTTTCAGGTGAATATGAGCTTCTAATGAGAAGTTATGACAAAATAAATAAAAATTATGCAATTATTGGCAGCTGGTGGTAACTTGCATAAAATGAATTTTAATATTCATTGGCATACTCATTTAGAAATTTATTATTGGACTTATTCTTAATGAATTTGTAATTGAAATTCAATTAATAAGAATTATTGAGTATGATTCCAAATTGAGAAAAGGAATCCATGACAGTTTGTAACAGAAAATGCATTGATTGGCATGCCATTTTTTAGGAGAAAACATTACTCTCACGTCCAAAAAAAGGGTGGGCTGTTACAACAGTGATAACAGCTTTACAATACTAATTTGTAAGAGAAAAAGGAAGCCATAATGGAGTAGATGGCCCAGGCAACAAGTTTTTAGCAAACAGAAGCAAAATTATTGAAGAAAAAGAGGGTTTTTGATGCCTACAAGAAGAAAAACGTCCAGAACAGAGTTTGAAGAGTTGTGAAAAAAAATTGGGTTGCAGATTTGAGAGTGAGGAATGTGGGAATGATAATGTGTGTGAGAAGCCATGGATGGCTAATGTAATAAGTTTAATTTGTCGATTTATGTAATTGTTTTCATTGCTGAAAATGAAATGAATCTATATGAGTTTTATTGTGTTAGATTTTCTATATTGCATAATATGTTATGCTGAGAGTATGTAGATTTGAGTATGCTTGGAGGTGAGAGGTTTTCTTCTCTACATCAGTTATCAAAATTGAACAATGAATTGTTAAACTTGTGAGTGGAATTAAATTGGATTGAGTGGAATTGGAAAGGCCATAGAAGATGATATGCATCTTTCTCCTTTAAACCTATGGATATGTAGGGTTTATAGATTAGATAGGTTTTTCCATAGAAGATGATATGCATCTTTCTTCTTTGAACCTATGGATATGTAGGATTTAGAGAATAGATAAGTTTAACCAAAATCATATGATATATATCTTTTTCCTTTGAACCTATGGATATGTATGGTTTACAACTTCGATAGGTTGGCCATAGAAGATGATATATATCTTTCTCCCTTAAAACTATGGTTAAGTGTAGAGTTTACAGATTAGATAGGTTTGAATATAAAATATGATATGTATCTTTCTCCTTTGAAGCTATGGATATGTAGTGTTTAGAGTTTAGATAGGTTTGCCATAGAAAGTGATATGTATCTTTTTCCTTTGAACCTATGGATATGTGGGGTTTATAGTTTAGATTGGTTTGGCCATATAAGATGATATGTTTTTTTCTCCTTTGAACCTATCAATATGTAGAGTTTAGAGATTAGGTAGGCTCGGGCATGCAAGATACATTGTGTATATTTCTCCCTTAAACCTATGGATATGTAGGGCTTAGAGATTAGATAGGCTCATCCATAAAATATTATATCTTTCTCCCTTGAACCTATGGTTATGTGGGGTTTAGAGATTAGATAGTTTTGGCCATAGAAGATGACATGCATCTTTCTCCCTTGAACCTATCGATATGTAGGGTTTATAGATTAGATAGGTTCAACCATAAAATATGATATGTATCTTTCTCCTTTGAACCTATGGATATGTAGTGTTTAGAGTTTAGATAGGTCTGACCATAGAAGGTGATATGTATCATTCTCCTTTGAATCTATGTATATGTAGGGGTTATAGTTTAGATAGGTTTGTTCATAGAATATGATATGTGTCTTTCTCCTTTGAGCCCACGAATATGTAGTGTTTATATTTTAAATAGGTTTGGCCATAGATGACAATATGTATATTTCTCCTAGTTAAACCTATGGATATGTAGGGATAATATTTTAGATAGGTTTGGCCATAGAAGATGATATGTATCTTTCTCCTTTGAAAATAAATTCAAAGATACAAAAGTTAAAAGAAATGATGGTTCATTGCCTTAGCAAGGTTTAATAACCTTACCTACAAATGTAAAAACTATAATAAAATTTATAAATCATCAAATTTCTCTATTGACATACTAAATTACACTAATCCACATGTAACTTTGAAAATCCATTTTTAAAGCTCACCTTTCAAGGCATGTCATATCCCCTAACTTATCAATAGATCAATAAGATTTATTTATTTCTACAAACCAACTTCTCTAGGTTATGGTAAATGTTATTTCTAGTAAATGCTTGTCAAATCAAACTCTTGTAACAATTGACTTGAGCCAAATCACTATCCAAGGTCTCTACAATATGATTATGTCCTACAACTTCCACATTTTACTAACATGGTAAAAAAGATATATTTCATTACAATCTTAAACTGATCAACACATTCCATGTTCAAAACATTCAAACTCCATCTTTTAATATTCAATCCATAGATGTAAAAGATACACTTTAATTATCCTTGATACACATAAAACTTTAAAACATAGACATATTAATTATCTCGGCTACACATGAAGCAACCATCCATAATAAATTAGTTTTTTTAAGATAAAGTCGTTTATAAAGGAATTGCATTACCAAGTGTCCTACCAAACAAATAGATTCATCTTGTATCTCCTCATCAAATTAATCTTATCAAGTGATATTTTCCCAACTATTAGTCTCTTCCTCCATGAATACATGCAAGCACCACATTGCAAGGTGTAAGTCTCACCAATCAAATTGTCAAAATAGGAGAACAAAAATCAATCAACTATAAAACTTATTAACAAATTATAATTTGTTGGTATCCATAAAATTCATTTTTTCATATAAGATGAATCAATCCACTCAATTCAATTCCAATTACAAATCAAACAAGAGAACATAAATGTAAGACTTCAGACCAAACAAGCATTCGACCAAAAAAATTTCTAGTTTTATGTTCATTGTATGCAAACAAGTTTTATGTTGAGCATTAGGCAAATGGAAAACATAAATATGCAATACATGCCTCCCTAGACTACAATATCAAGCTTGTTCATGTACAATGAATGTAGTCAAAAGAATACACAACCCTTTTCACTCAAACCATGGGGGAAACAACAATAGACTACTTCTAGTTTCAAACCAAATGATCTTATGTGTTCAGAAGAGAGTTGGTAATGAAGTGGTAGTGGAAGATTAACGTTGCAATGCATAAAATTGAATGCTCCATCATTTCAAGACCTAGCGCCATCTCAAACACTGAGTTTTGAAGGAATGTGAAGTCAATGGGGTGAGTTGGCAGTGAAGTGTGAGGTACCACAAGATAAATGTTACCATATTGGAATGATATATGTGCATTCATTGTTTGTTTCCATTGTATGGTATACATGTACTAAGTATATTGGTCTCTACCACAAGGGATCCATATGATCACCTTCAATCAACATTGAATTTGGTACAAAACTTTGGGGTCTCCTCTCCTTTTCGTCCTCCACATGGTAGCAAACTCGAACACCCCTAAAAATATATTTTTTAAGTTGGCCACCTTATTGCACATATGTTAAAAAATTGGTCTTTATTGCATGTGGAGCTCAACATGGATCCCACAAGATAGGGTAGCCCCACTATCAATCTCTCTCCCCTACATATAGTTTCAATCGACATACAAATTGATTGTACAAAAACAAGTTTTATGTTGAGAATTTGGGATTCATAGTTGCCTTGCATCACTATCAAATTACAAAAACGTTTCATTAACAAATGGAAGATGTATCTAAAATGCTACTAATTTGATATATTAACATAAATCATTGGCAAATGACATACATAGATCTACAATATAGAAATGATGGTAGATATAGTTTCAAAGGACATACAAAATTCATATAACATGCCTCCCTATACTACAATATCAAACTTGTTTGTGTACAATGACTATTGTCAAAAAGATAGACAAATTTTTCACTTAAACCATGGGGTAAAATAAAATGGACTCGATGTGAAAAAGCTTGGTGTTGCTTGGCTGCTTGACAAATTTACCTATTTCCTCCCTTATTGATGGAATTGGAGTGCTAATTAAATGAGATGGGGTCAAACCTGTAATTGACTACTAGTTACATGGAATGTGGTCAAACCTATAAAATTCACTACATTAGAATAGGAAGGGACATGGATGCTCATCATATCCCTAAAAAATACATGATGTTTAGGTAAAGGGCCTAGTGAATTGCTTAAATTCCTTCATCTGTTGAAATCTCTTCTTCAAAACTGAAATTAATTTTCCATTCCTTGTTGGTCCCTTAATATCCTCTCTAAAACAATTCTCTATTCATTTTCCTATCTTGTTAATATTGTATTCTTTTCTCTTGCTTGTCATTGAAGGTGTCTATCTAGCTTTGCTTGCTCCTTCATTTCTCTTGCAACAATTTGTATTATATTTATCTCATCTATTTGTTCTTTCTTTCTCACTTTAGCTGTTCAATTTTTGTATTTCTTTGCTCTTGTTCCATCAAAGGGTTTGTGTAATCATTTTCTATTAGGAGTTGATATTGTTGGCTCAAATGAATATCATTACCCTCTACATTTGTCTTTCTTTCCTTGACAATGGGAACTAGTAGTTTGAATTTGTTTTTGATGTATCAATTGGTTTGGGAATCCAATGATTGATTGAATTTTGAATTAGTGGTATACTAAATTTTGTTGATAACCAACCCATTACCTTGACTTTCTCCTAGCTCTATAGTATTATCTTCATCACCCCAACCTCTATAATTAGAATATTAACATGCCATTTCAAACTCATTCAATCTTGGTTGGGGAGATGGGAATGTAAGTTTCTTCTTCTTGTTGGGGATGTAGTCAATTCCCAAATTCATAGCACCCCCAATAACCATGATGGCTAGCTTTGCTAAGATGGAATACTAAGTCCATCTTCTTATTGCTCATGTTGAGTCTCTTCCAATTGAACATAAACTTCAACCTCCAAAGAAGTACTTCCAAGTGTATAATTGCATTCTTGTACCATTAGTTCAAGAGTTGTGGGATGTAATTCCCCTACTCCAAGCAAGTTGTTTTCTACTTCTACTTTTGAAACATCAACTATTAAAGTATTTATAATGTTCTACACTATAGAAGCATCATGTATACTAAACTGAAATGTATCATAGTTAGAATGAAATGTCCTCCATAAGTGTATCAAGATTAAGTGGTCATATACTTGTCCTCTTGAATTCTACTATGATGTTTGTAATATTCAATATCTTTTTAAATTCATTACTACCAACTACTACTAATTATGTGCTCTTACTTTCAATATTGGGATAATTGGTTAGTCATGTTCCTCTGTCATATTTGAAATATGATTTGAATGTGAAAAAACACTTGCATCTAGTGGTTGTAGCTTGTATGAAGTGTGAACTAGCAACGTTAGCAAGTCAATTTGTAACGACCTTTCTTCTTGAATTATTGTTAAAGCAAAATGACTTTTATGGCTATAAAAAATCAACAAGTGTTGATTGGTTGGTGAGACACCACCTAGAATTGATTTGGCAAGTGATGCAACTAGTTCAAATATAGTTCTTTATTCATCCATGCATGTGGTTGGTGAACCATACAAGCACCTGGTTCACATCTAGCAATATAATTTTTTAGTTGTTTTTTAACCTTGAACAAATAGAAACCTAGTAAGCTTTGATCAAAAACATTCAAACAACATAAAATGGTAATCCACTCTACTCTTTGGTATGATGTAGCAAACACTTCAGCTACCTCTTTTGGACAACACCCACATCACTCTATTTTTTATGGTTGAATGTCAACTTCATAACAATTTCATATTCCTTTAGGACCATGAATTGGCATCATAATCTTTTGATAGTATTGTGTAGAATGAAAACACCACTACAAGCCTGATGTTTGGTGATCTATCTCTATTAAGGCGTTTTCATTTTCCTCAATGTGAGATCAAGGTGATTCCTTTTAAAACCAATCCACTATGACTTACCAAGCAACCCATCCTTAAATGGGTTGGATCGTGTTTGAAAAATTCGTACAACTTCTTCCTTGAGATTGATAATCTCAAACATGTGGTCCACTGCAGCTATCTCTTTGCACTATGCGATAATTAATGTCTCTTCTTCTACATCATGGACTGTAAGATTACCTTTCTTTGAAGTTGACATAATACCACTTAACTATTTAGTGAGTTTGGTGGTAGGGATTCCCTATTTCTTTGTTGTACTCTTTGTTGAGTTCTCATTGTCCTCAACATCTTTAAGAGTTGAATAAATGTCCTCTTTGGTCCACTCACACCCCACTAAAATCTTCTTTGTTTTAGCAGTTGCATTCACTTGAATAAATGCTTCAAGTGGTTGTAGAGTGGCCTCATTAACAACTTGAGTTTTTTCCTCTAGATGGAATTACGTGGAGGCAATGTTATCTTAAATCTCTTTATGTCAATATGGGTCTACATCTAGGATTTTTTCTTCATCTACATAGATATAGAAGGGAGACATTGACCATTAGAAAATAAAAGTGTATCATATTGAGCACTATTCATCAAATCAAAATATTGTGTTGGTGTAATTAAATGTGTTGTATCTTGTCCTAGGTCATAATTACACCTTAGTTAAGTTTACTTAGGGACCACATAGGAGGTTGTTGGAGAATTTCCACTTTTGGTGGACTTGACATGTCATTACTTTATCACTTCCACCTTTTGTGGACACATCATGTGATTATCTCTCCACCTTTTGTGGAGTGATAGGTTTTCCTAGTTGTCTCATGTCATAAGATTATGACACTTGTCATAATCTTATGCCCTTCTATGTTCTCACCTTGGCTATATAACCAAGGGGTCTCTCTCATTTGTAATGAATCATAATCATATCATATCAATGACATTGAATACAGTCTATTCTTGTCATATTCTATTCTCTCTTTTTGTGCTTTCCGTTTGGTCCATAGATCTTGGCATCCATAGCCAATTCTAACATGGTATCAGAGTGGGCTGGGTGCCATTGGAGAGTCTTTTTCTGAAGAGAGATTCCAAATCTGAGGAGGTTCCATTTTTGGCTCTTTGTTGCAGGTTCACATCCGAGCTTGTTGGTGCAAATCTGAGCTCACCATTGCGTCTGAAAGGTTCGAGATAGTCAATTTTTCCTTTTGTTTTGTCAAAATCAGACATACGAGGCCAAATCTATGAGGGTTTGAAGCTGAAGTGTGGTTGCCAGATCTAGAAGGTAGCTGCATATTTGGAGCATTTTGGGTCAAATCTGACCCTGCCATCGCGTCCAGAAGGGCCAAAAACCCTAAGATCGACTGTCAATTTGTCCATTTTGGAGCAAGTCATTCGGTGAGGCAAAAAAATGTTTGCCCACAGGGCATACAAACCCCAAGTCGCCATAATTACAGATGGTACGATTTTTCAGAAAATAAATTAAAAGATTTCAATTGAAAATTTTTGAAAATTTTTTATGGAATTTTTCATTTTTTTTCGATTGAAAAATCAATGTAAAATTTTCATTTGAAAAAAAATAAAAATAAAAATTCTGCTGATATTTCCACAATATAAAGTACTGCAGACAGTACTCCTGTCGCAGCCGGTACCCACATACCGCGCGTCTGCCAGCCTCCACATGGTCGGCTTCTATTAGCGCCGGCTCCCACATTCCTCTCGGCCGGCGGACATTGAAACATACCAGCAATCACAAAAAAAATCCGGTGACCTATTTGCAAATCCAGCGAGCCAAAAGTAGAAACCGACATTCAAGATTCTCGCGAATATTCTGGCATAGGAATATTCCGTCAACAAAGCATATTCTGGGGTTGGCAACCAGTCAAAGAATATTCTGAAAAGGAGATAATATTCTTTTTTAGCCGACGGCCATCAAATTTAAGATAGTCGATTGCTGATGTCATCCTACGTCAGTAGTGACGTCAGCGCAGTTTTGAATTTTCTGCCCCCTCACCGTTTGCAATTTGGTTTTCATAGGCGAACTTTGAATCTTAATATCTTGCTCATTTTGACTCCTTTTTTCAAGCAATTTTTTTTTATTTAGGCTAATTTTTCGTGCTCTACGCACTAGTGTAATCAATTTTTGGTTTTGGTGCCTGGTTTTTCTAGAATTTTCAGATTCTCACAGGTGTTGCTACTTCGTCTTCATTTTGGGAACTTCGGGAGCTCATATCTTGCTCCTACGGTAACATTTTTTTGTGCAGTTTTTTTTTTAAAGTGCATGATTTTTCGTGTACTCAGTGGTATGATCAGATTGATCTCATTTTGTACCAAAAATTGTACTTGATACTGTGGCCTATTTTGGCATTTGTAAGCACCAAGATCAAAGACCATTTCGTTGTTTTTGGCAAGTGGCAATTGTAAATGCACTAAATATAAAGTGCCAAATCAGACATTGTTTGGGGGGTTTCTTGATTGAGTGATTTGGGGGGGTAATCTTGCAGTGATTGTTTGCATTCTTTTGCTTGGTTTGTGTTCTTACAATGGGGAGATCTCAAATTGAACCCCTAAATTCACATAATTATGCTACATGGAGAAAATCAGTATCAAACTATCTCATGATGAAAGGTCTAATAGGTCATCTAAAGGACACAATTAAAAAACCTACTGATGCTAAAGAATTGGCAATGTGGGAGATTGATTGTGAGAAAACACTTGGATGCATATGTTCATTAGTCTCATTTGATTTGCAATTTCATATTGAATCATGTAATACACCTAAAGAAGCATGGGAGACTTTTGAGAAATTGTATGGTAAAACAGATAAGATTAGATGCTATCAGATTGATAATGATTTGATGAATCTTGATCCTAAAAGTTTTGACCACATCCAAGACTACATCTCCAAACTCAAGCAACTAAGAACACAATTGAAAGAATGCACTATTGAAAAAGAGGATTTACAATTGATTCTGAATGTGTTATCCAAGCTTGGTCCTGAGTATTCAGTGTTTGTTTCTGGCTTTCATACCCATCGACTTTCTATGGGAGCATCATATGTTGATCCTAAGTTTGATGACTTTGCAAATCTCCTAATCCAAGAGGAAGCTAATTTAATGAACATGGGTCTAATCAAGTCTTCCAAACCACAAGCATTGGTGGCTAATGAGTCTAAGGTACAAAAAGAATCAGACAATCTTGATAAGAAGCAAAAGAAGAAAAAGAACAAGCCACATAAAGAATCAAAATCCTCATCATCAAAAGGAGAATCATCAAAGAAGGAGAGACCTTTTTGTGTATATTGCAAGAAGGATGGACATGAAGAACATTATTGTTATAAGAAGGATATTGATGAATTGAAGAATCTTCTCAAAAAGAATCATATTGATTTGCCTTCTAGAATTTCTGAATCTTCTTCTCCTTCTACTTCAAAACAGTCTAAAAAGGACAAAGGTCAAACATCAGGATATAAAGGACAAGCTCTTTGTGCTCATTCAAGTCCAGGATCAGGAAGATGGCTTCTAGATTCAGGAGCATCTCATCATATGGCATCTTCACAGACTATCTTCTCTTCATTTCAGCCTTGTTCTATGTCTCCTATCTTGATGGGAAACAATGCCTACATGAGTGTAACATGGAAGGGATCTATTATCATTGGGGAGAACACTTTTTAGGATGTCTTGTGTGTTCCTCATTTGATGAACAATCTACTTTCCATTTATCAGATTACACATGGTGGAGATGGGAGAACTGTGGAGTTCACTCCTGATTCTGTTATCATTCAAGATTTGGAGAGTCGAGAGATCATTGCTACTGGGGTGGTTGATCATTCATCTCGGTTGTATTCCTTTGCATAGTTTGCTTCTGATGATGACAATGTTCCTTTGACTGTTGATCACAACTTTGATTCTGAGGAGACATTTGGCTTTTTGAACTTGGGCATACTCACATCAAATCCAGTTCTTGAGCCATGCACTCTATCTCCTCCATCTTTTGTTGTACCTGATGATACTTGTGTTGCTACAGTTTTGGCTCCTAGTGATTTAGTGTAGCAGGACATACATTGTCTTCTAGATATGGCTACTTTGGATGATTTCCTAATAGGTATTTCAGACTTGTTTGTGGAGTCACATCCTGCAGATTTGGAGGACACCATTGATAGCATTCATCTTCTCTTTGATGAAGATGCACCTTCTTCAGTTGTTGTGAGGGAACACTTTGACCCTCTTGTTCATTCTCTACATGATCATTCTTCACAGATTGGCGTGAGTGTGGATACTTTTGGACAACATTTGGAGGAGGATTCTTTGTCTTTGGATTGTGCTCTACATTTTTCTCTACTAGATGTTGGATTTTCCTCTTCAGCAGTGTGGCTTAGAATGCCTGTTTGGAGTGTGTCAGCTTTTGGCATCGAAATGGAGACACTTGAGCATGCTTCAGAGACATCATCATCCATCATCCATCTTCATGACATCCTACATACATCTTTGGTTTTGTTTCTTCCTAAGGGGAGGAATGTTGTTCAGTGAAATTTGATTATCTTCAGCATTCAATGTTGAGCTTCTACCATCATTGCAGGAGACTCAACATTGAGGGGGGGCTACCTTGTCTCTCTTCTAATTCTCTCTTATGGGGGGGTCTTTTTCCTCATATGGGGTTTTTACCTTCTCATTCTTCATTGAGAGCATTTCTATTTTGTATTTCACCTCTCTTTTGAGGGGGAGTTTTTCCCATGAGGTTTTCTCCCTTTCCTCATTTGTGAGAGATTTCCTTGTCATTGCATTGCATTTGTACATGGGTACCTAACATGGCCTAGTAGCCGGGACCCATCTTGCATTGTTTTCTTTTGTGTACATTCTCTCTAAGTTGCACTTAAGGGGGGTGTTGGTGTAATTAAATGTGTTGTATCTTGTCCTAGGTCATAATTACACCTTAGTTAAGTTTACTTAGGGACCGCATAGGAGGTTGTTGGAGAATTTCCACTTTTGATGGACTTGACATGTCATTACTTTATCACTTCCACCTTTTGTGGACACATCATGTGATTATCTCTCCACCTTTTGTAGAGTGATAGGTTTTCCTAGTTGTCTCATGTCATAAGATTATGACACTTGTCATAATCTTATGCCCTTCTATGTTCTCACCTTGGCTATATAACCAAGGGGTCTCTCTCATTTGTAATGAATCATAATCATATCATATCAATGACATTGAATACAGTCTATTCTTGTCATATTTTATTCTCTCTTTTTGTGTTTTCCATTTGGTCCATAGATCTTGGCATCCATAGCCAATTCTAACATATTGGAGCAAACACCCTTCAATAACAATTTTGAAATTTAGAACCTTATGAATCTTTTCAATATAAAGTTAGAGAAATAAATGCCTAAAACATTGAACTGTAAATTCTACGAATAGATAGGGTGCTTTTAAATATTATAATAATCACAAAGAACCAAAATAGACTAGGCCTACAGTAGTTCAATAACAAATATACAAAAGCCAAGAAAAAAAAAACAAAGCAGGGTATGTGCAGGATCATGGTATACCAAAAAGTGGCAATATTTGTAGGGTATGTGGCTGACGACTTTTTTTTCACCCAAAATTAATGAAACGAAAAGGGTTTTAGAGGAGATTCTCAGCTTTCCAAAAATATAAATTATGATTTAATTTGAATTTAATAAATAATTATTATTCATTTTCTATTAGAATTACTTAAAGTCCCGATCGATAGGCTGATTGAAAACATCTATAACTTTCAACGGTATCATATTTTTTGAATCCAAAACATGCGTCACATTCTATGCTTTACATACTATAGGATTAAAAAGAAAATTAAATTTCATGAATTTTGACCAAGTTAAGGTGGTCGACACAAGTTTTATATTTTCTAAAAGTTGTAATAAAAAATTCATAATTAATTATTTACTTGGAAAAAATTACAAAAATATGCATCACATCAACATGAGTCCTCTACTTATATATAAAATATTACAAAAATAATTATCATTTTATTATGGTTAGGGTGGTCGATCCACTTCTTATTTTTCCCCTGAAATTTAAGTACTCGCATTGAAATTTCAAATTTTCACCAAATAGATTTTATTTATTTTTAAATAAACCTAGTATTTTAGAAACTACATTCAATTTTCTACAAATTATATTCTTACATATTTTTGAAATAATATAGATAACTTATTCAAATATTTACGTCAAGTTGCCTAACACTGATTTTTCTAAATTTTTTGCCACTTAAGGGCCTGTTTGGCATACCATGATCCTGCACATGCCCAGCAATGTATGACAACCTCACCTTCCATTTACAACCATACAAAGGATTAAAGTAAAGAAATGTCTTTTCAAAAACACAATACAAAGATTAATTTGGTTGAATAACTAGGGGGTCCACATGGAGTACCATGTGAGACAAAGACCCAATTCTTTTGGGTGAACAACAAAGAGAAAAATTAAGTTTAATTGGTTTGAATATAAGCAAGAATGAAAACAAATTTATGATATATTTCACAAACAATTAAAAAACAATTATACCATTTTATTACCATTGAAGTACTAGTTTTGAACTATAGTTTGGTAGATCATAGCGATGGTTGAATAGAAGATTAAGTTGTAATTTAATTTTCAAAAATTCTATTCGTGAGTTTGTGAAAAGGTATCTTGAACTTATAGTAGTTATAGTTTGTCTTGTATAATATTTTTTCTATCATGTTTTGTGATGTAGGGTTTTGAGTATAAATAAGTTTAGCATAGAAAATTATATGTATCTTTCTCCTTTGAACCTACACATAGTAACACAATCTATTTAAATTGTAAACCCTACATCACAAAACATGATAGATAAAATATTATACAAGACAAATTGTAACTTCTATATGAACAATAACCATGTTTAGAGTTTAAATAGTTTTGGCCGTAGAAGATGATATGCATCATCCTTCGTTGAACCTACAAATAGTAGAAAAATCTATTCAAATCGTAAACCCTACATCACAAAAAATTATAGAGAAATATTATACTAGACAAATTATAACTAGACTATAACTAATATTTTCTCTATCATGTTTTGTGATGTATCTTTCTCCTTTGAACTGATAAATAGTAGCATCTTATTACTAAATTAGCTATAGTAGTTACAATTTGTCTTGTATAATAATTTATCTATCACGTTTTGTGATGTAGGCTTTATAATTTAAATAAATTTTATAGATATTTGTCTACCATTTGGCAATGAAATGACATTTAATTGATAAATGGAAGACCTATATCTAAAATGATCAACATAAAACTTGAAATCATAAGATTTGATGGGTTATGAATTATTGTACATAAACAAGTTTTACAAAACATTAATTGAAGGGGATTTGGTTGAATTATTGTTTGGTTTGAAGACATAAATTTCCAAAGCATATAAAGTGGATAATATTTTGCAATATATAAAGTAGATAAGCATTTACAATTTAGTGTGAACTTACAGTTGGTCAAGTAGATAACAATGTGCAATTTGAACTATGTAGGATTTTTTCAAAGGGATGTAAAAAAATTAGACTAGGAAAATGGATGTATTTGTTGGGATTTGTGCCTCAAATTATTGGCTTGATATACTTCTTGAAGTCTTGTTTCTATCTCTTATCGACCTAACTTCCTCATATCGGTGGGACCTTATTCTTAGTCCCCTTGATGCTCTGATGACCTTCATGGTTTGGCGCTAACATTTTCCTCTAGCATTGTGTTCTATCAGTGAGAGTTAGTCATGTTGGCAGGAGTTTCCAAGAAGTCTCCATGATAGCCCGATGTCTTGCCTTGGTCACTCGTTAGTAGGACTTTGTGTCACTAATGGGACTTTTTCGTGAGTTTCCCTGATGGTTTGATGGAGCAGTGACTTGTATGGTGGTAAAGACTTGTCTGTGGGAGATGTCATCGTCGGTGGGAGTCTATGAGCTGCCACATCGACAACTCGATACATAGCATTGGATCCTTGTCAGTGGGAAGTTGTATCTTCGGTGGGACACTAAAGTTTGTCCCACCGATGGAACAATGGAGTTGTGAACGTATTGAAGACTCTTGTTGTTGGGACAGTGCTTGGTTAGCAGGACTTCGAAGGTGGTTCCCTCGATGAACTAATGACTCTCATTGGTGGGACTCATGGACTTCGGTGGGACTCTTGATCCTATCTCATCAATGATCTAATAGACATGAAGATGCAATGTTAACATCAATGAGACTTCCCTATATCGGTGGGAGACAAATTGGTGTCCCCCCGATACGACGATGGCTAACTCAGTGACCTGTGTAGAATGTATTAATGGGACTTGATGGATGTTGAGGTGGAAAACAATGATTGGTTGGAACCTGTCAACGATTGGATCGACAATTGGGAATTGGTTGGTTTTCCTGGTTGGCTTGGAACTGTTGGATAAAATGAGTGTTGCATTAACATTGAATGTTTAGTGTGCCATGATGGGAGAAGGAAAAATGTAGAGAGGAGGGAGAAGAAGAATCTGCATTGTATGTTGTGTGAGAGTATTGTAATAGTGTGAGGTTTCTGAATGGCTATGTTGTCTATATACTTCGGATGGAACAAGATGAAAACTCCTGTAAAGGCTATGAGCCAAAGATTGTATTGTAACTTTGTTTGTTGTTGAATAATACAATGGCTTGATCATTTTGGAGTGTGGGGTTTTTTACCTAAAAGGGTTTTTCCCACATAAATTTTTGTGTCCATATCTTTTGTCTTTCATAGTGGTTGATTCTACAAATTGAATTTTCCTAATGCATGTTGTTGAAAATGGTTGTATTTGCATGGGTTTTTCTCGGGATGGTTAATTTGGGAAATCAACTGTCTATTTCTGCTTTGTGGCATAGTAGTATGTGTCTTTGAGGCAATCTAATGAAATTAAAATTACTGAAGGAACTGTTGTTCTTGGATGTTTCTTTCTGAGATGACCAAAATTTTCCTATAGTATTTGTAGAAAAATGTGAGAGGACATGTTGATTTATATACTTTCATTTCATTGGTTGAATTTGATTTCTATGGATCGATTCATTTAAGATGTACAAATAGATTTGATGGATGTCTAAAATTCTGAATTTGGTAATAAGTTTTCCAATTGATTGATTTGGTTGAATGGTTGTTTGGTTTGAAGTCTTAAATTTATGTTCTCTTGTTTTGACGACTTGATTGATGAGCCTTCCACCTTCAAGTGTGCTAGTTACAAGTATTCATGGAGGAAGTGACCAATAAATGGGCAATTATCTCTTCATAAAATTAAGTTGATGAGGAGATATGGGGCACATCTATTTGTTTGATGGGACACTTGGCAAGCCTTGTCGTTTATGAAGGATTTCATATTAGAAAAATACTATCTTATTATGGGTCGTCACTTCATGTGTAGCTAGAACTATATATGTGTGTGTGTGTGTGTTTTCATATGTTTGTTGCAATGACTTTGTCGTTACATCAAAAGATCAACCTCTTAACGCTCAATAGAAATGCCAAATTTATACAAGATCCATAGGAGGCAATTAAGCCATGTCACAAATCCAGAGAGTAATGTTGAACAACAAAGGGGACGAAGGTACCAACCTTCCAACAACCATCCCCTAGCACGACCATGGGATTTGAACCCATGACCTCGCTCTAATACCATTTGTTGTAATGGTTTTGTCATTGTGCCAAAAGATTGATTTGTTAATGCCCAATACAAACGTCATATTTATACAAAATCCACTGGAGGCAGTTAAACCATGTCACAAATCCAAAGGGCAACGCTGAACAATCAAGGGGATGAAAGCAACCTTCCAACAATGCCATGTACCCAAATGAATCAAACTGCATATTTTCCATCTGTAGACTTAAATTGCAAAAAAGGTTTCAAATCTTTTGAACAAGTAATACATACAATGCATGTTAGTTTGAAATATTGAGAGGTGCATTTGTCATTTGTATATGTCCTATCTCTGACATGCATTTTAAGAAAATAATAATTAAATAATAAACAAAAATATTATAATCATAAATTGGATCCCAAATTAATTATGTTGATATAATAATGAATTGACTGTAAGAATACTTTAATTACTTTAGTAAATAAAAAAGATATATGAATTGGACCCACCATGATCAATCAATATATGCAATAAAATACTATCTTAGTATGGGTCATCACTTCATGTGTGTCTATATATATGTGTGTGTGTGTGTGTGTGTGTTGTTAACAACTGATATAAATGTCATATTTATATAAGATCCACGGGAGGCGGTTAGGCTGTGTCACAAATCCAAAAGGCGTTGCTAAACAACCAAGGGGACGAAGGTACCAACCTTCCAACAATGTCATGTACCCAAATGAATCAAACTGTACCTTTTCCATCCATAGACTTAAATTACAAAAAAAGTTTCAAATCTTTTGAACAAGTAATATGTACAATTTGTGTTAGTTTGAAATATTGACAGATGCATTTGTATATGTCCTATCTCTGACATGCATTTTACGAAAATAATAAACAAAAATATCGTAATCATAGATTGGATCCCAAATTAATTTTATTGATATAATAAAAAATTGATTTCAAGAATATTTTAATTACTTTATTAAATACATGAATTGGACCCATCATGATCAATCAATATACGCAATAAATGACCCCGCCGCACTACCGAGAAAGATTACCAGCATAATTTGGACTGTTCAGTTCTTCCAGATGAGAGATACGCTCACAACATCCAAAATATAGTGCTAAAATTTGGAAATAGGTGTAGTTGAAATGGAGCAAACTGGAAGATTAAGCAGGAAATATCCATGAAGACAGTTTCATACAGAACGCTAGAAACAGGTCCATCAAGAAAGTGACAAATATTTCATCAGAAAGTGAGAAAGCTTTAAAATTGTCTCATTAAGCATGGGCATAGAGATTGATCTATTGGAACATCCACCAAGTTATATTGCGAAAATATTGAAGATGAAGATGACATGAAGTCTACTGGATAAGGAACTAATCTGCCATGTTTGAGATTCTAGTATGCTACGTTAGGAGATTCTAGAGTTCTCTACATTCTGTCCTTTCAATTTCTAGAGTTTTTTTCTAGAGAAGTCACTGTTATTTCAATTTTAAGTTGGATTTTACGAGTGATCAAAGTTCAATGGTAGTTGAGACAGTATTGAAGTTTTTCCCTATGTCCTTTAGGAATCGATATCCAAGAAATCAAAGAATGATCGAAAAATTAAAACTCTAAGGAAATAAGTTGGAAACAGCTCTTCTTAGGGTTGTTGGACACTTGCATCCATCAAAGAAAAAAGCTAAAAGGTTCAAAGAAAGATGCGAAGGAAGGGAATGACAAAGAAAAGAAAAAATACCTATTCATTGTTTTCACCAATAATTATGTGGAAAACATGAATCTCCCTTGGAAGAACTGATAACAAAGGGGCAAATGCATCCTTTGAGGTGCAAAAATTAGAAATTGAAACCAGGCAATAGATAGTGGACACTTGGAAAAGGGGCAAATGCATCATTTGAGGTGCAAAAATTAGAAATTGAAACCAGGCAATAGATAGTGGACACTTGGAAAAAGATTGAATAGGAATAAAGCTACAAAGTGAGTGTCTCTTAAAGGCCAATCAATCTTCTTAGGAAGAATTGATAAAAAAAAGGGGAAAATGCATCATTTGAAGTGCAAAAATTAGAAATTGAAACCAGGCAATAGATAGTGGACACTTGGAAAAAGATTGAATAGAATAAAGCTACAAAGTGAGTGCCTCTTAAAGGCTAATCAATCTCCTTAGGAATAACTGATAAAAAAAAAGAAGGGAAAATGCATCATTTGAATTGCAAAAATTAGAAATTGAAACCAGGCAATAGATAGTGGACACTTGGAAAAAGAATGAATAGGAATAAAGCAACAAAGTGAGTGCCTCTTAGAGGCCAACTAGGCACTCTCATCACATTGAAATTGGTTTGGAGAGAAAAATTTGTTGTTCATGCTACATAGGATCATGTGTTAGGATATTAAATCATCATCAAAGATCAAAATGGTTGACCGTCCAAATTTAGGCACTTACAAATGTCTATACTTTTAGAGAAGGAAATGACTATGTTGCACTCGCTATAGGTTAGCATGCTAAAAAAAATCCAATTGAAAATTATTCAAGGACATGAAAGAGTTAAATGTATGAGGCAATGGGAAAATTTAAGCCATCACATTTCATGTAAAGTGATTGAAAAATATATTCTTGTGAATTCATTTACTTTTTTTGAAACAATGAAAGGGTAATCAAAAACTTGTTACATGAGGGGTTTGGTCTTCTAACAATTTTTTTAAAATGAGCATTATAGAGAGCTTGTAGGAACATTTTATAATAGTTGTGAACATATATGTGTGATGAAAATTATTGCAAAATTTTAGTTTTCTTCCATTTATATGAGCAAATATGGGATTTAGAGAATAACTTTTTAACCTACCCTCCTAGATGTTCTAGGTAGATAAATTAAACTCTCTTTCTATCAATTTTACCATGAAACAAAACAAGTTACTAATGCTATTCAAATTTTTAATAATAATAATAATTTTATTTATAATTATAGCAAGTACAAGAGCAAGGAATGAAAACTAGAAATGAAGTTAAGCTATATAAAATAAATTATAAAATAGACTAGAAGCACCTAAAAAGTGTGGAATATGACATTGCAAAAAGAATCAAGAGGTTGTAAAATAGTTATTTGGTGATTTTCAACAAACTTTAAGGAATTTTCAAAATCTAATTATACTACACCACACAATCAACATTGCTACGAGACAACCCTTAATAGTGTTGATGTTGGCAGCATTGGTCATCACTTCTAGCCAAGTCCTTAAACAATAAAATGAAATATAGTATTATCAGCTATTTATTTTACTAGAGATAGTCATTGGTGAAGAGGCACTTCACCATAAACAACATTTAATTATTATTAATAATTACTTGAGGCCGAGTTTGTTTATTCACCACCTTTGGAGACATATCGGTTCATTTTAGAAGGCTGACATGATGTTTTGAAGGGATGCGATCATCTCTCTTTCTCCCTTGTATATATCTGTGAGTGTGTGTGTGTGTGTGTGTGTGTGTGTGTTTTATTGATTGTTCATTCTATATTCATTCATCATCCATAGTTCGATATTAGAGAAGTACGAATTTCACCAAGATTAGATTGAAGTTTCTCAAGAAGGTTGAATTTGATATCAAGGAAAAGCAAGATAATAATCTATTATTGCATCAATTTTTGGTGCTATTGTTTGGCCTTGTAATCGACCTCATTGTAAAGATCATTATTGATTTATATTCAATATATAAGTGATATATTGTTGATGGGTTTTTCTCCATCAAGTGGAGGGTTTTCCTAGCATATATGTTATGTCTATTTGTTTGAAATTGAATTAAAATTTGCTTATCTAACTTTTGATCCTAAAACTAACATGGTATCAAAGCGGGTTTAAGCAAGATCGTGATCAGATTTCTATAAGCATCATTATCTTCCACTCTTGTTCTCATCTTCTTGCATCTATCTTATCTTTGAAAATGGTGACCGGGCTCAAGATTGAAGATAGACTTGAAGGTGCTTCCAATTTCAGCTCTTGGAAGTTTAGGGTGTTGCTCGCATTGGAAGAGAATGAGATTGCTGAGTTCATGGAGAGCAAAGTTCCCGAGCCTTCAGATGAGAATGAGAAGTCACAATGGAAGAAGAATGGCACTAAGGCAAAGATCTCAGTTGATTATGTGAAGGACCACATTGTGCCGATTATCTCCAAGTTGAAGACAATAAGAGAAATGTTCAATACCTTGGAGGAAATGTATGAGATCAACAATACAAGGGTATGTGCAGGATCATGGGGGTCCAAACTAGGCCTCTAAGTGGCGATGAAAACTCAAAAAATCAAAGTTAGGCAACTTGACATAAAAAATTGAATAGGTTATTAACATAATTTGAAAAATATGTAAGAATAAAAGTTGTAGAAAATTGAATTTAGTTTATAGGCTACTAGTCTGTTTTTGGAAAAAAGTTTTTTTTTTTTGAGAAATTGTAATTTCAATGCAGTGGTACTAGATTTTCAAGAAAAAGATAAGAAACAGGTGTGTGTCTAACCACCCTAAGTACAAGAAAAACATAATTTTTTTTCTAATTTTTTAAATATAAGTAGAGGACACATGTCTAGATGTGCCGGATTTTTTTTATAATTTTTTTCCACATAAATAATTAGTTATGATTTTTTTACTAGAACTTTTTAGAATTATTAAAATGTCTATGTCTGACCATAACTTGGTCAAAAAAATATGAAATTCAATTTTATTTTTTTTATCCTATAGTAGGTGAAGCATAGAATGTGGTGCATCTTGGAGATTCAAAAAATGTTAAGTAGTTTGAAAGTTATAGAAGTTTTTCAATCAACCTATCAATCAGGACTTTAGACGTAATGTAGGTAGAAAATCAATAATAATTATTTATTTAATTCAAAATAAGGAAAAAGTTATATTGGTGGAAAGCTGGCAATTTTTTTCTATAAACCCTTTCTGTTTGCTGAAAATTGGGTCAAAAAAAAGTCGTTAGCCACAAGGGTGAATTTCAAAAAACTAAACAAATTTTGAAAAACACATTTTTTGGGTTGACTTTCCAGCCCAAACCAAATCCTGAATGGATATCCGTTAATTATAATTTTTTATATTATTTATAATACATAAATATATAATATATATATTATTATATTATATTATTATAATATATAATATTATGTTATATATATTAATATATATATATATATTATATTATTATATTATTGTATTATACTATATATTATATATAGTATACATATTAATTATTATATATAGCATATAGTATATATATATAATATTATATATTATATTAATATTATGTAATATATATTATATATATTGTATAATATACTTAATACATAGTATATATTACATATTTATTGATGTGTGGCCAATGAGAGAGAGAGAGAGAGAGAGAGAGACCTAAGAGGGATGGGGAGAGAGAGCTGAGAGGGAGAGAGAGAGGGGGGGAGAGAGGGAGTATTATAATATATTAAATAATATATATGAAATATATTATATATTATATTATATAATCTATAATATATATTATATTATATAATATAATATAATATATATTTGATATATATTATGTAATATATATTATATATTATATAATATATTGAATGCATTGTCTCCCTTTGAAAACAAGGTGGGATTTTTCTAAGTAGAATTAGAAAAAGGTTGTCACATCAATCATATCCTATATTAGGTAACACTATTATTAGATAGATTTCCCATCACTTGCAATAATGGCAGGATTTGAAATATAACTCTTATGGCCTTATAAATGCTTACATAAAACTTAAAAGCAGCTCAATTATATTAATAATGAAAGGATTTCCCATCAATTTTCCCACCAAGGAAGATGAGTTGTAAAGAAAACTTAAAAGCAACTAAATATTAATAACACAAAGGAAAATGTACCACCTCTAACAAAATTATTGATGTGTGGCCAATTCACAAGACAGACAGAGAGACCTTAGAAGTGGGAGTGAAAGACTTGAGAGGGATGGGGAGAGGGAGATAAGAGGGAGAGAGGGAGGAGGGAGAGAGGGAGGTATAGAGGGAAGGAGAGAGAGATATATATAGTTTGGAGGGAGAGAGGGAGCAAGGGATAGAGAGAGAGCGAGAGAGAAAGACTTAAGAGGGAGAGGGAGAGAGTCTTGAGAGGGAGATGGAGAGAGGGAGGGACAGAGGAAGAGAGAGTCTTGAGATGGAGAGAGAGAAAGGGAGGGAGAGAGTCCAAGAGAGAGACTTGAGAGAGATAGTGGGGGCCTGAGAGTGAGAGGGAGAGAGAGAGAGAGGGAGAGAGAGAGAGTCCAGAGAGGAGAGAGAGAGAGTTTAGAGAGAGAGAGAGAGAGAGACTCGAGAGAGAGAGCGAGAGAGAGAGAGAGGGAGAGAGAAAGAGGGAGAGAGAGAGAGAGGAGTGAGAGAGAGAGAGAGAGAGAGTTGATCTAGGGAGAGATAAAGACTTGAGAGGGAGAAAGGGAGGGAGAGAGGAAGCCCTGAGAGACTTGAGAGAGAGAGAGAGGGGTGGGAGGAACCTGAGAGTGAGAGAGAGAGATAGATGAAGAGTTGAGATAGAGAGATAAAGAGAGAGGCAGAGAGGAGGAGAGAGGGGGAGAGAGACAGTTGATAGGAAGAGTGTTTTCCTGTGTTGGGACGGGCTCTATAATAAGAAGTGATAGAACCATCAAAGAAAACTATTACAACTCAATTCAACATTCATGCCATTAAAACCTTCAAGTTTAATAACATGTCATTAGATAATTCATGTAAAATACCATAAAATCATCATGAATAAGAATCACTATCTTCGAATCATGGTACATAAACAAGAACATTATCCAACTTTCAAACAAAACCCTTAGAAGACATCAAGATACATGTTAATTAGATTGTTCATGTGAAATCTATACAATGATTATGATCAACAAATAAGTCATCAATCAACCATGATGCATGAATAAACACTATATATACACACTATATACATTAACAAACACTAAATTAATAGATTATTTAATATTTATTACTAAATTTTTGTCTCATCATTATACTATTAAATATACATAAATTCAACACTAAAAATATCCATCCAACCAAATTCTTTATAAAATATCCATCCAACAAAATTCTTTATAAAATATCCATCGAAGATCAATTTTTTTATAAATATAAGATCAAATTGTCTTAATAAAGTTTTGCAGCTCTTAGTTGAATCTATTTATTTATTTGTGTTTTCCTCTTTAGATTGGGACTACCTACTTTCCTCTAGCCATCATTGATGCTCGTCTAAGTCCACTTCCATGGACCTACACGCATCAACAACAATTTGCATTTTTGATGCAAAACACCTCAATAATGGGTGAACACATTCTTCTTTTTGAATAGCGTTAACTTGATCCTAAATGGTTCTAACATTCACATTGACTTGTTCTCAAAAGTGAGCACCATCGGGTGCAAGTGGTGGAGGTGGGGGGTTTTCGAGTTGGAGTGGTTGGAATTGGAGGGTGTGGATCCAAGATTTAGATATAAGTGAACTTGCATTAAATTTGTAATTGAAAAATGTAAGATACATGTTTAAAATCCCCTTAAACCATTCAATATAAATGACTTAATTGAATACAAATGAAAAAATATGTAAAGCTCGTTTATATCTAAGGTATGTAAATGGAAAACAAATAATTGTTAAAGTGATGTGGAATCTCATTTAAGAATGCATTAAATTTTTACCTCATTGCAATGTGGAAGTGTTAAGCTCCAAATCGATTCAACAAAGGTGGAAGTGTTAAGCTACAAATTGATTCAACAAATGTGGAAGTGTTTTGCTGTAAATTTCCAATACTAAGTGAATTTGTATACATAGTTAGTTAAACAAAAACTTGCCCCTACAGCCATAGGGAAATGGGAAAAGTTAATGGGTAATAATCGATGGGTTGTGTGAGAGGCTATCATTTGTATATGATTCAATCTAATAGCCTCTTGCATAGCACATTGATTATTACCCATTCACTTTTCCCATTTCTCTATGGCTGCAAGGACAAGTTTTGTTTGGTCAATACTAGCAATGGATCTAGATTCACCAAAATTTAGAGCACTTCCAACAAGGATCCTTTCTATTTTGAGAGCTGAAGAGAGTAAAAAAAAATAAAAAATTTAAAAAACATTGTTTAGTAAAGAAATACTAATTTAAAAATAATAAACAAAGCAAGAATTTAAGAAACATGAAAATAAGTGATAAAGAATAATGAAAAATAGACAAGAATATAAAACGGTTTAAAAAATTGGAGAGAGGAGGTAATGAAAGTTCTATTTTATGTTTGTTTAGTATGCTAGGTTAAATTTTATGGCTTTTTTCTAGTAATAAAGGTTCCATTTTTTTGTTTGATGTTTTTTTTTTGTTTTTCACTAACTAGGTTTCAAATTTTGTTGTAACTTTAAATACAAATGAAAAAATTCAAAAAATCTACAAAGAATGCAATTTAAAAAAAAAAAAATACAAAAAAAACATACCTGGAGGTTGTTGGAGCTCACTGCTCAACTCTGCATTGCCAAAATGAGGATTGGTTCATGAAACTGAGGAATTCCAGTTATAAAGTCCTCAAGGAAACGAATATCCATTACAAACATATATCTGTTAATAACATATATCTATTATTAATGGATATCAGCTTATTATATCATAAATTTATTGTATATATAATACATTTTATATTATATTATAATATATTATATATTATATTATATATTGTACTATATATATAATATATAATATAATATATATATATATATATATATATATATATATATATTATAATATAATTATTATATTATATATTATATATTATATATTATACATTATACATTATATAAATTATATATTATGAATACATTGTCTCCTTTGGAAAATGAGAGAACACAATAGATATCCACAAAAAATTGATATCCGTTAATATGGATATCTATTTGGAACGGATATATATTTTTTAAATTATAAATTTATTACATATAAATATACTATATAGTATATAGTATATATTATATATAAAATATATTATAGTATATATTATATATAAAATATATTTTAGTATATATATTATATAATATATACTATAATATATATTATTTATATTCTAGATATATTGTATATATATTAAATATATTATATAATATATTCAATACATCTTATCCCTTTGAAGCCTCCATCTCCCTTTCAGATATATTGTTTAGGGAAAGAGGGAGAGTGGGGGAGAGGGAGAGAGTGGGAGAGAGTGGGAGAGAGTTGGAGAGTGGGAGAG
>VDFB02271358.1:532297716-532308168 GCA_007258455.2 Sequoia sempervirens
TAGTGGGAGCTAGTGGGTGAGAGGGTAGGAGAGAGTGGGAGAGAGTGGGAGAGAGGGTGGGAGTGTTATCAATCAGATATGCACCCTTTGTCAGAATTGCAGAAAATTAGACTATCTGTTGAAACATGGAAACTCACAACAATTCCTCTATTACAATAGCTCTCAAAATCTCATTGGTACATGGTTTCATCAGTAATTTGCATGAAGATTCGAAGGCATTGAATACATCATGCAACCTGAAAACATGAAATTCTATGTAAAGACTCATAAAAGCAAGACATATAAGGCTTCAAACTTGAAAACACAAAGACATCAAATTGCTATTACAAGGTTGAGACAAGAAATGAGAACTCTACTACTTTATTGAAACTGAAAGAGTGTATCTGTCTAAACTGAGTACAAAATAGTTTACAAGCTCCAAAATGTTAAGAGCCAAAAATTTCCAACTGAATTGAGAAGGAGAGGAAAAAACTAAGTTTCTTCAAGATATAATTCTCCCAAACCCTAATCCAAGCTCACAAATAAAGCTCAAGGAAAATGCCTCAAAACTATCTCAAAAGTCTGCATAAAAGTAGAAAAACTCATTGTTTCCATGTACATACTGAAAAGCCTCTCAAAATAAACTAAATATGCTTTTAAAGAAAATAAAGCACCTTATCCATCTAGTAGACAACTCAAATCTGACCCAAGGAAAAATCTCAACCCCAATCTGCTAAAAATAGCAAAGAGATAAAAACAATCTACTTTATCTTTGCTTTACATAGTTGCAGATCTTAACTTTATTAATCTGACCTAATTTTTCAATTAAAGATTGTTTTGAAATATTTTGCAAAATATTACAACTTATATCTCCATTACAAATCTTGATTTTCTCAAAAAATCATAAAGATATACAAGGCATCTCTCTTATCAATATGTTTAATTGATTTCTTTAAAATCAATTGAAAAAATAAAATAAATCCTAAGTGGCAAAGGCTTATTCTTCAATGAATATATGATTTTATCAAACTTATTTTAATTGATCCTTCTCCAAAATCAATTAAAAAAAAACTAAGTCTTTCTGAACTTTTACCTAAGGCATAGGCATTTGAAACACTAAAAAAACCTAAGTTTTTAAAAGACCCTTCAAGACATTTAAATGCCTATCTTAAACTTAGGCAATTAATATTTAATGAAGCCTTGAAAAATGGTCGACCTAGGCATGTTGGAGACATCAAAAATAATTCTAAGGAATCAATCCTAAGTGAAAATCTCACTTTGAATTAGGGCGTGAGGATGAACAAACTCCAATGGAAACCCTAAAATCTTCATTTCTCACTTTGCCACTTTGAGAGAAAGCTCTACTGGGGAAGAGAAATGCATCGCCACAATGCTAGGGTTTCAAGCTTTCTGTAGGAAATCTGAACTCCTTCATTGCTACTCTTGGTGAATTCTCACAGTTCCTTGATGGTAAGTTTATTCTCAAGCTCTTTCGAGCTTCTTTGCTATATTTTTGGTTTGTTCTGAATCATAGTTTTGGCCTTGAGGCCATGGCTGCTTAGGTAATCTTTGACTTCTTCCCTCTATTCCTGCTGTGTTTTATTGTTTGTCTCCTTGGTCACCATACATAAGCTTGAACTGGGTTTTTTGGTTTGATTTTGCAAGAGACAAAATGAGGTTTCCTCTCAGCTTCATGGGTAAGAATCACTGACTATTCATTTTTCATTCTTTGAGCTCTTTCAATGGGAATAAAAGCCTCACTGGCGGCGGTTATGACATATTTCTGATGTATTTTTTTTATTTCTTGTGCCTACTTTTGTCACTATTGTGGCCGCGATGAGAACATTTGAGTTTTGAAGAAAAGGCACCTCCTTTGAAGCTCGCTCGGCCCACTATGACTTTTGCTTTCTTTTGAAATCTCTGTGGTTTCCATATAGAACCCTTCATGGGTGACTGAAAATTGTAGAAGCTATATTTTTTGTTCAAAACTCCAATGTGGGTAAACTATATTATGAAGAAATCTGTGTTTATTGAACACGACTCACCATGATTTCTTCTATTTTCTGTTGTTTCTATAAAAACCATCACATGGGTATGTCAAAAAAATGGAATAGATTCTCTTTAAATTCGAAACCCTAATGTGGGTATTCAGAATTCGAACAAGAACCTGTATATTTAATGATTTATGCAAAAAAATGGGCTAGACCCATTATGTATTTCTACATTTTTTGTATCTACTTTAACTCCATCATATGGGTATTTGTTACTTGGAAAAATTCTGCATTTCTGAGATAAAAAACTCTCATGGGCACTTTGAAATTTTTGCTCAAACTGCATTTCAATACTTCCCTATTTCCATTACATGGGTAAACGTTACTCTAAGGAAAACAACATTTCTGAGGTAAAGCTCATATGGGTATGTTTATGTTCCTGTCTTCATGGCACCATGTGTTTTTGTAAACCTTGCATTGTGTAAAAGATATATTCCTTGTATTCTAACCTTGATGCCATTAAGAAAAACCACCAACCTGGCCTTGAAACTCCTGCTCTGTATATGACATTCCCACATGACTTGAAAGAGGAAATTTATAGCTTTAAATAACAAAAAAAATAGAACACTTCAAATCCCTGGTGTATTTTCCTTGGGACAGCAAGCTAATCCTTCAGAAAATGTAAAACATGTGAAACCTTCATGGGTATTGTAGTCTTCAAAACTTAGTGCATGGGGAGCATTCCTTCATCCAACACACAAAAATTAGTTTTATTGAAAACTGTTGAATTCTTTTCCACTTCTATCATGCTTAACTGTACTAATTTCCTTTACATTACCTATGATTCCTTGTTTCACTTATGTTGCTTGAGTCAGAGGCCAAAAGATGAATGCCTATACTTTCCATGCTTTGATCAGATGATATTACTATTTCTCTCCTTGGCACTCTTCATGCATTTTTATGTTCCATGCACTTGCTCTCTTCTGAAATGAAAATCTGAAACAATTCTCTTCATTGAGGCATTATGTATTCTTGTTCACTATCCTTGATTGTGAGAAAGAACACTATTGAACCTTGCATAATATCATGAATATGATGAACAAAAGTACTATGGCAGCAATGTTGAGATTTGCAATTAGTTGAATCAATTGAGATCAATTAAATTAACTGTCCACCTGTAGTCTTCATAAAGCACCCTCTGTTTGTTATGAGTGGACCGTTGGTTCGATGGCTTGGCAGATGAACTCTCTTTTCCTCTTTCAGTTGCATAATACTTTAATACTTAGCCCCACCTATAATGTATGTGGGGCAGCATGTCGAGCTCTACCCTTGTGGGAGCCCATTTTCTCCACATGATTGGTCTTCAAATGATAATTAGCTTCATGATTTTCCCTATACCTGCACAAAGAATCAAATGATGTTAGCATAAAACAATATATGATGATATTGATGTCTCTCTTCCATCTCATGTTTCTGAACTTTTCTTGATTGTTTCAGTGCATGATTAGTAGAATACTACATTATCATTGATGGTTCATGTAGGTATATTCATAGTTGAAGCTCTAACATCCCTCTCTTCCTTCCTACAGGTAAATGGAGCTCCAAGAAGACAAATGGTCCACCACTTCTGTGTCGGCCATCAATCAATAGACAATGATGATTATGTTTATACTTATGTGATTGTTCCTTTTATGCATCTTCCATAGTGTAGTGTGATGCTTATGATGCGTTGTAATAGTTATATCCATGGCTTGTGTGGATATTTAATTTCTCTTTTCTACTTTTCATTTTCGAAAGAAAATGCGTCTCAATGTAAATTAGTATCATCATTTGAATTATTGCAATCAAATGAAATTTTGTAAATATGAATTAATTTATGAAATAAATGAAAGCATTCAGTCATGCTTTACTATTTGTATGCTCAATTCTATACTCCATTTGATCATGAAACACTAAATAGTAACTCTTGAAACTTAATGAATTACTGTCACTTAATGAATAAGAAATATAGTGCACACAACACTCAAGCATATGCAAAAAATGACTGTATTTTCCACTTTTAGATATAACAATATTTACTCAGCTCCACCAATTTAGCTGTAGCAAAAAATTGGTAACATTTTGGCAATTTCTGCTAAATTCTTGCTTGCTAAACATATATCAGTTGCCTTAAAGCACTCCATTGGGCACGAAGTCAAATCTGCCACTTCATGAAACTTAGAAACTTGACCAGCAACACTCCAAATAGTAGCAAAACAAAACAAAACAATGTAGAAAGCAAACTAACAGGCCCTGATGGCCAATAGAACATGCGCAACAACGCTTGGGGAAAAGAAAACTACTTAAAATAAATGTGTGTGACACACTTATTCATTGCAAATACTCTATCCGATGCTAAACAATGCCAACTTGGCTATTTAAACAAAGCCATTAACTAGTTCAAAAAAGTAACTTCCCTTTAAGTTGTAATCTGCAAAGCCTAATCAGCTTGTGAATCCACCAAAAGATGTGGAGAAATATCAAATTTTCAACGGTTTGTTGCAACACCCTCCCAAAGAGGAAAAAGTAATGACTTACCCACATTTCTGGACTTGTGAACCAGTGGTGATCAGGTGAAAAAATGAACAGATTATGCATAATTGGATACCTCATTTGCTTCTCAACATCACCATTATCATGGGGCTGCTCCTCCTTGCTCATTTCCAATTGAGCTAGGTGCCTAATGGGACATCCCCTCAAGAGCCTAAGACTGGAAGTAAAGCAACCTGAATGATCAATGATGACAACATCTTCCTCTCCTTGCATAATAGCTTGCCATACTGACTCCTGCTCCATAGTTAATGGGCCAGCTTCCTCCATAAGAGTGGCTAATAACTCATCGAAACTATCCATTCTTGGAGAGATCTTAGAAACAACAGATATAGGTTCAACTCCCTCATCATTATTCAATAAGACGCCTTCCAAAATAGGACTCTTTTCTTCAAAGAAGGAAAGCAACGGCTCAAAGAACAAGATAGCTTTCTCCAACTAACCCTCATTTGGCATATGAACTTCAAGCTCTTCTGTGTAACAAAAAGGTAGCTCATCCGACTAGTCAAGATCATTCCGCTGGTTAGGCTGCCCCATAACCAATGATTCATTTAAGAATTCAGCCACCTCCCTCTCTTGCTTATTCCGATCGGAGTAACCTTCCTCCAAGGATGCTGGTATATCCTCTAAGTGTGAGTAGAAAAGCTCAATGTCAGCTTGCAAAAGATCCTCTTGACCATTTTTTTGAGGTTTTAAAACATCAAAGTTTGAAAATTCTTCTTGCTATTCTGGAGCTGGTATGGATGTAATCTGAGATCTGCTTTCTTCACTATCCATAAAAAATGGCAATTCATTAAACAGATCAGGCAAAACTTGAGAACTGTCGACCATTTCTTGATCTAGAATATGTGGTTCTTCAAACACATCCTCCTCTATCTCTTACAGGAATTTCTCTTGATGTTATGAGTCTTCTTCTTCACTATACAAACTAGATACTTCAAAATAGTCATCGATGTTCTGCTGCTCCAATGAAATGACCTTCTCCACACATGCAACCCTCTCAGATTCAGCTGAGAATGGTGCAACCAGCAACAACCTCCTGCTTTGTATGTTGCAACAATTTTTCCTCTGAAAACTTTCCATCATCCACAAAACAACTCTCTTCTTGTTCAATCTTTTGTTGCTGCAAATGATATTCCTCCATAGCTATATGCAATAAATTTACTCTTCTAGCTTCTTCCATGGTGAATGATGAGTCATTTCCTAAGACAATAGATCTACTCTCATAAAGGAAAGTAGTGGTAGGACCATTAGACTTATCTGGTTGGGAAACTTGGGGAATCTTTGGACTTTCCTAGAGGAAAAGAGGTTGCTTCCTAATGTACTGGTCTCAAATGCTCACAGGCTCCTCAGAAAAATAAAAAATTATGAAACTTGGGATTTTTATTTTTTGGGGAGTTTGTTTGCATTCAAAACCAATTTCTTGAAGAGGAAAAGGTTCTACAATTGGCTAGTTTTGAAGCATAACAATTTCATAATGTTCCCACCTAGGTTCTTGCAAAGGTAAAGAATCTCTAAAGCTAGGAATTTTGATCTTAGGAGGGTTAGGAGGCTCATTTTTCATAAAACTTGGAAATTTTAACTCACGAACCTCTTCTTGAATAGGATGTTCCGACATGGAAGGAGTTTTTTAGGCTTCATGCCTTTGAAATTGAGCAAGCAAAAGTTGTGTTTGTGTGGCTGCTTCTCTCTCCAAATCCTCCTCAAACTGAATTCTTTTGGCCTCCAACTCCTGCTCATGAAGATAGGCCTGATAAGCTAGCTCCTCCTGGTGCTGATTATATTCATACTGCTTCTTGATCTCTTCTAGCTAGGTATGTGAAGGATCATCATGGACAAAACAAGCCCTTAAGTGGCAAAAAAATCAGAAAAATTAGAGTTAGGAAACTTGACGTAAAATTTTGAATAAGTTATCTATATTATTTCAAAAATATGTAAGAATAGAATCTGTAGAAAATTGAATGTAGTTTTTAAACTACTAGGTTTAAAAGAAAAAAATCTATTTGGTGAAAATTTGAAATTTCAATGCAATATTACTTAAATTCCGGGAAAAAATAAGTAGGTCTTTCTAACCATCCTAACCACAATAAAATGATAATATTTTTTTATAAGATTTTATATATAATAGAGGAATCATGTCCATGTGATGCATATTTTTTGAAAATTTTTCTGTAAACAATTAATTATGATTTTTTTTAACTTTTAAAAAATATAAAAACTCATATGGTTGACCATCTTTAACTTGGTCAAAACTTCATGAAATTCATTTTCCTTTTCTAATCCTATAGTGTAAAGCATAGAATGTGACACATGTTTTTGATTCAAAAATGTGTTACTGCTTTGAAAGCTTCATGATGTTTTCAATCAATCTATCAATAAGGACTTTAGTCAGTAATTTGAATAGAAAATGAATAATAATTACTTATTAAATTCAAATTAAAGAATAATTTATATTGGTGGAAAGTTGAGAATCTCTTTTAAAATCCTTTTCGTTTCATCAATTTTGGGTAAAAAAAAAGTCATCAGCCACATACCCATCATATTGCCACTTTTTGGCCCATCATGATCCTGCACATACCCAGCTGACTCATGTAATCAAGCAGCGTGCTCTTTATACTTGCCATCTTCTCCTGTTGACTTATTTCATTTATTTGTCTTTCATAGTTTAGCCTTATTTTTCTGAAGCTCAAGTCTTGAATCTCTTGGGACTGATTTTTAACATATGAGGGCTGAGATGAATAATGAGCAGGGGTGGGTGGGTGGTAATTATATTGGGCATGCTAATTTTGAAGAGTCATGGAACTGAAATTGGCAGCATGATTATGCGAATATAGCTGATATGGAGATGGACAAGCAGGGATCTCATGATATGGTGGATGATATGATGCATGGACATAAAATATTGACATATTTATTCATTAATAAGCTGAAAACAACAAAAGTTAGGTTTTTTTTTTTAACAAACCAACACTTTTCATGCATGCAAAAACTGAGAACGGAGTCACCAGGTATATTGAAATGAGCCCTCAAAAGGCTGCACAAATCTGCTGCAAACACCAAACAACAAATTAAAAATTCTAAAATTTCTCTGAAATGGCTTTTAGAGTCCCACCGGGCATACCAAAAATTGTTACCAATTAGGTATGCACCCTTTGTTAGATTTGCAGAAAATTAGACTATCTGTTGAAACATGGAAACTCTTTTCAGATGTGGGTGATCTATGCAAACAGAGAATCTCCAAAGTGAGTTGGTTCTCCGAATGATGAATATTATTCTAAGTAATTTTTGGGAAAAGGGATAGAAGGATAGCTTGAAAATGAAATTTAACACTAACTAATGATTAACTTTTATTTCTAAAAAATTCAAATTTTACCGCTCACAACAATTCCTCTATTACAATAGCTCTCACAATCACATTGGCACATCGTTTCATTAGTAAGTTGTATGAAGATTCGAAGGCATTGAATACATCACGCAACCTGAAAACATGAAATTCTATGCAAAGACTCATAAAAGCAAGACATATAAGGCTTCAAACTTGAAAACACAAAGACATCAAATTGCTATTACAAGGTTGAGACAAGAAATGAGAACGCTGCTGCTTTATTGAAACTGAAAGAGTGTATCTATCTGAACTGAGTACAAAGGAGTTTACAAGCTCCAAAATGTTAAGAGCCAGAAACTGCCAACTGGACTGAGAAGGAGAGGAAAAAACTAAGTTTCTTCAAGATATAATTCTCCTAAACCCTAATCCGAGCTCACAAATAAAGCTCAAGGAAAAGGCCTCAAAATTGTCTCAAAAGTCTGCATAAAAGCAGAAAAACTCACTGTTTCCATGTACATACTGAAAAGCCTCTCAAAATAGACTAAATCTACTTTTAAAGCAAATAAAGCACCTTATCCATCTAGCAGACAACTCAAATCCGACCCAAGGAAAAATTTCAACCCCAATCTACTAAAAATAGCAAAGAGATAAAAACAATCTGCTTTATCTTTGCTTTACATAGTTGCAGATCTTAACTTTCTCAATCTACCCTAATTTTATAATTAAAGATTTGTTTGAAATCTTTTGCAAAATATTACAACTTATATCTCCATTACAAATCTTGATTTTCTCAAAAAATCATAAAGATATACAAGGCATCTCTCTTATCAATATCTTTAATTGATTTCTTTAAAATCAATTGAAAAAATAAAATAAATCCTAAGTGGCAAAGGCTTATTCTTCAAGGAATATCTGATTTTATCAAACTTATTTTAATTGATCCTTCTCCAAAATCAATTAAAAAAAGCACTAAGTCTTTCTGAACTTTTACCTAAGGTGTAGGCATTTGAAACATTAAAAAAACCCTAAGTTTTTAAAAGACCTTGCAAGACATTTAAATGCCTATCTTAAACTTAGGCAATTAATATTTAATGAAGCCTTGAAAAATGGTTGACCTAGGCATGTTGGAGACATCAAAAAAAATTCGAAGGCATCAATCCTAAGTGAAAAGCCCCCTTCGAATTAGGGTATGAGGATGAAAAAACTCCAATGGAAACCCTAAAATCTTCATTTCGCACTTTGCCACTTTGAGAGAAAGCTCTGCTAGGGAAGAGAAATGCGCCACCACCATGCTAGGGTTTCAAGCTTTCTATAGGAAATCTTAGCTCCTTCATTGCTACTCTTGGTGAATTCTCACAGTTCCTTGATGGTAAGTTGATTCTCAAGCTCTTTTGAGCTTCTTTGCTGTATTTTTGGTTTGTTCTGAATTGAATAGTTTTGGCCTTGAGGCCATGGTTGCTTAGGTAATCTTTGACTTCTTGCCTCTATTGCTGCTATGTTTTATTGTTTCTCTCCTTGGTCACCATACATAAGCTCAAACTGGGAGTTTTGGTTTGATTTTGCAATAGATAAAATGAGGTTTCATCTCAGCTTCATGGGTAAGAATCACTGACTGTTCATTGTTCATTCTTTGAGCTATTTTGATGGGAATAAAAGCCTCACTGGCTGTGGTTACTACATATTTCTGATGCATTATTTTTATTTCTTGTGCCTTCTTTTGTCACTACTATGGCTGCCATGAGAACATTTCAGTTTTGAAGAAAAGGAACCTCCTCTGAAGCTCACTCGACCCACTATGATTGTTTCTTTCTTTTGAAATCTTCATAGTTTCCTTATATAACCTTTCATGGGTGACTGAAAATTGTAGAAGCTGTATTTTTTGTTCAAAACCCCAATGTGGGTAAACTGTATTATGAAGAAATGTGTTTATTGAACACAACTCACCATGATTTCTTCTATTTTCTATTGTTTCTATAAAAAACCTCACATGGGTATGTTAGAAAAATGGAATATCTTCTCTTTAAATTTGAAACCCTAATGTGGGTATTCAGAATTTGAACAAGAACCTGTATATTTAATGATTTATGCAAAAAACTGGGCTCGACCCATTATGTATTTCTGCATTTTTTGTATCTACTTTAACTCCATCATATGTGTATTTGTTACTTGGAATTTTTTTGCATTTTTGAGATAAAAAACTGTCATGGGCACTTTGAAATTTCTGCACAAACTGCATTTCAATACTTCCCTATTTCCATTACATGGGTAAACGTTAATATGAGGAAAACAACATTTCTGAGGTAAAGCTCATATGGGTATGTTTATGTTCCTATCTTCATGGCACCATGTGTTTTTGTAAACCTTTCATTGTGTAAAAGATATTTTCCTTGTATTCTAACCTTGATGCCATTAAAAAAAACCACCAACTTGGCCTTGAAACTCCTACTCTGTATATGACATTCCCACATGACTTGAAAGAGGAAATTTATAGCTTTAAATAACAAAAAAAATAGAACACTTCAAATCCCTGGTGTATTTTCCTTGGGACAACAAGCTAATCCTTCAAAA
>VDFB02271358.1:532310108-532356581 GCA_007258455.2 Sequoia sempervirens
TATATATATATATTAATACATAATAAATATGAATATATATATATATATATATATATATAATATATATTATACATTAATATATAATACATATTAACATATAATATATAATGTATATTAGTATGTAATATATATTATATATTAGATAACATGTGATACGTAATAACATAGGTGACAGATATCTGTCTATAATGGGTATTTATTTGTTGTATTAGTGTGTTATACACTTGGACGAGTAGCAATATATATATATTAAAATATAATATATAATATATATTATATACTAATATATAATATATATTATATATTAAAGGGTATGTGCAGGATCATGGTATGCCAAAAAGTGGCAATATTTGTAGGGTATGTGGCTGACGACTTTTTTTTCACCCAAAATTAATGAAATGAAAAGGGTTTTTAGAGGAGATTCTCAGCTTTCCAAAAATATAAATTATGATTTAATTTGAATTTAATAAATAATTATTATTCATTTTTCTATTAAATTATATTCAAGTCCTTTGTCGATAGGCTGATTGAAAACATCTATAACTTTCAAACGGTATCTGGCATATGTTTGAGATCAAAACATGTGTGTACGTGCTTTACATACTATAGGATTAAAAAGAAAAATTAAATTTCATGGTACTTTTGACCAAGTTAAGGTGGTCAGGTGACGGTTTATATTTTCTAAAAAGTTGTAATAAAAAATTCATAGTGGTATTTACTTGGAAAAAATTACAAAAATATGCATCACATCCGGACATGAGTCCTCTACTTATATATAAAATCTTACAAAAATATTATCATTTTTATTATGGTTAGAGATTGGTCCGAATGGAGACACCTACTTCTTATTTTTTCCTGAAATTTAAGTACTATTGCATTGAAATTTCAAATTTTCACCAAATAGATTTTATTTATTTTAAATAAACCTAGTATTTTAGAAACTACATTCAATTTTCTACAAATTCTATTCTTACATATTTTTGAAATAATATAGATAACTTATTCAAATATTTACGTCAAGTTGCCTAACACTGATTTTTCTGAATTTTTTGCCACTTAAGGGCCTGTTTGGCATACCATGATCCTGCACATGCCCTAAAATATATTATATATTGATATATGATATATATTATATAACATATGACATTATAGGTGTGAATTGCTAAGACTTAGGGCCATGTTAGTTAGATCACATAATAGATATTCGTTTCATAATGGATATCCATTTAATGACGGATATCTATTTTGTAAGTTATATAAAAAATAAAAAAGGGACCGTTTTGAGTATTTCAATGGTCCCTACATTCTTTTGTCACAAAAATCTTATGATTTATGTCTGCATTTGATTAAATTAAGCTTTTCAAAGATTCTCTTACACTTTTTGTAGAATTCCAATCATTTGCGTGTGTTTTTTTGTTTTTGCAATGCGGAGCAATAGTCGGCATAAGAGAAAAGGTAAAAGGAAACTTACATCAAAACAAATTGAAGCATATAGAGCAAAAGATAGAGAAAATCGTAGGAAAAGAAGACAAGATATGCAAAATATTCAAATTGAAGCTTCTTCCGAACCATTGAATGTTAATTCAAGTGAAGATGAAATAGGCCTTTAAAATATTGATCATATTCAAATTGAAAGTGAAAACATTGAAATTGAAAATGAAAATGTGGTTGAAAATCTAATTTTTTGTGACAATGAAAATGTTGTTCAAAATAAAATTGTAATTGATAATGTTGTAAATGAAAATATGGTTGAAAATGAAAATGTTGAAAATGAACCTTATGTAATACCTAATTACAAAAGTACCCCTAAATGGTTGGTTGAAATAGATGAGAACATAATTGATAATCTTCAAGGGAAAAGGTCACAACGAATGGTTCGTTTGTGGGCTGCAAAATTGTTCAATGAATTCTTTTCCAATAAGATATTAACTGAACAATGCCAAATTTTTGTGCAATTACTTAAGATTTACAAAATGAGACCAATATTAAAAAAATTGAAGATTCGTCTCACAAAAAAATTAGAAAAAAATAGTCTTATTGTAAAAATTATTTTTAATGCTCTAACTTCTATTGGAAAGACTAGCAAGGAAAAAGATAAAAGGGATACTCAAAGAGTGATCACAACCTCACTAGTAAGCCATCATTTGAAAAATGTTCATTTAATGAGACAAACTTGTGTTGATTTTAACTTAAATCGTAAAACATTGAATAGAGCATTATCAAGAAGAGGAAGACTCGATAGTGCTCTTCAAAATGATACGTGGACTTTTAGTGGGAGGCTTCCACATGTTGATAAAAATCTAACCAATAATGTAAAGATGCAAATTGAACAATATTGGAATTCTCACTCTAGAGTATCCCCAAACATAAATGATGTTTTAAAGTTACAAATTGGAAATAGAGATTGTACACCACATCCTAAACATTTTTTGGAATGTAGCCAAATAATTTTGTACAAACAATTTTTTCAAGAACATCCACATTTGCAAATCTCACAAAGGGCTTTTGAGTCTTGCAAACCATTTTATTGTGTTCTTATTAAGGTTCATAATACATGTTGTTGTAAATACCATGTTGAGTTTTCAATGTATCATGAATTTTTATGCCATATACGTTCTACTATGCATACTGATGAAATGTTGTAGGAGTGTCATGTTGTGCAACTTCCCAAGTCATCTAGGGAGTTGTTAGATTCATTTTTATGCATTAGAGGTGATGGTTGCTTATTTTATAAAAATGATTGTTTAAATGGAACGTGTTTGCAATGTGGTGGTTTATTGAAGTTTGTAACATGTTTTAATGAGGGAAGTGATCATGATTTTTGGTAATAAAATTGTTGAGAAAAACAAATGAGACAGTGAAATACACATTGAAGAGTGGAAGTGAGGGTTCTAGATGTGAGTTGGTTGGAAGAGAGGTAAGTATTGCTGATTTTATTTCATATTTTAAGAAAAATATTTTCTATAAGTATGCAAGGCATAGCCATAGGTCACAGTGGTTGGATCAGAAATTCAGGATGTGTAAGGACTTTTTCCCCATTCGAACTATTGTATATGTAGTTGATTTTGCTGAAAATTACACATTGTAACCACAAAATGAAGTTCAATCACAACATTATAATTCTATTCAAATTGTTATTTTTTTCTACATAACATATAGGCATGCCCATGATAGTATAGAAGAGGATAGGAAGATAATCAAGGAGTACCATTTTTACATGAGTGATGATAGATCTCATTTATCTAAGTTTGTACAACATTGTTTTGAATTTTTTTTTTGAGTTCTTGTAGGAAAAATGAATTGCAATGGGTCAACATTTGATTTGGTCAAATAATTGCATAGGGAAATTCAAGAATGCTCACATGTTTTATTGGTTGAGCAAGATGCATATAGAGAGGGGTGTACCACATATTTGAATTTTTTTTAAGTTGGGCATGGAAAAGGTGAGCATGATGGTGCAGGTGCATGTGTGAAGAGAGAATTGCTTAAGGAACAAATGAAGATTAGAGATGGTGCAACATTCAATGATGCATGTTCTATTGTGGATTGGTGTACCTATGCACTATCACGAGGAGGGACACTTTATTCACAAGTCAGTAGGTTCTTTTTGTTGGTTGAGGAGGGAACAATGGGAGACAAAATGGAATTTCAAACAATTAGAGATTCTTGAAAGATGCATTTAGTTCAAAGCTCAGATGTGAGTACATGGACCATATGGACACGAGCCATGGCTTGTTTTTGTTAGAATTTTATTTAGTGTGATTGGGATTAGTGCGATTCAAGTGAATGGGTAGATACATGGATTCCATAGTACCTAACCCCTTTATTTGTAGCACAATCCTCATTACAAGTTGTAATGGAATGTTCACTTGACTACGATCATCTTTCAGATCTTGTACAACCATGACATGTCTATGCAATTGTAGCACCCAAGGGGAATGAAGATGGATCATACTATTGGTTGGCATGATGTGTACAAGGAAAGAAAAAGCTAACACAACCAATGAAAGATGATGATGGCTTCATGTATTCTACAGGTTCAGTTTTTATTTTTTGAACTTGGTTGCATTACCATTTCACCATCGTTTAGGTTGTTTACAATAATATAGATTTTTTATTCTAAGTATATTTAAATGTTGATAAAAAAATTATGATCACACACCTATTCAATTGTTATTTTTAGAACTTGCTTGTGAACATATATTATTAGAAAGAACAACGTAACTGCATATGAAGACTATGAGAAACACAAAACCATTCTGATTTATTTGCACCTTGTTATAGCAACAAAAGTTACGTTATTGAGACATCATGCTAGACCAAAAATAAAATAAAAATGGACAATTAGTAGTGTTGATCATGAAGCATTACTAGAAACTCTAAAGGTAAGAGATGACCCTACAGGGACACTTGAGTAGCAGATCATTTGTTGTATGGGACATGTATGATATTATTCATCACATTTTAACATTATTTATCTAGTAAGGGTCATTATTTAGGCTGTTTAGAATAGTATAGATTGGTTATTCTAAGCATCTTTTATTTTTTGCATTACCAATTCGTCATCATTCATGTTGTTTAGAATAATATAGATTTGTTATTCTAAGCATCTTTTCTATTGTGATGATATAGATATATCATTTGAAGTATATTGTGATGTTCCTAACACGATAGATCATGAACCTGCTATAACAATAGCCAACTCTAATCATTTGGGAGAGGTATGTGATGTATTAGAATAATATAGATTGGTTATTCTAAGCATATTTTATAGTTTGCATTACCATTTCATCATCATTCAGGATGTTTAGAATAATATAGATTTGTTAGTCTAAGCATCTTTTCTATTGTGACAATATAGATTTCTCGTTTGAAGTATATTGCGATGTTCCTAGCACAATAGATCATGGACTTGCTACAACAATATCCAGCTTTGATCCTTTGGGAGAGGTATGCAAGAGATTAGAATAATATAGATTGGTTATTCTAAGCATCTTTTATAGTTTGCATTACCATTTCATCATCAATTAGGTCATTTAGAATAATATAGATTTGTTATTCTAATAATCTTTTCTATTGTACATAGTTTGACTGTTACCTAAATGGTTTGTATAGGTGGTATATATATAGAACGTCAACATGCTACTTTTGTGGAAGAGTGTGCCGACCATGAAGGAAATGTGAGCTCTATTTCCTTTTGCTATTGGGAAATGACTATGTATTAGGCTCGTTTGTTGTATGCCTATGTGGCATTTTGTAAATCCTATATTTGATAGCAATTATTGAATGATAATATCATGCATATTGTGTACACTTTATGTGTATTCAAGTGTATACTTTACAACTTATGTGTATACTTTGTCACTTATGACTATTGCAATGTATACTTTTTGACTTATATGTTTTAAAGCGTATACTTTCTATTCATGTGTGTAGTTCATGATTTAATTGTATTTGAGTAAATGAATCACTTTTTCACTTACTCAAAAGGAACAAATCAAAACCTAAACCCCTTTGCACCTTTACATCACATTCATCTTACACTTTTTCCATCAATTGAAAACTCATTACCATGGGAAAATGCATCCAAGATAGCAAAAACAAAGAGAGGTTATTGTAGAGGATCCCAACATGATCCCATAGCCTTAGACAAAGAGTCTGTAGGCATCACGGTTTCTAAGAAATAGAGATTCAAAGATTATTATCTTTTAGCATTTTAGACTCTTAAGGGAAATCATCAGTCTAATGTGGCCCTGAGTGATTTAGCATATTTGGGTGCAAAAGAGGACCATCCCTAGCATAAACCTACATGTTTGGATGTGTTGGAATAGTCTGTTTGGTCCTACGAGTTGCAAAATGAAAGTTGCACCACTTTGCAACTTTACACTGCTTGCATCTAACAACTTTTTCCTCAACTAAAAAATGGTCACTGTGGGAAAACGCCTTCAAGATAGAAAAATATGAGAGAGGTTATTGTAGAGGGTCCAACATGATCCCATAGCCTCAGATGGAGAGTTTGTAGGTGTCGCGGTTTCTAAAAAATAGCCCTTCAAATATTGTTTCCTTTTAGCACTTTCAACTCTTAAGGGAAATCGTCGGTCCAATATAGCTCAGAGAGATTCAGAGTATTTGGGTTCCAAAAAGAACTAGACCTAGTGTAAACATACCCATCTGGATGTGTTGGAATAGTTCGTTTGGTCCTACGAGTTGCAGAACAAAATTTGTGCCACTTTGCAACTTTACACTGCTTGCATTTGATAACTTTTTCCTCAACTAAAAACTAGTCACCACGGGAAAATACCTCCAAGATAGCAAAATTCGAGAGAGGTCATTGTAGAGGGTCCCAACACAATCCCATAGCCTCAGATAGAGAGTATGTAGGTGTCACAATTTCTTAGAAATAGCCCTTCAAAGATTGTTTTCTTTTAGCACTTTCGACTCTTAAGGGAAATCGTCGGTCCAATGTAGCTCAAAGAGATTCAGAGTATTTGGGTACAAAAGAGGACCATCCCTAGCATAAACATACCCATTTGTATGTGTTGGAATAGTTTGTTTGGTCCTACGAGTTGCAGAATGAAAATTGCACCACTTTTCAACTTTACACTGCTTCCATCTAACAACTTTTTTCTTAACTAAAAACTAGTCACCGAGGGAAAATGCCTCTAAGATAGAAAAATCCGAGAGAGGTTATTGTAGAGGGTCTCAACATGATCCCATATCCTTAGATGGAGAGTTTGTACACATCATGGTTTTCAAGAAATAGCCCTTCAAATATTACTACCTTTTAGCACTTTGGACTCTTAAGGGAAATCACCGGTCCAATGTAGCTCAGAGTGATTCGACGTATTTGGGTGCAAAAGAGGAAAATACCTAGCGTAAACGTACCCATCCAGATGTGTTGGAACAGTCTATTTGGTCCTATGAGTTGCAAAACAAAAGTTGCACCACTTTGCAACTTTACACTGCTTACATTTGACAACTTTTTCCTCAACTAAAAACTGGTCACCGCAGGAAAACACCTCAAAGATAGCAAAATATGAGAAAGGTTATTGTAGAGGGTCCCAGTAAATCCCATAGCCTTAGACGCAGAATTTGTAAGAATCATGGTTTCTAAGAAATAGCCCTTGAAATATTGTTGTCTTTTAGCACTTTGGACTCTTAAGGGAAATCATTGATCTAATGTAGCTCAGAGTGATTCGACGTATTTTGGTGCAAGAAAAGACCATTCCTAGTGTAAACGTACCCATTCAGACGTGCTGGAATAGTTCGTTTGGTCCTACGAGTTGTAGAATGAAAGCTGCACCACTTTGCAACTTTACACTGCTTGTCAAAATTGCAACTTATTATCAAATGATGGAAGTTCAAGAGTCATCTTGTTGTAGTTCATTGGAAGACAGTTGGAAGTTGTTTGGTTGTAGCCCAATTAGGTAGGAATTAGATGTTAGAAGGGTTTGGGAGAGCAGTGGAGGTCAATTGAGGTTTGGGTATGATGTCCTAGATGTGAAAAGTGTCATTTTTGAGTGAAATTGGGAGGTTTAAGGTTGCTAGTAATTGAAATCTATTAGGGAAGCAATTTATAAAGGTGTATTAAGCATATGCAGACATCTATAAATGTGTTTGAGGTGTTATTTGAGTGAGATAAGTGTGGAAATTCATACTTTCAATTAACCCCCTTATAATCTAAGCAAAATGAGGGTTACATGATTGAGTGACTTAGATGGCATTTACAAGGACGATATTTGTGGAATTTGGATATTTATAGCCTGGTGAGATACTGTCCAAAGGAATCTTGGAGGGGCAGCAGTTTTAAAGATGAATTGTTTTGCAAGTTTGGGCTAATTGGAGCCCTGTTCAGCGTAATAGTTCAATTTCAGTGAGGTTGTTTCAAAACAAGCACATTAGGTTTTGAGATATGTTAAGTAAAAGAGTAATGGGTGTCTTTCACAACCTTTTATTTTGTGGGTTTGTGTTGATTTTGTGAGGATATTGATTCTTACTCAAGATGATTTTATACCTTTTACATGTGATTATGCTTCAATGAACATTAAGTGACATTGATTTTTATCCAGATGATTATATTACTTTTGAATTAACAATCTAACATGAAATGCATTTCATTAAGTTGTATCCACTTTTCATTTTTTTAACTTCTTTTGAAATAAAAATCAGCTGCACACTTCATTACATGAGTTTAAAAAATAAAATAATGTCAAATGTAAATTCATCTAATAGAGCTTGAAATCATGGGTATTCTAAAAATGAGTGTTTGATAAAAATGTATTGGTAGACATGTATGAAAAATGTGGTACAATAGAAAAGGAAATTCATTGTTTGAAAAATATCCTCAAAAAAATAGATGGATTACCAATTGTAATTCATAAGATCTATTAAAATATTACTTCATTAATCTATAACATACACTATCAATCATAACTTTAAACAATTCTAAGATAATTATACATTCCATCTTGAAAATTCAAAGTAGAAAGTCATGCACACAAGAAACAAATTAGATTGAATACCAATTCTTCTATTTCAAACTATAGAATAATTGTGTTTATGCATATATAAATTTGGCATATTCCTACTTAGAACAAGTTTTACAAATTGTGGCATATATGCCATCTCAAGATCTATTAAACCCTAAGTACATGTCAATCTATATCATATCCTAATCTCGTGTTGGACCATCAAAATCAAGCCTCCTCGAAGAAGTTAGATGCTATGCCTGGTTTCTTGCACGATAACATTTCAAACCACAAATTAGATTATGTGAATGGTTGACAAGATAGACTAGTAAATAGAAACTTATATAGGTACCACATCATTTATAAATTACAAATTTAACATCAAAATCAGTATACATGTACTATATTATATCAATAATGCAATTCTTGTTTAGTTCTAATCTTACTCTCTTTTCTGCAAGACATTAAGCATATGATTGTCCCCCAAGATGATCAAGAGTCCTTCTATAAAGTAATGGTCTCTGACTCATCACAATGTTGGGTCGAACAGAGGACTATAGCAGATAAAATAAAAATGATATAAATTAAAATATAATTGTTGACAAATAACCATATCTATTAATCACATATCTACTCCTATCTAAACATAAATGATATGCAATATAAGTTAAACACATGTCTATTGTGATGCTATGACACTAGATGGGATCATAGTGGATGGATTAGCTAAGATGCTTTCCTGTATAGAAAATGACAAGAATGTAAATTCACATGCACATATAATTATAATGTTGACAATAAAAAATATATATACATGTTGTGCAACTTCATCCAATGGGTCAGACTAGGTCAACAAGGCTGTATAAGAACCAAGTTGTTGCATAAAAATACAAAATTACATTAGACTATCAATCTATGTAGTACATGTATTTAAACATATTAGATTTCAAAGATTAACATCTAAAAAAAAATTTTAAATTATTTATCATGTAATGATTTTCTAAGGAAAATGAAATGGCAGTATGCATAGCCTATTGCACTTCTGACAATTGCTCTTTTGTCAACAACTGTTAAAGATTCCAACACATAAACATATATTAGTACAAATATCCTTCATAAAATATGAAAGAATTTACGTAAAACACACTATGAAATTGTTTTAAGACTTACTGGTGCTCCCATATCATCACTGGCAGTCGATGTCTTCTGCAAATGCTCCACTTCATGCTCTATCAACTCCTACATTTGGCATATCATGAACCGCAAAGTCAGATGTGTCTATGGGAGCCTCGGTGGACCGTCAGAGAGGACCAAAACATAAATTGTTGCACATCATGCAACGATGAGGCACACAAATATGTCCCAAAGAGGATGGTGTACTAGTCAGAGTTGATGGTTGTGAGTGGGAGCTATTGTAACAGGTGCACCACCATCATGTTGGGATGTATTAGGTGTAGCACCACCATGATGGGATGCACCATCAAATGGATATGCAAAATGATGGCTATACCTCACCAAATGATCACTCAACGAATGTAATGCATCAATGCTCACAATCTCCACATCTACAACAATCTTTGGGTAAGGTAGTGGAGTCAGAGCAACAATAGGTGGAGGAGGACAAACTAGGGTGACTTGGCATGCCCTAAGTCTATCCTATGGCATCCCTCTACCAACACCCTGGAAATCTCGCATGTCAAAGTAATTGACATGTTTCCCTAGCACAAACTCAGCATATAATTTTTGAAGAAAATATTGAGGGACATCAAGGTTGTTGTTGGGTGGTTTATCGAAAACCATCCACCAATGTCTCCAAAAATTATCTAATATTCCTCTATAGGTGCATCATTTAATTGAAATTTTTGGTTTTCACACATTAACAGGCTGTCCAATTCTCTGATCTATGAATAACTAGGCTAATTGGCCTTTTTCAATATCAAGATCCTTCACCTCATCATACGATAACCCATCAGCATAAAATTGTCTTTGTTGCTCTCACTATTGTGCAAATCTATTATGTTGAATTGCCAAAGTTTTAACATTTACAATTATTGTTTCCAAAGTGTTTTTCATATCCGATAGTTCATCGAATGTTTCATAGATGTGACATACTTTTCTTAATTAATCTAAATTCCTATGGATAGACTCATGTATTGTTGGCACATTTTCATTCAGAAACAATGGTTGCGGTGGAAGATTTGGAGGGTACTCATTTATTGTAGGATTAAGGTTTTCATTTTGTGCAAAGTTAGGATTTTCATTTTGATCCACTTTTAACCTGTTAATTGATAAAAATAAAATAAAATTTAACAATGGTTTTAATCTAATAAAACATCTATCAAATATACCCTATTTTTTTACTAAAATTAAAAAAAAAGAAAAATGAATATAAATTCTATAAAAATTGAAAAAATCAAACATACCTTATTTACAGCTTTTTTAAATAAATGGTTGGGTCCATGACCCGACCATAGTGTTTTTTTTAATATCGATTATTTAATATAAAATATATTATATTATAATATAATATAATATTGATTTTATATTATATTATTATTTTATATTATATGACCTCTCAGATTTTTTTATTATAACTCAAATAACAATTTACAGACCCAGCCATATAATATCAATATAATATAATATAATAATATATTATTATTATACTATATTATTATATTATATTATATTATATTGATCTTATATTATATTATATAATATTATATAATATGACCTCTTGGGATTTTTTTAATTATAACACAAATAATGGATATCTGTTTTTTATTTATAGACTTTTTAATATAATGGTCGGGTCCGGGACCTGAGAATATTTAACTACACCTATTTTTTAAAAAAATATAAATAATATTTAATATAATATATATTATATAATATTATATAATATATAATATTATAATATAATATAATATAATATATAATATTATAATATAATATAATATATACTAATTTTAATATAATACATATTATTATATATATTATATAATAATATGTATTATATTAAAATTAGTATATATTATATTATATAATAATATTATAATATATTATATTATATAATATATGTATTATATTATAATATATAATAATACATATATAATATTATAATATAATATAATATTATATAATATGACCTCTCGGGTTTTTTTTAAAATATAATGTACAAATAATGGATATCCGTTATATAGAATATAATACTTGCTCGAGCCGGACCCAACACAATTATAAAATTTTCCTTAAACGAAACAGATATTCATTTCATATTGGATATCCATTTTATAACGAATATATGTTTCGCAACGGATATCCATTCGTAATGGATATCTGATTTGGTTTGGTATTACCAAACCAAAATGGGATATTGTACTTGGGCCTGCAAAAAGTCAAAGGCATAAATTTTGCATTTTTGGACGTGTTAAAATACCTTTTTTCCACATCGCCACTTTTTGGACCCCTATGATCTTGCACATACCCACAAGTAGAGCTCTTGCATTGAGACAACAACTTCACCATCTCAAGATGGCGAAAGGATATTATGTCATCTCCTTCTTCATGAAGATCACCAAGTTGAAAGATCATCTTTGTACCATTGGCCATATGGTTGATGATAAGGACTTGGTCATGTTGGCTCTTAATGGTCTTCCTCAATGTTGGGAGCCATTTATCCAAGGAATCTAGATTGGTAGCAAGAGGCATTGGGAAAAGTTCTACCAATGAAGACATTCATGTACTTGTGGCTCATTCATCAAAGAAGAAAGGAAAATAAGGGAAAAAAGGAAACTTCAAGAGGAACAGAGATAAAAGATTAGATGGTGCTCCTACATCTAAGAAGAAGAAGGATCTCTCCCATATACAATGCTTTAGATGTGACAAGTTTGGTCACTATGCAAAAGATTGTCCAACTAGACCTAAACACCATGCTTCAATTGTGGATGTGGGTGAGATATTTCCTCAGAAGGATTCAAATGGATTCCTATTCTATTCTTCCCTATCAAGCAATGTTCCAATGGATAGCAACACTTGGCTGATTGATAGTGGTGCCTCTCGTCACATTACTGGTTTTAGAGAACATCTTTCAGATTTGGTGGAGGGAGATTCAAGCATTCAAGTCATAATTGGAGATGATGTTTGCTATTCTATGAAAGGTGTTGGAACCTCCTCTCTTCACTTAGATTCTAGCATCTCTCTTTAGTTAAGAAATGTGCTATTTGTACCAGGCATCAAGCGAAACCTTGTTTCTATCTCAACTTTGGAGGACAAAGGATATCAGGTTGCATTTTTTGAAGGAAAAGTTCTTGCATGGCCAAAGAACTCTAGCATCAAGAATGCCTGAGTGATTAGTGTTTGGAAAGAGTCTCTATAGAGTTTCCACTCTACCTTTACAGGGCTTGTTGCATGATTCAACAAGTTCATGTGAGCTTTGGCATAGAATACTTGTTCACCTTCACTCCAGAGCACTTCCAACCATGGAGAAGATGTTCACTGGCCTTCCTAAACTTAGCCAGGAGCATGAAGGTACTTGTCGAGGATGCGCATTGGGTAAGAGTACTAAAGGTCCTTTTCATAGTAGTGAAAGTAGATCTAAATGCATTCTAGATCTTGTTCATTCTAATTAGTGTGGTCCAATGTCTATTGCTTTTTTGAGTGGTTTTTAGTATTATATAATTTTCATTGATGGCTACTCTTGAAAGACTTGGATTTATTTTTTAAAGGCTAAAGAATCTAAGGAAGTACTTGAGAGATTCAAGGAATTTAAAATAGAGAACTTGTCTGGGAAGAGGATCAAAGTTTCGAGATCAAACAATGGAGGATAATACATCTCTGGAAGCTTTCATAACTTTTGTATTGAGGCAGGGATTAAGAGAGATCAACAGGGATGCTACATTTGAAGAGGATGTTGCATTCAAGAGATCTAAAGGCTCTCACATGGAGATAGATAATGAAGACCAAGAGACTCCTCATGACATGGAAGTTGACCATTCTCCTTAGATTCAGAGGGAGTCTACTGAACCTGAAGAAGATGGTGATCTAGTTGAGCCTTTGGAACCAACTAATGGGTTGAGAGACATTGTGATTGGTCGAAAGAGACCTCTTTGGGCTAGGAAAACAATGCAGGAGGCATAAAAGTTTGCAACTCCTAGAGGAACATTCAGAGAAAGAAAAAGATCACAAAAGTTTCCAAGCTATGTTGCATTGATGAGTCAAATTATTGAATCTAAGCCTTCCAGTATTGAGGAAGCTACAAGTTAGCAAGTATGGAGAGATGTTATGGCTGAAGAATATCAATCTATCCTCAAGAAGGATGTTTGGGATATAATACCTAGACCAAAAAGAAAATCTATTGTATCTTCTAAGTGGTTGTTGAAAATCGGGCATGCAACTGATGGAAGCATTGAAAAGTACAAGGCTAGATTTGTGGCTAGAGTATTCTCTCAGAAAGAGGGAATAGACTATGAGGAAACATTTTCTCTAGTTGCTCGTTATACATCCATCAGGACTATCATTGCTATTGCAGTAGCTAAAGGATGGAAATTACATCAGATGGACGTGAAGACAACATTTCTAAATGGTGTAATTGAAGAAGAGGTATACATTGAGCAACTTGATGGATTTGAGGTTCATAGGAAGGAGTCTCATGTTTGTAGATTGAAGAAGGCTTTATATGGCCTTAAGCAGGCTCCTCACACTTGGTATGAGAGAATTGATAGATACCTGATGAGCTTGGGCTTCTCCAAAAATGATGTTGATTCAAACCTGTACTTCAAGGTAATTGATGGTGAAGTGTTGATCTTTGTACTCTATGTTGATGACTTATTTCTTACTGGAGAAGATCACCTCATTATTAAATGCAAGGAGTTAGCTTCTAAATTTGAAATGAAGGATCTTGGATACATGCATTACTTCTTTGGTTTAGAAGTATGACAAAGGCCTTATGAGATCATTTTGAGTCAAGGGAAGTACACAATAGACATGCTCAAGAGATTTGGTATGTTGGATTGAAAATCCATGTTTGCATCGATGGAGACCAATTTGTAGAAGTTAAAAGAGGTTGCAGCTAGTTCAGATCTAGTGGATCCTACTATGTACAAGTAGTTGATTGGATCATTGATGTATCTAGTCAATACTAGACCAAATATTTGCTATGCAGTGAGTGCACTTAGTTAGTTCATGTGTGAACCAAGGAAAATACATCTAGTTGCAATGAAGCATATCCTAAGATACTTGTGTGGCACAGTTGGGTATGGCTTGAGATATTCTTTCGGTGTGGACTTAAATTTGCATGGTTATTCTAATTTTGATTGGGCAAGTTGTGTTGCTGATTGGAAGAGCACCTCTAGTTGTTGCTTTAGTTTGGGATATGCGATGATTTCTTGGTGTAGCAAGAAGTAGTCTTCAGTGGCACTAAGCACTACAAAGGCCAAGTACATTGCAGCATGTGTGGAAACTCAAGAATCAACATGGCTTCAGAAGCTCCTTGCAGGATTGTTTGGACAATCATTAGAGCCGACTATAATTCATTGTGATAATCAAAGCTATGTGAAGCTTTTTGTCAATCCAGTGTTTCATGACATAACTAAACATGTTGAGATCCAATACCACTATATCTGAGATATGGTATTGAGGAAAGCTATCTAGTTGAAGTACATTAGCACTAATGAGCATACAACTAACATTCTCACCAAGCCTCTCTCCAGAGTAAAGTTTGTGTACTTTTAAGAGAAGCTTGGAATTGTCGAGAATGAAGCCCTAGCTGAGAGGGATACTTAGCTTCAGTGATCTTCAGTGATTTTCTTTAATGCATTTTTCTCTGTGAGAGAAATTTGAGGTGTAAGCCCTTGTTAATGCATCTTTCTCTGTGAGAGAAATTTGAGGTGTAAGCCCTTGTTAATGCATCTCTCTCTATGAGAAAAATTTGAGGTGAATTCCCTTATTTCAATCCTCTGGGAGTAGCCATGGTGGATGTCCTATTGAGTGACTCCATGATAACATCACATTGAGAGACTTCGTGATGATTTTCTTGTACTTGTGTTATTCACCCTCTAGGAGTAGCCATGGTGGACGTCATGATGAGATGATGACATCACGTTGAGTGATTCTATGATAGGCACTTGTGCACATATCCTTTTCCATACATCAGAGCAGCCATGATGGTTGATATCATGTTGAGTGACTCCATGATAAGCTCTTTACACATATGGGTGTAGCCATTGTGGGTGTCATGTTGAGAGACTCCATGACATTGGATAGCTGGAAGTCTTCTTCCCTGGCTGAGAGGGAGTGTTGATGTTAGCAGCGTCAGTCATCACTTCCAGCCATGTCCTTAAATAATAAAATGAAATATAGCCTTACCTACTATTTATTTTATTAGAGATAACTGTTGGTGAAAGAGGCACTTCACCATAAACAACATTTAATTATTATTAATAATTACTTGAGGCTGACTTTGTTTATTCTCCACCTTTGGAGACATATCGATTCATTTTAGAAGGTCGACATGATGTTTTGAAGGGACATGATCTCTCTTTCTCCCTTGTATATATATGTGTTGTTGATTGTTCATTCTATATATATTCATCATTCATAGTTTGATATTAGAGAAGTGCAAATTTCACCAAGAGCAGATTGAAGTTTCTCAAGAAGGTTGAATTCGATATCAAGGAAGAGCAAGATAATAATTTGTTATTGCATCAAGTTTTGGTGTTGTTGTTTGGCCTTGTAATTGGCCTCATTGTAAAGATCATTGTTGATTTATATTTAATATATAAGTGATATATTGTTGTTGGGTTTTTTTCCCTCAAGTGGAGGATTTTCCCAAGGTATATGTCATATCTATTTGTTTGAAATTGAATTAAAATATGCTTATCCAACTTCTAATCCTAAAACTAACAAATAGGGTGTTTCTAGCTATTAGAAATGCTAATGAATTTATTGGGCATTGGTGTCCAATTGTCTATTGGCCTCAACATTTCAAGAAATTCTCACCTAACTTTTTTTATAATTCTCTTGCTTGCAAAATATCAATACAAAGATCTATTCAGTTGAAGTTTGGGAAAAGATGTGGTTAGTTCTTCTAGGAGACTACCATAATTGGTTAGGCTTATTTGGCCTCCTTTAGCCTCAACCATAGTACATTGAAATTTTTTAGTGTGAACCCAAGTGATGGTGTTAATGATAATGTATGTAAAGAAATGAATGTATCTAAAATGCAAACCTAGACAGTCATCTAAGTTTTACGGTGTGTGAGTGTGATGGGTAGTAAATGGGTTATGAGGTTCACAAAATAGGAAAAATAGGGAACGTTGGAATGGGAAAGGACTCTAAATCTACAACATGATAAGGTATGAGAATGCATTTTTTCTATCGATTCATAAATGAATGAGAAATTGAGGAATAATAACTATAAAAGGGGAAAAAGGAGAATCAGATGAGACAAAAATGGACTAAGAGAGAGATCACAACAAAATTATAACTTTAGTGGCTTAATGGGCTTTGACTCTAAATCATTTAGAGTTGTAGTGTTCTTCCTTATATAAAAAGAGATCTCCTTTGATCATCTAGAAGTGTTTGTATGCTTGTGTGAGAGTAGGGCATGGTTTGAAATTTTCAACCTAACAAAATGAGGGTAAATTTAAGTTTATACGTGAAGTTCTATGTGAGATGACCATTGAAAACATAGGAAGAATTAGGGTTACAATGACCATTGGAGATCCCAAAAAAAAGAACTTGAACACAAGCATTAGTTGATGCTAGTGTCTTGAATGGAAAGTTGTCATTTTTTTGGAGATGACTAGGGAGGTGTTACTAAGGTGGTTCTCTATGTTTCATGTTTCAATGGTTTGTAAAAAGGCTATAAAATAGATAAAATGATTCCTAAACATGACTAAGTGTATGAACACAAAAATGAGTGAAAAATATATGGTTAAAGTTGCAACATAGGCAAATTTTGACCTTACATGTACCTAGAACATGTGAAGAATGAAATTGCTAACATGCATAGTACTATGGCACATGTGTGAGACCCAACCATTTTGCAACTTTAATTATTTTACATGTACTTAATGATGACACTGGTCTTAGATACATCAAAAAAATTGCACCACTTTCTCTAACCTTGGATTTGTAGACCATATTACTTTGATCAATTTGTGCTAGATTGTATACAACAAGTGGTTATCTACCTTAGCAAATGAAGTTAACTAGTTTTTTATTACTATTGTATCAATGTGAATTAACTTAGTAATCTGATTTCAATATTTCTAGTAAAATAATATTGTTGGTCATCCTGAGTAAACATGAAATATTATGTTGGACTTCAATTAACCTATAGAAATAAAAAGTATAATGCAAGAGGGGGCATTTGATAAATGAAATTATTCATATTAATAGATGTATAGTATCTTGGCAATCTAAATTTCTCTTGTAGAATTGGATAGTGTAGGTTATGCCATTATTAACCTTAACTCTTATATTACTATTTAATTATTATTTCAATTATATATTAAGTTGAGAATGAAGTATAGGTGATAAGTGCTAAGAAGACATCAATTCAAGGACTAGTGAAATATTATTCATGCATGTTGACATATTTATTGAAATTGTGGTTTTTAATATGAACAACAAACTAAGAGAAATTGATATAGTTTTATTTTATTATTGTATTTGGGAGGGTATTGCTGAGCTAATCATGTTGCAATGAGATAATTTTAAACATGTGTTTTTTCTTGATTGATGCATGAGAATACGTTGATTCTAACCCTATGAATTTAGATTTTCTCTTCTTGATGCATTTGGCATGTACATTTTTTGTGTAAGGATATTTGTTAATTGACCAATGGGGTACAAAAGATCAATTAATAACCTTAGCCACTCTTCACATTTCACCTTGTGATCTTAGCTTATGAAAATACTAGGACCTCTTAGGTTGAGCCTTGTTTTCCCCTAAGTGATTTTGTTTCATTGTGCATGTTAAATTTTAAATGATTTAAATGATTTTAACATTTTCAGGTTTTGTATATGTCTCTTTTTGTGTAAGTCCAATTTTTCCATTGTGTTGTATTTTATGAAATAATAAATTGTTTTTCTAAAGTTTTTTATATAAAAATGTTTCTTTGTATTCTAAATCTATTATTTGCTCTAATGTGCTCTTACAGACTCAAGTTCAGGCCAACAAGGTTGCACTTGAGGTGGCTCACCTTTAGGTATTTTTGGATTATTGGGGGCAATGCCCCGTGTATTGTTGCTCGGGTGCCCGCTTCGCCCACTTCCTCTCACGGCCGGTCACCCTCTCAAGGCTGGCAATGGAGTGGTTCTACTCACCCCCGCTCTTAGCCTCCTCTTCAGAATGGTTACTGCCCTCCTCAACGGACCTGTTCTCCTCCTCGACGGGCTAGCCAAGGGTGGCCCTCTGGAGAAGCTACAGGGAGTAGCGGTGGCAATTTTGAGTGGCCCTTTGATGACTCTTCTGCTACTGGCTCTGGTTGGCCAGATTCTGGTAAAGTTTTCTGCGTCATGCGCTTGCAATCTCACCCCGACACGGGGATAAAGAGAAAGGGAAATAAAAAGATATTGATGATGGTTGGGATCCTCCTCCTGACGTCACTTGAGACCCCGTTGATGTATGGGGGAAGCACATGGATGGCATAGACCCTCCTGAATCTCTTTTATATAATGGTAATGTTTATGGACTTTTGAACTAGGCCCATGTGACTTTGGACTCTCGGGGTGTACCTTCTTACCACCCACCTTTTTTTGTGAATACGTATCGTTATCTTTACTTATATTAATATAGATAGCTGCCTATTCATCAAAAAAATTGGTTGAGATACTTTTGTATCATATTTTCATAAGTACTAAGTGAAAATCATACCTAGCTAAGCTCTTGAAAAGAACAATGCTATAAATAAACAAATAAACATGTAAGAGTCGAGATACAAACTTGCTAGTCAACTACTCCTTTGTCCTTTGTACCATATTAGGAGGAGTGCAAAGTAAACTCCATTCTTACCTTGCGTATGAGGGTGCACATGAGGAGTCATGAACTACTTTTAATTTTGTAAAGAGACTTAATATTTTAATCAAAATAAAATAAAAAAGATAATATAAATTTATTCCATGTAATCAATGAAAAAAATACTTTTACCCGAGACTTTTAGTTAACCCAGTCAAGTAAAGTGCCATTACCAGAATTCTTTTGAAAGAATTGTTCCGGAACATCTGACACTTCATCATCATCTGATTTAATTCCATTATTCCTGTAGATTGTACTGTAGACTTGAAATATCCTATCAAACCCTATATCTGAAAATATTCCTGAAATATCCTAGCAAACCCTATATCTGAAAATATTCCTGTGAATCGCTTTTGATATGAAGTTTTTTTAAAAACTGAAATGATTACAAAATCAGATAAATAAATTTATTATAAACAAAGAAATATAAATAAATAAAAATTCAGACACAGGGAAGCGCAACCCTCATCCACTCACTGCAGCTCCCTCCTTGAAGGGCTGCTCGGTCTCTGTATAGGCCGGCAGGCCGACCTTTGTCTGGAGGACATGCTCTTTGCATGCCTAGGCAGTGCCCTTGCCGCAGAACAGCCAAGAAAAGCAGGCCGCAGAAAAATAAAATAAAGTTAAAAATAAATCAATCTTACTTCCAAAGCTGTTTCCTGGCTTTCCTCTGATTAACGTGCACCTTCCTTCCTTCCAACCGCCATTGTTTCTCCTCAGATACATTTATAATTTTTTATTGCCGCCGCCATGCCTGTTTTATCACTTGCCCTGCATAAAAAGAAGAGAATACCCTAAAATTTAGGGTTCATTACTATTTTGAGTTTATTTTAGGGCTAGCCCTTCTAGTATTGTAACAATAGTATAACGATCCGTGGGCTCCATTTGTTTTAGCGGTGGTAGGAGAAAACAAAGAATAATGCAGGCAGAAGGCAAGGTGGGAGCGAAATTCTTGAAGAATCTTGCAGGTTCAGGTGATGTTCATGGCGTCAAATGGTCCTTATCCATTGACACAATTGGTTTCAGTTCTGAATTGGGCGAGGGGACAGCTATGGAAGGGATTGAGGTAGTCCAAGTAGATGAAGATGATGCCAACTATCAGTATAAAGAAGTTTTTTTTTCCTGAGAGAGATTTTGTGCATTACAACAATGTACGAGAGTTATAAATATAACATAATTTATTTTATTGATAATGGATAATACTATTAAATATTTTTGATGTTGGAGGCATGTATATTGCAAACAACTAAAATCATTCCCATTATTCTCATTCCAAATGAATTAAATAATGCAACTTATTTATTTAATTCATAAAAATAATTAGTTAACTATCTAATCATTTGCACACTTCAAATCATGATTAGCCAAGTTTATTAAAAACCTAGGCCTAAATGATAAACTTAAAGCTCCAAAACCATACATATTGGAGCACAAATTAGTTGTGAAGAAAAATAAAGATAATAATAAAATAACAAAGTAAACACTATGATCAACAACATAGATTTATATGATAAAACCCTGGCAGTATACTAGGGAAACATCCATGAAATAAAGTATCAGTTTTTGTATTGCTAATAAAAAGTATAATCTTGTGTAACTAATGTTACAATCATATGCATTTTAGGGCTTCAAAGATATATAATATATTCAACATAGCCACCACAATAAGATCTAGGGCTTTTTGATGAATTGCCCAATTTTTCTCTTTAAGAAAAGTAGAATTTTACTATAAAAAATTGTTTTGAGGGCTATCAGCCCTAAATCCTCATTTGCAAGGTCCCAACATGACAACCCCCACAACCATTATGTAATGTTTTGATCAAAAATAAGTATACAAACCTGACTTTAAACTAATTTTGAACCCTTTTAAATTTTAAGTATTTGGGAAAAATTATATCAAGTTTTAATATTTAACTTAGATCTTATAAAACTTAGATTTAATCACTATGTACATGATATTGTTACCATCACTTCCCAAATATTAACCTAGAAAATAACATATGTAACTCCCAATCCTTTCCCTACTACAATAGAATATGAAAATACATCTAAAATTAATTTTTAACTTCAATATATTTAATAATAATAAACTACACTAAGCATACCCACAACAAACAACAAATAGTACCAATATATTGCACTTGAATTTGTAAACAATGAAACTCTAATGCAACATCTGAGTGAGATTGTCCTCTAGCCTAAGGGGTGGCATCCTTTGACCATTGAAATCAAAGGGGTTTCAAACTATAATCTCTTATAGATAAGTGAATTTTCATCCTTAGATACACACACTCGAGCACAAGTGCTCAAAAGGGATTCCTAAAGGCATTTTATTAAGTGTAGATGATGCCCCTAAATGGATGCATTCATCCATTCATATCCATCAAAACAATAATGGGTCGAACACAATGTAAATTTCAACTCCAAATTTGAACAACGATTATGGGTGGGAAAATGTACCACTTTTAAAAGTTATGACACCAAAACCAATCAATAATGGAATTGTGACATGTATTGGGGCATTGTGGAGAGAATATAAATAAATGTGGGGATATTGAGAATTAGGGGTCAAAGATACCACAAGAATCATACCATAGCTTGAGGTATTGGGGGTAGATAAACAAGTGTGTTGGCAAGGACATGTCAAAAATTTTGACAAATACAAAGGAAAAGTGGGGGAAGGATGGAAGGAGTAACAAGATGAAGAATTTTCTAAAAGTATAAAAAGGACCAAGGGAAGGTTGGATTTAGACAAGAAAGCATACATAAATGAGGAACTCTAAAACTCTAGCAATTAACAAATACTTAGAAGATTGATCACGCCTTCAAACTCAAAGACTTTGGGGACCTTATGCAAACACTTAGATGAGAAAATAGGAATAAAATGCACACAAAATGGGACAAAGGGAGATGCAAAAGATAGGAAATGGGAAATTTGGTCCATAACCTAGATTATTACAAAAAGAGTACACAAATTTTTTTCCCTAGTTATAATTGCTTTCCATCAAGCAATGTAAATTCAAATGTTCCAAAACTCATGCTTTTTCTTAAACAACACCCTCTAAAGGTAGATTCTTCTCATGAACTAATAATTTTTTTATGGCTCCACATCCCAAAATCTCCATCTTTGTAACAATGATGGCATCCATTACCCTTATAAGAAACATTCCACAACCCATGAAGACTAAGTTGATGCAATATGGTGACTCATAAACACACATTGTCATGCATGGAAATATTCCAAGGGATGGATGTTGTGGCTTATTACAAAATGCTCTCTTGAGTGTATCCATTTAACTCATGTTGATTTATGTTTTGAGGAATACTCCCTCAAGTATTCTCCAATGCTCATATTCACTATTTTTGTTGCCTCAATAGCTTGTAATTGATAACCTATTCCAAGAGGGAGCTTTGTAGGTCTATCAAATGAGATAATGCCTACCTAAAAAATATATTAGGGTATGTACATGATCATCATAGGAAAAACAAGCCCTTAAGTGGCAAAATTTTTAGAAAAATCAGAGTTAGGCAACTTGACGTAAAAATTTGAATAAATTACCTATATTATTTCAAAAATATGTAAGAATAGAATCTATATAAAATTGAATTTAGTTTCTAAACTACTAGGTTTATTTTTTTTAAAAAATCTATTTGGTGAAAATTTGAAATTTCAATGCAGTAGTACTTGAATTTTAGGGAAAAAATAATAAGTGTCTGTCTGACCACCCTAACCACAATAAAATCATAATATTTTTCTATAATATTTTATATATAAGTAGAGGACTCATGTACCAATGTGTTGCATTTTTTTTGTATTTTTTTTCCTTGTAAATCATTAATTATGAATTTTTTATTACAAATTTTAAAAATAATAAAAACTCACATGTCTGACCACCTTAACTTGGTAAAAAATTTATGAAATTCATTTTTTTAAAATCCTATAGTATGTGAAGCATAGAATGTGATGCATGTTTTGGATTCAAAAAATGTGATATCGTTTGAAAGCTATAGATGTTTTTCAATCATCCTATCAATTTAGTCGTAATTCAAATAGAAACTAAATAATAATTATTTATTAAATTCAGAGTAAAGTATAATTTATATTGGTGGAAAGCTGAGAATTTCCTTTAAAAACCCTTTTCATTTCATCAATTTTGGGTAAAAAAAACTTTTCAGCCACATACCCTACAAATACCCATCATATTGCCACTTTTTGGCCCATCATGATCTTGCACATAACCATTACCTCCATTATCAAAAATTATTTTGAGTAACCCATTTTATTTATTCATCCTATCCCCAACAACATAAATGTGCTTTACCATACACCTTGGGAAGAGTCGAAATGAAATATGTGAATACACATTGCAAATCTTGATGAGAAATAAATAAAGGCTACAACAAACTTACTAAAAGTTCATGTTCTCATCCTTTGTCTTGGTGGGTGATGTCCTTGGTGATCTATGCTACAAGACCCTCCTTGGAGAACCTCTACATGAAATTCTCTCCATTTTTCCTATAGTTTGTGTAGGATTTGAACTGTTGTACAATGGGCATGTTATGCAATATTTCTAAGATTTATTACTTCATCTTAGACCTACATACTATAAGGATTATATTCTTAAATAAAAAATGCAACCACCCATTGTCATGTCATTCATTTCATCATGTAAATATTCTTCTATGTTGTTGGAAACTATTATATGTCACTTTAGGGTAGTTCCCTATCCTTAGTCCTTCTAGTGATGTAGTTGTCTTTTGTTGTGCTAAGTTCTAATATTAACATAAATTGATAAATTTAAGTAGAAGATATCATTGCCTTGCACACATCTCAAATAGGTGGTTATCCACAATCCAATGGAAACTAGGGGTTGGATTTTTTTTTGTTGTTGTCATGTTTAAACCATTCTCCATGATGACCCAAATCTAGGTAATTGTTCTCTGAAATCATCATTTTTTATTCTCGATCAACTGTCTCATCCTCTATTTACTTTTTTTGTTGACTCTTAATTATATATGCCTAAGTTCTATCCAAAATAATCTCAACTATGTACTTCCAAATTATGGTATTATTGGAAAATGTTCTAAATCAATTTCTTCTCAAAGCCTATCAAGCTCTTTGACCACATATTTGTTAGAATTGTGAAATACCACAAACCACGAGCCACAAGATCAAACAACAACAAAGACACCTTCTAGACAAGAGATTTGCAAACAATATGTGCAATATTCCTCAACAAGAAAAAGCTACAAAATGAAACTCAAGAATCTTCAAGGAAAACAAAAGTCCTCAAAGGTTGAGAGTTTAAGAGTAAATCTCCAGGTTCATAATACAATGAGGGTTGAGTCATATATAGGAGAAACCCTAATAATTGCTCACTTCAGTTAACATAAAAGTGCCTAGTTAACTAAATAAAGAATCCCTAAGTTCATCTTAAGAGGGGTTGTTAGAGTAATCATGCATTAGCTAATAATTAATTAATCTTTAATTGATTATTAGTTTAATTCATTATCATGCACTTAAACTAAACTTAGGAGTTTTTTTATTCAATTAACTAAGTTTTTTTCCATTAACTAAAGTGAGCAATTATTAGGATTGCTCCTATATAGCACTCAACACTCATTGTATTATGAATCTAGATATTTTCTCTTGAACTATCAACCTTTGAGGAGTTTTTTTTTCTTTGAAGATTCTTGAGGTTCATTATGTAGGTTTTTCTTGTTGAAGAATATTGTGCATATTGTTTGCAGATCTATTGCGTGGAAGGTGTCTTTGTTGTTTGATCTTGTGGCTCATGTTTTTGTGGTTTTTCACAATTCTAACATGGTATCAAAGTTTTGGATTCAACGAACCGCTTCTTAATTTATGAGATTTGTTTTTCTTCAACAAGGGTTATAGATGTCAGATCTGGAATCCCTTTAGTTTTTTTTGCAAATTTTGGAGGTGGGCATTTTTTAGGTACATTTTAGCATGAAAAAGACCTCACTATTGGATTCAGAGCTGTCGAGAAAGTTAGATTTGGTGCATTTTTGGATCAAAACGGCCAATATCTTTTGCTACGTATATTTTTGAGAAAAATAATTTATGGGTTATGTTCAAAATCACAAGCCATCTAGGTATCTACTAGGTTTTGCAAAGTAAATAGATCTTGCAAAATGGGTTGTCAAAATATCCCAACTAACCTATTTTCCTTATAGGTGAAGTTTTTTTTTTGGTTGCAAGCTTTTGGATTCAACTATGTATGTTTTTGTGTTGATTCTTTGGATTCTAAACTCTCCTCCCTGAAACATCAAGGGCAGGGGAGGAGAGGTGAGAATCTAAAATGTCGACAAAAAAACATACACAGTTGAATCCAAAAGCTTGTAACAATTTCATAGGTTGTGGAAAACTCATTCCAACTATTTTTATTTTTTACCAAATTGCATGTTCTACTTTTTGGATTCAAAAACACTTTCTAGATTTTGTTGGAAGCACTAAAATATTTTATGGGTATCCATTAGTTTTTGCATACAATGAACAAATATTTTAGAAATCAAATATGAAGGGTCATGTCTATTAAATGCCAACTGGCAAAAAAAAATAATAATAATTAAAAAATATATAATAGTTTTTTATGTTTTTTTAACTTAAAAGGAAAACACATTTTAATATGTTTTTTTTTAATATATATATATATAAAAGTTTGTTTGTTACTTTTTCTTTAAAAATAAAACATGCAATTTTTTATATATTTTTATTAAAAAAAGTTTTAAGTTTTTTAACTTAAAATAAAACTTACTTTTAATATGTTTTTTAACATATTTAAATTGTTTTGCTATTTTTTCTTTAAAAATAAAAACATGCTTTTTTATATGTTTTTTTAAAATATATAAATTTAATTTTTTTGTTGTTTTTTCTTTAAAAAATAAAACATGCAATTTTTTTGCAATATATTCTTTTTGCAAAATAATATCACATGAAGTCTACATAGAGAATTTTTTTTATCAACATACTAGATTTGGTAGTCTCTATTTTTTAGAGGTATTTTTGACAAATTTGGTAGAGGAGTTTTTCTTCCTACTCAATCCCTCTTTGTTGTGCTTTTTAGTTTTTTACCTAATATTCCAGAGGCCATATCTCAACCATACGATGGTCTCTTCTAGTGTAATTTAAAAAAAAGGGTAGAATTTTTAGCTATTTGCAATGGTGTAGGTATTTTAAAATTTTAACTTCTAATTTTTTCCAAAATTCAGTTTTAGTGTTGTTGTTCAATTCTTGTTCAATTCTCATTTTGGAGACTTTGACAAGCCATATCTTCTACTCCAAACTCCTTTTTGGGTATCATTCTTTTGAAAGTGTTTTTTTCATGTATGTCATCATGGTGCTACCATTTTCCTAATTTTCTATCAGATAATTGTATTTTCAGCATGCAGTCCTTTTTTGGACATTATGGGTTTCCACTATATGTACTTCTTTTTATGTAGATGCACTAAGATAAAGTGTCATTATGGTGTATATCTTTTGAAGATTTTACACATCTTGTTGTGCCTTTTGTATTTGCACTATGATATAAAGTGTCATGGGGGGTTGATGTTTTCCTTTGGTTTTCCATCACACCTTTGTCAAGTGAGTGTCCCTTCCACTACATCAGTGAATCCTAGTGATTCTTGCCTCATGCATGTGTGCCTTAGTTTGCACACCCTTTTATTTGTAGGTTGTTTCTCCTACATGAACTTCTTGGTTTCACATAGTTTCAATGTACTTATCATTGTTCTCCCTTTTTAGCATTATGGGTGGGTTTCTTCTATTGGTGCTAATGCTTCTTTGGTTTTAATGTTTGGAATGATCTATGTATCTAGTTCTTGTTCCTATGTACTTTTAAATGTAACATACATTAGCGGCTGGTTACATGCATTTCAATGAGTTGGAGTAGTTACCATATGGACATTCTTACATTACTATTTTTGGAGGTGACCTTCTATTTTCATTTGATCAAAGACTATTAGGTACCTATATTTTCAACTTGCATCTTACATGTTGAGTAGTGTCAGTTTTGGTCACTCGTGCAGATTCATGTATCATTTGTATCTTTGAGTCCTAGATGTTTTCCTTTGTTTTCCATCTAACTCGAGTAGTGTCATTGGGGACACTCATGCAAATTATTCTCTCTCTTGATCAGTATTATTCAGATTATTTGGTATATGCTTTTTTGACTTGCATGTTGAATAGTGTCATTGGGGTCACTCATGCAGATTCATGTACCACCTATATCTTCAACTTCTAGATGTTTTCCTTTGTTTTCCATCTAATTCGAGTAGTTTCATTGGGGGTACTCATGCAAATTATAGTCTCCTTGGATCTTGACATTTGTATCTTCAATTTTTAAATGTTTTCCTTTGTTTTCCATCTGACTAGAGTAGTGTCGTTGTGGACACTCATTCAGATTCTTGTAATCTTGATCTTGATCATCATTTGTTTCAAAGGAGGTTCTTCATTTCAACACCATATCAGTCATATTTTGACAACAATCTACAACTTCATGCTTCAGTGATGTTCTACATGTTCTCGATCTATTTTCGGGACTTTGTTTGGCTGGAGGCTTCTCACTCCTTCACACCTTGATTTGAAGGCTTTTTAGACCTTCATTCGCCTTTCTCTCTTTTGGAGAGGAGTTTTCTCCCACCATGGTTTTCTCCTTTTCTCCAATTGTGAGAGATCTTTTGTTTGTACATCGGTACCTCACCAGGCCTTATTTTTTAGGACCCATCATGCATTATTTTTAGGGTTTTTAGCTACTCCCTAATTTTATCTTTTAAGGGGGGTGTTAGAGTAATCATGTATTAGCTAACAATTAATTAATATTTAATTGATTAAATTATTCTAATTTATCTCATGCACTTAAGCTAAACTTAGGAGTTATTTATTTAGTTAACTAAGTATTTTTCTATTAACTAAAGTGAGCAACCATTTAGGGTTGCTCCTATATAGCATTCAACCCTCATTGTATTAGATAAACAATTATTTTTCATATGTAATTATTGGCTTTTCGAATCTAATTTTTTGGAAATTAGAAAAACACCTATAGATGCTTAGTTTTTTTATCAATTCAAGTCTCAACAATATTAACTAGCAAGAAGTGATATCAAGAGATCAAATTTATGAAAAAATATAATTGCCAAGAGCTTTCAAGAGTAGATTTATCAGTCATTTATTGCAACAATCAAGATCATATCATCATGTCAACTTAGTCCATGTGCATTCATGCCATCTTGTGAAGGCTACTATGCATTTTTTTATCCTAAAGCATCCAAGAATTTTCAAGTGTCCAATAAATCAAACAAAGCACGATCAATCCTTGGAGTAATATGTGTGAATCCAATCCTCTAAGGACAACCATTAAAGGTTTGGTGAGTTGTAGAAAGCATTTTTTCATTCATCATTCCTTCCATTTGTTGATTTTCATTATATTTCTATCAAGGTTTAATTATCCAACTTGGGTTTTGACCAAGGAAAACCACCAAACAAATAAAAAAAAATCTTCCTTTTTATGTATGTGCAGATTATAGGTTGAATAAGGATTGAAGATCTTGAAGAGCAATTTTATATGGTAGTTTTTGCATTTATTTTTTCAAATCATAGAAACTCAAGTGCAAAATTTATTTTCAAATTTCTAATAGTGAAACTTGTACAAAAAAAAATCTCAGATCTTACTTCAAAGGACTATAAAAAGTATTTTTGGAAGCCCTAACCAGGACCCATTCACCCCTGGGTGAACCTATCCTCCTACATTGCTCAAAATCAACATTTTATGTAGGTACATGTGTCTAAACCTTTCTTAGATTTTCCTACAAATTATCAATTTGGTTTCTATATCTTCAAGATCTTGCATTTTATCATCTAGGTCTTATTGTGCACTTAATTTGAACATTGCAAACCATTTAATTAGGTTTAAGATTTTCCTTGTTATCTTAAAGGACTGAGATCCAGATTTGATTGACTCACCATTAAGGTTGAAAGTCAATCATTGGCCATCCATAACATAGGACTCAAACTAAAGGATGAGGTTTCAAGGGTCGAGTAATGTGCAAGACAATTGTTGGTATGTGGCGAGTGATCATGCAAATACTATACACTTGTAACATATCCTCACCGAGGTTTGGGGCCAAGCTAGGCCCCGAGAAGGGGTTCAAGGCCAGTAGCCCTCAATAATGGGGGTCTGGGAGTGACAACCCCCTATAGTAGGGGTTCGGGGGTGTAGACCCTAATTTTGTTTTCACATTAACATGTCAAGTGGTCTAGTAGAGCTTTCAAAAATTTTAGAAAATTTGAGTTGAATCTTGCCTGATCATGAGTTTGAGTCTCTATATCCATAGGTAGGGTTTAGGGTTTAGGTTAAAATCCCTCTTTTCAAAATTCTCATATTCATAAACCTTGATTTTATAATCCTCCGTTGACCTGTCACACCCAGTTGTCGGTCACTTAAGTTGTAACTCGAATCATTAAAACTTTCATTCTAACTGGCCCTTTGGCTTAGGTCTATTGGTCATCATCTACAAGTTTACCATTTCATTTTTCCTATGGTCAGGCTAAAAATTTCATGTTTAAAGACTTATGTATTAAGTTTATGTTCCCAAGAGTAAGTATCATCGACCTATTCATGGCCATGTCTTTAAAACTAATTATATTGCATGTGTAGATTAAATGACCATTTGATCTCAAGAGTTGATCCTGGTTGTTCTCTACCATCCTCGTACAACTAAAATAATGGTTTAATAGAAGTTGTGGGGTCAGCAGGCTATTGACACATGTACTACCACAGGTGTGGGGTTTGGTCTTCAGATCAACAACCAAGATGAGATGGTGAGATTAAATGTCAGTCGTTCCCCACTCACCTCATCTGAATAAATTAATGCTTTATTAAAAGTCACGGAGTCAGTGGTTTGTTGCCATGAGGATTCTATGGCCATTTGGAAAAAGAGAAGGTGGAGCCCAAGGAGCTAACAAGTTAGTATCTAGTTGGAACAATCTTATTGGCCAATGGATTGGCGCATGATAGCAATGGAAATTCAAACATGATTGAGTCGATTTGATTCGTCTGAAAGGCCATCTCATTGGGAAATCAACAATATACATTCAAATCTAAAGGTACGAACATCGTAGCCATTTTTTACTTCACGCAAGTGAGTAGTAATGGCGGAAATGAATTTCAAAGCTACCCAATCTCACTCAAACTAGACATAAATGTTTGGTTTTCACATAATTGAGGATTGTGAACACATTTGGAGTGCACAAAAGATTCAGAAAAGGAACTTGCAGAGTTCAACATGATCAACATTAGGGTTTCCTACGAATTGTGTTGCCAAAAAATGTATAGTTGACATTTTTATGCTCACTTGAGTCTTTCTTATGGAATTTGGCTCAATTTTTCCTAGATTTAATGTTGTAATGTGGCCAACACATTCACATTAGGTCTTGGACCCTTGTGAATCATTAAGACTTCTAGGATGTCTTGTAAAAGTGTTGTAAACTGTTGCAACCCACTTTGACACTTTTCTAGGACCCTTTCATTATAATTCACTTAAATAACCTCTTTTTATCACTTAACAAGTCTTATTTCAAAGTGTTGCAAAGAGTTGTAACAAACTCTCATGCTTTTCTAGACTTGTCCTCACTAATTCAACCCTTTCTTATGTTTACATGACCCCTTAATGCACTTTACGACCATACTTAAGTGTATTTATTAGGATATTCCCATTAAACCTTATTTAATGGACTTTAATTTCTGAAACCCAATAAAATTTCCCTGGTGGGACCAAGCCGCCACCTGGGGCAACTTAGTCCCACTAGGCACAAAAATCAAAATAATTTTAATTTCTTGGTGGGGTTTTATTCTCTTACAGCTGAGGTTGGCCTGTAATGTGTTATTTTTGAGAAATAATGTAAAATCAAGTATAAATAAAGGGTTTTTCTCTCATTTTGACACCTATTCATTCTCAATCACCTAATTCATTCACTTAATCATTCTCAAGCATTTAAGCACTCTAAGCATCATCAATTCATCCATTGGAGCGCTTCATTGCATATCTTTAGATTTACACATCAAGGGTTTGGTAAGTTTATGACATTGCATGTTGTCTATTTATCATTCTCTTCTCATTTCATAGGGTTTGATTACCAAAGTGGGGTTTGACCAAGGCAAACCCCTATACTCTAACTCTTAACCCTTTCTCCCCTCTTTGCATGTATGATTGCAAGCCTTGTATGCAAATTTTTCAAAGAGAAAGGTTTCAAAAAGGTGTTTTCAATCCATCAAAGTCATAAAAGTCAACATAACCCTAATTGAAGCTTGGAGATCATTTTCATCCCATTTTCTACAAATTCAGATCTGGACACCTGTCAAGAAGGGAAGTGCAGACCGAAAGCTACAAAATCTTGTCCCAATATTTTAGAAATTCCCTGGTGGACTAAGTCGCCATCTATGGAAAATTAGTCCCACTGCCAAGCTTGGAAATTGATTTATACATTTTTGAGTACCCATTTGGTAGATTCCTGTTTTGACAGGTTTTCCCCAAAACTAGACTAAGTCACCTAGCTTGGTGTAAGTGTCTCGGTTAGCATTTCTAGTAAAATTTGTAGGACTCCAGAGCCTCTCTACATCAAACTTCAAATTCCAGGTGCACCTCTCTAGACTTGTTTAATTATGTTATCAATGACTTGCATTCTTAGGTGTGTTTGCATACATCACTATGTTTTCCAACACTTTGCATTTATTAGATTTAGCATCAATAATCATCTTTATTTTTTAGTTTATTGCATTTAGACATCGTAATTAGGCACATTATATCCCTCATTACATTAATTTTGAGTGTAGACATTAGCATTTTGGGACCACTTCTCTCCTTTTAGGTGAAAAACCCTTGAAGTGCTAGAGAACCTTTAGACACCCAAAATCAGTGTCCACATTTTGGCTAAGATGCTCTATGTCTCTTCCATGTTGACCCAAACAAGTATTTTTATTTTCCTTTTTTGTTTTTTTTTAGTGTTTTCCTTTTGGGGATGACACAAAGTGTTGAGACACCCTATGTCTCTTCCATGTTGACCCAAAAGGCTTCTTTTTCTTTTTCACTTGTCTTTTTCTTTCTTGGCTTGTGTTTTACTTTTGGGGATGATACAAGGCATTGAGACTGCAATGTCTCTCTCATGTTGACCCAAAACCATTTTCATTCTCTTTTTCCTTTTCATTTTCTTTTGCTTGTGTTTTCCTCTTGGGGATGACACAAGGCGTTGAGACATCCTATGTCTCTTCCATGTTCACCCAAAACAGACTTTCTTTTTCTTATTTTTCACTCTCTTTGTGTCATTCTTCTAATTCTATGTGTATTTGGGGAATGATGACAATTCTGGGCTCTTTAATCAAAACATTGCAACAACAAACATATTGACCCCAAATCCATAGATCCCTTATGTGTTTGGTGTGTTCTTTTTGGGGAAATCCCTCTTTCTTTTGTTTCTTTTTCTTTTGGATGACACATCCTTACTCGGAGATCTATGATTTGGCATAGGGGCTTTCCAAGTTGGATCTCATGTCTTCTTTCCTTTTTTACATTTTTCCTTTTCTACTTTATAGTAATTGCTCATAGTCATATGGTGTGTAGCAATTCCTTTAAAGTGGGGGCATACATTGGCATTATTCATTTTGCATTTTTTTTCTTTCTCTTGGTTATTAGTGCAACCTTGTTACTATTGGTGTAATTAACTATTTAATTACACTTTCATAAGTTTACTTAGGAATTAATTTGAGTCCTAGGTTGCATTTTATTATTCTTATCTAATTGAGCTATCTTGTAGCTCAAGTCAAGTTTAGGGTTGTGCATGCTTGCTTTTATAAGCAAGCCTCATCTTGTACATTTGTATCAATTCAATAATGAATCAATCTTGCATTTGATATAGCAATCATTCTCGCCATTATCTCTCTCTTGTGGAAGTACTTTGGTCTAGCAACTGATTCCTGGTTTCTAACATGGTATCAGAGCATCCAGGGTTGCAGACTCCTTCCCAAATCTGAGGGTTTCATTCTGGCTTGAAGATATTTGCTAGGTGCAGATTGGGGTTTCAATAGCCTCACGGTTGAGTTGAGAAGGTTCCGTAGACAAATTTTGACTGTAAATTCGTCCATGTTGGGTAAAGTTGTTTTTGAGGCAAAATTTTTTTTGCTGGAACAATGCCTGTGCGGTACGATTTTCTATTTTTCGCAAAAAATATTTCTGAAAATATTTTCTGCAATCTGTTTATTCTGTAATTTTGGGGCAAAATTATATTTCAATCTAATATTATTGTATTTGAATCGGGCATAAGGGTTTATTCAAATTTGCGGGTCAAAAATTATTTGTGGGGTTCGTGGCATTTTTTGTGGATATTTTTTACTTCCATCGTGGTCTACGCTTGTGTCAGATCTGTGGTACTTGGAGATTTCCACCGGTATTTACTTCTCATTGTGCAGTACCCGACGTTCTTTGTTGTCATTGGCTATTAGATCTATGGCAGTACAAATATTTTGGCCACCATATACCCGGTCACATTGTACCCATCCTATCGACGTCCTTTCAAGTTCATATTTCTTAGGCCTCAGTCACCAGACTGACAGCGTACAAAGGCATTCAATCGCCGACCTATTCCCTGCACCGGGTACCCATCACATCGTCACGGATCTCAGTTGATGTCCAATCCACGGATACAGTCAGAATCATCGTTGGCTTGCATTGTCCATTGGTCCAATCTATCACTCACATCGAGTGGTGAACTCGATACAACCGGCATCATAAGCAGACTTGTCAACCCATTGCATCTATGGGTACATGGTCAAATTTGCAGTCGAAGGTACTCCTTTGTGTTCATCGACATTATTGAAAGTTTTTTTTTTTAAAGGAAACTTTTTATTTGTAAAGTCCGACAATTAAGCCGACCTCTTGGGATTTTTGAATGGCTATATTTTCCCATTTTGTTTTTTTTCTTTTTCAAAAAAGAGGGCAAGTTCTTATAAAAGCTCTTTATTGATTTTTTAAAAAAAAAGCTGATGGGTTTTTTGGAGATTTTTTAAAAAGTTTTCTATAAAACTTATTTATTTCCAAATAAAGAGGGAGAAGCCAATAGTCATTCAGCCTTAGATAGTTTGTAAATGGATGACTTAATTACTTTGGAGAATGGGAACTATAGGCAATGGAGTAATTTAAGTCTCACTCATCTTGGTGAGAGAAATCTATTGTCCTATTTATTTAATAAAGTTCCTTGTCCTAGCACAAATGTTGAGTATGGCATTTGGAAAGGCTTTAGGGCTAGAGTCTTTAGAGTTATTTTTGAAAATGTAAACGATGAAATTTTGGAGACACTTATTCACTTCGAATGTCCTCATGCTCTTTGGACTCACATTAGAGAGGTATATGGAGACCATGATTCTTCTCCATCTCTTGAAGCTCCTCTTTCAACCTCACATGTGCTTGTTCATTCTTCAAAGTTGATAACCCATGCTTGTGATCCTTTGGATGAGATTGTAGATGATTTAGAGGTTCTAGATTCTTCATCTTCTATTGATGAGTCATTGAGTACTACCATTGATTCATTGCAACAGGTATTTGATAGTCTTCCTGATTGGGATTCCTATTTGACAAACATTGCTTCTTTGTTTGTGGAGTCTCACATTTTAGATTTGGAGGACCAATTTGAGAGTCTATCTCTCCTATTTGCTGATAGTCATGGGTCCACTATTATCACTTCATGTTTGTCTATGGAGTTTTTTCAAGATCAGTTTCCATTGGTTCCTGGTTTGTCATAGTTTGTGGTGATTGGGCATGTACTTGATTGGATTGTGGCATCATCTTCATCATCCAAGAGCATGGCAACACATGAGCATATTTCAGAGACACAATCTTCCTACATATGCATTCCTCTTCCTCACACTTCCTATCCAGAATGGGAAGCATTCCTGTAGTTGTACTTGGTGTATCTTCTTCCCAAGGGGAGAAACATTGTTTTTAGGCATTGGATTATGTTTTGTCTTCAGACATTAACCATTTTTGTAGGATATCACACATTATGGGGGGGATATCTTATCTCATCACTTCCCTCTTATGGGGAGGGTCATTTATTGTATATTCATGATGGATGTAGTCCTTGGGGGGTATCATTGAGTCCTCCATACATCATGTTTACATTCGTCATGCTTGTTTTATGTTTTCTCTCTTTTGGAGAGGGGTTTTCTTCCCACTGGGTTTTCCCCTTTTCTCCTCTTTATGAGAGATTGCATTTCATTTGCATCTGTAAATGGGTACCTAACATGGCCTAGTTGTCGGGACCCATAGTAGTTTGCATTATAATCTTCTCCCTAAGTTGCACTTATGGGGGGGTGAACTAGTGTAATTAACTATTTAATTACACTTTCATAAGTTTACTTAGGCATTAATTTAAGTCCTAGGTTGCATTTTATTATTCTTATCTAATTGAGCTATCTTGTAGCTCAAGTCAGGTTTAGGGTTGTGCATGCTTGCTTTTATAAGCAAGCATCATCTTGTACATTTGTATCAATTCAATCATGAATCAATCTTGCATTTGATATAGCAAGCATTCTCACCATTATCTCTCTCTTGTGGAAGTATTTTGGTCTAGCAACTAATTCCTGGTTTCTAACAGTTACTACATACAACGTGTTTTGTCACTTTGTCAATGATATTAGGTATAGTGTCCTTCATGAGCAAGATTTATCTTACCATATTACATTCCTCTTGATGGCCTGATGCAACACACTACATCCCCTAAGTTGTGAATATTCTATTATTTTATCAGTCCTCTCTTGGAGACATTAGACACAATGTTCTCTAAGTGATAAACCTCGTATGAACTAAACAAGACTCCTTTGAACATCTTTTACATGTTACATTTTTCATTTACATAGCCACCTTGCATAACATAGCTTGCATGTTTGTGGTGTCATCGCATTTGTTCATGAGTTCTAAGCATATGAAGCTTTTCTTGCCTCATGAAGGAAAAAACAACATTGTCCTTTGTGGCACCTTATTAAAGTTATTAGGAGGTATAACTTTAGTATGGTTTAGTGGGAAGCCCATTTTGAGGCATGAATTTTCCCCATAGCCACCTACTTGTGTGTGAGTGCATACCAACCATGAGTGTATGTTTCTCACCTTTCAAGGCTTCTCACCCAACGAACAACCATGAGTTCCATCACCCAAAAGTGAGTACACATTTCTTGTTCCAAAGAAACAGCCTAGATCTGATCCACAATGGGTTGGAAAAATGATTGAAGCTTTCTTTCATTATTTTTCATCATTTTCATGTGTGTTCCTTTGTGCCTATGTTTGGCTTGCCATGGCATCATGATCCAAGGGCTTGATCATCCCTTTTGATTTTTTTGTCTCATCTCATCAACATGAGTGCATTTGGATCCCTCTTTATGTGCATGTTGGGATACTTTAGTGTGAGTTTGAAGCAAGTTCATCCTCTCTCTAAAGTGGGGGCTTAATGTGTCACCAAAAAATGTATAGTTGACATTTTTATGCTCACTTGAGTCTTTCTTATGGACTTTGGCTTGATTTTTCCTAGATTTAATGTTGTAATGTGGCCAACACATTCACATTAGGTCTTGAACCCTTGTGAATCATTAAGACTTCTAGGATGTCTCGTAAAAGTGTTGTGAATTGTTGCAACCCACTTTGACACTTTTCTAGGACCCTTTCATTATAATTCAGTTAAATAACCTCTTTTTATCACTTACCAAGTCTTATTTCAAAGTGTTGTAAAGAGTTTTAACAAACTCTCATGCTTTTCTAGACTTGTCCTCACTAATTCAACCCTTTCTTATGTTTACATGACCCCTTAATGGACTTTTCGACCATAGTGTATTTTTAAGGATATTCCTATTAAACCTTATTTAATGCACTTTAATTTCCAAAACCTAATAAAATTTCCCTAGTGGGACCAAGTTGCCACCTGGGGTGACTTAGTCTCATTAGGCACAAAAATCAAAATAATTTTAATTTCTTGGCAGGATTTTATTCTCTTACCCTTGAGGTTGGCTTGTGATGTGCTTGTTTTAGGAAATAATGTACAATCAAGTATAAATAAAGGGTTTTTCTCTCATTCTGACACCTATTCATTCTCAAGCACCCAATTCATACACTTAATCATTCTCAAGCATTCAAGCACTCTAAGCATCATCAAGTCATCCATTGGAGCACTTCATTGCATATCTTCAGATTTACATATCAAAGGTTTGGTAAGTTTTATGACATTGCATTTTTTCTATTTATCATTCTCTTCTCATTTCATTTCAATTCATAGGGTGTGATTGCCAAAGTGGGGTTTGACCAAGGAAAAACCCTATACTTTAACCCTTTTGAACTATTTTCCCCCTCTTTGCATGTGTGATTCTAGGCCTTGTATGCAGATTTATCAAAGAGAAAGGTGTCAAAAAGATGTTTTTAATCCATCAAAGTCATCAAAGTCAACATAACCCTAGTTGAAGCTTGGAGATCACTTTCATCCCATTTTCTATAGATTTAGATCCTCACACTTGCCAAGAAGGGAAGTATAGACAGAAAGCTATAGAATCATATCCCAAGATTCCAAAAAATTATAGGTGGACTAAGTCACCATCTATGATGAATTAGTCCCATTGTCAGGCCTGAAAATTGATTTTTTACATTTTTGAGTACCCATTTGGCAGATTCCTATTCTGATAGATTTTCCCTCAAACTGGATTAAGCCGCCCAACTTGGCGTAATTGTCCCAGTCAACATTTCAAGTCAACTTTGTAGGATTCCAGAGCCTCTCTACATTATACTTTATATTCTAGGTGCACCTCTCCAGTCTTGTTTAATTTTGTTATCAATGACTTGCATTCTTAGGTGTTTTTGCATACATCACTGTGTATTCCAACACTTTGCATTTCATAGATTTAGCATTAATAATCATCTTTCTTTTTTAGTTTATTGCATTTAGACATCATAATTAGGCATACTACATCCCTCATAATTAGGCCTACTTCTCTCCTTTTAGGTGAAAAGCCCTAGAAGTGCTAAAGAACCCTTGGACACCTAAAATTAGTGTCCACACGAATAAAGAATCGTAAGTAGAAAAAACACAACTTTCTATGTTTTATTCAAATTATTTGGAATTAGGGTTAATAATCACTGTGTGTTTAGTTGAATTGGCTTTTGTGCTTTGTTTTAATTGCTTTATTGAGGTTTGGTTTTTCTTTCAAAGTCGTAATTCTATTAAACCTTTTGAAATTTGCACCTTTGAGCCAAGCCCTAAGTTTGAATTGAAAAGCTAGGTCTTAAACCTTTGAGTCAAAACCCTAGAATTGTTTGAGTCTACACCATTTCCAAAGGCATCCAAAACAAAAATGACCAACTCTATAACACCATCTAGATTTCTCTCCCAAGATATAGTTGACCAATTGAAACCCTCCACTGACAAAAAGGTTGAAGGAAGAGTTTTGTTTTATGTCCCTAGACTCAAAGAAGGATTAATGAAAAGGCAATGTTCTATTAAGGATGCCAAAGTTCCTTTCACTGGATGGCAACTATTCTAGCATTGGTTCAAAAATAGAAATCTTGGGGTTCATGTTTGCAATCCTTGGAGATTAGACATGGGAAAGATGGTAGTTCCCAATGTGTACATGGATATTGACCTATTGAAGGATATTGCTGCAAGGTATGACACTGTTTCCTAAGTGGTCAAGGCATTTGATGGTGTTGAGATGTTAAAGATTACCAGAGAAGAAATTATAGATATTTTCCAACTACATGAATGGGGAAAAGATATGATTTCCATTGACATGGATGTCTTCAGAAGGAATACGAGAATAGCAAGGTGCTACTCAGAACAATGATGTTACCTATTCACACTGCCAGTACTGGGGTAGGGAAGAATAGGAAACAAATCAAGATTGGTAGGGATGAATTAGAACCCTTCCCAATAAAGTATTTTTATAACTACTTCTAGAAAATAGTGTATTCCTTATGCCATATTATTGGTTTTAATCCACCAGACACCCTGCCAAGGGAGTATAGTTACATGGCTACACATTTACAACACCCAACCTTCAATGTATTTTATGACTGTGCCACATATCTAGCAAAATGCATCCACAAAGGTTTGGTTGAATTAAAAGGTGGAAAATACTGGGTAAAGTTCTAGTGGTATTCTCTCTTAATGCATATGTTCTTGTATAAAGGAGAGAATAATTTTGGGAAGGATATGTCATTGAACAAAAAGGAGGATGGAATTGATCTACCTATCCAGTGTTGGACCCAGATTCTTGACAAGGATGACCAAAAATTTGATTATGTGGTATTCCAAAATTCCTTTGCATTAAAACTAAGGAGATTCCTAGTTTATGATCCACCAAGGATCCCCAAGGAAATCCATGACTTCCTGAGGCCCATGGAAAGGAGAATGGATTTGAATTTGAGCCACAATTGGGGGGACATAATCCCATATCCTACCACAACAATCTTAAAATTTTATAGCACAAATGTTAATCTATTTGTAATGCCAATAGATGTGCCATTAAGGATTGGATTTCTAGAGATCATGAGGCAGTTAGGAGGAGATCAAATGATACACTTGCCTAAGACATTGAAAAAGGGCTCATTTTTCGTAGAATGTATAGTGTTTGCAGATTTTGCAATGGTAAAGGGAGGATGTAAGGATTTGGGGCAGCTTCTTGCACCATAAAAATTGAACACTATGCACTCAAGGAATCATGACCCTGAGGGCTTTATTGTTGCATTGAAGGTGAAGAATAGGAGTGGTTCTTTTGTGCACAATTTTTATTATCCTAAGGATGTGATCAGGAATATCCTTGACTTCCAAGAACAAGAAGAGAGGAAAGCAAAGTATCCTTCTTTCAATTAAATGGTGGAGAAAGTTAAAAGGAGTAATCCCAATTATGATCCTATGTCTAATATCAAAGGTGATTTTAGTAGAGCTATACATTTTCTAGAAAATTTTGAGAATATTGTAGGTGTCTTGAGAGAATAACTTGTTGTAAAAGATAAGGGGAAATTAGTGGCAATTGAGGAAGATCCCAATATAGTATTTGAGGAGAGACCCTCCTACCAATCACCATCAAAGGTAAGAATATACTCCAAGAAGAAGAGGAAAATAAATAAATATCAAACAATGCCAACCCCTACTACATGGGTATGTGCAGGATCATCATGGAAAAAATAGGCCCTTAAGTGGCAAAAAATTTAGAAAAATCAGTGATAGGCAACTTGACGTAAATATTTGAATAATTTATCTATATTATTTCAAAAATATGTAAGAATAGAATCTATAGAAAATTGAATGTAGTTTCTAAACTACTAGGTTCATTTTTATTTTTTTAAAATCTATTTTCAATGAAAATTTGAAATTTCAATGCAGTAGTACTTAAATTTCAGGGAAAAAATAAGTAGTAGGTGTTTGTCTGACCACCCTAACCACAATAAAATGATAATATTTTTTTATAATATTTTTGATATAGAGAGGACTCATGTCCCGATGTGATGCATATTTTTTTGTAATTTTTTCCAAATAATAATTAATTATGAATTTTTGTTACAAATTTTAAAAAATAGAAAAACTCATATGTTTGACCACCTTAACTTGGTCAAAAATTCACGAAATTCAATTTTTCTTTTTTTTAATCTTATAGTATGTGAAGCATAGATTGTGACACATGTTTCAGATTCAAAAAAAGTGATATTGTTTGAAATCTATAGATGTTTTTCAATTAGCCTATCAATCAGGACTTTAGTCGTAATTAAAATAGAAAATGAATAATAATTATTTATTAAATTAAAAGTAAAGCATAATTTATATTAGTGGAAAGTTGAGAATCTCCTTTAAAATCACTTTTCATTTCATCAATTTTGGGTAAAAAAAAAGTCGTTAGCCACATACCCTACACATACCCATCATATCGTCACTTTTTGGCCCATCATGATCCTGCACATACCCACATTAGAGGGTTCAAGGGAAACTTCTCTTGGGAGATCAATTCCATCACCTCCAAGACATAATCCATCAATTGTGGCTGATGTCGATTCACTCCTAGGAAGTCCTACTCCAATGAAGTAGCCACCACTTGAGAAGCAAAAGACTGAGATAAGAGGGGTAGTTGACTACCCTAATATAGAGGAGGATGATATTCTTATTACTCTTGAAGAATTGCAGCAAGGAATTCCTTCTCCCATAAGGGAAGTTGCCTCAAGTTGAATGGAAAGCAACCTTAGACTTGGAAAGGCTAATATTAGTGGTTTAAATAATGTAGATGATTTGAGGAAAGAAGCCTACAAAGCATTCATGGAAGATGATTATTTTATTGAAGTTAAGGCATTAAAGGATTTTATATGGAGAGAAAAAGCCTCAGAATATGTAGAAAATGTGGCCAAAGAAAGGAGCTTACATCTAGAACTCCCTAAGGAAACTATTCAGGAAAATGTAAGGAAAGTTATAAGAGAGGAATTTTAAAACATTACATCTAAGGAGGGCAAAGAAATTGTACAAAAAAGTGGTGTATTGTTGTTACCTAAGTATGATATAGCTGATGCAGTTGTGCTAGACACCATAAAGAGGTCTAAAAATCCCCTATTTCAAAATGAAGAAGATGTAAAATTGGCACTTCAGGGACCAAAATTTAGTGAAGAGTGGGATGCAATTGTAGTCTGGTCATTGTCTTTGGGATCGAGGAAGCCAATAGTTGCTAAACCAACTAACTTCAACAAACAACTAGTTATGAAGAGAGTTTCTGACACTCCATCCTTGGAAGTGACTAATATGGTAGTAAATGTTGCAAAATTTTCTAAAGCAACAATAGAGAGCCTTACTCTTGAAAGGGATAGATATAGGAGTAACTATAATGAAATGGTTGATGAATATAATGGGAGTCAGCAAAGGGTGGATATAATAGAAATTGAGTTGACATTATACAAGCAACAGATAGAAACATTGAGGAATGAAGGCCCAACTAGCTCAATTTATGCACCACCTACTTCTCTAGTTGCACATTCCCAATCTCCTCCTCTACTAGGACAGTCTTTGGCAATAGTGCCATATAACATGGGCCAAGAACCACTTACAATTGAGGAGCCAAGCACATAAGGCACAATTCCATCAGATGAGCCTACCAAAGCATAATTACTCTTAGAAATTGATGTATATAAGAAATTGCTTGAACAAGCTTGGGACACCATGTATGAGAACAATTCCAATAATTGTTCATACAATGCTTGAACATATGAATAAGAAAATATAGAGTAAATTGAATAGTGTCCACTCAAATTATTCTTTGATGCTACAAGTAATTAGATTATCTCAAAGGGATAAGGATATAGCTACCCAAATCATGGACAAGTGGATTCTTATGGTTGGTGATTTGAAGCTTATGGCAGTTGGGGTTGCCCATGAAAAGGATAGGTATCCAAGGATTAGCCCAGTTTATAGATTTTTTGATGGAATTAGAGAGCATAATTTTTGAGGGTATGCTAATCCTTTGGAGCAAAAGATTAAAGAATTGAATCCAAAGTTTGATGAAGTCGAATTGGCGTTGCTCCCTGATATCCAGCATATATAGGATGAGATCAAGCATTTACAAACATGGAAGGACCAGGTGGATACCACTATTTTTTGTTAAGCAGCTCTCATTTTTTAGAATATTGGCATTGATATGTTGAAGAACACTCTTGAAAAACTATCTTTCATCATTAGCTTTCTAGAAGATTTTGACAAAGAAGCCAATTTAGTGAAGGAAATTTACTCTCAATATAGAAAGAAGATGGATGAAACCATTGATTTCAATTGGCCATCTGATACAAAATATGACCAATGGAAGAGGATACTTATTGATGAATTGGATTTTAAACATGGGGATGGAGAACACATATACTTGGTCAAGTATAGTTTAGGTCTGGCCTTAGAGATTACAATGCATAAAAGATATGTGTCTCCTAATTCAACACACCACAGGTAAATGCTGATCACCAATGACTTGGATGCTAACTTAGATGTTTATCTTCCTTTTCTGTCTTTTGCACATTTTTGTCATTTTGCTCAAAAGAATGAATATGTTGCAATGGTTAAAATATTATTCTTTTCTACAAAGTGCCTTTTGGAAGGCGGGTTTGTTTTCTTCAACCAATGGAAATAATATTTGTCTTGTATGTGCTCCCTCCATTTGAAGGTGAAAATATAACTGTAAATGGAATATATACTATACCACTCAAATTAAAATGTGACATGTGTACTTCTTGGCCTGAAGCTTGTTTTGCTTCCTTGTTCTTATAAAAGGGAATTTAGGGCCATTAGACTAGGTCTTTTGTTGAGTTTTGGATCTAAACATGCAAATTGAAAACACAAAGAGAATACATTGGAAGTCTATATCTTAAGTTTTAAGTCGAGCAAGTGAATTTTGTCAATTATATGGTTTCTAAGCTTGTCTGAATAATAATGAAGATCTTTTGAGTCTATTGTCTCTACAACTTTAATGTTGTATGTGAATTATTAATAAAAATTTGATCAATGATCATTTCATTAATCTCCACAGTCATTTTGCTTTGATGTGTGTTTTGATTTTGCTTTGGTTTAATTAATCAGTTAAAATGCTTTGATTAAAACATAAATTCATACACATATTGAGTGGATCTGATAACTAGTTGTAGAGTCTGAGTATTGATATGTGAATTGTAATGTAATTCCATAAATATCATGGTTGATTGGAATTAAAGTGGCCTAATAGTTCAATTTACTATGTTTTGACTCATTTCCCATAGATATGGCACTGATCTGAGGTTTTAAATGCATTTCTTATGGTTCTAGTCTTTCAATTTGAGAAAAAATTTCATAAACAAACTCTTAATTGATTTGCCTTTGTTGAAGTTTAGTGTTGTATGGTATTCTCGGCTTTAGGTGTTTAATTCTTTTAAGGAATTGCCAATTTATTGAAAAGTTTCATCTATTTAGCTTTTGATTGGAATACATTTTCTTTGTTATACAATGTGTGAAATAATTGTCTAGAAGAATTGCAAGGTACACATTGTGGGATCACCCTCTTGGGTTTTGCAGAGCCCAAAGTGTAGGAGAAGAAGCATTCTAGCTTCATCTCACTTGTTGGAAAATCATCTCCTAAGAATTTGAGAATTGAATCTGGAAAATTCATAAATACTTGGTGGGATCTACTTGGTACTTTAAAATTCACCAACATGGTGAGTAGTTATTTTTTTGTTAACCAACAAATGAAAAATGACTTTGTAAAACCCTAATTCTAGAAGCTTCCAAAAAGCTTGTTATAAGTGGTTGGGATGTATGTTGCGGCATGGTATTCATGAGATTGTAATTTGTGTTGCACTAGATAATTAAATCATTGGATGGTTGAGTTTCTATGGATGTATCCCATATTGGGTGAACCACGTTAAAATTCTATGTTGATCTCTTTTGTGTTATTCTTCATTGTTATTTTTGGGTTATTTAATCTGCATATAATTGTTATTGTTTATTGCTCCAATCTACCTGAATCCTAACAAATGGTATAAGAGTCATGTGTATTTCAATTGATTGGTAGGAAACCTCTAGATTTGAGTGGGAGAAATGGAAGAAGGAAAATTCAACGTTAAAAAATTCAACAGCCAGAATTATCAATTATGGAAGATTATTTGTATCAAAAGGATCTATAGTAGCCATTGCAAGGAAAGTCAAAGAAAGGTGTTACAATTTCTGATGAAGAATGAGAGATTTTGGTTAGAAATGAACTAGGAACCATTCAGTTGTGCCTAGTACCATCTATGGAATTCAATATAACAAAACAAAAGACAATAGAGGATCTGATGGAAGCTTTAGCTAAATTGAATGAAAAACCATCAGCCTCAAATAAAGTATTTCTCATGAAGCGTTTGTTTAATCTGAAAATGATTGAAGGTGGATCTCTAACAGATCATTTAAATGAATTTAATATGATTACCAGTAATTTAATGTCTATAAAAGTGAATCTTGACGACGAGGTGAGGGCTCTCTTGATTTTATGCTCTTTTCTAAAAAGCTAGAATAGCTTGTTAATGGTTGTAAGTAACTCTATCTCTGGTTCAAATACATTGAAATTTGATGATGTTGCTGGTGTTATCCTTAGTGAGGAAATGCGACGGAAAGGCATAGGTGTGAGTTCAACATCAGGTAATGCTTTTACTGTAAAGAATAGGGGAAGAACAAAGGAGAGAGGAAAAATCCCAACAAATCATGGGAAGTCACAAGGGAAGTCAAAGAAAGGCATATCCAAATCCAGAGGAAAAATAGATTGCTAGCATTTTGGAAACCCATGACACTTGAAGAAGGATTGTTGGTCTCGAAAGGGAAAACAAGGAGATGGACAACATGATGATAGTAAGGAAGCTAATGTTGCAAGTAATAAATTGTAGGATGCTTTAATTCTATGTTTAGATAATGCTAATAATTCCTGGGTAATAGATTTAGGGGATTCATTTCATGCCACACCCCATACGAAATATTTTGTAGATTATGTTTAAGGTGATTTTGGATAGGTATATTTGGGTGATGATGAACCCTATCAGATTATTGGAAAAGGAAAGATAAAAATAAATTTGCAGAATGGAAATGAATGGTTGCTATAGGAAGTAAGGCATGTTTTCTATAGGACAACTAGGTAGTGCAGGCTACAAAGTTACATTTTTAGACAAAATCTAGAAGGTCACTAAAGGTGAATTATTAGTAGCTAAAGGTGAAAAGGTAGGCACATTGTATTTTTTTTACTGGTAATACTTACTCTACCTTAGCTACTACAAAAATAGTTACTACTGAGACAGTTATAGCACTTGCTATAGGGACAAAAATAAAATGGTGGCGCCATAGAATTGGGCACATGAGTGACAAAGGGATGAAGATCCTTCACTTTAGAAAGTTTCTACTAGGTCTAAAGCATATTTACTTGGAGTTCT
>VDFB02271358.1:532956681-533273338 GCA_007258455.2 Sequoia sempervirens
AGAGCCAAGAAGATAATGCGGTGTAGCGGTAACATATTGCATTACCATGAAAGATGAGCAATAATGGTGTGGTGTAGCGGTAAAATCCCACATTACCACAAAGGCCGAGAAATATTGGTGTAGTGTAGTAGTAAAATTTTGCATCACCACAAGGATCATTTCAAAACATGTATCATAGTTAAACTATAAAAAGAAATATCACATTTCTTTGAGGAATTTTTTTTGAAATAGTTTGTTTTCCTTGTGTATATTGCTTCCACATTTTCATGTGTGTCTAGCAAGGCACTTGTAACTACAACATATGACAAAAAAAATCCCTAATGTTATGCTTTGATGGATGTCCCTTTGTTATTACTGGATATCTAATGTAGTGCACATTAATTATTATAGTGTAAGCCTATTTTTTAGATTGTTTCATTTAGCATCACCAATATTCTACACAAGAACATTGTCCCTATTTAAAATGATGGAAATGGTTCACATATCTCATAACAATTTCTCTTGCAACAATCTTGGAGATGAATTTAGATGCATTGTGAAAATTAGAACATATAAAGGTTCTTAAAAACTCTAATAGTTGTACAAGGGGCCATGTTTAACAAACCAAATGTAATTGCTAACTTTTCACTATGGTGGCAGATAAATGATTCTTTTTTCTTCTATTCCATAGCATTGAGTAAAAGTCTTGAATCTAGAAATACCTCGCTACCTTCATTTGCTAAGCCAATTTTTCCAAGTTTGCATAGATCTCCCATGTTTGTGGATGTGATTTTTCTCCTAAACAAAAAAGCATGTACCATTTTATGCCCTTCAATCCAACTGCATGCAAGTATCCTTTTAATTCTTCTATCTTTCATCAATCTCCTTACTATTTGAACATCACCACACCTGCTCACTTCTACACGAATGTTTTAGAGAAGAACATAAGTTGCAATATTTTTAAGATCCAACTAAAAAAGAAATGTTGCTAGAATACTCAGCCTATATTCATATATGATCCATAAGAACCAAAGGTTTAACTGGCATCTTAGTAATAATGTTTAGGGTGTCCTCAAGATAGCCAACATGGGCATGAAGGTTAACCATGCACACCTAATGATCAACTATTATGTAATGCAATAAGGGTTACTGACGTGTGAAGTATGTGCAGCCCTCGTCCACTAAACCTGTGTGACTACATGCATCTAGAACACAAGCAAAGCTTACAATGTCAATGTTCTAGAGTGCTTCATTAATTCAAATATTTTGAGAGCTTCCTTGCAAAATCCATTTTGTGCACATTCTTTAATCATATCATTTCATTCCATGAGATGACATCTCTTTGAGGCACTCTATCAAACAATTCATTTTGTACTACATTTTGGTGTCAAATCTTTGGTAATTATGGTTAGTTTCATTATGTATTCAAATTCTGAATTTCTAGTTCAATTGTATACAATAAATAGATTGATGGTTGTTTGGATAGTGGAATTAGCTCTCTTAGAAATTAACTAAAATATCTAGAAGGATTATTTTAATTAAAGAGGATTTTGTGGTTAATTTTGTAACAATGATTTTACAATGTATCTAGCTTGCTATTTTCATTCAAGATACAAGTCATCAAAGTCAAGCACATACCAAGAAGATGGTACTCTACTTCAAACCCTAAACCTCACTTAGTTTAGTTTGCTTACATGGGGATATTAAGGAAGTTGGTTAAAAATTAATATATATCATTTTTTGTTTGTGAACGAGAATCCTGTGAGATTCAATATGGTAGTGGATCAATATTTGGTTTCTTAAGTAAAGATGATTTCACATTTGGCAAACTTGTTGTGAAACATCAAGTTAGTAATTTTTGGATGTTAAGGCTTCCCAGTTGGATATCTAAGATCTTTTCTCACCAAATTAATTTAGAATTTATGTATAAATGATTCTTCCATGGTGCGGGTCTTTACTCAGACAACACATGAACCAGGGATGACATTTTTGTTGTCTAATTAAGTATGATGGCATTCTTGGGCTTGGTTTCTAGGAAATTTCTATTGATAATGTTGTTCTAGTCTGGTTAGTGTTGATAGCCTTCATTGTATAATATCAATTTCATTCTATAATTTGAGCATGTATCACCTTTCTTAAACTTTGAACAAGGTTCTGAAATCAAGGGTTCAATATACACATTTCAAGCCTACGTTGAACACTCTATTTAAGGCATTTGTTGACAAGGCTATAGTTTTTTAATTGATTTATCTTTCTGCTATGTTTGTACTTTTATAAACTTGCAATATACAATGAACTTTTATTCTTTCTAAATTGAGACTAATAGTAATTTTTTTGGTTATATTGAGGCACAACCTCATTCATGGTAGAAAAGGCAGTACTCATATCAGATGGCATGTTGCATATAAAGGAGGAAAGATTCTAGTTGGGTTATTGTTGACTGCATTGAAGGAGAGAGCTTCATATATGAGACACGATCAAAAATATCCTTGAATTCTAAACGTTACAACTTGATCCAGGAAGATTTCCTATGTTGTAGAAGTTTTAAGAGATGAAAGGGGCATGTTCTCGCATTGGAGGGCTTCAATCATGCATTTCCATCATTGCGGAATTTTTTTGGTAAAGTTTCTTTCTTGCAGTCATTTATGTGCAATATTGCAACTCATATTTTCAATCTTGTGACTAAAAATTACAATTATAATACTCTATTTCTAAGCTGTAATTAGAACACCTTTCTTTTATTAATAAAGTTCACCAATTTTTCCTTCTCAATCGTTGTTGTATTGTGTGCAATTGATGATTGATGTGTATTTCTATGTTTTATGCTTAAATCCTCAAATATCAGTCAATTAAAATGACTAATTATACTAATAATTGACATAAATTAATAACTAAATTGACTAAATATACTACCAATTGATAGAAACCGGTGAATAGTGAATAAAAATGACTAAATATATCAATGAATAAAAAAAATGACTAAATAAGTGACCATATTACAATAATCAATGACTAAATCAACAACTAAATAAGTGACCAATTAAATATATCAGTGAATAAAGAAATGACTAAATAAGTGGCCAAATTACAACAATCAATGACTAAATCAATGACTAAATATATCAATGGAAAATAAATGACTAAATAAGTGACTAGATTACAACAATGAATGACTAAATCAATGACTAAATATACTACCAAATCAATCAATCAAAACAACCAAGAAATGACTAAAAATGGTTTAGTATTCAATCTAGTCACGTTATATATGACTAGAAATAAACTACTAATGGTCACGTGACCAAGTTTAGTCATTTATAAGTAGTTTTTAGTAGTTTTTTTAGTCATATATTGATTTTTTTGTACTAGTGAGCGATTGGTAGCGTGAAATAAAGTCAGTAATCTTTTCCTCTTCTTTTTACTTACATCTCATCAAATCAGCTAATGTCATCATAGGGGTCATATGCACTTGAAAATGGTTTATAAATGCCTCAACAAGTTCATTGAATGAACGAATTGAGTGATTTGGTAATGAGGAGAACCATTCTAAGGTTATATCCTTCAAGGATCTAGGGAAAAGCTTAGCCAAGAGCTTATCTTCAATGATAAAGTCACTACATAAGGTGGTATAAGTGGAAACATGGTTAGGAGGATTTCCTTTCCCCCCATATTTCTCAAATCTAGGCACCTCTATATCTTGTGGCATCTGTGTTCTCAATATCTCCAAGGATAAGCGATTGATTTTGACATAATATTTGGTTTGGCCATTTTGATTTTGATTAATGGTGGAAATTTTCTTTTGAAGGGATGAAACAGTTTGCAAAAGTTGGTTTATGAGAGGATCATTGTTTGCATTTTGAGATAGAGTTGAATAAGGTGGAGGGGCATATGTGTTTGAGGGATAATTGAATGAAATGCTTATAGGTGGTAGAGTGGTAGGAGATATGACTTGCGATGCCACAAAGGTACTAAGAATGCTAGTAGAAATACCCAAGGAAGGAATCACATTATTAGTAGATTGCATTGTTGTTGTGACTTGAGGGTTGGTATAGGTAGGTGAAAGGTGGAATTTTGTTGTTTCTATGCTTGGGAGTGTAGTGTCAAGAAATGTCATTGGGGACATTTTCACACTTGTTTGGGCCCTCCTTGTGGATTTAGGCTTAATGTTGCCTTGATTTAATGTCGTAATGTGGATGCCACATTCACATTAGGTCTTGGGCCCTTGTGAGTTAATGGAATTTAATGGTACCTTGCTAAAGTGTTGTAAAGTGTTGTAACTCACTTTCACACTTTTCTAGGGTCTTATCAATTAACTAAACATAATAGACCTCTTGTTCAACCTTAATCTTGCCTTATTTTGAGTGTTGTAACACACTTTCACACTTCTCTAGGCTTTTCATTAATAATTGGTCTTTCTTATGCTTTAATTGGACCTATTTTACATCCACAAGCCTCATTTATTGCATCTTTTCAAGGATAATCCCGACACCAATCATTAGCAAATCATAATTTAGGTGTTTTTGGCTTGTGTGGCCCAGATTTAGTGATTTGGGACTCATTCACCACCTTGGGAGATGGGTCCCACCTAGGTTTTTGGGTCCCAAACTAGTTTTCACACATTTCTAAGCACTTTTGGTTTTTTATCCCATACATTATGCTTGATGGGACTCATTTGCCACCTTGGTCGAATGAGTCTTGTGTGGCCCAAAATAAAATTTAATTCAAATTTTTGGCAGGATTTTATTCTCCTAGATATGATGTCAGCTTGTAGTGTTGTAATTTCTGGAATTCTTCCATAATTGAGTTTAACTACAAGGTTATTTCACTCATATTCTCACCTAGCATTCAAGAGATCATTAAGCATTCACAAGAGAATTCAAAAGCATTCAAGGGGAGATTATCAAGCATTTTAGAGCAGCATTCAAGTGTCAATTATCATGTCAAGGATTTCATATATCATGTTTGTTATTGTGCTAACAATTGTGGTGTAGGGTTTATGATTCAAGCAAGTGTTTCATTCAAGATCAACATTATTCAAGCAAGAGTTAAGAACCACATCCATTGTAGCCATTTCAAGCATATTTATAGCATCTTATTGCTAAGGTTTGGTGAGTTGCAACATTGTCATTTGTTCATTCATCATTCTCCATTCATATTTGATTTCATTTTAAGGATTGATTTCCAAAATAGGGTTTGACCACGGAAAATCCCTATCCACTAACCCAACAAAATTTTCCCCTCTCCTTAATGTGTGTACTAGTACATAAAAAACAATAAACTACTAAAAAAACTACTAAAAACTACTTATAAATTACTATAGTTGATCACGTGACCACTAGTAGTTTATTTCCATTCATATATAATGTGACCAGATTGATGACTAAACCATTTTTAGTCATTTATTAGTTGTTTTGATTGATCGATTTGGTAGTATATTTATTCATTGATTTATTCTTGTATTGCTACAATTTAATCACTTATTTAGTCAATTTTTTCCATTGTTATATTTTAGTCGTTGATTTAGTCATTGATTGTTGTAATCTGGTCACTTATTTAGTCATTTTTTATTCACTGATATATTTAACTAGTCACTTATTTAGTTGTTGATTTAGTCACATTGATTGTTGTAATCTGGTCACTTAGTCATTTTTTATTCACTGATATATTTAGTTATTGATTTTTGTTAACTGGTCACTTATTTAGTCATTTTTATTCACTAATTCATGTGCATTGGTAGTGTATTTAGTCATTTTTATTCACTGATTTCACTGGTCATATATCTAGTCATATTCATTCACTGTTCACTTATTTCTTTCAATTGGTAGTATATTTAGTCAATTTAATTATTAATTGATGTCAATTAGTAATATATTTAGTCATTTTAATTGACTGATATTTGAGGATTTAAGCATAAAATACAAAAGTACACATCAATCATCAATTGCACACAATAAGACAACCATTGAGAAGGAAAAATTGGTGAACTTTATTAATAAAAGAAAGGTGTTCTAGTTACAGCCTACAAATAGAGTATTACAATTGTTATTTTCAGTCACAAGACTGAAAATTTGAGTTACAATATTGTAGAGAAATGACTGCAAGAAAGAAACTTCTACAATGATGGAAATGCATGCTTGAATCCCTTCAATGCGAGCACATGCCCCTTTCATCTCTTAAAACTTCTACAATGTGGGAAATCTTCCTAGAGCAAGCTATAATGTGTAGAATCCAATGAGAGTGTTGATTGTGTCTCATTTATGGAGCTCTCTCCTTCAACGCAGTCAACAATAACCCAGCTAGAATATTTCCTCCTTTATATGCAACGTTCCATCTAATATGAGCAACATGGTGTTGCCTTTTCTGCCATGAATGAGAAGTTGTGCCTCAATACAACCAACAAAGTTAATATTAGTCTCAATTCAGAAAGAATAAAAGTGCATTGTATATTGCAAGTTTACAAAAGAAAGTCTAAACATAGCAAAAAGATAAATCAATTAAAATTTTGTAGCATTGTCAAAAAAATGCCTTAAACAGAGTGTTCAACATAGGCCTAAAATATGCTTATTGTACCCTTGCTTTTAGAACCTTGTTCAAAATTTAAGAAAGGTGACATGCTCATATTATAGAATGAAGGCTATCAACACTAATGAGAATAGAACAACATTATCAATAGAAATTTCTTGGAAACTAAGCCCAAGAATTCCATTAGACTAGGACAAAAAAAATGTCAACTCTGGTTCATGTGTTGTCTCAGTAAAGACCTGCACCATTAAAAAATCCATTTATACATAAATTCCAAATTAAGTTGATGAGAAAATATCTTTGATATCCAACTGGGAAGCCTTGACATCCAAAAATTACTAACCTGATGTTTCACAAAAAGTTTCCCAACTGTGACATCATCTTTACTTAAGAAACCGGATATTGATCCACTACCATATTGAATCTCACGATATTTTCCTTCACAAACAAAATATGATATATATTTTAATTTTTTACCAGCTTCCTTAATATCCCCATGTAAACAGACTAAACTAAGTGAGGTTGAGGGTTTGAAGTAGAGTACCATCTTCTTAGTATGTGCTTAAATTTGATGACTTGTATCTTGAATGAAAATAACAAGCTAGTTGCACTATAAAATCATTGTTAATCATTGTTACAAAAATAACCAAAAAATCATCTTTAATTAAAATAATCCTTCTAGATATTTTAGTTAATTTTTAAGAGAGCTAATTTCACTATCCAAAAAGCCATCAATATATTTACTGTATATAATTTTCCAAAATTCAAAATTTGAATGTAATGAAACTAACCATAATTACCAAAGATTTGACAACAAAATGTAGTACAAAATGAATTGTTTGAAAAAATGCCTCAAAGAGATGTCATCTCATGGAATGAAATGATATGATTGCAAAATGTGCATAAAATGGATTTTGCAAGGAAGCTCTGAAAATATTTGAACTAATGAAGCACTCTGGAACACCGACATTATAAGCTTTGCTTATGTTCTAGATGCATGCAGTCATGTAGGTTTAGTGGATGAGAGTTGCACATACTTCACACATTAGTTACCCTTATTGCATTACATATATAGTTGATCATTAGGTATGCATGGTTGACCTTTGTTCCTGTGTTGGCTATCTTGAGGACACCCTAAACATTATTACTAAGATGTCAGTTAAACCTTTGGTTCTTGTGGACCATATATGAATATAGGTGGAGTATTCTAGCGACACTTCTTTTTTAGTTGGATTCTAAAAATGTTGTAACTTATGTTCTCTAAGACATTCATGCAAAAGCGGGCAGGTGTGGTGAGGTTCAAATAGTAAGGAGATTGATGAAAGATAGAGGAATTAAAAATATACCTGCATGTAGTTGGATTGAAGGGCATAAAATGGTACATGAATTTTTGTGTAGGAGACATATCACATCCACAAACATGGGAGATCTATGCAAAATTGGATAAACTAGCTTGTAAAATGAAGGCAGCAAGGTATTTCTAGATTGAAGACTTTTACTCAATGATGTGGAATAGAAGAAAAAATAATCATTTATCTGCCACCATAGTGAAAAGTTAGCAATTGCATCTGGTTTGTTAAACATGGCCCCTAGTACAACTATTAGAGTTGTTAAGAAACTTTGAGTATGTTCTAATTTTCACACTGCATTTAAATTCATCTCCAAGATTGTTGCGAGAGAATTTTTCTGAGAGATGTGAACCATTTCCATCATTTTAAATAGGGACAATGTTCTTGTGGAGAATATTGGTGATGCTAAATGAAAGAATCTAAAAAATAGGCTTACACTATAAATGTGCACTACATCATATATCTAGTAATAATGAAGGGACATCCATCAAAGCATAACAACATGGGTTTTTTTTGTCATATGTTGTAGTTACAAGTGTCGTGCTACACATACATGAAAATGTGGAAGCAATATACACAAGGCAAGCAAATTATTTAAAAAAAATGCCTCAAAGAAATGTGTTATTTCTTTTTATAGTTTAACCATGATACCACACCATTTTTACATGATCCTTGCAGTGATGCGGGATGTTACCACTACACCGCACCGTTATTGCTCGGCCTTCATGGTAATGCGGGATGTTACCACTACACCACACCATTATTGTTCGGCCTTCATAGTAATGTGAGATGTTAATGGTACAATGCACCGTGTCTTCTTAGCTCTTACGAGGATGCATGAGAAGTATTTGAGTTACCACCATACCACACATTTATATTTCGGCCTTCGCAGTAATGTGGGATGTTACCACTACACCGCAATTTGTCTTCTTGGATCTTGCAGTATGGCCATATTATGAAACTTGTCACAACAGTCTTATGAAACTTGTTACAACCATCTACTACCTTGACATAGCAGTCTTATGAAACTTATCAATATTTATGGGCACCTTTTAAATTACATTCGAATCTATAAGGAAACTATCCTATAGGGATGACAGTCCCAAGAAACATGGCAATGGTTGCACTAATAAATAGTTAACTAGAAACCATGAATTTTCAATGCATAATGGAGAATATACAAAGAGTTAAGTCAGTGAGCAAACATACTTAGAGAATTGTCATCAAAAGTATGACAATCTAAGAGTTTGTAGTAGAAAATCATATACCCTCAAAGACCTAATCGCCATAATAGACCTAGTGATAACTTTCAGAGTCATAAGAATAAATTCATAAGAGAATAGATGTAAGAGAATGAAAATACACTAAGATAGAAGGGTAGTTGGTAGAGTTGAAGAATCAAACCTATAGTGAGAAGGTAGGGAGAACAAAGTAATTTACAGTCAAGAGCATCATGGCAGTTTCTCAGGTGACTATATTTGGGCAAGGAGAGAACTTAGTGACAACATTACCATAAAAAAAAGGGATACTTAAAACCCTACCAAAACCTAGGGCCTTTTTTATCACCTTGTAGAGATCTCAAACATGAATGAAAATATTTCACAGAGACTAAAATCATCTCTATATTTGATGATAAGAAAAAGTAAAAAAAATTTAGATTTACAAGTTATGAAAAGAAGTACATGGAAATTATATTATGTTGAATTTATTTTCTTTTAAAAAGATTAACCATTAATTATCCAATACAATCTAACAAAATACAAATATATAATGAAATATTATGATTAACAAAATGATAATTTTAATGATTATCTTAAGGTAGACAAAAAAAAATTGTGCAAGTGGAAAATAACACCCTTAGTTTATTCTGAACAAATAACATTTTCATTTACATAATTTTGAGGCAACAGCTTTTTAGATTTGTCTAGCTATAAAAAAATCAAATCAAATCTGCAACGATCTCAAAGATCTAAAGGTTTAAAAATCTGATATTTTTAGATCTATTCTTGGGTGTATCCTGCAAAATTCATCATAGAAGGATGGGTCATCACCTCATTTAGACATGGATGTGGAACTGCCTTTGTTGTTTCCATAGAATCCAAAATAGGCCTAAAAAATGCTGGAAGAAATAACCCTGTCAACACGCAAAAGGAAAAGCTAAATCAGTAGTAATTTACTAATTTTGATTCAACTTCTCTGTAATCATTTTAAGTACCTGATTCTATTATACTTTAAATATTTATAATATGAAGTTTAGCTATTCAAATAGCTTTAATAATTTTAAGTTATAAAATTGATAAATAGGCTTTAGCAATTCAAAAAGAATCCACTTCTAAAATTTTAAATATCTTTACTGTATCTATTTATCGTTGTTAGAGAGTTCCAAACTATTAATTGTCCTCTGTCCTATAGGACTAAGAAAGGAAGAACACTATCAAATAGTGATTGAACCATAACAAACAGTCCAAAAATAATGAAAGTTACTGTCAAATGGTGACAAAGATTTGTCCTCTAAGTCATTTGCACATGGTGATTGAGAACACAGTGAGTAAGAAGTAAAAGAGTATTGGATCATAGCACTACAAAATGGTCATGAGTTATGCAATGAACTTCACTATTCTTTTGATCACAAAGGAGATCAAGATAACAACCAACATACTAATGTGCACAGAGAATGTTCATTATGTGCAAACTTCCTTACAAAGAAATTACCATAGTAGAGTTTTAGGTGAATTGCACCTGCTATTTTATACTAATATGGATATGTTCTAACCTATAGTTAATTGTTGTAGCATAATAGATAGGCTAAATATTTTTTCATATACCATTTTTTGAAATTCTAAATTGCTATACCTTATTGTAGGAGCAAATCACAGGGGATTCTTTACATAAGACATCATTGTTTCAAATTCAAAATTGTTGGCTCTTTCACAATTGTTTGCTTCATTTATTTGATCTAAGATAGCCTACTATATAGAAGATTCTTTCAAAATCATAGTAAAATCCTTTATTCTGGGAAGATTTTTTAGAATATTTCTGATCATAAAAATGAACAAAAGGATCAGTCATTAACTTGAACTTTGCAAGAGTTTCATCAAATTCTACTTTTCCACTCTCTTTTCCATTTTGAATTTTATTCCCAATTTCATCCATGAAGAACTTCCTCAGCCTGTAGATCCTTTTGCTAACCATAAATTTACCAAGCATTGAGGATAGCTTTGAGTTTTTACCCAAGCAGCAATTGACAAAATTCGGCCTTACCAGATCAAAATCTGGTAAGGCTGAATTTTTTCAATTGCTACTTGGGTAAAAACTTGAAGCTATCCTCGACGCCTAGTAAAGTTATGGCTAACAACAGGATCTATAGGCTAGGGAAGTTCTTCATGGATGAAATTGGGAATAAAATTCACAATGGAAAAGAGAGTGGAAAAGTAGAATTTGATGAAACTCTTGCAAAGTTCAGGTTAATGACTGATGCTTTTATTCATTATTATGATGGGAAAGATTCTAAACAGTCATCCTAGAATAAAGATTTTACTGTGACTTTGAGAGCATCTTCTATATAGTGGGTTGTCTTAGATCAAATAAATGAAGCAAATAATTGCGAAAGAGCCAACAATCTTGAATTTGAAATAATGGTGTCCTATGTATAGAATCCCCCTATAATTTTCTCCTAGAATGAGGTATAGAAATTTAGAATTTGAAACTATGGTATATGAACAACTATTTAGCCTATCTATTATGATACAACAATTAACTACATGCTAGAGGGTATGTGCAGGATCATCATGGAAAAAACAGGCCCTTAAGTGGCAAAAAAATTAGAGGGCAACTTGACGTAAAAATTCGAATAAGTTATCTATATTATTTCAAAAATATGTAAGAATAGAATTTGTAGCAAATTGAATGTAGTATCTAAAATAATAGGTTTGTTTTAAAAAAAAATCTATTTGGTGAAAATTTGAAATTTAAATTTCAGGGAAAAAATAAGTAGGTGTCTGTCTGACCACCCTAATCATAATAAAATGATAATATTTTAGATATAAGTAGAGGGCTCATGTCTCGATGTGATGCATTTTTTTTGTAATTTTTTCTAAGTAATTAATTATGAATTTTTATTACAACTTTTAAAAAATATAAAAAACTCGTATGTCTAACCACCTTAACTTGGTCAAAACTTCATGAAATTAGTTTTTCTTTTTTTAATCCTATAGTATGTGAAGCATAGAATGCGACACATGTTTTGGATTCAAAAAATGTGATACCGTTTGAAAGCTATAGATGTTTTTCAATCAGTCTATCAATCAGTACTTTAGTCATAATTTGAATAGAAAAAGAATAATAATTACTTATTAAATTCAAAGTAAATCATAATTTATATTAGTGGAAAGCTAAGAATCTCCTTTAAAAACATCAATTTTGGGTAAAAAAAAGTCGTCAGCCATATACCCATCATATTGCCATTTTTTGGCCCATCATGATCCTACACATAACCTAGAAAATATCCATATCAGCATAAAATACTAAGTGAAATTCACCTCAAACTATGTTGTACTTGAGTATGATAGTACCTGAGCTTCTAGTGTTTTTAGACATAACCTATAGCAGAAAAGTGTAGTCTCCATTTGAAGGAACTATCTTCGGAGATCTTCCCTGAAATGCAGGTTGAAAACATTAGAAGAAAAGAAATACCATAATTCTAAAGTAACAATTTGTATCAAGCCAAATGTCAAAAAGTATAATTAAAAAGAAAATTCCCCATAATTAGACCTCTAATTGGACCAAGCAGATTTATGATTTTATCTTTAGAATGTAGGAACATTCTCCGTCAGACCTTCACAATCTCAAATTGGATCTCAAATTGGACCAATAAAATTTATTATTTTATCTTTAAAATGTAGGAACTTCCTTTGTCGGAGCTTCACTACCTCAAATCGGATTTGAAATTGATCCAATAGATTAATGATTTTATCTTTAGAATGTATAAACTTTCTCTATTGGATCTAAAATTGATCCAACATATTTATGATTTTATCTTTAAAATGTACAAACTTTCTCTATCAGATATTAAAGTTCTCAAGTTGGATGTCCAATTGGACAAGCAGATTTATGGTTTTATCTTTAGAATAAAGGAACTTCCTCTATTAGATATTTGGAAATTCCTACTGTTAGGTTATGCTTCCTACCAAAAACCCCTGGAAGTGTTTCACACCAGCTCAAGGTACTATCCAACCTAGTTATGCTACCGATAGCAATCCAAATTTTTATGAACCGTCCATACCCAAACATTGCATCACAATCTATTCTTCCTACACATAAAAATGCTACATATTAACCTCTTCTAAATAAAACTCAAAATCACCATAAATCCATAATTAATAAATCATTTCAACTTCAAAAAGAATCCGATGTCATTTACTATCAAAATAAAAGTTGTATAAAATCACAAAAAATCTATGAAGCAATCCAACCAAAGAGAAAATAAGCAATGTAAGGATTTGAGCAATATAAGCCCAAAGGGTTATGCTATAACAGTAATGGAATTACCATAAGAGAACAACCGAGGAACAAATTCTTGTGATTGTAATTATGTGATCCATAAATCTATTTGTCATGTGGCACAATTGTGCTATAAAAAATACAAGATGCATTCATGTGTGACCCAAGTTTAATGTGGTTATGTTGTGATAGAAATGGAGGCACTCATATGATCACAATTCATGTACAAATAATTGTCATCACAATTAGGTGTCAATCATCATTGGGTGCATTTAGGTTGACTCAAGTTTAATAGGTTATGATATAATGATAGCATGATCCAAGAGCAATTACCGCTTGCTGCAATAAAGAGCGTATAACTCTAGTTGATATGTAGAGTGGTTGTGTTATATCAATTATGTAGTGCATTCAAGCACAACCCATGTTTAATGGGCTATGCTAGAGAGTGATCAAGATTTTATAAACCTTATGAATGTTACTTAAAAGTGTACAACTCAAACTACAAACCAAGTTTGTTACATACTTGAATGCAATCTTGGGTTACCATAAACTATAATAATGTGACTTGCTAATAACCATTATAGAAATTATTAAAGCAAGACCCGTGCTATTTAGGATACATTTCCCTAATCAGGTTTACATACCATAATGATCAAACACAAGCTTCCCACAAAATCTAGGTTACAATCCAAGATCATACCACAACCCTATCAAGACAGCTAATTTTCTGACCCAAGATTTAAGGTTGTTTTTTAATACCAACAAAAGCATTGGTAAGAGCATGACTAGGTTACAAACCCTAGGCCTCCGTAGAAACATAAATAATAAGTCTAGTAGATTAGTGAGGTTGCAATACCAAAAAGATTAAGACATTGTATCTAATAAAAAAAATCCTTGCAATCTAAAGCATAGCAAAAAAAATCGACAAACCAAAAGTTCATATTTTTTGAAAAAATTGGGAAAAAAAAAGAAAAAATCGGATTTAAAAAAAAGTAAAAAATTGTAGAACAAGAGATAATTTTTTATTTTTTGAAATTGAAAGGCATTTCCATAGCATAGAGATATAGAGAGCAAATAAAATAAAGAGTTTAACTAATGAATTGTAAAAAATAGATTTTTGTAGTTTATATTCATATCATTGATTACATTTTGCACATCTTTCAAACTCAAAGCATTACTTCACATTGCATAACTAATAACTAGATGATGATAGATGATAAAATTTCAATTACAATATAGTTTTTACAAAGTCTACCTAAGCAGTTATGCAATTACTTCACATTGCATAACTAATAACTAGGAGCATCTGCCAATTGCATTTGCTTGTCATGGAATTTTATGAGACCACGTTTCTTTGAGGAATTTTTTCAAATAGTTCACTTCCTTATCTATGCTACCAAATTTTTCATACATGTCTACCAAAGAATTTTTTCAAAAAGTTCACTACCTTGTTGATATGGCTAAAAGCCTAAAACAAGTACTTTTGAACAAGCTATGGATGCTTGGAAAAAATCTATTAAAGCATAATAGTAACCAATAACATAGATAAGGAAGTGAAATGGTTGAAAAAATGCCTCAAAGAAATGTGGTCTCATGGTGATGGAATACCATGACAATCCATAGCAATTCACTTGTCATGGAATTCCATCACCATGAGACCACATTTCTTTGAGGCATTTTTTCAAAAGTTCACTGCCTTGTCTATGCTACCACATTAATCATACATTTCTACCAAAGCATTTTATCAAATAGTTCACTGCCTTGCTGTTATGGCTAAAATCCTAAAATAGGTGATTTTGAACAAGCTATGGATGCTTGGAAAAAATCTATCAAAGCATAGTAGTAAGCAATAGCATAGACAAGGCATTGAGTTGGTTGAAAATTTTCCTCAAATAAATGCGGTCTCATGGTGATGGAATGCCATGACAATCCATAGAAGTTTGCTTGTCATGGCATTCATCATGTCATTCCATCACCATGAAACCACATTTCTTTGAGGCATTTTTTCAAATAGTTCATTGCCTTGTCTATGCTACCACATTTTTCATGCACGTCTACCAAAGCATTTTATCAAAAAATTCACTGCCTTGCTTCTATAGCTAAAATCCTAAAACAAGTAATTTTGAACAAGCTATGGATGCTTGGAAAAAATCTATCAAAGCATAATAGTAAGCAACAAGCTATGGTCTCATGGTTTTTTTTCACGTGAAAATCAACATGATTTAATTCACTTTTTTTTGCAGGTTATAAATGCATTTTTTTGGAAATTTTTCTGTTTGAAATGGGAAAAAATCATTGACCAAAAGGTCATATATTTTTTCAAAAAATAAGGGAAAAATCATCCAGCCTGCAGATTTTTTAAAAATCGGGATTAATCAGGATTTTTTGCAGATTTATGCTTCTATGATCTAAAGATTGTAGCCAATAACAAGAACACCATGTAGCTCAGTGACATTTGTAAATGCAATATATGGTAAGAATAATGACAGTCACTTGAGGTGTGATAGTAAAAAAAGAGGTTGAGTAGTGACAAGATAACAAAGCTCAAAATTTGCATAGTAAAGTGGAGATTTTAACAGTGAGTTTCCTTACCCCCTCGCTGACCTTAAGGGTTTTTCAAATGCTTTTGGCAGTGTTAGAAAAGAAAAATGCAATCAAGGAATGACTGTCCAAATGAAGTAACAGTGGTAATCATAGGTTCAATGTTTCTTATTAGACATTGTATAATGGAGGTAGTGGATTACATGTTTGAGCAGTGTTTTGAGACTCATCGAAGATGGGAAGATAGTGAATAATACATTGTGGACTGTGAAGTAGTGACAATAAGGTTGGAGGATCTTAAGATCCACAATACCATGAAACAATGAGTCCCCTATAGTAAGTAAGTAAGTAGGTAATCTATAGGGCATAGTTTGACTTTATAGAAGGATTCTCATGAAAGGAAGCTTCAAGTGATAGTGAGTGAGTTGTTTGAGATTGTAGTTGAGGGTGCAATATCGATTCTTAAAGGCAATTAGAAAAGTAGTAAATGTGCAAGAAAATCATATCATACACATCAAACAATTCACAATGTTATCTTGCATAATGCCTTGAGTTTGAAGACAAAAATCTCATTGTATCTTGATGAAAGTAGTGACCTTAATGGTCAATCACTGGCAACCATAATTTTAGAACATGCTATTGTACTTATGGAGGAAACATTTTAAGCAAGGTAGTGAGTGGTGGTTTGGAAAAATGGCAGGTATGAAGGAATTTCTTTATATGCATACTATGCAATCTAGCTTAAGACAATGTTCTTAGAAGAGATTGAAGGTGGATTATGGAACTCAAGGGTTACCATGATACAGATTAAAGCAAAGATTGAAATCTATTTAAAAGCCACTATCATGAAGATATTAAAGATGCCACATGCAAAACCCTAGCAGCTAGAGTAATGAATACAGTGCCAAAGAGGACAGTGTGTTGGGGTAGATTTAGGAGATCTCCACATTATCTAATCACAAGAAAATACATCATTTATATATTTTTTAAAATTAAAATAAATCATTCTAAACACTATATAGAATACATTAATACTTCAAAAGCATCTGATTTATTTTTTTTAATTAAAAGAAATCATTCTAAACGCTATATAGGATACATTGATACTTCAAAAGCATCTGAAGGAATTTGAGATTATGCAAATATATGTCAATTAAATACCTAGATTATAAATAGTAGTGCAAACAATGTAACCCTTGTTGAGCAGAGCAGGAATGAGATAAACAACAATGAATCCTATCCCTCCTGTCACGCACATCTCCTTACCATTTTTTTCATTCTTTACTAAAACACTTCTCCATTTTGGTGGGCTACGCTTGAAAATAAGGTTTCGACAAAGGTTTTAATTATGTTTATTAAAATGAAAACTCCATTCTAGTGGGCTACGCCTAAAAATAAGATTTCGACGAAAGTTTAAGAGTATGTTTATTAAAGTTTTAGAGTATTTTGGCGGGCTATATTCTTGATTCCTTAAATGATTTATTCAAATGGATTGTGACTAAATAAATGACTAACTATTTAGTCATTTTTATTTGTGTGACTAAATAATTTTTAGTCAACAACCAAATTAGTCATTTATTTACTCATTTATTTACTCATTTATAGCTGAGTTGCAAAAAATGAGTAGAATTTAGTCATTTTTAGTTGTTGTGATTAAAATTTTTAGTCACCTAGTCATTTATTTGCCAAATTCTACTAGTGATGATTTGCAAGTTTAGGTTGCATATTTCATAAGGAGAAAGATTGGAGAAAAGTTGCAAATCATCCAAAGTTGTTAAAGTTGTCATCAAGCCTTGGAGAACCTTGGAGAAGACCTATAGATTGAAAATTAGAGATTCGGATCCGAAAACCATTTAGGAAGGAAAAAGTAGACAGAGAAGAGGAGAATCAACTTTTGAAGTTTCAAAAAATCCCAATTGGACTGATTCGCCACTTCTAGTGAATGAGTCCCAATTCCAGCCAGTTTTCATGATTTTACAGATTTGGATACCCTTTTGGTAGATTTATGACCCTACACAGTTTCCCAAAAACTAGACTGATTCGCCCAACTTGGCGAATGAGTCCCAATCAATAGTAAAAGTATATTTTACAAAATTTCATACCTCCAGTCTATCTTCTTCGGATTCTCATGTGCACACATTCTATTTGACAGTTTTTTGTGTTGATTCATTCACTTTTCTAGGTCATTTAGTGTTAGTTTTCATTCCATTAGGTTTTGCATTAGATCTTGCATTTCTTTGTCTTTTCCTAGTTTAAACTTGATGGTGAACCCATCATTAGATTATATTTAGCCCCTAGGACAACCCTTTTGCTAGATCTCTTTCTCTTTTTCATTGATATCTCAAGGGTTTGTTCTTGAGTGAAAGTTAGTGAAAATTACCCCTTTTAGTTCCTAAACCCTAAAGGTGGGATAGCATCAAATTTTCCACCTTTCAAGGAGATAGAATAAAAATCTTCACACTCTCTCATTCAAGGAAACCCTAGAGATCTCAATCTCATGATAGAATGGGAGAAAGAGATCCTGCAGTAGGGTGTCCTAGGGTATGATTTATGATTACAAGAGGGGTTCACCACCAAGATAGGGCTTGGAAAGACTAATGAAATGCAATATCTAATTATGAAACTTAATGATATGTAAGACTTAATTAAATGACCTAGAAATGCATATAAATCAGAACAAAGAGATGTAAAATAATAAGTGTGCACCCAGAAACCTATAGAGGCTTGAATGAGGACTAGAAATGCTAGAAACATTGATTTTGATGCTAACTAGGACTCATACACCAATCTAGATGATTTAATCTCAGACTAGGCTTTTGCACCAAAATTGGAATTTGATAGTGTTGATTCTAAATATCCTAAAACCTTGAAAAATTAGTTGTACTATGACTCATATGCCCAAGGAGGTTTATCAATCCCAGTGTTCTTTTTTGGAGGATTAAGATCTGATTTTCTCCCCAATCTCTTCTCTTTTTTCCACACTTTGTTTTTAGATATGAAACCTTGATTTCAGACCTGCAGATGAATTTTTGTGAATATGGCAACCTTGCATGTGAGGGGACAACTCCAAAAACTTTCTCCAAGATTGCAACCTAATATTCAAGGGATCTTCAAGCTCCAAGACGCCTAGATCTACAATCACACATGTAGAGAGAGAAAAACTTGTTGATTTGTTAGTAAATGAGGGTTTGGCTTGGTCAAACCCCTTTTAGGTAATTAAACCAAATGATGAGACAATGAAATAAGGACATGAAACATGAAGCATGGAACATGAAACATGAATAATGATATCTTGAATGATGTCTTGAAAATCAGCAATCTAACATGAAGTGGCCATAAAGGATGTAGATCTTGATCCTAAAAATAAGTGTGGAACAATGCTTGATCTTGGATCTTCAATGCCATGTGACAACACTAGCTCAATAACATGCTTGATGCCTTATGATATTGACATGATGATAGATCTTGAATTGCTACAACAATTGATGAATAATTCTTCCCTTGAATGTCTTACAAATGATCCTATAAACTCCCTTGATGCTCTTGTGAAGTCTTGGAATGCTCAACTCTTGAGTACTCCAGTTGATGTCATGAAGGCTTAATGAAATAATGGTTTTAGACCTTGTTTATATATGCAATCCATCCAAGTTACTATTTATTAGATCCCAAAGGCTGACATTCAAAAAAATTGAATTTAAAACCCTAATTTCTTGCTCAAAACCCTAAAAAGGAGGCCAATTGAGACTCATATACCACCCCTAGAATATGGGTCCCACCTAGGTTGGAATCATATTCCCAAGGTGGCATATGGGTCCCACAAGGCCTTTTAGAGAGAGAAAGTGTTGGGGAGTTAAGAAATGAAGTCTATTTGTTGATCTTGTCAAGATTTCAGTTGAAATAAGCCTCAAGATGCATAATATAAGGTATTAGGGGCCTATTAGTGATGATATAAAGGTCATAAATGCAAGAGGCCCCAAAAATCAATGTGAAAGTGTAAATAAATATACTTTACAACATCAATTTAAGGAAAAATTAGGTCTATTTAGCTTAAAAGTGCCCTAAATCCAATGTGAATGTGAGAAAAACATTACAACACTAGATCAAGGAAACATTAGGTCCAAGGGCCCTAAATTCAATGTGAAGGTGTAAATAAATACACTTTACAACATTAAATCAAGGAAAAGTTAGGTTTATTTAGCTTAAAAAGGGCCCAAGACCTAATGTGAATCTGTAAAATACATCACAATACTAGATCATGCTGGCCTTAAGTCCATTTTAACATTAATCATTCCTAAATCAAGTGTGAAAATGTGGATGATGACAATTTTAGACACTACATGTATCCCCTACTTTAGTGAGAGGAGGAACTTTCTTCAAACTCACACTAAAGTAGACATTCAAGAGTGGTACAATTGTACCAATGCAGATGGTCTAGGGTAACGAAGATCAAGGAGGTGGGAAAGCCCCCAATATCCAAGATCCTATGTCAAAATGACATAGGCACAAAAAGGACATGCACAAAGTGTATGATACAAAACATCAAGATACACAAACATGCAATGTCAATAACTAAAAGAAAGAAAAACAAAATTAAGCAAAAAAATAAAAATGAGGTGGATCAAGCTTCAATCATTTGTCCAACACGATGTGGATCAGATCTAAGTTGTTTTTCCAAAAATGCATGCTCACTCTGAGGAAATGAAACTTCAGGTTGTCCACTAGCTGAGTACCTAAAAAGGGTGGCTTAGTGAGAAATTCATGCCTCTGTACCGACTTCTCACTATATAATGAGAAATTCATTCCCACATTTAGGCTTCTCATCATACTTTAACCATGCCAAATCTACACCTCCTGATAACTTTGACAAGGCGCCACATAATAATGAACTTTGAGCTTCATAAGGCAAGCAAAGCTTTGTCTGCTTGGAACCCATGAATGAATAGGATGGCACCACAGGCAAGCAAAGTGTGTGTGTTATGCAAGGTGGCCATATAACAAATATTGTAAATGTGAAATAGTGTAAAGTATGTTCAAAGCTATTTTTCTTAGACCATGCAAGGTTTCTTAGGGAACATCATGCTTAATTTTTCCAAGAGAGGAAAAGTCAAAGAAATATCACACTCTTGGAGGAAATCAAACCCAATAACACCACCAAGAAAAGGACGCATTGCAAGAAAAAATAAAAATCACACAGTGAAACATGAGTTTCGATTTATGCCCCCACTTTAAAGCGGTTGATAACACCATTACTATGAGCAATTTCTTTAAATTAGAAGAATACATGAGAGCTTACTTGGAAATCCCTATGCCAAGTCATATGTTTCCAATAAGCTATGTCATGAATAAGTATGTCACATGCAAGCCCACTTAAGGCATGTCATCCACATCCCAATCTTGCTCTTATATATACATGAAAGGTGGTCAATTAGCCAAAAGAGACGATGACAAGTGACATATGAGGAAAAGGCTACCTAATCCCTTGCCCCCACTTAGTGTAGGAAAAGGATGAATAGAATAGGATGAAAATAAGTTTCAATTAGAGGAACTAGGTGCTTCAATACAAGGAAGAGCACCACAGTCCCTAAGATGTTGAATTTTGTTACTCAAAGCCTTACATCCATTAGTATAATGACCATGAACTCTATGATATGCACAAAGTGAATTCTTGTAGTAAAATTTCTTTCATGTTCATGAATGAAGAGAAATTAAACGATCTTGGAGGAGTCTTGACAAGTTACTCTCTTGATCAAAAGTAGAGGATGTTTCATTATTTTGTGACAAAGATATCTCTTGCTTAGATGTACAAGGTGTCATACCTACACAAGGCTCTTCAGATTGCAAGATTTTATTCTCTTCTTTAAAGGAAGGCATAAAATCTATCAAATTCAAATCATAAGTGTTTTGCACGATGACATTAACATTAAGTGAGGATTTCCTTGTTTCTTTCATTTATTTCAAAGGATGATAATCAAGACCACTAGTGTCTATCAATTTAGGATGTACTACTATTCAATTCAGCCTAGAAGAATCTTTTGTAAGAGTGTTGATATTGAGCGAAGACTTGTTTTTTTCTTTGGAGGGACAATAACCAAGACCACTAGTATTTTCTTGCATGTGAAGCTCTATAGGGACATAGATACCTTGTTCTCTAGCACCACACCCTTTTCCACTATAACCCAGTTGTTTCATAAGTTCATTACCCTTTTACATAAATTTTTTTCATTTCTTTTGAATTAGGTGGTTGTTCATAGTCAGTTTCATAAAAGTTTATCGTGTATGTTTTCTTTTCTTCTAAAGTGGTTGAGGTGGATTATTTTGAAGGTTCTTTCAAATTTTTTGTTGACATTACCACTTTTTCTTTTCCCTTTCTAGAGTCTTTGTTTATGATCTTGTGTTCTCCCATGAATGTTGGCTTGAAGTTTAAGGAACCCCAATAATATTCTAATAACTTTGTGACTTCCTCAATTTATTTTTATTTGTCTTTCTCTTGCATGTGTTCTACTTTTGTAGTTGGTGTCAATTTTTTCAAAGGATTCTCTTTGTTTTTCTCAATGCTTAAACAACTATTTGGTTTAGGGTCAGCTTCAAGTGTGTACACTTTGTTATTGTAGACATATTTCATTTTACAATTAAGAGTAGGAGGCACCCCATTCATTGCATGAATCCATGGCCTTCCTAAAAGAAGATTATATGAAATATTGTGAGGAATAACATGGATTTGTGTTTCTAATGTGGCCTTTACAGCTAAAATAGGAAAAGTGATCACACCGAGTAGTTGTTTTCCTACATTGTCAAATCCCTTAATAGATAAAGAGTCAGGTTGAATTTTTTATTTATCCACGCCAAGTTTATCCAAAAGGTTCACACTACACACATTAAGGGTGGATCCATTGTCAACAAGGGTTCTCTTCATCCCAAGTTGATTATGTATAGGTATTATCATGAAAGGTTCATTTTGTTTTTACACTTCCAAAGGAGGGAGCTCATTTTGGTGGAAAACAATTTCAGCATTTATTCCTTGAATCATGGATGATATGTCATTCAATTGTGCATTATAAGATATAGGAACTTGTTGTAAAGAACTTTGAATCACGTTATGGTAAAGAGGGGATGCTTGAATAAGGTCCCATAATGATATTTTAACAGGATTATTCTTAAGTTGTTCAATGAGATCATACTTCTTTCAACTTTGTGGAGGAAAATGAGGAGGACCTAGTAAGATAGGGTTAGGAAATGGGATGGATGTTGAAGGTGTTTGTCTTGGTTGTGGATTGTTTCTATTGTTATATGTATGAGAAACAATATTAGAACTCAGCTACTACAAAACATTATTCTTAGGTGGGTAAAGGATAAGTTCAGGTTTGTTTTGAGTTTGTGGTCATTGTGAGGGTGGGTAAAGGATGATTTGAGGCTGAATAATATTAACATACCTTAGTGAAGGAGAGCCTAATGCTACTTCATCATCTTCATCTAAGGAAACTATATCACTATTGTCAATTTTTTCATTTTTTTGCACCATGATATCCTCCCTAGGAGGAGAGTTTTTAGGATAACTATAAGCTAGATGTTCATGAAATTCAAAGGTTGGTTCTTCTAAAATGAATTCATCACAAGTAATAGAATTATAAATTGTTGGATTGTCTTTCTCAATAATGGTTTCCCTAGGTGAAGAGGGAAAACTAAGATTCTCATTACTTTCATTGATTAGGTTTTCTAACATAAAAGTGTCTTCTTCACAACTAGGAGAGATACTAGGAGAAGAAGAAAAATTATTTTCATGATCATTTTATGATTTAATTCATTTTTCCCCTAATGTCTTCCAAAATAGGATAGGTAGGGGAAGGATAATAAATAGGGTTGTTATAGACCTTAAATATTTGATCATCTAACACCAACATATCCTCATCATTTACAATCTCATCCTCTTCCACTAAATCATTCTCACAAACAAAGGGAGAATGGAAATTAGGTAAGGTGATGTTTAGAAATGTGTCTATGATCTCATTCTCTTGTGCTATAGTATCTTCCAATGTAGGAGAGTTTATAGAAGAGGAGCTTTCAACAATGTCATGATTCTCAATGAGTGCATCTTCTAACACCAAAATACCTTTGTCACATGTAGGAGAGGTATTAGGAGAAGAGAAACTATGATCATTAGGATTGTCTATATTTTCATCTTCTTCTATCACATCATTCCCAAAAATAGGATAGATAAGAGGGGGTGTAGGTTTAAGGAAAGTGGCAATATTTCCACTCTTGCACTAAGAGACTCTCATAACTAGGAAATGTATTGAACGAATGACTAACATGCTTATTGACTAACTTTTTCTTTGCAAACTTGGAATATACAGATACTAACATTTATGAAAAGTAATCTATGCAACTTTAAAATGGAAAGAGACTTAAAATGCAATGTAAAGACCTAGAATGAAATGTGTAAATACAATTTTCAGATTCCAAACAAGGTTATTTACTGATTATACTATGCCTAAATTAAAAATGAAATGTTGTAAATAAAAATTCAGAATTAAGCCTTGCATGTAATGAACCAATTTAAGCTAGATTTAATGAAATGCATGTAACAGAAACTCAACCAACTGAAACAAATAGCTAATGAAAGAAAAAAAAGTGTAGAAACAAGGTTTCAAATGTTGTAAAATTCAGTTTTAAATCTGCACTGGGACTAAATCGCCCAGAGGCGCGTATGAGTCCCAGTGAGGTTTTTTTTCATAATTTTTAGAAAAATTTAAGTGGTTTTTATGCTTTTTAGTTTGTATGCTCTATAGACAAATGCAAATGCATATTTTAGATGATTTTCAATGATGCAAGATGCAAAAATGTAACCTATATGTACTTTCACTAATGCAAGATTTCTAGAAACCCTAGAATGCCAATGAACTAATGCAAAATGTAATGCAATGTTAATGCAAGCTATCTAGGATAATGATGCACTCCAAATCAGAAATTGAAATCTTCTAACTGCAAGTTCACCAAAATGAAAGGTGGAATTTTGTTGTTTCTATGCTTGGGAGATAGAATAACAATCTTCACACTCTCTCATTCAAGAAAACCTAGAGATCTCAATCTAATGATAGAATGGGAGAAAGAGATCCTGTAATAGGGTGTCCTAGGGTATGATTTATGATTACAAGATGGGTTCACCACCAAGCTAGGGCTTGGAAAGACTAATGAAATGCAATATCTAATTATGAAACTTAATGACATGCAAGACTTAATTAAATGACCTAGAAATGCATATAAATCAAAACAAAAAGATGTTAACTCAAAAGTGTGCACCTAAAAACCTGTAGAGGCTTGAATGAGGATTGGAAATGTTGGAAACACTTATTTTGATGCTGAATAGACCTCATATGCTAGTCTGGGAGATTTAGTCCCAGACTAGGATTTCTACACCAAAACTGGAATCTGACAGTGTTGATTTTGAATCTCTTGAAACCTTGAAAATTAGTTGTATTGGGACTCATATGCTGAAGGTGGCATATCATTCCTAGTGTGATTTTTTGGAGGATTTAGATATAATTCTACTCTCCAATCTCTTCTCTTTCTGCCACACTTTGTCTATGGATCTGAAACCTTGATTTTAGACATGTAGATGACTTTTTGTGTAGATAGCAACCTTGAAAATGAGGGGACAACTCATAAAAATTTCTCCAATCTTGCAACCTAATATTCAAGGCATCTTCAAGATCCAAGACACCTAGATCTACAATCACACATGTAGAGAGAGAAAAACTAGTTGTTTTTTAGTAAATGGGGGTTTTCCTTTGTTAAACCCCTTTTAGGTAATTAAACCAAATGGTAAGAAAATGAAATAACGACATGAAACATGAAGCATGGAACATAAAACATGAAAAATGATACCTTGAATGATGTCTTGTGAATTGGTAATCTAACATGAAGTCGCCATAAAGGATGTAGATCGTGATCCTAAAAATAAGTGTGGAGCAATGCTTAATCTTGGATCTTCAATTCCATATCACAATGCTAGCTCAAAAATATGATTGATGCCTTATGATCTTGAAATGATGATAGATATTGAATTGATGTAACAATTGATGAAATTTTTTGCTCTTGAATGCCTTGTAAATGATCTTGTAAACTCACTTGATGCTCTTGTGAAGTCTTGGAATGCTCAAATCTTAAGTGCTTTACTTGATATCATCAAGGCTTAATGAAATAATGATTTGAGACATTTTTTATATAGGAAATCCATCCAATTTACCATTTATTAGATCACAGAGGTCGACATTCATAAAATTTGAATTTAAAACCCTAAAAAGGGGGCCAAATGGGACTCATATGCAACCCCTGGCATATGAGTCCCATCTGCATGGGACTCATATGTCCAAGGTGGCATATGGGTCCCACAAGGCCTTTTTAAAGAGAGAAAGTGTTGGGGAGTTAATAAATTAAGTCTATTTGTTGATCTTGTTGGGATTTCAATTGAAATAAGCGTTAGGATGCATAATATAGGGTCTTAGGGTCCTATTAGTGATGATATAAAGTTCATAAATGCAAAAAGGCTTAATAATCAATGTGAAAGTGTAAATAAATATAATTTACAACATCAAAATAAGGAAAAAATAGGTCTATTTAGTTTAAAAGGGTCCTAAATCCAATGTGAATGTGTACAACACATTAAAAAACTAGATCAGGAAACATTAGGTCCAAGGGCCCTAAATTCAATGTGAAGGTGTAAATAAATACACTTTACAACATTAAATCAAGTAAAATTTAGGTTTATTTAGCTTAAAAAGGGCCCAAGACCTAATGTGAATGTGTAAAACACATTGAACAACACTAGATCAAGGTGACCTTAAGAAGTCCATTTTAACATTAATAATTCCTAAATCAAGTGTGAAAATGTGGATGACAAATTTTTTTGACACTACAATAGGAATGGAGGAAATTGTTGTGGGAGGAGGAATTTGAATTCCTCCTTGATTTGTAAAATTGTTCAGTGGTAAAGGACAACTAGTGGTTGATGTACGATTTTTTCCAAAAATATGAACTATGTTACACACAAGGTCAACTCCTTCACTGTCAAGCATGCAATGAATGTTATCTATAGTAGGGATAGTAGTGGTTGAAATTTTTTTAGTGCTTATTTGATTTTGTAGGTTTGCTAGGTCTTCATGAATTTGGATTATGTTTTCTTGTGGAATACTAGCAACCATTGTTTCAACATGTGTCACACTACTTGAAGGAAAAGAGTTATCAAGTGTTTGGTCTAGATAACCAAAGATCCATGATGATTGTACTATTGTGGGATGACATGAGTCTCGAACTTCATCTCACTATATTATTAGTAATAGGACACCAAGTAGAAAAGCTCATGCAAGATGCAAGGAAGACAAGATAAACACTGTGCAAATGAAATTAAGCTAGATGCAATGAAATGAATGAAACATAAATTTTGCAAATAGAAATAGAAAACTAATTGTAGCAAACTAAAACATGGAAATAGATCTTTGAATGCTGGAAAATGTAGTTTAAAATCTATATTGGGACTAAATCGCCCAGAGGGGTGTATGAGTCCCAATCTAGGGTTTTTTCTCTAATTTTATAAAATTTTGAATGATTACTATGCTTTCTAGTTTGTATTATGTTTAGGCCAAGTGAAAATGAATATTTTAGATGATTTTCAATGATGCAAGATGCAAAAATGCAAACTATATGCACTTTTTCTAGTGCAAGATTTAGAAACCTTAGAATGCCAATTAACTAATGCAAACCCTAATGCAATTTTAATGCAAACTAGATCTAGGAGAATGATGCACTCCAAATCAAAATTAAGATGCTCTAAATGTAGGTTCACCAAAATGAAAGGTGGAAAATTATCATTTCTTATGGTTTAGGACATAGAACAATAATCTTTTTTACTCTCATTTAAGGAAACCCTAGAGATCTCAATCCAAGGATGAAATAGGGTGTCCTAGGGTTTGATTAGAAACTAAAGAGGGGTTCACCACCAAGCTAGGGCTTGGAAAGAATAATGAAATGCAAGACCTAATGTTAAAACCTAGTACAATGCAAAACATCACTAAATGACCTAAAATTGCACGTAAATCAAAACAAAAAGCTAAGAGATCAGAGGTGTGCACCTAGAAATATGTAGAGGCCTGGATGAAGACTTGAAATGATTAAAACACTAAAATTAATGCTTGCTAGGACTCACATGCCAATCTAGATGATTTAGTCCCAGATTAGGGTTTTTGGGCAGGAACAAAAATCTAGTAGAGATATGTCTAGAACTCCTGAAAATTGTAAATTTCACTTACTGGGACTCATACGCAAGAAGTGGTGTGTTGATGGTGTTTTCTACACAGCAACAACTTAGATATAATATAATATCCTATCTTTCTTGAAAGGTAAATCTCTATCAGCAAGCCTCAAGAGATAACCCCAAGGTCTCTAATGTCAAGTCTTGACAATGCATAAACAACTCAGTGATAAATGTGAAAATGTTGGTAATCACAATGGGACCTTACTACAAGCAAATACTAAACCTTTAATTTATCAGATCTAGCAATATGATGATACTTCAATCCTAAATCTAACCCAATGATAAAAAGAAATAACAAAAGATATAAGGTTTCAGAGAGATTTCTAGATTTAACACTAAACCTAAGATTAACAATGCAAATGTTAAACACTTGAAATGGACCAATCCCTCAGAAACTGATTTCTACTTGACCCAGATGGATCAACAATCTTATAGAAATAGTGCAATCTTCTAAGGTGTTAAATATTTTTAGATCATGAACATTCATTCAAAACAACCCTATTGCAATCAAAATGAACAAACCTCCACAATTGAACTAAGCTCAATGAATATAAAAGTCCAAGGCTAACTTTGCAAAGCAACTAACAATCAGGTGGTTGTGAAAAGTATGGACCAGGGATTCCTGCAACACTTCAAGTACTAAATCATAAAAACTATCAATTTATCTAACATTAAAACTAATGTATTTATCAAATAACTTAAGCAATTCCAAAGATAGAATCACAAGGACCATGTAAGATAAATCAACACAAGAGAATTCACCAAAAGCACAATGTCTCCAATTGTATTGAATCACCCAAAGTAGCAACAATTCCAGTATTTTTTACAACAATTGCTCAAAATAAACTAACTTCTAACTCTTTCTCTACTACTTAATTCACTCTAGCATCAAAGCTATCTATCTGTCTAGCCCTTACAAATGAGGCAGAATGCCATATTTATAGAAACCCCCAAGGCATGTCAGCCTAATTAGAATTTACAATAATAATAAATGGCCCCAAAACAAGTCGGCCAAGAGGAATTCAAAATAAAATAGAATATGAATTAAATGCATGAACTCCATCCAGGTCGGCCTAGGATCTCCAATATAGCTTGGACCAATGCATGCAAAATAATAGGGAAGCACAAATTCTAATGTAGCCTTGCATTAACTGTTTTCCCCTTTGTCTTTATTTCGATCCACCTTATCATGCACCATCACAAGCACCTTGTCCAATGATAGTTAATATTCTCCTGCTCCATCGTCACAATAACATGGAACATCCAATTCTCGAACATACCTGCACTCTTCAGGCCTACTACCTGGCTAAGAAATGTGATGGCATCATAGATTTCTTGTTTAAACTTTTCCCTGTGCAACTGCTTAGGAAGTTTTGAGAAATGAAACTTTGGATTCTCAATCCAAGAATTGATAACCTATTGCGACTTAATAGTCTCCTCCTCATAGTACCTTTTAGCTACCTCCATATTGAAAGCCACCACATGAGATCTGTCTGGCATATCAAAAGTCTGTGCAATAGAGATAGGGTTAAGATTAGCCAATACTCTCCCTTGAGGACTAACTATCCTCTATGAATCTCTGTCATAGTAATGGGAACATTCCAATACCAACTCATAACACTAAACTATGGGTGGAAATCCTACAACATGAGATAATCCTGATTCCATTAATCTCCTAGCCAGCACTGGAAGATCTTTGTGTGCCATCCTCACCTTAAACTCCTCATAGTCCCATCAATCTACATTTGTGTCTGAAACTTTAGACTAGACTGAGGCTATCTTACTTTCTGGTATCCTTCTCTTGATGTCCAATTTAACTCTTTTTGCTTCTAAGATAGAGGATCCTTCCATATCACCCTTAGCCATACTAGCCACTGTCTTGCTAGCTTCATCCTGCATCCATCGAATATTAACATAAAAAATCCAATTTTTGATAACATAATCATTAAAGTGTTATCTCAAAATCATAAGAAAATAAGCAAATCAACTATAAACCACCAAACTGAGAAGTTTAGGATTCCAAGCTAATCGGGGAAAACCAGTCTGGGAGGAAGTTTGGAAAATTCCAGACCAGGCGGATTTTCCTGAAGAAGGCACAAATATCAAAAATAGATCATCAAAAATGAATAAAGGATGCATATAAAATTGTGTAATTTATCGATTTAAAGCATGGAATGTTAAGCATTCATCATTAAATTCATCCATCTCATCCAATCTCTAAGTTCCACAAAGCTTTCAAGAGAGTTCAGAAAAATCCAGTTGGACCGGAATTCTACAAAAATGACAATACCATATGAACTTCAGGGAAACGAAGGGACAAAGGAGAAAACGGGAAAATCCGGGATCGACGTTAATCCATGAAGAAGGAAAGATTCCAAATTTTCAACACATTCCAAGAAAACAGAGGGGACAAGGAAACTCAGGGCAATCCACTAGCGTAGGAAAATCTCAAAACTGAAGGAAAACCTAAATATCGATGTTCTCACACAATCTCACTCAAATTGATAGAACGATCACAAATTTCAAGAATTTGGGCCTGCAACAAGTTTGACCTGAACCTCCTATTGATTTTCATTAAAATTAAAGCTCCTCTTAAAGAAAATCAAAAGGGGATGGCGATGCCCTAGGAATGAAACCCTACAGATCTGCCATTCACGGACAGATAAGCTAGGGATTTAGGTTACTCAACTGCAAGGTTTCGAAGTATAATCATGGCCCATAAGCAAGCAAGATGAAAGTGAAAAACAAGAATGAAACTCACTTGGGGAACCATCAATCTAATCAACATTGTGCAACCCTAGCTTTAGAATACCCAAACATACAGAAATTCAAACTCTGATCATATCTAGAATGCCAAAGGACCACTCACATTCATCAATCAAAAGATAGGAAACATGTACATACCATTTGATGAAATGGAAATCGATTATAGCAATGACAGAAAATAATCTCGAATATCGGAGCAAGCTTTGATAACAGTGACACCCAGAAAACAACTACCAAATCCCACAATTTGGAGGTTCAGCATGCCAAATTCAGCTAAGCACCACAAGATTGAACACCCCAACTCAATAGAACACAAACGGTAAATCTTAATGGCAAGAAAATCCACAAAAATTGATTAAATACATCCCTCACAATTCATACGAGTGATCATAAATGTAGTCAACAAGACAAGCTAAAGAAACTCGGAAACCCGATGGCAAAACAAAATTTTGGAAAAATCCGGTCCAGGCATAATTCTGTGAATTTCCCAGATTTCCCGAACCGCAGTGTTAATCTCTTCACCGGGCTCTAGCTAAAATCTGGGAAAATCTGGATGGAGCAAAAATCCTGAAATGGAGTAAAAATCCGAACTTCGTTCAAAACTTAGATTTTCATTGTGCAACTTAGGGGAATCACTTAGGCAAGCAAGATAAACATTTTAAACTTATGCCAAGGCAAGGTAAATCCTCAAAATCAAAGGGCCAAAACACCAAGGACAAAAGTGAAAGAGGGTCCCTTCTTTTAGGGGGGCGTGTGTGCGAAAATTGCACAAGAAATTGCAACTCTATTGGGAAATGCTCCAGAGCATTTGACGATGAACAAGAATCAAGAACCCAAAATCTCTGGTTTCAATCTCTCTATCAAAAAAACAAATCAAAATGTAGGGTTAAAGAGTTAGAAGCAAAAGTGGACTGAACCTTCCATAAACTGAAAATCCAAGTGTGTGCACATGAGTTCATTTCCCTCCTTGAGCTACTACAGAAACCAAGTTTAATTAGGTCAGGCTACGTAAATATTCTAACTCCAAAAGCAACTTGGACAAAGCCTCGCTGCCAATCAGGCGTCTATAGCCCCGATGAGGTTATCATTGTGACTCTCCTGAACATAGCTCTATTGCCATCTAGGCATCTATAGCCCCGATAGAGATATTTCAATACTCCTGATAAGTTGAATTCATTTGATTTTCAATATTTACTCTCATCTCTACAAAAAAACATTCTCCAAATGTCTCTCTCATCTCTACATTTTTCCAATATGTCTTCAAAGCGATCAACATGAGTATGACCTTTATTGATTTTTATTTTCCCATCTCTATATTCAAAGTCATGCCTATATCTATATGACATTATGGTCATAATCTTTGTCTTTGTAGCTACTGATTTGGCCTTTTGTACACTTTGACTTGAGTATCTTCCAATAGCGATTGGAAACATGATGCCTAGTTTATGAATAGCTTATCGTTTTGTGTGTACTATGATGAGCTGTCTGTATAACTCCATTAACACCCACTTGTCAAATGGATATCTTGGAAACATATATGGGCATCTGGTGTAGCATCCTACTCTCAAGTATGTAAAGGTGGGAAACTGCAAGAAAATACATCCAAACTTGTTTACAACTTTCCACGCTTCATTAGATACTCTTTTATTTTCCAAGGTTGGGTCAAACGTGAAAAGAAATGGTGCAAAGAAGGCATCATTCAATATTCGAAAATACTTGATATTACCTCTCAAAGTGATTTCAAGATAAAACTTATGTACTGGCACAAGGCTTCTATTTCCTTCCATTGACAAACCTAGATACTACCTCATCGCAGCCACAACATACACTAGGTATGAGGTCATTTAGAATTTTAGAGTTGATTACACATTAATTAGCTACTCATGAATCTCATTGTTGATCTGTGCACCACAATCAATATGTGCCTTCTTTCTTCTGATGACTCTGATGTATTCATACATCCATTCCTAAAAAAATTGATGAAGCTGGTAATCCTTTCACTCTGCTTAGTAGAGTGATCATGTCACATAAATCCTCTTTTAAGTCACTTCATGGAAGATTCTTAGGCCATCTAGAAATGGTAGGCCTAGGATTTTTCAACCATAACTTGTTGATCAACTTCTTGGATTCATTTTGATTCTTGTCATAAGCCTCCTGAGCATGTTGAATAGACATATTTGTATACTTATCCATGGTTGGGACCCTGAAAAATACATCAAAGAACTTTGCATCCAATGTCATCATAATTTTCCTAGAAGAGTCTCTAGCACTCTTATCATCCTTAATATAGTGTGAGGCAACTTGTAGAATGAATTTTGGGTAGTGAACCACTACTATAAATGAAGCTACTCAATGAAGATTATTGTGAACAATGGCTTGCAAATCTCCTTCCAAGGGCTTCTTTGATGTTCTCCTGAAAAAGTCATCCATGTCAAGATGATCGATCTGAGTATCTTTGATCTCATCAATCTTGGATGTTAAGACTATGGGAGGATAGACACCTTGATACTTATACTTCATCTTGTATTTCTTGGATCATGAAGGAGAATCCTCTATTGTCATTAAGTGCACAAGAGATCACTGAAAACCTTCTTTAAAGAGTACTTGATAGGAGATAACCATAAGGAAACATGTATTTATTCAATGTTAGTAGAATATGCATTTAGGATTGCGGGAATGTGGGAAGCTAGGGGAACACTTTGGATCGAGTAAACATGAGATATGGAGCATGAAAAATTGAGCAAATGTGGAAGGAACAAAGTTCAGAATGCATTTTGGAAGGATTTTTAGTGTTAGCAAAATTTCTGATTTTTGTGCAAGGACGCTAAAAATCAGCACCCTTGCACCTAAAGGAGTTGAATTTTGTGTAACAAAATTGAACAATAGAACTTTTTCATGCTGAGAATACATGGGAAATTTAGGTGTATAAGCACTAAAAATTAGCACTGCAACAACTCTAAGAATTTTTCATAATGTAGTGGCATTGATTTTACCACCTCTGCATCCTTTGGAAATACTAATGCATTGGCACTAAAAATTCCTACCTCTACAAGCTTTGTAAAATTCACTAACATTTGTGAGGTAGTTCTAAGTTTTGTAGAAATGATGAAAAAAATCGCTCCTACATCTGGGTCTTGGAAGTTCCTATGTGGAGGTGGTGATGATAAGTGCTTCTACACAAACACTTAGCCAAACAATTATGTAGTGGCAGTGTTTTTTGACACCATTACATGTTCTAGAAGGATTTTGATTGGACATAAGAACTGTGATAGCAATAAATTTGACTACTTTAACATTTGATGAAGGCTTGACCTCATGTAAGCGGTAATAAAGATCGCTACAACTAAGGACATATGGAAAGAAAATGTATCAATGGGAAAAAATGACTCCTAGACAAAAAAGCGAGGAGAACTAAGACACGTTGACCTTATAGGGATGGTAATACTTTGCACACAATTGCACATTTCAAAAAGAAAATTGGACTTCAAACATGAGAGTAATATTTATAGAAGAAACTTAGGGAAAAAACATTTAAAAGCAGCAGTACCCAAAAAGAGAAGAAAACATAAACATGGGAAAACTAGAAATATAAACCCTAAGACCATGAAGAAAAACATAAAAAAGGTAGAAACGATTTAAGGAAATAAACATTCACACTCAAGTGTTATGGATTAAAAAACAAGAGAAGAAAATAACGATGCACTTGAGAATAATGGAAGGCGAAAACCCTAGATTTGAAGATCTCACACGAAATAAATTAACCAAAACTTGAAGGAGATCTCAAATGCAAAAGGCACAAAGTAGAAAGGAGAAATCAAGTGAAACAAACATAAAATAAATTAGAAACAACATAAAAATCCATTAAAATGGTATTAATGAAGGGCCATTAATGAACAACAAGTTCATCAATTTTCCCGCATGTGGAAGGTAGGAATATGTAGGGGAGGGGTGGTGAAAATCACCACTCCTACATATTTAAAAAAAAAAACTAGATAAATTTCAAAATAAAGAGTGGTGAAAAACAACATCCTGACATTTGGAGGAGAGGAGAATGTGTAGAGGAAATGAAAAACAATGCCGCTACACAAAAAAAAATTCTAACTTTCTCATGTAGGGGCGTTGAAAAACAACACCCTTGCACGAGCAAAAAATTTTCTAACTCTCGGAAACTGAAAAAATGATAAAATATTCATTTTGAAGGTTTTCAAAAAATGATGAAAGACAAGAGCTCATAGGGATGATTCGAGGCTCAAGACCACATGTAAAGGAAAATTAAAACTTTCCTCATTTTGCATGCTTAGAGTGCTTGAGCCTACGAAACAGACCAGTTTCGTAGGGGGTTATCCCATGAATCAAGTACAACTAGAGTTGAGGATAACAGTTGGCTCTAGCTAGGGAGCTTCCTTTGGTCATTCTTGGAAATGATCGAAGGGAGAAGAAATCCAAACTCCAAGAGCCTTTATCCATCCATTGGGTGTAGAGTCAGGCAACAAAAATAAAAAGACTCAAAAGACTCAAAATTAAAAAGACACAAAGACTATACAAATATTTACATTAAACATCTATCACCTTATTGAGTAAAGTGTTTCAGATGTTTCCCACTATGTGGAAGATAAAATGGTGTTCCATATTCATATGCAAGAAAAGAGCTATTTTTACCATGAAGCTGATGAATTTTGAACGATCCTATTGATGCAAGCAAAGGAAGATAAACTCACTCTCTCAATCTCAACTTAACAAAAATCAACCAAATCTTTCATGTCCTTGCATCTAGGATTCATTCTTCGTAAAACTCTTGAATCAAAACCATAAAACTGATGATAAAGAAAAAAATCCCTTGAATAATTCTAAAAATACTTTAAACATCATCAATATAATTGGCCCACACCCCTTTCACCAACATAATCATCACAAAATTGAGAACTTTTAAAATGATTGTCCTAACATGCCTAAAATAGCCCTTTTGAGATCATACAATTGAACATACAACAATAAAGACTCTCATGTTTCTTAACTTGATTCAAAGGCTTGTAAAACTCCACAATTGAACATTCCACAAGTGACTTCAAGGCCTTTCAAAATGGAGAACAAACTATGTAATTGCTGTCATATAAAGGACTGTTCCCAAACTGTCAACAACAAGACAGTCAATAGCACAAAGGCTTCAAATTTATCAATTCTCCAAATCCTAACAAGAAATGGCTTTCAATACATCTAAACACCTTTTTAAATCACTACCATTCACGATGGACACAATTTACTTCATCACAAACACCAAAATCTTCATAGAGCACTGTCAAACTAAGACTAACATAAGACTATTGTAACAGATATGTGACTAGAATAGGTTCTATCAACAAAAATCCCATCAAATTACATCTGAAAATGTTTCACAATACATCTAGCTACCCCTTTAGAAACAATACTATTCAAGGTGGGCACACTTCACCTCAATTAAATCACAAAAAATCAACTTTGTACTCTGCATTTCCAGATTTTAAGAAAAATACAGATCTTAGGGCTTCATTGTTTCATATGACAACCATTATCTTTTGGTCTAAGACTTTATGAAATGAAATAAAATACAAAAATACGTCTCCTCACCAAAATTTATGATTTTCCACTTAGTAGAATGGAAGAAACTTAATTATGATTGCCCATTGTTACCCTAGTTAAGGGTTTTAACCCGCCAGAAGAGAAATGCTAATAACTTTTGCAATATTTAATGGATTTAAATGAAATAAAATTAAAAAAAATATATATTCATAGGGACTTCATTTCAAATGGAGAAGGAGATGATTTGAACATCATTAATGGTCGTACAATGGCCTGAAACACGTGAAACACAAGAAAATATCAGAAAAACAAGGTATTCTATTGAATTCCTTCCTCATAAATTTGTCCCCAATCTTCCTTGAAGTAAATGAGGTTAAATAATGCCTTAAATAACCAAAAAAACCACCTTAAACTGATTCTACAACTACTTGACTATTCACCTTCCACCTTCTTACAAAATGTTGCATTTTTTTTTGCATTTTGAAATGACAACATTTTAGCAATTTTTTGTAGTTTTTACATTATGCATCCCAAGACCTTAAAATGACTCACTAGACCTAAAAAAAAACTTAAAATGGCATAGTTAACCTTATTACAACATTTGGACCTCCTATTTTAATCAAAAAATTGAAGTTGCCTCATGGACACATGATCCTACTTGGGCGCACCTGCACAATTCTCTCTGACCAAAAAGAATTCCAAGTCCTCTTGGATTGGATCCTCATTTCCTCCTTGTAGTCCTTATGCCCTGCAACCTTCATATTTACTTTTGGTTTGAGTTGGTCTATTCCAAATTTCTTCCATCTCATCCTTTCTCAGTGAATCTGCTTCTTCATGCCCTGACTTGTCACAATCTCCATTTGTCCTCCTTCAATCTGTTGCATCTTAATCTGTAAATTTTCCCTTGTCCAAAATATTAGTACAACAAAGAAATGATACCTTAGTTCAATAAAAATACCTCCATCCTTCTTCAACTCTTTGCAAACCTCCAAGATCAATTCATCTTTAATCATTTCTTCATCCAATCTTGACACCAACTCAATATCTCCTTCCTTTGAAATCAGATTCTTAATCTATGTTTCTCCTTCATCTTCATGCTTGGAAATTGTTGCACTATCTTCATCCATGAACTATTCCTTTGCATCTTCAAATGATTCTTCTTCTTCCTTTTTCCTTCTTACTGCTAACTTTTCTTGTCTTTTCCTTCTTTTTACAATCTTTTCTATGGGCCATGTAACTCTTTTCTTTATCTTCAAGTGCCAAATTTTTGCTTGTCTGATCCAATGTTCCATATTCATCATGGAATCTGCATAAAAATCACTAAACTCTGCATCTGATCTTCTCATTTCTTGCTTAAATTCTACTATCTCTTTGTCTAACTCCTCTTGTCTCTTCCTTTCTTCCTCTGCTTGCAAATGTCTTCTCATCACTTCCATATTGTAGATGGTCTCTAAGCAAGTCTATCCTTGCTTCACAACTTCTCTCAACTTTCTATGCCTTTTCTTGGAAAAAACTAGCTTCTTCTTAACCTGCACAACACCAAAACACACACAACTACAACCAAAAACTCTCTACCTAGCACCTTTTGTGCTCTGATACCAATTGATGCAAGCAAAGGAGGATAAACTCACTCTCTCAATCTCAACTTAACAAAACTCAACCAAATCTTTCATGTTCTTGCATCTAGGACTCGTTCTTCTTCATAAAAATCTTGAATCAAAACCATCAAACTGAGAATAAAGCACAAAATCCCTTGAATATTTCTAAAAAAAATTTAAACATCATCAATATAACTGGCCCACACCCCTTTCACCAACATAATCATCACAAAACTGAGAACTTTTAAAATGACTATCCTAACAGGCCTAAAATAGCCCTTTTGAGATAATGCAATTGAACATACAACAATAAAAACTCCCATTTTTCTTACCTTAATTCAAAGGCTTGTAAAACTCCACAATTGAACATTCCACAAGTGACTTCAAGGCCTTTCAAAATGGAGAACAACAAACTATGTAATTATTGTCCTATAAAGGACTGTTACCCAACTGTTAACAGGACAATCAATAACACAAAGGCTTAAAATTTATCAATTCTCCAAATCTTGACAAGAAATGGTTTTCAATACATCTAAAAACCTTTTTAAATCACTACCATTCAAGATGGACACAATTTACTTCATCACAAACACCAAAATCTTCATAGAGCACTGTCAAACTAAGACTAGCATAAGATTGTTGTAATAGATCTGTGACTAGAATAGGTTATATCAACAAAAAATCCATCAAATTACATATGAAAATGTTTCAAAATACATCTAGTTACCCCTTTAGAAACTATGCTATTCAAGGTGGGCATACTTCACCTCAATTAAATCACTCAAAATCAACTATGTACTTTGCATTTCCAGATTTTAAGCAAAATACAGACCTTAGGGCTTCATTGTTTCATATGACAACCATTATATTTTGGTATAAGACTTTAGGAAATGAAATAACATACAAAAATACATCTCCTCACCAAAATTTAGGATTTTCCACTTAGTAGAATGGAAGAAACTCAATTATGATTGCCCACTGTTACCCTAGTTAAGGGTTTTAACCCGCCAGAAGAGAAATGCTAATAACTTTTGCAATATTTAATGGATTTAAATGAAATAAAATTCAACAAAAACTATATTCATAGGGACTTCATTTCAAATGGAGGAGGAAAGGATTTTAACAGCATTAATGGTCGTATAATGGCCTGAAACATAGGAGATACAAGAAAATATTAGAAAAATAGGGTATTCTATTGAATTCCTTTCTCATACAATTGTCTCCAATCTTCCTTGAAGTAAATGAGGTTACATCATGCCATAAATAACCAAAAAAACCACCTAAAATGGATTCTACAACTACCTAACTATTCACCTTCCACCTTACAAAATTTTGCATTTTTTTTGCATTTTGACATGACAACTTTTTCGCAATTTTTTGCACTTTTTACATTATGCATCCCAAGACCTTAAAATGACTAACTAGACCTCAAAAAAAACTTAAAATGGCATAGTTAACCTTATTACAACATTTTGACCTCCTATTTTAATCAAAAATTTGAAGTTGCCTCATGGAGGCATGATCCTGCTTAGGTGCACCTGCACCACCCGTCCATAGTGAATCAAACTTTCCATGCATACCTTTTGGCTCTCTTTGCTTATCCCACAAGAGAAAGAGATCGCCAACCTAAAAGTCATGAGACTTTTCCTTCTTGTAAAAAATCCTTTTCACTTGTTCCTGATGCTCTGTAATACAATTCACCACTTGAACATGTTTCTCTTCCAATTCAAAAAGATACATTATTCGTTTATCAACTGAACTTTCAAAAGTCTCATCCTCAATGGCCTTGGCCAACTTGAGGGTAGGTAGTTCTACTATAATTGGAATTTCAACATTCAACCCATAAAGGATTTGAAACAAGGACATTCCTATTGCCCTCTTTGGAGTGATCCTATCTACCCACAAAGCATCTTACAATGGTTTATGCCACAAACACTGATTCTCATCACAAGCTTGCAGATGATAGTCACCAAGTTTTTATTACTGGATTCAGCCTGGCCATTACCTTGTAGGTAATAGTTAGATAAATGTGACAATGTAATACCATGCTCAAATCAAAAATTTGTAATCTCGCTTGACAAGAGTGCAGAAGCATTTTCTACAACAATTTTGTTTGGCACACCCAACCTAGATATGATATTTTCTTTCAAGAAGTTACATAATACCTTTGAAGTAGCATGCTTTTGGTCGGTATTGCCTCCACCCATTTAGTGAAGTAGTCAGTTGCAGTGAGAACATAGGTATTTCCTACACTTGAGAGTGGATTCACTGTTTAATGAAGTCAATACCCCACTACTGAAAGGGCTCTTTAATGAGGAATGGTTTCAAAGGTAGAGCTTCCAACATTGGTTTACCTATGAACTATTGGCATAGTTTTCATTTACACACCCATGAGTATGCATCTTGAAAAAAAGTAGGCCAATAATACTTAGCCCTCAAAATATTGTGAGTTGTGACTGGTGCCAAGAAATGTCCACCACAAGCTAAGTCAAGAAAAGACTTCAATAATTTTTTTTGTTGTGCTTTATCAACACAACGCAAGAAAGTACCATCCAAGGCACACTTATACAAACCATTGTCCCATAAGATGCAATTTGCTGATTTGAGCTTGATGGTTCATTTTTCCTTGGGATTCAAGTGATCCAAACATTCTCCATAGATGAATAAATGAGCAATGTTTGAATACCATTCATCAATAGTACTGAAAAACAACACCAATGGAAACTTGTTTGGACTCACTTCAATGGACTCTAAAATTTCTTCATCAATATTATTATCAACAATGAGATGAAATAAACATCGCCCACACACTAGCTTGGTGGGCTTAATATCTATGTCATATTCTTGTATTTTGGCAATCCAATTAACACTTTTAGTACAAAACTCTTGTTGTCAAGATGGACTTGATAGTTGAATTTGGAGCCAAGTCTCCAACATGATTGTTAAGGATGTAAAACCTGAAATGCTTCACTGCCTTAACCACAACGAAAGAATGTTTCTCCATCCGAGAATATTTTAGCTCATGATTCTTTAGGGGATAACTCATGAACATAATTGGGGATTCAAAAACCTCACTATTCTACTGCACCAGGATTGTTGAAAGTGTATGCTCCAAAGCATAACTATACATGATAAACTTTTTTGTGTAGTATGGGCAGACTAACACTGGTGCATGAGCAATAGTCATGCCTATGCTTGTATGACCTTATGGTCATAATTTGCATCTCTGCAACTACTGATTTTTCCTTTTGTACACTTTGAATTGAGTATCTTCCAATAGCAATTGGAAACTTGATACCTGGTTTATGAATAAATTGGCATTCTATGTGTACTATGATGAGTTGTTTGCATAACTCCATTAAAACCCACTTGTTGGATGGATATCTAGGAAACATATATAGGCATTTGGTGTAGCATCCTACTCTCAAGTATGTAAAGGTGGGAAACTATAGGAAAATACATCCAAACTTGTTTACAACTTTACACGCTTCATCAGATACTCTTTTCTTTTCCATGGTTGGGTCAAATGTGAAAAGCAATGGTGTGAAGAAGGCGTCATTCAATCATCTAAAATATTTGATACTGCCTCTCAAAGTGATTTGAGGATAAAACTTATGTACTGGCACAAGACTTCTATTTCCTTTCATTGAAAAACCTAGATACTACCTCATCGTAGATGCGACATACACTAGGTATGAGGTCATATAGAATTTCAGGGTTGATTGCACATTAATTAGCTGCTCATGAACCTCGTTGTTGATATGTGTACCCCAATCAATATGTGCCCTCTTTCTTCTGATGAACCTAATGTATTCGTACATCCATTCCTAAAAATTTGATGAAGCTGGTAATCCTTTCACTCTGATTAGTAGAGTGATAATGTCATGGAAATCCGCTTTGAAGTCACTTCGTGGAAGATTCTTAGGCCATCTAGAAATGGTAGGCCTAGGATTTTTCAACCATAACTTGTTGATCAACTTCTTGGCTTCGTTCTAATTTTTTTCATAAGCCTCCTAAGCACATTGAATAGACATATTTATATACTTATCCATGGTTGGGACCCTGAAAACTACATCAAAGTACACTACATCCAATCTCATCATAATTTTACTAGAAGAGTCTCTAGCACTCCTATCATCCCTAATATAGTGTGAGGCAACTTGTAGAATGAATTCTAGGCAATGAGCCACTACTAGAAATGAAGCTACTTGATGTATATTGCTATGAACAATGGCTTGAAAATATCCTTCCAAGGGAAAATTCATCCATGTCAAGATAACTAATCTGAGTAGCTTTGATCTCATCGATCTTGGATGTTACAACTGTGGGTGGATAGACACCTTGATACTTATACTTCATCTTGTATTTCTTCGATCATGAAGGAGACTCCTCTATTGTCATTAAGTGAACAAGAGATCACAAAAAACCACCTTTGAAGAGTACTTGATAGGAGATAACTGCAAGGAAACATGTATTTATTCAATATTAGTAGAATATGCATTTAGGAATGTGGGAATGTGGGAAGCTAGGTGAGCACTTTGGAGAGAGTAAACATGAGATATAGAGCATGAAAATTTGAGAATATGCGGAAGGAACGAAGTTCAAAATGCATTTTGGAAGGATTGTTTGTGAGCAAAATTTCTGATTTTTGTGCAAGGGCGCTAAAAATCAGCACCCTTGCACCTAGAGGAGTTGCATTTTTTGCAACAACGATGAAAAATAGCACTTTTGCATGCTGGGAATACGTAGGAAATTTAGGTGCATAAGCGCTAAAAATTAGCATTGCAACAACTCTAAGAATTTTTCATAATGCAATGGCACTAATTTTTACCACCTCTACATCCTTTGGAACTACTATAATACATTGGCGCTAAAAATTCTTTCCTCTACATGCTTTGTAAAATTCACTAAGTCATGTATGATGGCGGTCATTTTTAGTGGTTGTACATTTGCAAGGTAGTTCTAAGTTTTGTAGAAATGGTGAAAAACACCGCTCCTACATCTGGGTCTTGGAAGTTCCTATGTGGATGAGGTGATAATAAGTTCTTCTACACAAACACTTAGCCAAAAAATTATGTAGTGGCAGTGTTTTCTGACACCATTACATGTTTTGGAAGGATTTTGATAGGATTTAAGAATTGTGATAGCAATAAATTTGACCGCTTTAACATTCGATGAAGGCTTAACCTTATGTAAGAGCGGTAATAAAGATTGCTTCAACAACTAACGACATATGGAAACCAAAAGTATCAATGGGAAAAAATGACGCCTAGACAAAAAAGTGAGGAGAACTAAGACGCATTGAACTTATAGGGCAAGTTAAACTTTGCACACAATTGCACATTTCAAAAAGAAAAGAGGACTCCAAAATTGAGAGCAATATTTCTAGAAGAATCTTATGGAAAAAATATTTAAAAGCAACAGTACCCAAAAAGAGAAGAAAACATAAACATGGGAAAACTAGAAATAGAAGCCTTAAGACCATGAAGAAAAACATAAAAAAGGTAGAAATGATTTAAGGAAATAAAAATTTTCACTCAAGTGTTATGGATTAACAAACAAGAGAATAAAATAACGATGCACCTAAGAATAATGGAAGGTGAATACCCTAGATTTGAAGATCTCACGCGAAATTAGTTAACCAAAACTCGAAGGAGATCTTAAATATAGAAGACACAAAGTAGAAAGGAGAAATCAAGTGAAACCAACATAAAATGAATTAGAAATGGCTTAAAAATCCATTAAAATGATATAATGAAGGGCCATTAATAAACTCATTAATTTTCATGCATGTGGAAGGTAGGAATATGTAAGGGTGGTGAAAATCACCACTCCTACATATTAAAAAAAAAACTAGATGAATGCCAAATGCAAGAGCAGCGAAAAAAAGTGCCCTGACATTTGGAGGAGAGGAGGACGTGTAGAGGCACTAGAAAATAGCACCGCTACACATAAAAAATTCTAACTTTCTCATGTAGGGGCGTTGAAAAACAACACCCTTGCATGGGAAAAAAAATTTCTAACTCTCAGAAACTGAAAAATGACAATATTTATTTTGAAGGTTTTCAAAAAATGATGAAAGATGAGAGCTCGGAGGGATGATTCGAGGCTCAAGAGCACCCATAAAGGGAAATTAAAATTTTCCTTTTTTTGTGTGCTTAGAGTGCTCGAGCCTATGAAACGAACCAGTTTCGTAGAGGGTTATCCCATGAATCAAGCACAACTAGATTTGAGAATAACAACTGGCTCTAGCGAGGGAGCTTCCTTTGGTCATTCTTGGAAATGATCGAAGGGAGAAGAACTCAAAACTCCAAGTGTCTTTATCCATCCATTTGGCGTAGAGTCAGGCGATCAAAATAAAAAGACACAAAGACTATACAAATATTTACATTAAACATCTTTGACCTTATTGAGTAAAGTGTTTCAAATGTTTCCCACTATGTGGAAGATAAAATGGTTTTCCATCTTTGTATGCAAGAATAAAGCTATTTTTACCATGAAGCTGATGAATTTTGAATGGTCTCATCCATAGTGAATCAAACTTTCCATGCATACCTTTTGGCTCTCTTCTCTTGTACCACAAGAGAATGAGATCGCTAACCTGAAAGTCACGAGACTTTTCCTTGTCAAAAATATTTTTCTCTAGTTCTTAATGCTCCATAATACATTCACCACTTGAAGTCATTTCTCTTCCAATTCATAAAGATACATTATTTTTTTATCAATTGAACTTTCAAAAGTCTCATTCTCAATGGCCTTGGCCAACTTGAGGGTAGGTAGTTCTACTATAATTGGAATTTCAGCATTCAACCCATAAAGGAGTTGAAATAGGGACATGCCTATTGCCCACTTTGGAGTGATCCTATCTACCCACAAAGCATCATACAATGCTTTATGCCACAAACATTGATTCTCATCCACAAGCTTGCAGATGATAGTCACCAAGTTTTTATTACTGGATTCAGCCTAGTCGTTACCTTGAAGGTAATAGTCAAATGAATGTGACAATGTAATACCATGCTCAAATAAAAATTATGTAATCTCGCTTCACAAGAATGCAGAAGCATTGTCTACATAAATTTTTTTCATCACACCCAACCTAGATATGATATTTTCCTTCAAGAAGTTACATAATACCTTTGAAGTAGCATGTTTTATTGGTATTGCCTCCACCCATTTGGTGAAGTAGTCAGTTGCAGTGAGAACATAGGTGTGTCCCACACCTGAGGGTGGATTCATTGTGACAATGAAGTCAATACCACACTACTGAAAGGGCTCTTTAATGATGAATGGTTTCAAAGGTAGAGTTGCCAACTTTGGTTTACCTACAAACTGTTGACATAGTTTGCATTTACACACCCATGAGTATGCATCTTGAAAAATATTAGGCCAATAATTCTTAGCCCTCAAAATCTTGTGAGTTGTTACTGGTGGAAAGAAATTTCCACCACAAGCTAATTCATGAAAAGACTTCAATAATTTTTCTTGTTGTGCTTTATCAACATAACGCAAGAAAGTACCATCCAAGGCACGCTTATACAAACCATTGTCCCATAAGATTTAATTTTCTTATTTGAGCTTGACAGTTCTTTTCTCCTTGGGAGTCAAGTGATCTAGACATTCTCCATACGTGAAGAAATGAGCATTGTTTGAATACCATTCATTAATAGTACTGACAAACAACACCATTGGAAACTTGTTTGGACTCACTTCCTCAGACTCTAAAATTTCTTCATCAGAATTATTATCAATAATGAGTTGACATAAACATCACCCATGCACTAGCTTGGTGGGCTTAATATCCATGTCATATTCTTGCATTTTGGAAATCCAATTACCTATTTTAGTACAAAACTCTTGTTGTCAAGATGGACTTGATAGTTGAATTTGGAACCAAGTCTCTAACATGATTGTTAAGGATGTAAAACCTAAAATTCTTCACTGCCTTAACCACAATGAAAGCATGTTTTCTCCATCTAAGAATATTTTAGCTCATGATTCTTTAGGGGATAACTCATTAACGCAATTGGGTGTTCAAAACCCTCACTATCTTCCTTCACCAGGATTTCTGAAAGTGTATGCTTAAAATCATAACTATACATGATAAACTCCTTTCTGTAGTCTGGGTAGACTAACAATGGTGCATGAGAAATAGCCTCTTTGATATCATCAAACACAGCTTTTCCTTTTGCAATCCAATGAAAATTAGTAGTTCCTTTCATCATATTGACAATTTGACGAGTCTTCTCTGCAAAATTTGGTACAAATATTCATAGAAAGTTCACCTTCCCAAAGAAAGAATGAATGACTTTCTTACTTGATGGAAAAGTAAGAGATTGGATACTTTTGAACCCTTTGGGATCAATTTTGATACCTTCTTTAGACACAATGTGACCAAGAAGTTTACCCCCTATAACCCCTATAAGAGAGTGGGATCAACCACATCAAGGCTCTAGGTCATGGAGAGCCAAGAGTGGAGGGCTACCCTAACTTACCTCACTCTAAAGGGTTTCTTAGAGTGAGGATCAAGAATGAAGAGTACTATGAAGTACTTTTGTCACTCTACAGAGCCAAAATTCAGGTTGGGGCTAGGCGAGCTAGTTTTTAGAGTCATTACTTCACCTCAAATGGATCTTTTTCTGAGGATGATAGCACGGCTTGCTAGCGTCTATATGGCCAGAAAATGTAAGACACAATAAAAAACACTAGAAACTTACTAAACTGCCTAGCTGATTAATCTTAATAAAATAAACAGAATGATCAGATATGAAAAGTAAAGATGAAGATGATAAAGCAAGTAAATAAAGGCTAGGGTGATGAAGATTATCTCACAAAAGTGTCAGTTTTCTAGCTAGCTCCATGCACTTGTTCACCTGCACACAAGAAAGAAGGGGAAAATTGTTGGGGTTGTATAGGGGCCTGCCTAGTCAAACCCCCACTTTAGTGTTTCCACCTCCTTGGACAGCCAAAAAGCAACGAAGTAAAGTACACGATAAAGAAAGTAGAAAGAAAGATTTTTGAACACTACAAAACAATACTATGCTACTCTATAAAATCACAAAGGAGTTGAGTGAATTGTTACCACCTCCACCCAAAGGCTCACTAGCCAATGAAGGGAGAATGCAAGGTATGGACTTGGAAAAGTCACCATAGCCACAATGGTGATGAAGGGAGGTCTCACAAGACTCCAAGCCCACAACTTCTATGGCTACCTCACACTTACAATGTGGAGTTGATGGAGTTTCAGTGCTACAATGCTCAAAATGAAGTGCTAGAATGTTGCTTGAGAATGTGAAGAAGTTGAATGAATTTCTAAGAGGATCAAGTGATTGAATGTGTAGAGGATAGAATGAATAAATGAAGAATGTTTTTGAAGGTGGGATGAGAAGAATTTACCATTTTTGGGTTGGTTGGTCGAAGAGGGATGTTGCAATTTGAAACCAATTAGGTGTGCAATGCCTCTTCCAACTTCAAACACATGAATTCGTCAGGGATGACAGCATGCCACATAGATGTTTGTGCGCCGCACTTGCATCCTTGAAAAATATTCTCACCGACACATAGGACAAACACCAAGTGGATGGAAGGTAGGTGGATGATGTGGAATTTCACCTTTGAGTTTTATTTTCTAAGGTGAGGGTATGCAAAAGGGGAATTTACATAAGGGATGCAAATTCACTCCTATACACTTTCCCCCACTTTAGAGAGCATAAGTATCAATGAGTGTTTAGTAAAGTAGATTGGATAGTTAGAAACGTATACCTGAATTGTCGAGGAAGTAGACCGCGATCTGGAAAAATTGAAAGCGTAGGGTAGGCAAAGGACTCCATAGGTACTCTCTCTTAAGGAATTTCAAACAAAAGGACTCCATAGCTCCGTAGAACTATGAAGTTGCACAAAGTACACCGGAAGCCCTCAAACCAATGATGGATAAATCCTGTAAGATGTAAGTGCCTCATAGGCCCACAAACCTACAAGAAGGAAACCCCTAAGTTCTCTCTCATGAAGGAAGCCCAGTGAAGTAAGTTCCTTACAAGCCCATAGATATGCAAGGAGGCATTCCCCCAAGTTCTCTCATGAGGGAAGCCCAATGAAGTAAGCGCCTTATAGGCCCACAAACCTACAAGAAGGAATTCCCCCAAATTCTCTCTCATGAAGGAAGCCCAGTGAAGTAAGTGATTTACAGGTCTACAAACCTACAAGAAATTATTCCCCCAAGTTCTATCTCATGAAAGAAGCCCAACGTAAGGGGACTCCGCAGAGTCAAACGAGAAAGCAACTTCACAAGAGCACCTACAAAGCAACATGTTAATCTGTAGATAAAACATGTCAGAAAACACAAAGTAGCCACACAAGAAAACAAGAAAACAATCAACAAGTTGAAAGACTTTCAAAGGGGTCCCTCAGGAACCCTTCAAAAGGAGAGGGGTCATCTCAAGGGATGCGCTGCTCAAAAGTGTAAAAGGGACATTTTTTCCTCAAATCAATTCATCATAAGGAATCCTTTCAAAATATGTTCACTTCATCAAGGAATTCGAAAGGAAGAAAATACCCCCTCATGAGGGGAAGATCGTGGCTTCTCCCGTAGGAAAAAACTACTCCCTCCTTGGAGGAAAGTTCTCAAGTTTATTTCTTTGCAAACCCATGATGAAGGAAATGTGTTTCACTAGGGGTCCAAGTCAAGAATGAAATTTTTGAAAAAGGTTTGCAAAGGTTTTCAAGAAAATATTTGTTGGAAATGAATGCATTTTTTGTAAATTAGAGTTTATTTAATAGCCTCCCTTAGGGTGGTGTGTGTTGAATGTAGAGGCACACAACATCCTAAGGAGAGAAAAGAAAGAACTGAAAAAAGTGATGTTGTGGCCCACAGGACATAGCAAGATGTCACAATGGTGATGTTGTCGCACATACAAGGGACAACACATAGGCGCCACAACATCACGAGTTAGGAAAAGAAGAGAGAAAGATAGGAAAAGCACAAAAGAAACAATGACATCACAAACAAAGGACAAAGGGGCGATCTAGTATTTTGGGGTCAAAGCTACTCATAAATATATATAAGTATAGTAGTAATATATAAATGAATTGTCATCAACCCCCTACTATATCAAACCATATGAAGAATGCACGAGAAGACAAAGTAAAAATTAAAAATTGGGTCAACTTGGAAGGGAAGCCTAAATGCCCCCAACACTTTACATCATCCCTAATTTTCTGAAAGTCAAAACACATAACAAAGGAAGAATGATGATACAAATAGAAGAAGGTTTATGACACATAATCACTCCTATATCCAAGCACCAACAAGGGTGACAAGGGTCATCTAGGATCACATAACACAAGCACGGGGGAACACATCACAACAAACACACACCTAATCTAAAGGTAAAGAAGATGCCTCCCCCTAACACTCATCCACCAAGAGGTCATCTGCTTCCCAATCTAGATCATTATAAGGGGAAGGTAGACGAGCCTACAATGGTGGAATATTAAGGGGAGGGGCTTCCAACCATCCCACAACAAGGGGTAAGGAAGAAGGCTCAACAAGGTCTTCTCCACTCGACTCTTGTGGAGCTATGGTTAGTGATTTCACGAAGATCACTGACAAGGTTGAGACCTCCTCTAGAGAGTTGAACATGCACTTTATAGGAGTTTCATGTCGTACCTCAACAAATGAGGAGGACAGTGCCCAAGATTCATCACTTGGCTCACCAAGTGACTCGGGAGCAATGAGAAACTTAGGAGAAGCCGAAACTTGCTCTATCACTAGAATAGAACAAGCTAGCACAAGACCACCCTTCGAAGAAGGTGGGATCCTCTTATGCCCTCCATTGCTGGAAGGGACAACCTCTACCTTATGCTTCATCAGAGCATGTGAACTCCCCACAAACAAGGCAAGAGGACTGTAGGAGGAGGAGAAAACCACGATGAACACTACTGAGGTATTCGGCGTGTCCATGGGTTTAGCGAATGGCAGGACATCCAAAAGGGACATCAAAAGGGGTAGCTTGACCAAAGAAGAGATAAACACCTACACCTTTTTAGGGTCAGATGCACTCATGCTCACAGCGGGAGTCGAAAGTGAAACTAAACTCAATTGAATGGAAGTAGATAGGAGGAAAGAGGAGGACACAACAGAAGGCCCTAAAGAAGGGGTGATCATCTCCTCTTCCTTTTTTCTATAAATTGGCCTGCTTAGCCACCAGAGCCTTTTGTTGGCACTTGCACTCATGCACAAGGTGGTTTCTATGACTCTTTGAGCTAAAGGTTGAGAGCTATGAAGGGACAAAAGGATCTTTCTTAGCCATAGGGGTGTCCATCACAACCATTTCCAATGGAGGGATAAACTTTTGAATGGGAGCAAGAGAAAGAGATTGAGAGACAATGGGGGGAGTCAACTCTAGCACCTTGATGACGGGCCTCTTCCCATTCACTGCTTTAGGAGCAAGAGCAATGGGAGGCTATGAAGGTTGAGACATAGAGGATTCCCCATCGAGACCCTTCCTTCTACCATATCGAACGAGCCTAGGCTCCGTGGGTAGAACATGAAGCTCAAATGTAGGATGCTTGGACTTTCAACAAGCGGGCACCATGGGATTCTCTCGCAAACATGAAGCAGACTTGGATGGCACCATACTAGGGTGAGAGGAAGCGTCAAGCTAGACAATGGAAGAGGAAGAAGAGGAACCTCAAGAGCACTTCTCTTCTTTCCTCTTATGGGCCATGGTGGCATCACTGTCAGCTTTTAAACATGCCCTATGTGAAACAACATAAGTGATGGAGGGTATCTCACTCTAGGTATTAAGTACCCTTTCTTGTACTTCTCATAGGTCTAATACAAGAGGTGCTTCCTAGGTGGGAGTAGACCAATGAGTGTAGGCCAAAAGTGGTCTAAGGAATAATTACCATGCTCAACTGGCGATCTATAACCAGGGTCATGGATAATATGCATGGAACCCTCATGGATAAACTTCAAAAATTTATGCACAATCAAGGGAACTGCATTCATAGCTACTAACCAGGGGATACCCAGCTTCACTTTAAAGAGTTCGGACCTCGGGATTATGTTAAAAAGTATGTTTACCAATTTAGGTCCAATAAGGACCAACAAAATGATGCTACCAAGGGGAGGTACAAAAATTTTGTTATGTGTACAGATGGTGCTTACAGGTGCGTCGTACCCATCTTTATGCAGGAAGTTAATTAACATAATCTCCTCAGCTATAATATTCATTTGACACATCGGGTCAATAATAAAACTTGCTATAGTGTGTCCATTGATCCACGTAGGGATGTAAAGAGGAGATGGTTCTCTATTAAAACCCATTGACAAGTCCTACGAGGTGAAGGTTATACTTGGACTACTACTCATAGGCTGCACAGAGGGGATAGGAAGATGTAGGAAAGAGGCCATCACACACACTAAAACATACTCTCACAAATCCCCCCAAACGTTTGCAATCGGACAGTGACCCAACTAAGGCTTCATTCCGTAATGCCTACAAAACCTTCCAACTATGCCTACTAGGGGTTGTAGGTTAGGTTGTTAGGAGAAAGGCCTCAAAAAACTCACACCTACAAGACTCATAGAACATGAGGAAATGAGCCTTCAACACTACTAAACAGAACCAAAATGGTTCATGTCGGGTTCACCAAAAATGTAAGAGAGGGGAACCAACCACATCAAGGCTCCAGGTCACGAAGAGCTGAGAGTGGAGGGATTCCCTAACTTACCTCACTCTAAAGGGTGTCTTGGGGTGAGGATCGAGAATGAAGAGTACTATGAAGTATTTATGTCACTCTACAGACCCAAAATTTAGGTTAGGGCTAGGTGAGCTAGTTTTTGGAGTTAGTAATGTACCTTAGATGGCTCTCTGTCAAAGGATGGCAACATAGTTCTGGGATGACAGCATGGCACATCGGTGTCTCTCTGGCGTGTTGGCATCTGTATGTCCAAAAAATGTAAGACAGTAAAAAACACCAAAAACTTACTAAACTGCCTAGCCGATTAATCTTAATGAAATAAACAAAATGATGATATGAAAAGTAAAGATGAAGATGATAAAGCAAGTAAATAAAGGCTAGGGTGACAAAGATTATCTTACAAAAGCTCTATTTTGCTAGCTAGCTCCATGCACTCATTCACCTGCACACAAGCAAGATGGGGGAAATTGTTGGGGTTGTATAGCGGCCTGCCTTAGTCAAACCCATGCTTTGGTGTTTCCACCTCCATGGACAACCAGAAAACAACGGAATAGAATATACAATCAAGAAAGTAGAAAAAAATATTGTTGAACACTACAAAAAAATACTATGCTACTCTATCAAATCACAAATGAGAGGAGTGAAGCGTTACCACCTCCACTCAAAGGCTTACTATCCAATGAAGGGAGAATGCAAGGTATGGACTTGGAAAATTCACCACAGCCACAATGATGGTGAAGGGAGGTCTCGCAAGACTCCAAGCCCACAACTTCTATGGTTGTCTCACACTTGCAATGTGGATTTTATGGAGTGTTAATTTTGTTGCAATGCTCACAATGAAGTGATAAAATGTTGCTTGAGAATGTGAAGAAGTTGAATGAATTTCTAGGAGGATCAAGTGATTGAATGTGTAGAGGATAGAATGAATGAATGAAGAATGTTTTTGAAGGTGGGATGAGAAGAATCTATCATTTTTGGGTTGGTTGGTTGAAGAGGGACATTACAATTTCACCCAAATCAGGTGTGTAATGCATCTTCCAACTTTAGATGCAGGAATCCATCAGGGACGACAACACGCCACACAAACATCTGTGCATCACACTTGCGTCCCTGACAAATATTCTCACCGACACACAAGAAAAATGCCAAGTGGATGGAAGGCAGGTGGATGATGTTGAATTTATCCTTTAGGTTTGATTTTCTAAGGTGAGGGTATGCAAAAGGGGAATTTACACAAGGGGTGCAAATTAGCTCCTATACAACCCCAAAAATTGACTTCTTGGGATTCAAGGAAATTCCATGTTGTCGACATCTCTCCAAGATTTGCCTCAAATGGTATAAATTCTCATGACGTGGTTTTTGGAAAAAATTGTAAGATCATCAAGGTAAACTACGATGAAATTACCTAGTACATCACATAAAGCCAAGTCCATAGCATGTTGGAACATGGCACCAGCATTGATAAGACCAAAAGGCATTTTGCAATATGCAAAAGTACCCCATCGTGTTGTAAAGATCATCTTTTGCTAATCATTTGGACTAACTTCTATCTAGTTGTAACCAAAGAATCCATCTAAAATAGAAAGCATCTCAAATCCAGTCGCCGTTTGTAGAACTTGATCCATCACTAGAAGAGGATAGTTGTCCTTTAGTGATAGTTGATTTAAATTTCAAAAATCCACACAAATGTGGATCTCACCATTCTTTTTGTGAATAGGAACAATATTTTCTATCCATGTTGAATGGTGGATAGGGAATATAATTCATGCGTTCAACATTTTTTGAACATCTACAAGGATAGTTCCAGAAATCTTCAGATTATATTTCCTTTGTTTTTGCTTGTAAGGCAATGCACTAGCTTTGAGTGGAATTTCATGTTGCACCTCCTTTGGATGAAAATACTATAGATCTTCATATGAGTATGCTAATACGTCCATATATTCTCATAGTAAATTGACAAACTATTTTTTTCTTCAGTTGTGCACCACTTTCCAATATTTACCATCTTAGGATCTACTTTAATTCCTAAGTTGATCTGATCAATCTCATTTGATGAGTCAGAATCTAACTATTGCTTCTTGACATAACAATCATGTTTGTCAAAAATTCTTTCAAGGGATACCAACCCTTTGGGAATTTTATTTCCTTTGAGCTGTAGAAATTCTACACCTGTAACCATATCAACTTTAGAGACAGATTTTCAGGGTGGAGAATCACTTCCTTCAAAGTACAAATCATTCAAAAAAAATTCCATTTCCAAAAAAGAAAAAATCTGATGATCATCATTACAAATTTACCAATTATCTAAGTTGTTAGGAACACTTGGACAAAAGATCAACTCAATGGTATAGGTAGGACCATGAAAATCCTTGTGTGCTAGCAGGAGCATGGCTGAAACTACTAAAGAATCAACTCTATCATTGTATTCTTTTGGAACTGGGTATGTGCAGGATCATCATGGAAAAAATAGGCCCTTAAGTGGCGAAAAATTCAGAAAAATCAGAATTAGGAAAATTTACGTAAAAATTTGAATAAGTAATCTATATTATTTAAAAAATATGTAAGAATAGAATTTGTAGAAAATTGAATGTAGTTTCTAAACTACTAGGTTTTTTTTTTTAAATCTATTTGGTGAAAATTTGAAATTTCAATGCAATAGTACTTAAATTTTAGGGAAAAAATAAGTAGGTGTCTGTCTGACCACCCTAACCACAATAAAATGATAATTTTTTTTATAATATTTTAGATATAAGTAGGGACTCATATCTTGATGTGATGCATATTTTTGTAATTTTTTCCAAGTAAATAATTAATTATGAAATTTTTATTACAACTTTTAAGAAATATAAAAACTTATGTCGACCACCTTAACTTGGTCAAAACTTCATGAGATTCATTTTTATTTTTTAATCCTATATTATGCAAAGCATAAAATGTGACACATGTTTGATTCAAAAAATGTGATACCGTTTGAAAGCTATAGATGTTTTTCAATTAGCCTATCAATCAGGACTTTAGTCATAATTCAAATAGAAAATGAATAATAATTATTTATTAAATTCAAAGTAAAGAATAATTTATATTGGTGGAAATCTGAGAATATCCTTTAAAAACCCTTTTCGTTTCATCAATTTTAGGTAAAAAAAGGTCGTCAACCACATACCCATCATATTCCCATTTTTTGGCCCATCATGATCCTACACATACCCAACTATAGAAATTTTGAAGGCATCAAACTCCTCAATGCAATCCCAAATGAGATTGTGGTAATGCCTTAGTCTATCATTCTTAGTTTGGTACAAATTCCTTATCTGGAGAACCACTAACTCGACATCACCTTGGGCATGGAGATTCTTGATCCCTCTCTTACTTGCAACTTTTATTCCTAATAACAAAGCTTCATATTCAACCGTGTTATTAGTATTGTCAAACTGTGATTTGAAAGCAAAATGGAAAACCTTTCCTTTTGGCGAGAAAAAAAAAACTTCGGCTCCTAAACTGATAGAAGAGCAACTGTCGTCGAACTCAATTACCCAAACTTCATTCATATCACTAAGGTTGACAGCATCAAAATCCATGGCTTCATCATCTAATGAAGCTTCATAATCTGATGAAGCTTCATAATCTGAGATAGATAGATCATCTGATGACGATTCATTTGCTAACAAAGAAGAGCCAACACTTTCCAATTCATGTTTCATATTTCTTGTTGAAGATTCAACATCTTCATCCGTTTTCAAATAATAAGTTCCAACACTCGAAGACTCAAATAAAATTTGAGCTCTTAGATCATTGGACTTTGTTACTAAGAATTTTAACTCCCTTTCAAGAACCAGCTTTTGTATCACACCCTTTACGGGTATCCTAGCCTCTTACATGTCCATGTTAAGTTCCCCTCCTACATATTTGTAGAAATTACATCCAAGGAGAATTCCATAGGATGATGGAACATCTGCTACCAAGACTGTCATCTTAATCTTCTTTTCTAGATATGTAGCAAATTCAAATTGTGCATCTTAGAGGTACTTTCATGTTCTCCATAGAGAAAAAATGGCTAAAAGTTTTTGTAAGATTCAAACCCAAGGCAGTAGCTACCTTGGCTAGCATCACATTATCAGATTCACCAAAATCTATGACACAATTACTTAACTTAAATCCATTAACAAGTAGGGAAATATAAAATGGATTAATACGTCCAAAAGTAGTAGGAGGAACAATAACAAGATTATTCTATGGAGGCTTTAATTTTGGGGTAGCAAGAACATCGAGAGAGGAATCTCTACTAGGAGTAATTCCCTTATCTCTAACAAACTTGACAAATTTTTCAAATTGGCTAGAATTAGCCTTGAGGTATTCCACTTCAAAAATTCGGATTTTTGTCCTATTTGCATGATCAATGATGTCAAAATATTGGAAGGAACTTTGCAAAGAAGACGTGGTAACTTCATTTATGGGTTTAACAAAGGGAACACTAGTCTTAGGAAACTATACATTGGATTTTGAGACAACAAGAATTGTAGGAGGACAAAGAGCACTTGTTTACTTGTTGTGTCTTTCGGTTGCCAAGGCAAAGGGGATCCTCTTTTTGCAATGGTTACTAACGACTTATCTTTTTCTTGTGGAGCAGCAACTTGAGTTTGATCAAGCTAATTTTTTTGTGACCACGTAAAAAAAACATATGTATCGGTCACCAATTCCTCATCATCATATTCATTTGCTACTTGCAAATAACCAATATTGGAGTTGCCAGCTAGATCCATTTCTTCATCTTGAAATAATTCAACATTTTCTTCCATGGGATAAACTGATTGAGCATACTCATCTTGCTCTGCTTCATAATACCCCACTATTGCATTAGTTGGTGCAGCTTCTAGAGAAATACTTCCTTTTGGTGAAGGAAGATGATTTTGATTTCTATTCCCAGAGTAATTGGGGAAAGTCCTTGGAATATCCTTGTAAGAATTATTATTAGAAACTTGCTTCTTCAAGGCCAACAACTCATTTTCCAACCTTTGAACCATGGGATCATCAAAGTTGGAGTTGGTATTGGAGGATGAATAATTTGAAACTTGACCCTTTTTGTTTGTATTTTTTCTTATTTCTCTGACAAGAATTAAGTCATCCTCGAGATCTGTAGCTAACTGTTGAGTTGCTTTAGCATCAACAAGAACTTCCCTCCACAAAAGAAAACTTACTTTGGTGAGTTGTGTATTGATGAAGAAGCACTTCAAATTATGGGTCATTGGTTCGGCCTCTGTAGGAATCCTTGTCACCAACTTATTAAACTTGGCCATGAACTCACGCGTGGGTTCATAGGATTCTTTTAGCATAGTTGTAAGCTATGCTAATAGAATGTGTGCATCTTCAGCAGGTTTGAATCTCTCTTCAAACTTGGTATGGAGAGTATTCCAATTGGTGACCATAGTAGGAGCAAGAGTATAGAACCACTCAATAGCTACTCCTTGTAGAGTTTCAACAAACAATCTCACAATAACATCTTCATGTTCAATGCCAAGAACACTTCAAATAATGTAGAAGACAACAATGTGTTCATCTAGATGTTGCTTTCCATTATCATAGAATTTCATAATGTTCTTTCGTGAAACATGTGAAAGTTCATGTAAAGGGGCTACCAAACTAAGAGGACCAAAAGCATTACCCCAAGTCCTAGCAGGTGGTGGTTGAACCATAATGATTTGAATAACAACTGCTTGAACTAGAACACTATGGAAGATAGAGGATTCACTTGGAAGTGTCTATCTTAATCTTCATGGAGGATAACTTGTAGTGCATTATAATGACGACCTTTCTCGTGGAGGAGAAGGAATAATTTTATGCCATTGCAACAATTGATAAAATGGATCCACCACACCTTGTGCCCTTAGACCTCATGTATAACTTTTGTCAGCCAAAATGTAGACTTTGAAAAAAAAAAAAATTAGCAATAAAAATATACACAAGATCACAATATGATACTAGAGTGCTTATTCACTTCAACCAAAATTGTGAGGCTTTGATTCCATGCTTTGATCCCTAGTGGAGTCACCAAAAAATTGTAGGGTGAAAATTCTATAATCTCTTTACAGATTACAAAACTGATTTTCAGCCACAATTATGCGAGATGATATCTCTCCTCTCAGAAAGGGGAGGCGCCCTTCTTACTGCTTACGAAAATGAAAGGTAAACTATTGTAGGGTGCTGCCACAATAATGGGTTACACTTTCTAATACATCCTAATTTTTTGCTAAAATCACATATTTTTGAAAAATATAATGATTTAAGACTTTAAAGGTTCCATTTAAATTATTTTAATTAAAGAGGGTTTGATCAAAACCCCTTAGATCAAACCCCCTTGGATGGAACCCCATTAGTTTTAAACCATACCTATAATGTAGTCTCCTCTACACCTATCAAAATGCTAATAAAAAACCAATTTTGATTTACCTTTTGGGTGATCAAATGAATTTATTGAAAAAAAAAAAAAAAATTGTAAGTATGTAGCCCTTATTATAATCTTCCCAAAAAGTATAATTTTAAATACATTTAATTTTATTATTATATTTATTTTTTATTTCTTGTGAATGTAGGTTTTTCAATGAACATCAAATTCTTTGTTTCACACATATGAAAAAATAGGAAAATAGAGAAAAAAAATTCTAAAATACATGTGCACTAGGTATTGATGTCCTTATTCCAATAAAAAAAGAATAAGTTAATTCAAATGCATAAAAAAAAGTTATGCAACAGAAGTACACCTCTGTCCAAATTATAATTACTCGGACTAGGAAAATTAATTAAAAAAAATGAAACAAAAAATTATGAAAAAATATCCATGCACTAGATATTTGTGTGAAAAATTTCTAGTTTAAAAATTATAATTGTATCCTTTCTATAAAAAAAGTTAAATGCGGTCTGAAGTAAACATCACTTTTTAAAAATGTTGTTTAGTAGAAAAAATAACTTATTAAAAATTACATAAAAGGATTCACAATTTATTTTTAATTTATTTTTAAAATATAATTAGAATCTACACACAAAATATCACAAATCACTAGTTTGATTCATCTTCAAATTCTTAATGGTTTAGCTGCTATAGGTGTAAGAAAGTGAAGATCTAGTGAAAAATGTTGATTTCAATGTCAAGTTTGGCCAAAAGGTGTAACCCATTATTGTGGGATCACCCTTTAATATATACACTAAACTAATTATATGGGGGTGTGTCACATTCATGATTCTCTCTTTTCAAAGAATATGTTTACAATGTTTCACGATTTTATATTTCTATATGCAATACAACTCTAAATAAAATATAAGCAGTAATTTCAATACTTTTAACTTGCCAAATCATAGTCTAAGAGTACCAGTGATAAAGATACGTAACCAAAAGGCTCACAGAGGCACAAAGTCATCCTGTAGTCTTCAATGTTGAATTTCACAATAAAGTAACCAGCAACATAAATGAAGCACAATGTCTTCAATATACTTCACAAATGGACCCACGAATAGCATGAATAACCTCTAGTACAAAGCCTCAAAGATAAGTCACCAATATTATCAGTAATTACATGATTCCAAGTAAAAATGAGCAGCACAAAGTCTAAAGAAATTATCTTGAAATCCTTTTAATCTTAATTCATAAATCACTGCCAATTCAATAGAATAATAAGATAAAATTACGAGAATGAAATAAGAACATTCACATATGTTTAAATTGACCCAACTCAAAGTTTTGTATGCAATTTATCCTTCTTTATTGATTTGAAAATAGTTTCACAATAAGAACTCAAAGTTTCAAAATTTCTTCACAAATGAGAAACACTTTGTTGCATAAGACAAAAGGTAAAAAATACAATAGAAACCTCAAATATTAATAGATGAGAGAAGAGGGTTAAACTAGGAAAAACCCTAACTAACTATTGACTTATTCAAATGTGATGTCCATGAATGTAGGAGAACATCTTTGTTTTTACATGCAATTACATTTTGCAAAATGACATGTAAAAATGTCATGATTATTTATATAAAGCATAGAAAAAGCATAAAAATATATCTATCTCTGGAAATGTAAGAATACTTTATGGTTCCTTGCTCTTGGCTTGGAAATCTTCATATTTATTCATAATCTCCTACATTGTTGCCTCATCTAGTCCAGCGGTATAATCAATGATCGTGTGAACCTTTGTGATAGACTTCTTTGTAGTAGAACAAATCTTCTTACACCTATCCAGATGTGTCTTGAGATTTTCCAAGGTTAGTTGTATGTCAACAAAAGCATCCATTGAATTCAATGAGAATGCTTCATCTTCCATCTATTTATGGATAGCTTCCTTGTAAATTTGGATAATCTCGCTTGTCGGGAGAAAGGTATTATCCTCATCAAGCAACTCTTCAATTTATTCACCAAGATAACTCAATGTTCTTCAACATCTTCATGTACTTGTTGAGTATCTTTGATGAGATTATTGATGAAAAGTATGTGGTTCTTAATAGACTCATTAATCTCCACATGATTTTCTTTGCTCAAAATGACCCCAACTTGTACTAACTTACTTAGTTTCACCTCCTTTAACTGCAACCATGATTCAATATTTTTCTCCATTTACTATTTCCCAATAGAAAGTGTATACACTGTCTTCTCTAGATCTAGCTTCATCTTCGAAATATGAGCAGTCTTCTCCAATGCAATAGTGATGCACTTCGAGCCCTGTTCAATTATTCTATTGGAAAACACATAAATAATTTTCCCTTTTTAATAATACTTGTCCACCTTTTGAACAACTAGTTCTTCAATATTCATCATGGCCATTGGCTCCACATTCTTTGAAGTTCTTGCGATCTTCCTCAACACTGATGCATAGTTTTCAGCCCTTTCCTTGTACATATACTTGGATTTCTCCATCTTATCTAGTCTTTCCACCAAAGCACTTAAAGATACTTGAGCATCCTATTTGGCACTTACATTGGTGACTTTCCCAAGATCAATTATTTTCATGGTATATTCCTCCATACTAACCTCACCCTTACCTTGTGGGTGTGCTGCAATATCTACATACTTATGTCTTGATGTATCCACATGTATTCTAGAGTGAATCCTTGGTTTCTTCTTCCCCTTGGATTTTGGAAGTACCATCTCCTCAAGATCTAACTCATCAAGAGAAACCATCTTCTTCTTTCATTTAGAAAATTGTGAGACTAACCAAGGATGAAGAAATGAAGCATTACCTTCTTGACATGTTGACAATTCCTATGTGGCATATTTATCTGTAGAAACAAGTGTTGTAGTCACAATTGGGTTTGTTTTCATCATCACTACTCTAGGAGTCTGTAGATTTGATGTATCTAACAATGATTCTCTCATAAACTGATCAAATTCAACTTGTGATGCAATATCATATGACGGTGAAGACAAACTAGGAATTGATGATGGAGTACCTGAGGAAACATCAATACTGTGCAAAATTGATCCAATGGAAGGAGTGGAATGAACTGAATGCACTAATGGGGGAATTGTTACTTTTAGTGCATGCAAATCAGCTATAGGTGTCCAGGTGAAGTGGGAAGATGTGGTGGAGAAGTAGGAATAGGAGGTGTGTGATCTGTGGTAGGTGATGAGTCCAATTAATGGATCAATTTTGATAGGGTTTATTATCTATTTGTTGTTTCTATCATAGATTTTGGCACTTGGTTGTTGAAATTTTCCATGTTATTTCCTTAAAACCATAGACCTTGGGCATAAGTTCATCCTTGTGACTTTTAATGACATTAGCATGCTATGTGAATTATCCATGTTAATTTTACATGTGGGTTGAATGAATGTTGCTTTAAGGTAATTTTGGATATGTAATTATTTGTGCATGCTAATGACATCATGCAGGTTCACATTAAGATGCTGATGTAAATGAGATTGCAAAATGCAAGGAACTCCTACCAGTTGGTTGGTTGCCAAGAGAATAAAAAAGGTGGTCATTAAGAGGTCAAAGGAGGGAAAACTCTCAATGGAGGGAAATTATTAGTTTGAATAAATTATTGTAACTACCTTTTAATGATAATGTTTGTTTATTGAGCAAGTCTAGGGAGTGTGTTGTGCTAGATTCTTGTTGGAGAAAGTCTGCTTTGACCAAGTTTGGCGCATGCATAAATTCCTTCATATTTTTCTATGCTTTCAATAAGTGGCATCCTCCTATTTTGATGGAGTCAACTGCCTTGGTAGTTAGGGTTAGCTAGTAGTTTTTCCTCCCAATTAGGACCTTTAAGTATAGGAGCATGGGTTAAAGATTCTTTCAAATAAGAGAATGCTTTGTCATAGTCCTCTATCCACTGGAACTCGACATCTTTAGTTAGGAGATTGTACAATGGTGTTGCCATTTTACTAAAATCTTTGATGAAACACCTATAGTATCCTGCATGTCCCAAGAAACTTCTGACATCTTTTTTGCTTTTCAGGAATAGGTACATTAGTAATCACCTCAATCTTGGCGGGGTCCACTTAAATTCCTCTCTGAGAGATGTGGTGGCCAAGGACTACTCCTTCCTACATCATCATGAAGTATTTCTCATTGTTCAAGGACAAATTATGGTCTTCACATCTCTGTAAAAAAAAAATTTGATGCTTATTCTTCAAAAATATTTTTTTCTTCAACATTTACCTTCCCCATTGGGTCTTTTGTTTTCTCCCTAGATGTTCTTCTAATTCTAGGGCTTCTCTTCAAAGGAACACCAGTGGTTGGCCCAACTAGCCTTGATTTCTTAGGAGGGATTTTACGTTTTTCTTCAGCTACAAGAAGAACAGTGTTATCAACCTTCTATTTTCTAGGGCTTGGTGTTACTTTCTCTGTCATTTGCTTCTTGGCCTTCCCTTTTCTATTTGTTGCCTCTCTCATTTTTTCTTCTTCTCTTCTAATGGTAGCCCTAGTTCAAATTGGGGTTTTGGGAAGAAGATCAACATCAGGGTCTGAAGATGAACTATCTTCATCTAAATATTCTGACTCAAAAGAACTAATTTCTATAGCTTGCTCGGCTACATGATGGTTTATACTAAGGTTTGCACCATAGGTTGAGGCCCCAGGAGTAGTTTCAACAACCCTCTCTCCCCTGCTAACCCTACGAGGTTAAGACTGACCTCTATAGTTTCCTAGACCTATTTGCTGAGATTTTCATTTCCTCCATTAATTTCCAATCTAGTTATTGATGCTTAGAGTAGTTGTTGATCTATGCTTAGTGATTAAGTTGATTTCTTTCTATCATTTCATTTCCAATATTGTTTCTTTCTAGTTTATGGATGATTACAATGGAGTCCTAGTGCACATACAATACTAACCCATTTCAAGTTTATGTCCCTGGGTTGACAATGAAATGCACCTTCATAATGAGTGAAATAGCTACTTAGTGGAGATGTACAATCATTAAGTTACAGCTTTAAGGGATTAGTTATTAAACCATTAGAGGAGGCCAACAATAGGAATGACAGGTGGTGATGTATGTGGCAGATCTTTGGAAATATTCTCTTGTGGAGACAATTGTATTTCCTCATCATCCCTTTCCTCTTCTTCATTACCTTCCTCCAAGCTTCTCGATCTTCCTTTGATTGTTCATCTTCTCCAGATTATTCACTTTCATCTCTTTCTTCTTCTTCAAGTTGCTCTTTTGATTCAGGCTCTAGTTCTTCTTCAACAATTTTTCCTTCCTCAGTAGTGTGCTCCTCTTTAGTAGCTTCCATTGAACTCTTTCCACAGGTAAATTTAATTTTGGATCCTTTACGTGAAGAAGAGGGAGAAACACTTGCTTTATACTTAGTTCGAAGCTCTTGTTGTCAGCTAGCCTCACCTTTTGATACCTCTCCCTTAGACTCTATCTTGAAGGGATTCAATTGAAACCCTTGCCTCTATAAAACCATTCATTTGTATTGTGCAAAATAGGAGCAAGCCTCTTTCAAATGGAAATATTCTATTTTTTAGACCATTGAATTGGAGGCAAGGGTTGCCTTGCTATCTCTTTTTCATCACATGCAGAATCCAAAATATCACCAGGATCTTTGAGATATTTTGGAAGATTTTCCAAACCTAGATCATTGATTTGTTCCACAGTAAGTCTACAAAAATCCATTCTATGGATGTCTTCCTCGTCTCTACATTCTTCCCATATGTCTTCAAATCGATAAACACAAGTATAACCTTTCTTGATTTTTCTTTTTACATCTCTACAGTCAAAATCATTCCTATACTTGTATGACCTTATGGTCATAATTTACATCTCTACAACTACTAATTTGGCCTTTTGTACACTTTGAATTGAGTATCTTCCAATAGTAATTGGAAACCTAATTCCTGGTTTATAAATACCCTAGCATTTTGTGTGTACTGTGATGAGTTGTCTTCATAACTCCATTAACACCCACTTGTTAGATGAATATCTTGGCACCATATATGGGCATCTGATGTAGCATCCTACTCTCAAGTATGTAAAGGTTGGAAACTATAGGAAAATACATCCAAACTTGTTTACAACTTTCCACACTTCATCAGATAATCTTTTCCTTTCCAAGGTTGGGTCAAATGTAAAAATCAATGGTGCAAAGAAGGAATCATTCACTCTTCTAAAATGCTTAATACTGCCTCTCAAAGTGATTTGAGGATAGAACTTATGTACTAGCACAAGACTTCTATTCCCTTCCATTGACAAACCTGGATATTGCCTCATTGTAGCCACAACATACACTAGTTATGAGGTCATATAGAATTTTAGGGTTGATTGCACATTAATTAGTTGCTCATGAATCTCACTGTTGATCTATGCACCCCAATCAATATGTGCCTTCTTTCTTCTAATGAGCCTAATGTATTCGTAGATCCATTCCTAAAAATTTGATGAAGATAGTAATCCTTTCACTCTGGTTACTAGAGTGATCATGTCACATAAATCCTCTTTGAAGTCACTTTGTGGAAGATTCTTAAGCCATCTAGAAATGGTAGGCCTAGGATTTTTCAACCATAACGTGTTGATTAGCTGCTTGGCTTCATTCTGATTCTTTTTGTAAGCCTCCTGAGCATGTTGAATAGAAATATTTGTATACTTGTCCATGGTTGGGTCCCTAAAAACTACATCAAAGAACTCTGCATCCAATCTCATCATAATTTTCCCAGAAGAGTCTCTAACACTCTTATCATCCCTGATATAGTGTGAGGCAACTTGTAGAATGAATTCTGGGCAGTGAGCCACTACTGGAAATGAAGCTACTCAATGTAGATTGTTGTGAACAATGGCTTGCAAATCTCCTTCCAAGGGCTACTTTTATGTTCTCCTGACAAAGTCATCCATGCCAAAATGCTTGATCTCAGTATCTTTGATCTCATTGATCTTGGATGTTACAACTATGGGTGGATAGACACCTTGATACTTATACTTCATCTTGTCTTTCCTGGATGATGAAGGACACTCCTTTGTTGTCATTAAGTGCACAAGAGATCACTAAAAGCCACCTTTGAAAAGTACTTGATAGGAGATAACTGCAAGGAAACATGTATTTATTCAACGTTAGGAGACTATGCATTTAGGAACATGGGAATGTAGGAAGTTGGGTGAGCACTTTGGAGTGAGTAAACATGATCCATGGAGCATGAAAAAATGAGAAAATGTGGAATGAACGAAGTTCAGAATGTGTTTTGGAAGGATTTTGAGTGTTAGCAAAAAATTTGAGTTTCCTGCAAGGGCGCTAAAAAATAGTGCCCTTACATGTAGAGGAGTTGGATTTTGTGGAACAACATTGAAAAATAGTGCTTTTGCATGGTGGGAATACATAGGAAATTTAGGTGTATAAGCGCTAAAAATTAGCATTGCAACAACTCTAAGAATTTCACATGTAATGCAGTGGCGTTGATTTTTACCACCTTTGCATCCTTTGGAAATACTATAATGCATTGGTGCTAAAAATTCTCACCTCTACATGATTTGTAAAATTCACTAAGTCATGTGTGATGAAAGTCATTTTTAGCGCTTGTACATTTGCGGGGTAGTTCTAAGTTTTGTAGGAACAATTAAAAACACCGCTCCTACATTTGGTTCTTGGAAGTTCCTATGTGGAGGCAATGATAATAAGTGCTTCTACTCGAACCCTTAGCCAAACAATTATGTAGTGGCGGTGTTTTCTGACACCATTACATGTTCTGGAAGGATTTTGATAGGATGAAAGAATTTTTATAGCAATAAATTTGACTGCTTTAACATTTGATGAAGGCTTAACCTTATGTGAGAGTGGTAATAAAGATCGCTACAACAACTGAGCACATATGGAAACAAAATGTATCAACGAGAAAAAATGACACCTAGACAAAAAAGCGAGGAGAACTAAGACGCATTGACCTTACAGGGAAAGGAAGACTTTGCACATGATTGCACATTTCAAAAAGAAAAGAGGACTCTAAACATGAGAGAAATATTTCTAGAAGAATCTTAAGGCAAAAATATTTAAAAGCAGCAATGTACCATAAAAGAGAAGAAAACATAAACATGGGAAAACTAGAAATACAAGCCCTAAGACCATGAAGCAAAATGCAAAAAAGGTAGAAATGATAAATAAGGAGATAATCACAAATTAAGGATTAAACAAATAGGAGAAGAAAATAGTGATGCACCTGAAAATAATGGAAGTTGAAAACCCTAAATTTGAAGATCTCATGCAAAATCTACTAACAAAAACTCGAAGGAGATCTCAAATGCAAAAGGCACAAAGTAGAAAGGAGAAAACAAGTGAAACAAACATAAAATGAAGTAGAAATGGCTTAAAAATCCATTAAAATGATATTAATGAGGGGTCATTAATGAACAATAAGTTCTTTAATTTCCACACGTGTGGAAGGTGAGAATATGTAGGAGCGGTGAAAATCACCACTCCTACATATTCAGAAAAAACTTAGATGAATGCCAAATGCAAGAGAGGCGAAAAATAGTGCCCTGACATTTACATAAGAGGAAGATGTGTAGAGGCGTTGAAAAACAGCGCCACTACACAAAAAAAATTCTAACTTTCTCATGTAGGGGCACTGAAAAATAGTGCCCTTGCATGGGCATAAAAATTTCTAACTCTCAAAAATTAAAAAATGACAAAATATTCGTTTTGAAGGTTTTCAAAAAATGACGAAAGATGAGAGCTCAAAGGAATGATTTGAGGCTCAAGACCACGTGTAAAGGAAAATTGAAAATCACCTCATTTTGTGTGCTTAGAGTGCATGGGCCTACGAAACAGACCAGTTTTGTAGGGCGTTATCCCTTGAATCAAGCACAACTAGATTTGAGGATAACACACCCATAACGAATCTACATCCAATACTCGAAATAGAGCCTCTAAGCCAAGATCTATATCATGAATAACTCTTGCCCCATGGATAGGAACTCTAAGGATGTGCCACACATCCTCAATTATGATCATAGCCTCTCCTATGGGAAGGTGAAATGAGGAGGTCTCAGAATGCCACTGCTCAACAAGTGCAATCATCATGGCCAAGCTTATCCTGGTCTCTCACATGTGTGCTACAAGCCCCAAACCAACAACCCCTAGAGAGAAAGTCTCATCATCCCCAAACTGAGCTACTCACCTCAAAACACTAGGCATGTGTTCTTGGGACTAGAGTGGATGCATAGTCTCCTACACGAACAAAGGCACAATGTCAAAATTGCTAAAAACCTCAAAATTTCCAAGTTTGAAGTCCTAAAAAAGAAAGTGTGCCACTTTTTACAAGTGTGTGACTCTTTCAAACTAGCATGTGTGTGAAACTTTATACAAGTGCGCAAACCTTTTGCAGGTGTGTCGCTAAAAACAAGAGTGTCACACTGGTGAAATTTACAATTCTGTGACCCTAGGACAAGTGCATCGACATTTACAAATGCATAGCAGGATAAAACCCTAACTACTGCATGATAGTTTTGCAAGTGTGTCACTATCCTATAGGTGTGCTAGGGATTTCAACTAATGTTCCACTGAACAAGTGTGTCATGAGTATTCTAGATTGTGCATTGCACTTTTGCAACTGCATTACTAGGTGCACAAGTGCACCGTTGAAATCATAGCACACTTGTTTGACCTAGTTTAACGTAAAACAATAAGGCATAAAAACATGTGCAAGGAAAAAAATTTCAAGGTACGTATCGAGGGTCCTGCGGGAACAAGGCGCTGGAACTCATGGACTTGGCCTGTGAGGCACTGGAGGAGCTCACAGTCAACCATCGTGTCAAGTTCTCTAAAGGGTTTTCTCTCACAACTCTTAAATTTTCAAAAGAAAAGTGTGCAAATGACTTGTAAAATGCCTCCAAACCCATATTTATGCTTGAAAATTAGGGTTTTGACCTAATTGTAAGGGTGGTAATGTGGATTTTTGCCATTTTTATTCATTTTTTGTCTTGGAAACCTATTTTGAGGTGTTTTTTTTACTGTCCTAGAGCCTATTTTTGTGTCATTTATACAGTTGAACTTATATAATATTGTGTCGTGATCTCGACCCAAAAAACAAAATTTCCACTCAATCTCTCTGGGAAGTATACCAGCATAATTCCTTCTACTAGGCCATAGTGAGGCATCTGAAAAAATCATGAATTTTTAAATTTTTGATTTGAGCAACAACATTGATCTAAAAAGTGTCAATCTTTGAACCAATGTAACAGGTACCCCGATTCAAAGAGGGCAAAAATCTAGACACTTAAAATTGTCCTGATTGATATCACACATTTTGAACTCGAATACTAACACCGTTTTCATCTTGATTCAACCCTTTTCGACTATTTAAATAAATGATCATAATTTTTTAATTAAATTCATCATTTTCTTCTATTAATCGAATAATCAATATTATCAGGTTAATTCACCCCTTTCATAATAATTTTAATCCTGGTTGATTAAATTGTGAATTATTTAATTAAATTCTCTAATTCCTCTCATTTGATTAAATAATCTGATTTATTTAATTGAATGTCATTAATTCACCTTTTAATTAAATGAATTAATTGTTTAATTTAATCCCTAAATTCACCCATCTTAGATAATTGAATAATATTCTAATTATTTAATTGAATAATTTCTTTAATCCCTCCAATTTCTCCCATTTGCAAAGGAATATTCCCATAAAATATTCCTCTGATTCAAATTCAAACTATTTTCCTCCAACATGGAAATATCTTGCACATTCCTCCTAAAATCAAGGATTTGTGTTTCTTGGAATTAGTTTCAACCCTTGATTAATTTCATCAATCCATGTGAACTTTCAATCTCCTCCATGGATTTGATCTTTGATCCATATCAATTCTTCTCATCAATTTGCATCCGTTGATTAATCAAATTGATCTTGACCATTGATTCACTCAAAATTCCTATAAATAGTCTCCATTTCATGAGTAATTCATCCACAATCTTTGAGATCAATTAGACAATAGGCATTTTTAGAGCAATTCTTGAGAGAATTTCATCATTTAACATCAATTTTAGTCATTTTCTCCATTAGAGCATCATCAAAGCTTGTTTCAATCAATAGGGATTGGAAAAGGGCTAATCATTCCACATCAATTTAGCACCAATCCCCCAATGGGATGAGGTTTGAGTATTAATTAGGTTTTACTTTCATTCATTTCATGTTATTTGATGTTTTCATGGCTTCCTAATTGATAAGTCAATAATTTAATTGGAAATTTGGTTTAACTAGGCTAATTGATGGATTTAATTGCATAATTTAGTTGTGTTTTCTCTAGTTCATAATCATGTTCATAGTACTCTTGTGAAGGCTTACTATGCAAGTGTATTATAATCATGATTTATTGAATAATACATTGAGCTTATTTAGAGTGTGGGGTTTTTCTCCCAAAAGGTTTTTCCCAAGCACACCTAGGTTATAATATTTATTGTTTGCTTTCTATTTAAATGTGTTTATTCTTTCTGTAATTGTTAAAAGATTAAACTTTGTGTAACACTCTCCTCAAAATATTAGTGTAAGAAGCATTTTTGTGTACCTTTCTAACTTTCATCCAAGGAATTCATAGTAAATATAAATTAGATGAAAACTCTTGAATAGACATCCATAGTGGAAAAGACATTTAATGTGTCATTAATTGACATCAAGGACTATCTAGACATGACAGGACTAAAGAGGAAATCTAGTGCCTTCTTCAATTTCTATAAAGATAACAAAATCAAAATTTGTATCATCTACATATATAGGCCACCGACATGCTTGCATAGATTGTTTTGAAATATTTCCTCAGAGTTATAAATTCAATCAATCTATGGATCTATCAAAGATCATAATTAACATGATTAGATAGTCTTTCTATGAGGACTTTAGATCTATGAATTAAGGTTTAAATCTAAGGTGCTTAAGATATAAATGTGATATTTGAGATTGAACCATAATTTTTTTAAATCTTCTCAACATAACTAAAATAATTATATAAAAAATATAAATTTTCTATACTAAAATAAATAGTTTTAATATAATATTAATATAAATCTAATATTAATATAAATCTTATTTATATTATTCATAAAACTAAATATATCTATCCTCATTTAATTTTTAAATAATAATTATTAACCAACTATTATAGAATCTTATTCTAAATTAATTATATTTAATTGTTTGCATCCATTTATTATCCTAAATTTATTTATGCGAAGTATTTATATTTCTTAGAAGTAACTTTATGTAAATTAAAACTGAAATATTGGATTTTATTGAATGGATTGTTTTTATGATAGGAAATTTTTTATGACCTCCTCAAACTTTTAAAAGAACCTGAAAAAGTGAAATATATGATGATCCTTGCATTAACTTTACCAAACATTAACTTTACCATAACATTGTAATATTGCTATTGCTATCAGAATTCAACCTAAAATTTTAGAGTCAAGCTCATTTGACCCATGCCAATACCTCCTATTTATCATAACATGCCAGCGGACGGGTCCTACATAAACATCCGACGCCTACGACTTATCTAAGCGTCGTTGGACTAATTTACCAAAGAAGAATTATGGAATTATGGATGAGAATGTTTTCCACACCATACGACCCTAATTTCTGTGGAGAGTGGACAATTATTTGGCTTTGGAAATGATCTCCTCAGCAAACGCGTTCAAGTTAATTTGAGACGAACCTCCTTCGCGAGCAGCACATTTTATTAATTCCCGCCATTTCAAAGCAGTGTTTCTTACCTGCTTTCCCTCTTCGCTTTCCATGGCCTTTCTGATACATCTCTCCGTCTCCTCCCTTCCCACGACGCCATCATCTCGCCTCCTCATTCTCACTCCTGTCTTCCAAACATCCGTCACAAACTTGGAGTTGGTGGGCTGATCGGTCCAAACTCCCAATGTGAGCATGGGAACGCCCAAGCTGAGAGCATCCAGCGTGGAATTCCAACCGCAGTGGCTCATGAACACTCCCACAGATGGATGAGACAGCACCTCCAATTGAGCACACCACTCCACCACCAAACCCCTTTCCTTCGTTTCCTCCCATGAATCCCGCCGGCAACACTTCCGTGATGTGGCCGTGTCCTGGAGGGGCCCGGATCACCCACAAGAAGTTGTGTCCACTTTGTTGAATTCCCTCAGCCAGTTCTTGGATTTGTTCTGTGCTTAAGACCAGGATGCTGCCGAATGAAATGTATACAACGGAGAGCGGAGGCTTCTTGTTCAGCCATTCCATGCAGTCGGCCACCTTCCAAGGATTTGCCCCCACTTGCTTGTCCTCTGAATTTTGGTCCTGCAGAAAAGCGGAGGGTATGGAAGGGCCGATTGGGAGGAATGGAAGAGAGGTTGATTTTATGGAATTGATGGTTTCAAGCTCTAGCTCATACACAGTATTGGCAATCACCCACGAGGCATCCTTCACGCTCTCCAACTGTCGCAGATAATAGTTGAGGAATCCGCTTCTTTCCATGAACGCCGAAGGTAAATCGGACAATTCCAACTCAGGAAGACCGGGGATGATGACGTTTTGAGGCATTCTGCTACAGTCCCACCCCTCTCCTGGAAAACCAAACCATCACAACTTTTCAAATGAAAGTTAGGTGGCGAGAGTTGAGGATTAATAAAAGAGAGAAAAACAAGCTAAGAAAACAAAAAATACAATTATATCAAAAAGAAATTGGTATTATAAATTTAATAACTTTTGGTAATTAATTGTCTTGTATTCTTGGGAAGCCAAAAACAAAAAAAAAGAAGATAAGCACAGAGGTCGGAGTCAGACCGCTTTGAAAGTGACGATAAATTGACAAAACAGCAGCAGATTGCGTCCAGAACTATGTTACCAGAAACGCGACGGCAAAGGGCCGTTTCGCGTTTCAACGGCCGAAACCCGTTTCCCCGTCGCCAACGGCCGTTTCCAACCCGTCGAGCCGTTTCTAAGGCGTTGGAGTTAAAAAAACATAAAACTGCTGGTGTTTTTAGGCTCCCCGGTAATTAACATACACTTTCAGTTAACCTGGAAAATTCTCTGAGTAGAATTAATACACTGTCAGTTAGTTAAACTGCACAATCGGTGAGTAAAATAAATGCTCAATTAGTTTAACTGTAGAATTCGGTGAGTATAATTAATAATGCTATTAGTTTTTTAACCGTTTTTGGTTTTTATTTTTATTTTTTTGCTGTGTTAAATATTTTTTAATAAAATTAGTATGCATTTCTAAAATTATTTAATAATTAAATTGTAGTGTTATATATATAATTGAAGTTATTTAATGTATTTATGTATATAAATCTATTTAAAATATAAAAATATGTTTTATAATTTAGATTATATATATACACACACAACACATACAAATACACATATATATATGCATACATTCTATATATATATATATATATATATATATATATATATATGAAATTTTGAAAATATATATGTAAGTAATCCGTTTCTTATACGCAACCTCTAAATATCCCATTTCTCGTCACGCTGCCGTTGCCATTGCGGTTTCCGTTTCTCGTTTCTGGTAACATAGGTCCAGAACAAAGCCTGAAGAATCTTCAGTTTATTTGCAACATTGCGAACCCAAGGAAGAAATGAATTGTAAACTATGCAGCAGACTGGAGGAGTGTCTCCGATGGCATGGAGTCGGTGGATTAGCTGCTCGAGTCCCGAGCCGTTCATGTTGTCCTGCATGTGCTTAAACACTGCGGGATTGATGTTTGAGTCGAGAGTGGAGCCATCTTCGGGAAGACCGTCTGGAATGCATTCAAAGCGTATATCCAGCTTGAGCCGTTCCAGAGACTCCCTGGCCTGTATTACTATGCGATGATTGAAGTTAAAAGTGACGAAGGTAACGACCAGACCTGTCGAGGCTAACTTCTTTGAGAACTGTAGCATGGGATTGATGTGGCCTGTTGCTGGATATGATATCACCACTACGTGTCCCTTACTCTTCCTCACATCCATATCCTCCTCTTGAAAACAGAACACAAGCAGAGAAACAGAGAAGAGCCAAACAGAGAAACAAAGAAGAGTGGCTGCAAAACAGTATCCAATTTATAGAAAAAAACACAATGAATTCTACATCTACTCAGTCAAGCAGTTCGATCAAACATTTATTGAAAGGAGGTGGCTTGATCAGATAAGATGGCTTGCACAGTTGTAGGACCTATCATGGTCAGTGCTGACAGAGTTAATTTATTCTAACACCTCTTCCCTCACTTCAATGCTTACACAAGCAGAAAATCACAAGCAGAACTCAAATCACGGCTCCTTTCTAACTTACCAAAGAGCAAATTATGTTGACACGTTGTTGGACTTCCACACTCACCAAATTATGCATTCCAGTGAATTTTTGTCTTCGATGATTGCCATCAGATCGTCCAAACTCAACCTACACGCCTTGACTGCTTTAGGGAATATCCATGACATGTGTTAACAAAAGAAAAGCTGCAACTTGGCCCATGCAATGCATGACGACAAGTACGATGAAAAATTCTACAAGCGCGGGACCGTGTACATGCTCTCCACGCCCTCTGGAATGAATCTACACCGTGCATTGCTTGTCATTTGAGCCCCTTTAGTAGTCGCCTTACTAAATGGGTCATGCTTTCCCCCATATAGTACAAAGATGTTGAAATAATTATTTTCTAATCAAATCACTCAGATTGCTTATTCTAACAAAATGTAGAGAACTTATATTTTCTACCGTTTTCTTCTCAAGAAGATTCTACTAAGATTTTTCGCTTAAGATTTGATTCGAAAGAGAGTCCATTATAAAAAAGTAGAGGCCATGAGGTTCATGTTTGTCCCCTTGATGTCTACTTCCATAATTTTAAGCATTTCTTATAATTTTAAAGTGTTATGTTATATTTATCATTGAAATAATAATATTGAATATCTAAGATGTAATGAATCTCAATCTTTATATATAACTTTTTAATTGGAAAAATTAAATTTGTCATAATTTATATGGTATTGTAATTATCATGAAATAAAGTAGGGCAACAATATTGGGTAAGATTAAGCTTTAATAAGAGAATTATAACCCAAACAACTTCCTTTCTTATTTCCTTTACCACTCTTATTCTATTTGATCCAAAAATGGATTCAATTTTTGTGCTCTTTGGAATGATTCTAAGCAATGGTTAGATTTCTTTAATGTTGGAGTATGTGTAGGATGGAATGAGACATCAATGTACAAGTTATCATTGATGAGAAATTATTGAAAACGGTGAATTTTAAGGCTTTGTAGAAAGTTTGTTGGTTTGTGTAGTGAACAATAGGTTCATCTCAAAAATTACTAGGCCATCTCAGTAAATAAATGTTTCCTTCTTTGGTGCTAATAATACATTACCAACAACAATTTGTGTCTTTTGGCATTTTAGAGTTTGTGTTTTTGGGCTTCCTTTTCTATTTTAAGTGATTTTAGCCTCTAGTTAGCTTGAATTTTTATGTATATCATGTTAGAGTTGAGTTAATCACTATTGGGAGTCATTTGAGTGGACTATAACTCTAGTTTTGGAAGCATTTAGGAGTAAGTAGTACTCATGTTTATGACTGATTTGTAGAAAAGAGCTAATAAATTTTAGAGTGTTATAATTCATATTGATAGAGTGTTTGCAAGCTCTAAAGTAAGCCTATGAACTAGATACCTATTGTAACAACCAAATTGAAGTACGAAGAGAGTGTAACTCACATTTTGGTGGATTTTTTTACTTATGCAAGGGGTTTCTCCGGTCTCCTTGCATTAACTTGTTTTGTCCCCATTTTAATTATATTTTCTAAATTTCTTTGTACTACATATTCAATTATTGCTATATAGTTCAATCATTTAATTATTCAGATTGTATTCTAACTACTTAATTTCCTTAAGTTAATGACTACATGAGATGAATATCCTCCCTAGTTTATAGATCAAGTGGTATTAGAGCATTTCACATTCCTTTTGCGGATTTAAATTTTGATATTATGAATATTTTGCAAGTTTATGTCCACAACCTATTTAAGTAGAAATAAATTATTATCTTTTGAAGGATACATTGACACACACAAGTGGAGGAGAGAATTAAGAGGAATGAAGAGATAATAGGAGTTTGATGTGAAAGTTAGGTTACTTAAGATGGAGATTTCCACCAAGATTATTTCTAAATCCTTGGAGACCATGTAAATGCTTACGCAAGTCCTTAGAGAAATATTAGAGAAAGATTCCAATGAAGGAAAGGAAAATATTGAGGTAGAGAAGATTCTTCCAAATAAGCTTCTATTCAGGGCAGAGGTTAAGATTGAGATACCACTATTCGAAAGTGATGTGGATGCAAAAAAATATGGACAATTGATTAGTACAACATGAGGTATAATTTAGCATGAATATTTACTCTTGAATAAAAGATTTATTTTGCTAGAATATGGTTGTGTAAATATAACCTTACTGTGGATGCACCAAGTTGTGCCCCACTTGTGGGCCATCCTAATATTTACCTAAAATCACACATTTTTAAACAAATATATATTAATTAATCCTAGATAGGTTTCATCTAAGCAATTATAATTTAAGGGAGTTAGATCAAACTATTAGGATTTCCATCCAAGATCATAATAGCAAAAACCTTGTCCTTCAACAAAAAGACACTTGCACACAATGACCTAATTCGCATTATCAAAGAGATTGATAAAATAGTTGATTAAAAGGTACAATATGAGCTTGCCTATATAGGCAAGGAAGAGGCAATCCATCTATCATGTGGATTGGAAAGTGCCCCATGATGTGGCACAAATAAGTAGACAAGTGTCCTATAGGTGTCAACCTTTCGATCACTTGGAATATGCAAACCAACAACCTATTTGACTAAGTCATCAATCTTGGTGATAAGTGTTGAATGACTACACAAGTGACCTTTGAGGTGAGGTGGAAATTCTTCCAACATCAAAAGGTATGCACATGAGGTTTATCAAACAACTAGGTAACCTCTAGAGGCCCAAAAGGTTGCACATTCAGTTAGACAAGATGTTGTCTAACCTCATCAACAAAAGTGCACTTGAGCTATAGTGAATAGATAAATTATTCACTCTAGCACCCCCCCCTTAAGTGATACTTGGGGAGATCATTAAAGTGAAATAGATAGAAATGGGTCCTGGCTACAAGGCCTAGTGAGGTACCCATGTATAATGCAATTTCTCGTAAAAGGAGAAAGATAGAGAACTCAGTGGGAAAAAAAATATCCTCCAAAAGAGAGATAAGAGAAGGATAAGACCTCCTGAAAAGATGTCCCATGATGATAGGAACATTATGATGAAGAACTTCTGAAGCATGTAAAAGTTGTAAACTCTGTCAAAGATGAACTAGTGTTTGTTGAAATCAATGAACCTCTAAGAAATGTAGATCAAGATAAGAGATACAAAACACTCCATAAGTGAACATATGAACACTACTCAACCTTGAATACATAAAGGCAATCAAACTCTGTGGAGTTAAGAATACAAATAGTACTTTGATTCTAAAGTACTAGAATCTCACAAAATATGATTCACTAAAATAATCTCCCATTAGAGAGATAAAGATAGAAGGTCCATGAGACCCCCCAAAAATTAGAAGGTTTCTCCACTGCTCCATTGAAAGTGGCATTAGCATAACACTGTCATAATCCCCACTTCATTCTAAAAGGTATAGGCAGACCAACGGAAATCGGGCACAAAACTGTGCAAGAAATTTAGACCTAAAATTAGGTCCAAAATATGTACAAGAAACTAAAAAAGAGTGTGCATTAAGGCACACATGCATGAGGTGAGAATCACAAGGATCCATTATTGTGATGGAAAATCAAGGAAACACGCACATTAGCGAGAATTACGAGGATTCATTACTGTAATGTCAAATCAAGGCACTACACAACCCCCCATTACACTTTATAATTCAGTGTAAGTACAAAATTCCCTTCCTAAAGAACACACATTTAATTTTTGTGGCACTTTATGTGAGTGCATTTACAAACTTATTTGTTGTTTTGAGCTCTTACAAGTTTATGTCATGGGTGAACATATGGAACACTAGTCAACCATGAATACACAGATGTCTGTGAAATTGAAAATGACAAAAACATAAAATGAAAGCCTCCACTAAAATGACCCCCTCGTTTGCAAGTTATTGCAAAACTAAAAAAAAAACTCTGATTTTACAAATTATGAAAAAATATAAAAATCTCCCCTCTATAGAACATTTGTCAACTATGACAAAAATTCTCCTCCGCCTTTTACAAGCTTATTGTAAAAAAAATGTCCCTCTTTTAAGCCAAAAATTGACAATTAAGTAAATGCAAATTGTTCAGGCAAAATGACAATTAATGCCAAAAATAAAAACCACTGCCCAAATTAACAACACATGAGGGCGAGGGAGATAAAATCATTGATTGACCAAGTCATTGCACCAAGTGTGGAGGGCAGACTAATTCAAAGAGAGTTTGCACTGAAGATGGTGGCCGTCAGTGTTGGAGTCATTCTATGAATGACAGATTTGGTGCCACCAAAAGAGGCGTGTGGGAGTCGTGGACTTCAGCAGAGCAACTTGAGGAGTCATGGGAGATCGTTGAAGCTGCACTTGATGTGGGCGGATTGAAGGTGACTAAAGAACTTATGCAAGCCGCTTGGTAATGGAGGTTGGTCGTTGGGAATGGCCACTACATGCAGCGATAGACATTTCCATCTGATGATCGCTTGTTTCACGCCACACATTCGCTGCATTCTTTTCTTTTATTTACGCCCTCCAAATTTCTTCCAGCAATTGCAATTGCATTTATTTCAAAGATCCCAACATTGATACCAACACAAACATCAGCACTTTGAATGCGAAAGACTGCACAAGGTTGTAAGTTGATAGAATGACAGAGAAAAACTTTACAACAAAAGAATCAAGCCGTGAATAGGGATAATGCGCAGGTCAGAAATATTGATGATTGCAATGATGCGACTTGGTAGCGACCATGTGAATCTTCATTTGTTGTGGCTCTTGATATGGAGAATAACATCAGCGTGGCTTTCTCCAAATGAGAGGAGATGCAAGCCGCCTTTATTCTTGCAAAAACGTTATTGCAGATCCCTAAGTGGCCACCCCAAATCAAAGGGGGATCTTTGTCTGCAAGCTTTTAGATATCAATGCCTCGAAGAGGCAACAAAAATATACTCTCTGACTCTCCAGGCTATGTGGACAGTAAGCTCTTGACTGGTATTGTATATCGACACCCTCAATACATTTATCCTACAAAGAAAATACTACAAAACCACAATAATATCATGCAAATAGATCTAGAGATTGCAAATTTTCTACCAAAATGGCAGATTGGCAGAGGGCAAATTGGCCCTCTGCTAATTTATTTTTTTTCGATTTTTTACAAATAAATCAGTAAATTACAGATTGTATGCACCCAACACAAAGATTATTTTTAAATGCAAATCAAATTGCATAGAATTTTAAATTAGACTTGATGCAAGATTTTTTGGGAATGGTTTTGCTGCATCGCTCTCATACCATGTTAGGATTTCCATCCAAGATCATAACAACAAAAGCCTTGAGCTTCCACAAAAAACACTTGCACACAATGAACCTAATTCACATTATCAAAGAGATTGATAAAAGAATAGATTGAAATATATAATATGACCTTGCATATATAGGAAAGGAAGGGGAAATCCACCTATCATGTGGATTGACAAGTGTCCCATGATGTGGCACAAATAAGAAGACAAATGTCCTATAGGTGTTAACCTTTGGATCATTTGGAATGTGGAAACCAATAACCTATTTGAAAAAATCATTAACCTTGGTGACAAGTGTTGAATGACTACAAAAGTGACCATTGAGTTGAGATGGAAAGTCTTCCAACCTCAAGAGGTATGCACATGAGGTTTACCAAACATCTAGGTAACCTCTAGAGGCCTAAAAGTTTGCAAATTCAGTTAGACAGGATGTTGTCTAACCTCATCAACCTAAGTACACTTAAACTATAGTGAATGGATAAATTATTCACTCTAACACAAACCCCATTAGAGAGAACCCCATTAGACTTAATCAAATCCCCATCAAAGTCTCCTTTGCACTGTTGAAAATTAGAAAGAATAAATTGATATTGTATATTCTGCTCTTGAAAAATATGGATCCAAATATCCTTAAATACATATATGGATAGGTGTGTCTCTTGCATGGGACGTGACTAGATTCCTAACTAAATAAATTTTGAGATCAATATTAAAACCATTCTCCATATATGAGTGCTCCAACTTCAAATCTCGTACCAATAATTTTTTATTTTGTTTGACATGAGAATATTTATGCTTGTACAACATTCTTAACATATTTGTGACCTTTTTCCAATTTGATACACCAATCCATCCACAGTCCATCTATATACTATATTTTAAAGGTTGTTTCTTCCACTTTTTGTTCCAACACAATTTCTTTGGTTCTTCAATCCATAGATACTACAAGGATGAAGATCCCAGGTTCTTCAATCCATAGATACTGCAACCTAGATGAAGATCCGAACACATCTCTTTTTTATGTATATACCTATGGAAATTAGAGCATTGCATGCATTGTATTTCTTGAATTAACTTGTTTGAACTTGTAACATTATTTTTATTTCCACTAACATAACCAAGGCCTTCATTTTTTGGCCTTACTATTGGCTAAATGGGCTCGAAAATTCTTTGTCTATATTTTCCCAAACCTTTTCCTTCATATCCCATTCTTTTCATTATCTTAAACCCAACATTCTTTGAAGAACATGCTTTCTTATTATCCTCACAACTAGCAAGATTAGTAGATTCAATAATATTGTTGTCTTCCTTACAATTTTCATCAAGAGAGGCTTTAGTTATATCATAATTATCAAGCAATTCATCTAATGAATAAAAAAATCACTTGTATCACATGACACATTACATAATGTAGGTTTAGACCTTAGACTCTAGTTTTCCTTTACATAAGCTTCAAACTTTAGATTCTGGTTTTCCTTTATGTAAGCTTTAAGTAATTCATTGGACAAAAGACTTTATTCTCTCCATTTCAATATATCTTTTGTGACCTATTTTTTGTTTCTAATTCTTCATTTTTCGTTTTAACATTTTCCAATTCTTTTTCAAGATTTTGAATTTCACACAAATATTCACATCTTTCTTTTGAAACCTTCTTTATCTTTTCTATCAATTCTAAGTTACACATTTTGAGCTTCATGAGTTCATCATTCAAACTATCTTTCTCACACAATAAATTTTCAGTTTCTTTTTTCACCTTCTTACCAATATTTCCCATTGAAAATACTTCTATTTTTTTATGACAATTGATTTGAGTGGTTTCACACACCTTCACTCTTAGATACTACAATTTAATCTTATGCTAGATAGAGTAATATGACTTGAGAATCTTCTCTAAAAATTCTTGCAAACTCTTCCTTTAAGGTTCAACTTTTTATCATCAAACGATCTTTTCTTCCTTCAATCCTTTGAAGCTTATACTTTCTTTGTTCAACTTTTTATCATCAAATGATCTTTTCTTCCTTCAATCCTTTGAAGCTTGTACTTTCTTTGTTTAAATGCCAATAATAGATGTAGATAGACTTTTTCTAAAGCTACAATCTCTTTAAAATTTGTGATCATTGGCAATTATTTTTCTTGTCCTTTGTTGTGACTTACTAATCTCTTGTAATTTTGAATTGTTCTAACCTCTTCTTTCTAGAAGCTAACTCCACACAAATAGAAGACTGATTTTATTTCTTCAAATAATATTGTATTTTCTATTTCCAAATACAAAGACAAAATCAATTCAACACTTAATCTTTAAAGTTGCAATTACTAGCCATCCTAGGATATAGTGCTTCAATCTTCTTCCCACGATAGGTGGCCTTCTCTCTTATTCAAATTGACTCATTCACCACTTTTAGCTATGCTCTTTCCTGGATGAACTTTTATCTTTAATATCTACTTTTTTATGGCATGTGCCTATCAACAACTTTTTCATTGATTTCTATGCCCCTTACAATGGGATTTTATGTTATTTGGTGGGTGAGATTGACTGTTGCAATCTGCAAAGAACTAGTGGCTTCTAACTTGCATCGGTTCCTTATTCAATTTTTTAAGAAATGGATCAGACTCAAACTCTTTCCATAGAATTTATCTGCACCTCGCACATCTGATAATTTGATCTTCTTTAGTTAATACCCTTTCGATCAAAACAAAATTTTAGAAGAAATGGGTCATCATTGATCAATACAATAAATGGTTTGGACTCCCGTAAACGCTTATACAAGATGCATGACGCAGCTGCTTCCTCATTGGGTGTGTACCTCCATGCTTTTCACCTTCTTTCTTCTTGTGCACAAATATGACTAAGCTCTTGACCAGGTTTGAAGGGCGACCAGATTTTATCAAGCAACAATACATACAATTTTAATGGATCCACTCAATCAATGCAACAGAGAAGATATCAGATAACTATCATCGTTTCATAGAAAAAATAATCCATGTTAAATGGTCCCACTGATCTAGCACTACCCAAGGAAAAATACAAATACGGACCAAGTATTATCAATTATAAAATGACAGAAATGAAAAGCAAAACTAGGTTTAACGGTTGATCAATGTTCACAACTTATAGTGTTATATCAAACAGCGGTGTAGAAGTTCCCTGTCCATCTCAAAAACATGGCGTTCATGCATGACTTTGTCAGATTCTTTACCACATTGCAGACACGGATTCTAAAGAATGGAAATTTTCAAAATACTGTTGCAAAACATTTCAATGCTATCTTCAGATTTGACAAATAGGCACGGGAATTTTTATGACCCTGTTGAAAATTGGAAAGAATAAATTGATATTGTATTATTCTGTTCTTGAAAAATATGGATTTAAAGATTCTTAAATACATATATAGATAGGTGTGTTTCTTGGACGGGACATGACTCTTCCTAATTAAATAAAGTTTATATTTTAATGTGCACCTATCAAAATGTTAATTAATTTTATTTTATTTTTCATATTTTGAAGTACTAAATGAAATCATTTGAAAATATTATTTTACAATTATGTAGCCCTCAATATTATATTTTTAAAAATTATAATACATACTATTTTTTTAATATTATATTTTTAATTTTATAATGAATGTAGGTTCATTAAAAAAGATAATGGCCTCTATTCAAGACTTTGGGGAAAATAGAAATCTTTGTTATAAAAAATGTTAAAATATACTTTCCTTTGTATGAATGTTTTTGTTTTAGTAAAAGTATTTTTGGAACTTAGATATCTTAATCTTGCATCTTAATTTTATTAATTATTATATATATTTAGCCTCATATGAGAAATGGGGCATCCCACTTTGTATTGAAATTATTTTCCATGTTTTAAATACTTTGGAGAGTGTGTAAGAGGTTGTACAAGCATCTAATGTAATTATGACATTGTAAGATGAAAGTTACCTACGAAAAATTCTTGAAAAATAATAGCACAATTATAGGTAATTTACATTAGAATCTAAACTAGCATTATAACAAGTCAAAATGATTCTTTAAATGAGTTTAAATATGCCAAAATGGGATGCTAAAATTGAGGAGTTACAAATGGTGCATAATCTATGATAGGTTAGGGTATTCGTAAGAGCATATTATAAAAATAGCCTAGAAGACCATGACCAACTTGGGCATTAGAATTTAGGTGAAATACGGCACCACTTTTGGGTCATTGTTTTGACTCCAGGTTTTGGAAAACCATTCTTGGTTTGTGGCTTGATGTTTTCCTATTTAATATTTCTTGGGGGTGGAGCATGTATGGTTGATTTTCAATTATTGTTATGCTATCAAAACTACTCTATTTTATATGATGGTTGATAATATTCACATAATAATTTCAATAATGTAATGTAGACTAGAGATCACACATACCACAATAGATATTTGTAGGAAAAGATGTCCTAATATCTAATTTATGTAGAAATAATATAAACCCTTGAGATAGGATAACACTATACAATACTTCTTACAGAATAATGCAATTTGCACTATATCTTCAAGAGATTCCAAATACAACCATACTCAAAATATGTTCTTAAAATAATAATCACCTTCGTTATAACAAAAAAAAAATTAAAGTATTTCACCCATTTAAATGAAAGGGAATAAGAAATGTCAGTCTAAGCACAATCTCATGCTTACTTCGAAAAAAAAAATATAATGCCTACCTCATTTCCTTAATCATTCAATAGAAAAAAACAAAAAAATTACAAAATAACCAACTAATGCTATTTATGTGGCATATTCTTAAATAACCAACTAATGGCACATTCTTATATTATGCACTCTTAATAATGACATCTTATATATCGAAAGTCATTTTCATTGATATTATAAGCCTATTACTTCCATCATATCAAATTTATTATGTTCATTTATAATGTTTGCTTAATTTCATCTTTAATTATGGATTGGAACTATTAATTTCAAAGTCAAAAAGATTTTCTTATAAAAGTCTTAGAGATAACATTTTGTCTCCACTATTCTTATCTATCTTCTACGATCTCTAAGAGTTCAACTGGTTATATTACGTCTAGATGATGGGTTTTGTTTTAGGGGAGATGATTTCTATTAGCGTAAACAGGAATGTTAGCGTAGCAGTTATTAGATTGTTACATAAACCGTTCTGTTGCCAGTTATGTGGTAACAGTACTGCATTTTCTGAGCTGCATTTTGGCCTTGTGTAAAAGTATCTCATTATTCATCGAATAAACAACAAGTTATTTTCCTCCTCAATCTGGTATCAGAGCATTTGATCATTCTATTCCTGTTGAGTTGAATGAGCGATGTGATCTTCTAATATGTGTGAATTAAGGTGGTCTGTAATGGGGAAGAAGAGTAACATGCCTTGCGTTTCAGTACGAGCAGATCGTTTCCTATGACATCCATGAGAATCATTTCGCTGCTTTAGCTCTCACAGATATCCTTTCAATCTGTTTTGTGCTCTTCAACCCGTATCTCACTTCTAACATTGGTTCAGAGTATTGCAAGGCCATCGAGAAAGGGCAAAGGCTGGAGACTTCTACACAAGGTGAAATTGAAGCCTTTTTTATCACTGACCCAACGGTGAGAATTCTCTCCAACATTCTTTATGTTGTGCCAGAAATTAAGCTATCGTTCATTATTCGAATATGTGATATGCATCCAAATGAGATGGTGTTGGATTGTGGCTTTGAGGCACCAGATAGTAATGCATTTGGCCATGCCTTCAGAGACTATGAAAAGGAAAGCGAAAGGCAAGCTGGTGTAGAAGAGTTTTACAGAACTCAACATGACATTAACCAGACTTATGATTTCGTATTATACAAGCGTGAAGAATACAGTAAGCTTGACAAAGCTGTGATGAGCATCTGGGAATGTTGTGAACTCTTTAATGAGTTTGTAGATGAGTCTGATTTTGACCTTGATGAGCCCCAAATTAAACATCATCTCCAAACAGCTGAAGCTATCCATAGAGACTACCCCAATGAGGATTGTCTTCATTTGACTGGATTAATCCATGATCTGGGCAAGGTACTACTTCATCGTAGTTTTGGAGCTGAGCCTCAATGGACTGTTTTAGGTTACACTTATCCCCTTGGATGTGCATTTGATAAATCCATTGTTCACTATGAGTATCCTGATTATTACAACCCTAACTACAACACAAAGCATGGGGTGTATTCTGCAGATTGCGGACATCAAAATGTGATTATTTCATGGGGCCACGATTAATATATGCACATGGTAGCGAAAATGAAATACCGCATTGCCTCCTGCTGCACTCTTTATGATCAGATTTCATTCATTCTATGCTCTGCATCGAGCCGATGCATACAGAAACTTGATGAAGGATGAGGTTCCATCAGATGATGCTTTGGTTGATAGATTATTGTTTTGAAGGTATTAGAAATGGACTTGTACTTTGACTCTTCACAATTGGAGGTTAGAGGGATGGAGGTTTCTTGTTTAGAGATGGTGTTTTGCATGAGAAGCATATGTTTTTTTTTTCTTTTTAATTTTTCTTTTTGCTATTAATGGATTTGAAGAATGCATATATTATGAATTTTTCTTTTTCAAGATAGGTAAGAGATTTAATGAATTCAATATGAATTTTTATATCATAATTATATCAAGATCATAGTTATATCATTTAAGGTGAGAGAAAAATATAAGAATTGTTAAATTATTCGTCATGCAATCTTGAAGATTTATCTTTTTAAAAGAAAAATATGTGTACTTTTATCTCTAATATTCGACATCACTCCCAATTCGAAGAGATGTTAGTTCAAATTGAGATAAATTGAATAGATAATTAGAATATATCTTGCAATCAATCTCCCTTGCACCTAATAAGTAATAACTTACTTAAAGCTTCACTATAAAAACATAGATAAAAAGATTAATTTTTTTAAATATGTTAAAAAAAGAGATGTGAAACACAAGGCAATCCACTTTAAAGACCCTCTTAAATTATAAATATTTTACTATAATTTAAAATTATTAAAAATCAAATAACATACAATATCAACTTATTCAATGTCTTCTAGTTTTCTTCCAAATAGACTCCAAATATGATGAGCATGGATTCCCATCTATTGTGTTTCATTCAAAAAAAAAAAAAAAAGTAAATGTGCTTCTTTAAAATTAAACTATTTCACCCATTCAAATCTCACCATATGCAAAATAATCATATTAGCTTAGAAGAAATGGTAAAATTCTTATTCTTAAAAGATCTTCAATTTTAAGTGTGAATATCTCAAATAATATGTTTACTTTAAGAAATATTTTGTCCTTGCTTAAAACATCGCCTTTTTGTCCTCTAAATTATATGCACTTACCTATTATCGAAGGATACATTTCATTATGCTTAAAGTAAAAATGACTTTAAAAAAAATCAAGGTAACACATTATGTTGTTTCCACCATGTATTCATTTCTTAAAGATTTATCTTTAGCACACAACTCTCATGTAAGAACTCAACAACATGATGGGGTTTTTGTCATAGTAGATTATTTCAATCTCGATAATATAATTATCTAGTTATTTTTATAATATTAAATGCAAACCATCTAAAACGTTATCTTTTAACATATAGTATTGCTTCTAGAATATGGAAAGTAGCATAACAAATTTTTTTTTCGTTTTTTTGTTTTTTTTAAACTGCAAGAATCGATCGGGTATCCGTCCCCCTATAAACTGCAGTGCATCTAGTGAACTTTTTTCATGTGACCAGTGGCGCTAGTGCGATAGCCCCTCCGATACCACGGGGACAGTGGGAAGACTAGACCTCGTGACCTCTTGCCTACAACAAGATGCTTTAGTCAATTGAACTAGGCCCACCGCCCAAGTAACACAACAAATTTTATCATTGCTCTAGGTTATTTATTTTATATAACCAGGTAGCACTTAAATCAAAAAAGAAGAAGATTAGATGGATGTCTTTTGGAAGCTAATTTAGATGATTCGGAAAAGAGAATATATGCATCATTAAGAGTAATTCCATAATATTTAAGATATAATGGTTGACTAGTTCTAAATTGGAAGGGCACAAATAATGTCAATATTTTGTTGTTGTCAATATCCTCAAGGTCACAAAAAGACAATTACTTCACATGATAAGCATTATGTTTGTGTACATTTAATTTGAATAGGTGATTTGTTAGAGGTCTCTTTAGTTGTTCATGCTCATGAAGGTGGCATGAGAGTGTTGCTAACATTCTATCAATTATGTTCTAAACAACAATATTAACATGGGTGGCTAAAAGGAGGAATATCAAATGGTATATCAATAATTTTCTCACATTCCATATGTTATCTTATTTATTCATGTATAAAAAATCATTATTAAGAGCTTGTTTTATTTTTTAAATTAGAATTATTTTATTAATTTTCTTTGGTCTTATGTCTTATAAATTATTATTTATAATGCCTCAAGCTTCTACATAATATTATTATTAAGAATAAAAAATAAACTTAAACAATATTGATCAAACTAAACCTCCTTATATCCCTCAAAAAGTATGAAAAAGTTAAAACATATATCTTCTAATCATAATATTTTTATATTTTTTAATTTATCTCATACCTTATCCATAATGAACTCTTTATTTAACTACTTTGATATTAAATAATGTGAAGTGTGCACATAAAAACCTTACATGAAATAGAAATCAAGCGAAAAACTTCAATCCAAATGAAAATTTTCTTGACAAAAGAAAAAATAAAAATGAGATAAACCATTCTTATTTACTCACACCATATGAAGAAAGAATTGAAATAATATAATGAATTTGTTTTATAGAAAATAGAACCTAAGAATCAAAAGGTCAGCAGACCATGCTTACTTACACCATATGAAAAAAGGATTAGCATGATACAATAATTCTTTTAATAAGAAATGGGACCAAAAGAATCAATAGGTGGCTTTGGTTAGGGAAGTGAAACTTATTTTAGAACTAGATCCGCTTCCTTTCACTTCCACTTCAAAGGTGTCATACCTTAAAAACAACTCCACCACAAACAACCTTGCAACCAACTCCACCAAATTCTTCCCGGGGCATTGCTTATTGTGCACTGTTGGGTCCTCGGTCTCGAAACCATTAGACCACATTACATACTTGAGAAGCTTCTTATTCTTGATAAACCTCGTAGCAACAAAGTCGTCAGGATTCTCAAACACCTTTGGTCCCTCGTAGCAAAAGGCTGAAACCCTCCAAGAAGTTCCCCTTTCCTAATTTCATAAGCAGCATCATGAGACTCTAGAACAAAGTCCCGTTTAGCTCTACCGTACTGCAAAACCACGGGCGGCTCCATCCTGAGCACCTCATAAATGGTGGACTTGACCAAGTCCATCGACTCCGCCACATTGAAGCTAACAACTCCCCCGTTAGCTTGCACGGCCGCCCGGACCTCCGCCGCCAGGTCCTTATGCAACCCGGCGCCTGCAGCCCCAATGTATTTTATAATGGAAGGAAAGAGCGCCGAGAAGCCGAAGTAAGAATTAAAGACCACAAAGAACAGCAAATTTTCACACGCCTCCGCCCGGGTTTGATTGTACCGGGTCTCCGCAACGTCAAGGATTCCAGACCCGTGTGTATTGAAGAACCCGTAGAGCCTGTCGTGCGCTTCTTTGACCAGCACAGTGGGCAAGCGAAACGAATGCAGAAACAGCTCCTCGATAATGTGCGGCAGCCCGGGGCTGACCACGGGTGCCACTTGGAACAAAACCCACTTGTCAGCCAGCCCGGGTCCGTCGGTCCCCATCCCGCCGGGTCCTTCCCTCGGATCCTTCCCCACCATCGACTTGCACAAAAAATTAAAGATCGTCTGCTCCTTCAAATCATTGAACTCACCAGCCTTCGTTTCTGTAATCTGTTTTTCGATCGTATCCCAAGCTTCCCCCATGGTGCTGTGGAATTAGGGGATAAATCTGGGGCCACCCGATTTGAGCAGTTCGAAGCAGAGACCCTTGAGCTTCGTGTGCTGCGCCTCCGACGGGTCGAGGTAGGGGAGAACTCTATAGCCGCCGTTGAAACCGACGCTGGGCATGAAAGTACCCGTGAACACGTTCTTCTTCTCTACGGTTTCGTTGTCGAAGAGCACGCCGAAGCTCTTGGCGTCGAGGAGCATTATCGCCCGAGGGTCGTTGCAGAAACCCGGCGGACCCGGGGGCATGTTGGTGCGGAAGACCGTGCTCTTGTGCTCCTGCATTCGAGCCGTGAAGAACTTCGCGGGTCCCTGGAACCAGAAATAGTTGAGCCGGTCGATCAACGGGCCAAGTATAGGAGGGCCGTAGGAACCCGGTACAGGTCGCAAAGGCAAGCTGGAACTAGTATTTCCGTCGCTACTCATCTTGTAAAAAGGATTTCTTTGATAACAACCTGTAATAGTTGAAACAAGTATGCCCCCTGTAACTGCTTCTTATAGTGTTACATGCTATCGTAGATGATGGGTTTTCTTTTCTTCCTTCTCAGCTTGGATAGGCGTTACGTCTGGATCTCTAATTTGCATTTTGCTTTGAACATCCAGGCCGCTCTACCTAAACATTAGATTCTTCAATGACCGCCTAATATTTTTACATAAATACTATCACAGAGTTTAATGGTTTAGAGAAGTTGAACCTGTAAGCTGCACACTGTTTTGGCAGAAGTTGAACAAGTCTCCTCCGCAGCCATGCAACGTGGAACTTGGTCAAGTTGATGTGTCCTAGGTATTCTATTATGTCATTCACTTTCACAATATGGATTTTAAATTTGATAAGACTTTGGATGCATCTGGTCACTTTGCATTCACACTAATATTTTTTTGAAGTTTAATGCAGTTAAAGTATATTAGGTATTTCGAAATTAGAATTGTCGGTGAAGGATTTTTTCCATTGCCAAGTAAATGGTGGTGTGCCATGGGTATTACGTTATCCAAAGGCTTCTAGAAGAAAGCTAAACGTATACAAACACGACTTTATCTTCCTCCACTTGGTAAAAATATTCACTACTTCTCGGATTTTTTAATCGTTCCAGCTGTAATGGACCCATGCCTGGATATTACATTAGAAGAAAGCCAAAAGTATACAAATACGATTTAACTTCCTCCTCTTTGTAAAAATGTTTACCACTTCTCACTATATTTAACCGTTGCAGGTGTAATGGGCCCATGCCTTCTCCCTTGATCTATTTTTGTGTTTATCTTATAATGAGCAGGTAAGTTGATGTATTTTTAAGAATTTTAGATCCGATGGCTTTATATATAAATGTGATTTTTTATTGTTTTTGAAGAATATGGGAACCTGAAATGTGATCTTAATCTAATCACATTTGACTTTACCTAACTTAATATTTAATTTTATTATTTATTTAATTAATTTAGCATTTTCCTTTAATCTAATATTTAATTAAATAAATATTTATTATTTATTCAATTAATTTATTCATTACCTTCATCCACCACTTTTAATTAAATAAATTTTATATGTTTATTTAATTAAGTTTAACCTTATCTTCAAATCCTCCAACTAAATTAATTAGTTAATTCTCTTGGACTAATTAATGCCCATTACTCTTTTCCTCCAATATTTAATTCCACTTTTTTTTTTAATCCTTATCCATCTAATCCTAGCCCTCCATCTTGTTCACATGGATCATAATCTAATTTTATCTTAATGTAACAAGTGTCCCCTTCACATGTCTAACTAACTCCTTGTCTAGACACCCAACTATAAGTCAAACTAGCTTTCCATCTTATCCATTCATTTAATATCCCACCTCTTAATCCTAGCCATCCACATAAGGATGTTTCCCTAATGTGCATCCTAAATCTAACCCTTATACCTTATATGACACTTGCCACATGACTACAACTTTGATCCAAGCCCTAATCCTCCTTCAATCATACCCATCCATTAACCAATCCATCTTGGCCCTTGATTTCTCTCATGAAAATTATATAAATAATTGGTCTTCCATCCCATTTGCATCAAATATAATCTTATGCTACCCAAATTTCTATTGAATCCTCTTGATCATATATCATGCTATTGGAATCATGAGCAACCACATCCAAGCAATCAACACATCAACATACTACACTTCATCTTTTGAGGTTTATGTGTGTTTGGTTTGATTTAGTTTAGATTTGATGCATATTTCATTTATATCATTTGCATGCAAGACACTAGCTTTTTTGTCACCTTAATTATGCTACATAGAAAGAGAGTGGTGGATTTCTTTTAAAAAAATACTTTTATGTATTTTAGTTTTAGTTGTTGAAGATTAATAATATAAATTTTGGTATTCTTTAATTGTTAAAAATATTGTTGAAATCTTGTTACATTTCTAGATTCCTCATCGTATCAAAGAAATTCCAACTTTTTTTAGACATTCAAGGTTGAATAATGATGGAAAAAGGATGAGGATATTTTGCAAACATGATGAGGAATATGCAACTACTGAAGAGGAAAGTGGAAGAGCATGCTAGAATTATTGAAGAAAAAAATAGAAGAAAAGGGATGCATATGAAGAAAGAAAGAAAAGAGAAGAAAATCAAGAAGATAATTCATCATCTCCATAGGGAGTGGAGTGTAAACACCTAGTATCATCCACATCCTAGCCACGCCCAATTTTATCCTTTTCCAGTGTCAATTAAATAAACCAATTATTTAATTAACTTTCCCAACCATCTTCTTAATATCATTTAACTAAATTCAAATTATTATTTAATTAATGAAACATTGTACCCCTTTCCTCTTTAGTCTAGCCTTAATTAATAACTTCAATATTTACTTAATTAAATTTACCTTTCATATCACTATCCTAAAAAAACAAATAAATTTCAATTATTTAATTAATTCCCCTTTTTCCACTTCAATCCATTAATTAAATAAATCTAATTAATTAAATAATAAACTCACTTGCACATTCCTAAGCATGATTAAACTATGGGAAGATTTGCACATGCCATACATGTGCATGGCTCATGCTTCCCACTTCCTTATCTATTTAAGTTGATCTATTTTTAGAATTTTAGATTTGATGGCTTTATATCTAAATATGAATTTGAAACCATGTAGAGAATATGGGATAATTATCAGGTCTTTTTCAATTGTATATTTGTTAAAAATAACAATTTTGGTTATTCTAGTTGGTTTCTAGTTTTAGAAACCTGAAATGTGACCTTAACCTAATCACATTTGAATTTACCTAGTCTAATAATTAATTAAATAAATATTTATTATTTATTTAATTAATTTAACATTTTTTCTTAACCTAATATTTAATTAAATAAATTTTATATATTTATTTAATTAATTTTTACCTTATCCCCATATCCTCCAACTAAATTAATTAATTAATTCTCTTAGGTTAATTAATGTCAATTATTCTTTTTCTTTAATATTTAATTCCACTTTATCCATTTAATACTAGCTCTCCATTTTGTTCACATAGATCATAATCTAATTTTATCCCCATGGGATAAGTGTCCCCTTCACATGTCTAACTAACTCATTGTATAGAAACCCAACCAAAAGTTAAACTAACTTTCCATCTCATTCATTCATTTAATATCCCACCTCTTAATCCTAACCATCCATATAGGGATGTTGCCTTAATGCACATCCTAATCCTACCCCTTATCCCTCATAGGACACTTGTCACATGACTAAAACTTTGATCCAAGCCCTAATCCTCCTCCAATCCTACCCATCCATTAACCAATCCATCTTGGCCCTTGATTTCTCTCATAAAAATTCTATAAATGATTGGTCTTCCATCCCATTTGCATCAAATCTAATCTTATGCTATTGTTATGCTACCCTAATTTCTATTGAACCCTCTTGATCATATATCATCTATTGGAATCATGAGCAACCACATCCAAGATATCAACACATTAGCATGCTACACTTGATCTTTTGAGGTTTGCATGTATTTGTTTTGATTTAGGCTAGATTTGATGCATATTTCAATTATGTCATTTGCATGCAATACACTATCTTTGTTTTCACCTTAATTATGCTACATAGAAGGAGAGTGGTGGATTTATTTTTAAAAAATACTTTTATTATTTTAGTTTTAGTTGTTGAAGATTAATAATATAAATTTTGGTATTCTTTAATTGTTAAAAATATTGTTGAAATCTTGTTACATTTCTCTAGATTCCTCATCATATCAAATAAATTTCAACTTTTTTTAGAAATTCAAGGTTGAATAATGATGAAAAAGGATGAGGATATTATGCAAACATGAGGAGGAATATGCAACTACTGAAAAGGAAAGTGGAAGAGCATGCTAGAATTATTGAAGAACAAAGATAGAAGAAAAGGGATGCATATGAAGAAAGAGAGAAAAGAGAAGAAGATCAAGAGGATAGTTCATCATCTTCATAGGGAGAGGAGTGTAAACACCTAGTATCATCCAAATCCTAGCCACACCCAATTTTATCCTTTTCCAATGTTAATTAAATTAAACCAATTATTTAATTAACTTTCCCAACTATCTTCTTAACATCAATTAACTAAATTCAAATTATTATTTAATTAATGAGAAATTGTATCCCTTTCCTCTTTAGTCTAGAATTGATTAATAACTTCAATATTTACTTAATTAAATTTACCTTTGTTGCAAGTATGAGTTTTTTTGGTGGTGTTGTCATTAATGTTGTCATTGATGTCAACATAGTTTAGTATGTTGCAGATTGTACTTGTATAGTTGAGATGTTGTGAGTACATGGAGCTATCTTTATGACATTGCATATGTGTTGAATTGGTGTGTTTCCAAGTGCTTTTGAGAAAATCAATAAAGAAGAGAAGTCAAAATGTTGAGTGTGTTCAGAATGTGGTCTGATATGTGCTCCATGTTTATCCTTCATTGATCATATGCGTGTATAGATCTAAAGGTTTGATAATGATGGTCTAGTGGTGATATCTCCTAAGTTTTAGCTTCTAGTGTGATGGTATGTGAAATTTATGTTCACTTGTATGTGAATTGTTCTAGAAGAGTTGGTCTTCTATGGACTAGGAGAAATGTTTCTACTCTGCAATCCTCTGTTGTTTTATGTTAGATCTTGCAGGTCTAGGATGTCTTGTAAAAGTGTTCTCTAGGTTCTGGAAAAGAAGTTTGAGGTTTGGTGGTCCAGAAATCATGTTTTAGTGTTGTTGTGTGTGTTTGCACAATCCGGATGGACTAGTGGAAGGTGTTCAGTGTTTGAAGAGTATTGCACTTTTTGCGGATGTATCTGGAAGAAACTAAGATGTGTTCTTATGCATAATGAAGTTTGTTGTGGTGTCTATGTGTCATATTTCTGTTGGGAAGCGTGTACATTAATGTTCATTTTTGTTTTCATTAGGTTTTTCTAACCTGGTGTTTACACTTCATTTCGAGAATTAAAATTTAATTAAGATTTAAGTGTGTGGTTGATTTGAGACATTATCTTTTGGTCTTGGATAAATGTTTTATTGGTCCACTCTCATTCCTTTCTACCATGGGAATGTTGAGTTTTCGACCTAATTTGAATTTCTAAAATGAGTTTTTGTGGCCAACCTTGGAGAAAGTTTCTAAGGTTGAAGATTGTATAAATGCAAGTCGAATTGTGAAGAGTTGTATGACAGTGTTATGTAAAGTGATGAAGTGAGCCACAAATCATAAGAGAAGAAGTGTGTGAAAGTGTGTTGAGGCAGTATTTTTTTATTGTGTTGGATTCTTGAAGGCAGTGAGCTAAAGGTTTCTGCAATCCTTTATTCAAGGATGTGAATGTGTGTTAATTGTTGTGGTGGATCTTTGTTCTCTTTTGTACCTATAGGCAATGAGCCTCCTTGTTGGACAATGAGTCCTTTCTGTAGGCAATAAGCCTTTGTATCTGGACAGTGAGTCATCTTCTGTGCAATGAGCCCTTAGCAGTGAGCCTTTGTATTCCATTTTATAATCTCTTTATAGTGTGAGTTAACCCTCACCATGTTTTTTCCCTCATTGGGTTTTTCATGTAAAAATATAGTTTTCATTGTGTTTATTTACTTTTTGTTATTTGCACATGTTTCATGCTCATACTTAATAACAAAATAGTGTGGTTGTGGAATTGATAAGTGTTGAATTTTTAAGTTGAAATTTTGTGACAACTAATTCACCCCCCTCTCATTTGTCCTACGCTTGTTTAACAATTGGTATCAGAGCTTTGGTTCCTTGGTGTAGATCTTAACCGCTTAAGGAAGATCTAATGGTGCACAAGTTGGTGATCCCTATGTTTGATCGATCTGATTACAGTGATTGGAAAGTGTAGATGAGAGGATATATTGTTTCTCTTGGTTACAAGGCCTAGAAGGCTGTTGAGATGAAGTATACTACTCCATCAAATGGTCCTACTTCTGTAGATGAGGTTTTTTCTTATGAGGAGAATTAGAAAGTGAGGTGTGCTATTTACAGTGCTTTATCTAAGATTGAGAGAACTAAGATTATTTCTTTAGATACTACATATGATGTCTGGAAGAAGTTGGAAGAACTGTATGAAGGAAATGAAAGAGTAAAGTTGACAAAGAAGTTGGCGGAAAAGTGAAAAATTGAAAAATTGAAAATGGAAGAAGGTGAAAAGTTTACAAGTTATTTCCAGAGGGTTGAGATGACAACAAATGAAGTTAAGAATAAAGGGGTAAAGCTAAACGATTAATATATTATTGAGAAGATCCTAATCACCTTACCAAATTGCTACAGTGATAAGATCTTAGTTATTGAAGAGATGTATGATCCTACAAAGTATACTAAAGAATAGTTTTTTAGCACCTTGCAAGCATTTGAGATGAGAAAGTTTAGGAAAGAAGATAGGAAAGAAGAAAAGACAGAGACATCATTTAAGGAAATGAAGATTGAAGATGATCTGGAGAGTGATGGTTCAGATAAGTTGGAAGTGAACCTCACCAGGAAGTTGAAGAAAGGTACCAAAAAGTATAAAGGTATGTTTCCCTTTAAATTTTTCAGTTGTGGTAATATTGGTCATTATGCTTCAAGATGTCCAAATAAAGTTGTACATAAGAAGAACAAGGATTATAAAGATAAGGATATGAAGGATAATAAATAAAAAGTTGTACTATGTTAAAGAAGAAGCTGGAATCTCTGATGATGAATCTGAAAATGAGGTTGATGATAGTGAATGCTTATTCTTAGCCTTGGAAAGTAAATCTTTATTTTCTAACCCTAGAAAATGTACAAGAAAGAAGGCTCTAAAGAATAAGAGGAATAGGATGGAAGATACTTTGGTTACTAATTTTCATGCAAGACAAGATGAAAACTACTAGGTAATTGATAGTGGATGTTCTAATCACATGACTAGAGATAAGAGTAAGTTCACTAAACTTGAAAAGTATGATGGTGGTTTATTCATGTTTGGTGATGATTTAGGAGCTAAGATTTGTGGGAAAGGTTAAATTAGTTTTGATGGAGTGCACAACACTGATGATGTATATTATGTGAAGATTTTGAGGCATAACCTTTTGAGTATTAGTTAGATGTGTAGCAATGGTTTTAAACTTGTGTTTCAAAATAATACCTATGAAATTAGAAAAGGATTCAGAAATGGAGATATGGTTGTTGTAGGAAGAAATCATGGAAACATCTATCAACTTAAGGGAGTTGATGGTCAGTGCCTTGTATGTCAAGTCAGTGAAAGTCAGTTATGGCACCGAAGAATAGGACATGTAAATTTTGATAATCTAGTCAAAATTAGCTCAAAAGAGATTGTTCGGGGTCTTCCTAGAATTACAAGACCTACTAATACTATTTGCAGAAGTTTTCAATTGGGGAAATAGACAAGATGCGGCTTTAAGGGAAAAGAGAACTCTACTATTGGAATGTTGGAGTTAGCTCACACTGATCTTTGTGGTCCGACTAGAACAAGAAGCTTGAATGAAGATAGGTATTTCATGCTTCTTATTGATGATTATACTCAAATGGCATGGGTTGCTTTTCTTAGAGAAAAGACTCAAGCTCTGGATAGGTTTAAGGTATTCAAAACAAGAGTGGAAAATGAAGTAAATTTGAAAATAAAATGTTTGAGATTTGATAGAGGTGGAGAATTCACTTCTAGTGAGTTTAATACATTTTTTGAGCAGTGTGGTGTAAAGAGATAGTTTTCTACTCTGAGAACCCCTCAACAAAACGGGGTAGTTGAGAGGAAAAATAGGACAATACATGAAGCTACAAGAACCATGATGAAAGAATCAAATGTACCGGATGTGTACTGGAGAGTGGCAATATGCACTGTTGTTTATGTTCTTAATAGAGTTCAGATTAGAAGCAACAACACAAAGACTCCTTTTGAGTTATGGACTAGTAAGACTCCTACTATGAAGTACAAGTCAAGGTATTTGGAAGTAGATGTATATTAAAAGAGGATGAAAATCTTGGAAATTTTGATGATAGGTGTGATGAAGGAATTTTTCTTGGATACTCTACTACTAGCAAAGCATATAGATGCTTTAATATAAAAGATTGAGAAAGATTATTGAAAGTGCTAATGTGAAAGTTGATGAAAACATACGCGGACCTATTGAGATAAGTGGAGTTGAACCTGATGATCCTACCTGTGGACATGTACCTGAGGAGAATAAGGAAAAGGAAGAAGAGAAAGAAGAACAGACTAAAGAATAAGAAGAAGAGAATGAGATGGACCCTGTTGTTAGGACTCCTAAGTATGTACAGAAGAATCATCTAAAGGAATAGATAATTGGAGATAAAAGTGAAGGTTTGAATACAAGAAGTAAAGTAGTAGCTGAGGTAAATTTGTGTTTACTTTCTAAAATTGAACCTAAGTTTGTAAGTGAAGCATGTGAAGATGAGAGTTGGATGAAATCTATGAAAGAAGAGTTGCAACAGATAGAAAAGAATCAAACATGGGAACTAGTCCCTAGGCATATGAATAAGAATGCAATTGGTTCAAAATGGGTGTTCTGAAATAAGTTGAATGAAAGTGGAGAAGTTGTAAGGAATAAGGAAAGACTTATATGCAAGGGATATTCACAAGTTGAAGGTATAGACTTTGAAGAAACATTTTCCCCTATGGCTAGAATGGAAGCTATTAAGATTTTTTTGGCATTTTCTACCCACAAGGATTTCAAAGTGTATCAAATGGTTGTTAAGTCAGCATTTCTAAATGGTGAATTGGAAGAAGTGTACATGGAACAACATGAATGGTTTCAGTTATATGAAAAACTAGACATGGTTTGTAAGTTGAAGAAGGAATTGTATGGACTAAAGAAAGCTCCTAGAACTTGGTATGCAAGATCTTATAGATAACTGACAAAGCAAGAATTTAGCAAAGGCTCTACTGACAACAATCTCTACTTCAAAGCGTAAGGTAAGAAAATGTTGATAGTAGTTGTATATGTTGATGATATCATTTTTGGTGGAAATGAAGGCATGTGTAAAAGGGTTGCTAAAGAGATGCAAAAATAATTTGAGATGTCCATGATTGGTGAATTGAATTTCTTCCTTGGTCTACAAGTGAATAAAACGGATAAAGGGATATTCATTTTACAATCTAAGTATGTAAAAGAGTTGTTGAAGAAGTTCTGTATGGATGATTCCAAACTAGTTAGTACTCCTATGGTAACCATATGTAAGCTAAGCAAAGATGATGAATCTGCTAAAGCTTATCAGAGCAAATATAGATCTATGATTGGAGGACTACTGCATCTTACTACTACCAGACCAAAAGAGTACCAGTAGAGGTGCTTTCTTTCTTAGTGGAAGATTGGTTTCTTGTTTGAGTAAGAAGCAAGACTCAATTTCTTTATCCACTATAGAGGTAGAATATATTGTTGCAACATCCTACTACACACAAGTTTTGTGGATGAAACAAACTTTGAAAGACATTGGAGTAATATGTGATGAGCCTATTCCTATTTTTTGTGACAGCACAAGTGTTATAAATATTTCAAAGAGCCCAGTTATGCATTCAAGAATAAAACACATATCTATCAAATATCATTTCTTGAGAGAAAGGTGTTGGAGAATGAAGTCACTGGATAATGTGACAACAAAGGAACAAATTGCAAATATATTTACTAAGGCTCTTCTGAAGGATACTTTTGAGCATCATAGGGAGAGGTTGGGGGTCATTGTCCCTCTGAACTAGGTGCACATAAAGGTGCATCAGTCTTGTGGATTCACAGATTCTTCATTCATCTGGACTGATAAATGGGTCTAATCCATAGGGGGAGTAGGAAAGTTTTTCATTGTTGTAGTATGAGTGCATTGATGTAAAAGGGGGAGAGAAAGTCATGTGAAAAATAGTTGTAGAAGAAGAGAAGGTGTTCTCTCGGTAAATTGTGAAGGATGTTGTCTTTGATGGTTTTTCACATCATGTGTTACCATCAATGGAAAAGGGGGAGATTGTTGCAAGTATGAGTTGTTTTGGTGGTGTTGTCATTAATGTTTTCATTGATGTCAACACAGTTTGGTATGTTGTAGATTGTACATGTATAGTTGAGATGCTACTGAGATGTTGTGAGTATATGGAGCTATCTTTATGACATTGTAGATGTGCTGAATTAGTGTGTTTCCAAGTGCTTTTGAGAAAATTAATAAAGAAGAGAAGTCAGAATGTTGAGTGTGTTCAGAATATGCTCTGGTATGTGCTATGTGTTTCTCCCGTATTGATCCTACGCTTGTGAAAATCTAAAGGTTTGATAATGATGGTCTAGGGGTGATATCTCCTACTTTTTAGCTCCCAGTGTGATGGTATGTGAAAGTTACATTCACCGGTATGTTAATTGTTCTAGGAGAGTTGGTCTTCTATGGACTAGGAGAAATGTTTCTGCTCTATAGTCCTTCGTTGTTTTTTTTTATATCTTATAGATCTGGGATATGTCTTGTGAAAGTGTTCTTTGGGTTCTAGCAAAGAAGTTTGAGGTTTGGTGGTTTGAAAGTCATGTTTCTGTGTTGTGTGTGTTAACACAATCTGAATGAACTGGTGGAAGGTGTTCAGTGTTTGAAGATTATTGTACTTATTGCGGATGTATCTAGAAGAATCTAAGATGTGTTCTTGTGCATAATGAAGTGTTTTGTGGCATCTGCATGTCATCTTTCTATTTGGGAAGCATGTACATCAATGTTCATTTGTGTTTTCATTAGGTTTGACAAACCTAGTGTTTACACTTCATTTGGAGAATTAAAAATTAATTAAGAAAGTGTGTGGTTGATCTAAGACATTATCTTTTAATCTTAGATAAATGTTTTATTGGTCCACTCTCATTCCTTTCCACCATGGGAATGTTGGGTTTCCAACCTAATTTTAATTTATGAAATGAGTTTTTGTGGTTGGCCTTGGAGAAAAGTTCTAAGGTTGAAGATGGTATAAATGGAAGTCAAATTGTGAAGAGTTGTATGACAGTGTGATGCAAAGTGATGAAGTGAGCCACAAATCATAAGAGTAGAAGTGTGTGAAAGTGTGTTGAGGCAGCAATTCTTCATTGTGTTGGATTCCTGAAGGCAGTGAGCTGAAGGTTTTTGCAATCCTTTATTCAAGGTTGTGTATGTGTGTTAATTGTTGTGGTGGATATTTTTTCTCTTTTGTATCTATAGGTAGTGAGCCTCCCTATTGGACAATAAGTCCTTTTTGTAGGTAGTGAGCCTTTGTATTTGGACAATGATTCATCTTTTGGGTAGTGAGCCCTTGGCAATGAGCCTTTGTATTCCATTTTATAATCTCTTTATAGTGAGCCCTTGGCAATGAGCCTTTGTGTTTCATTTGCATACTTAATAACAGAATAATGTGGTTGTGCAATTGATAAGTGTTGAAGTTTTAAGTTGAAATTTTGTGACAACGAATTCACCCCCCCCCCCTCTCAGTTGTCTTGAGCCTGTTTAACAACCTTTCATATCACTATCCTAAAAAAATAAAAAAAAATTCAATTCTTTATTTAATTCCCCTTTTTTCACTTCAATCCATCAATTAACTAAATCTAACTAGTTAAATAATAAACTCACTTGCACATTCCTAAGCATGATTAAACTATGGCCAGATTTTTGCATTCCATACATGTACATGGTCCATGCTTCCCACTCCCTTATCTATTTTTGTGTTTATCTTATAATGAGCAGGGTAAGTTGATCTATTTTTAGAATTTTAGATCAGATGGCTTTATATCTAAATGTGAATTTGAAACCATGTAGAGAATATGGGATAATTATTAGGTCTTTTTTAATGTATATTTGTTAAAATAATTATTTGTTAACAATAACAATTTTGGTTATTCTAGATCGTTTCTAGTTTTAGAAACCTAAAATGTGACCTTCACCTAATCACATTTGACTTTACTTAGTCTAATATTTAATTAAATAAATATTATTATTTATTTATTTAACATTTTTCCTTAACCTAATATTTAATTTATTTATTTTTGTTAAGAAAAACTTGGTTTTGAAAGGTCCAGGAATCCATAGTAATACAAAAAGATAAGGGATGTTCCTAATATCAACATAGAAAAGTGTCACATGCTACCATAATAGAAGACCAAAAAAGAGACCAGGATCCAAAAGTCACCTAGAAAGGTATATCCACATCCAACAAAAGCTGGACATCTAGGGGAAAGTTTTCAACCCATATTTTTGAATTATCACCATTCCTGTTGTGCATCGCAACTCCCATGTTCACAGCCCAATCAGCCACTTGGTTACCTTTCCTGCCAACATGAGTGATCTTGAATTCCACCATATCTTCCAACATGTATTTTGTTGCTTTTACAATCACATCCAGCCTCCAATTATGAAGAGGGGTACCATTCAAAGCATCAACCACTAGTTTGGAATTGTCTTCAATCCACAATCTACTCCACCCCTTATATCTAGCGATCATAATGCCCCAAAGAGCTGCCCTAGCCTCAGTAATGTTGTTTGACACACTACCACAGTCAAAGGAGAAAATCAGCTTAGTGCCACTAAATTCATCTTGAAAGATGCCACCTCCCCCAGCACTTCCAGGATTCCCCTTGGCAGCACTGTCAAAGTTGCACTTGATCCACCCATTCTCTGAAGCCACCCACCTAATGATCTTTGTGCATAAAGGCATGGCATGACACTTTCTTAACCACTAGAAAAGAGGCCAAGAATTACTCCACCTCTTTTTAGACTCAGCGAGATCCCAATTGCTCTTATTGTGCACCTCTCCAATCTCTCCAATGGTGCTAACAATGTCGTCCAAAATTATGTCACTCGACCTCTCCTCACTTATGAAAATATGTCGGTTTCGTTCAATCCAAAGAGCCCAAATGATGACAGTAAGAGCCACATCCCAAATCAAAGCTAGTCCTAAACTTTTGGCCTTGAGAGACCAAAAATCCAGAAAGCAACTCACCTCTTTAGACATGACCCATGACAATCCCCAATTATTGAGGAATCTACACCATATGTTTCAACCAACATCACAATGTATGAAAATATGGTTATTATCTTCCTCCTTCTGCTTGCACATAACACACCAAGAGGGGCCATGTTTTCCCATAGTTTTTAGCCTATCCCACGTCAAGGCACAGCCCCTCCAAGCAATCCACAAGAAAGCGTTCATCTTGGGAATACTGTATCTACAACAAATTTTTCTATTGCCATGAGTCACTAAAATTTTAGCATAATTGTGTGATAGTCGTTGCCATTACCATTCCATTGTAACATGTCCTCCTGAATATTGCTAATAACTGGCCAACTTTCTAGTCTTACTTGTAGCTCCTGGAAAAGCAGTCCCAACACATCAGCAATGGCATGAAGTTGTTTCCATCAAAGAGGAGCCACTCCCTCTAAGTAATTGCAAACTGTATCTCCAATTGTGTCTTCAAAGTGAGATAAGAGGGGCACCAGTTGAGGGTCATCACCCAAAGCATGAGACTCCAGCCATCGGTCCCTCCAAAAAGAGATCTTGTTCCCCATGCCCAATCTCCACACCAAATCAAGTTTCAAAATAGTGTTGCAAGATCTTATAAAGTTCCAAATGCAAGAGCCCTTGGGTAAGTCATGAGTGAAAATATTGTCCACCTTGTTCTCAAGGTACTTCGCCTATAAAATATGACTCCAAAGTCTCCCTTTATTAGTGTACACTCTCCACGTCAGCCTCAAGCCCAAAGCCTTATTCATTTCCTTGCATTTCCTGATGCCCTAGACCCCCCTTCTAGGTTGGAGTGCATACCTCATTCCATTTGACAAGGAAATATTTAAGTAAGTCTTCACATCCCCTCCACAAAAATCTCCTCTTGACTACCTCCATGTGTTTTGCAATCTTACTTGGAATCTAAAATACAGACATAGTGTATATAGGGATAGCCGTGAGAGAGGCCTTAATGAGAGTTATCCTTCCAGCTAAAGATAGCCACTTTCCCTTCCAAGAGGCAAGCATCATTTGGATACGATCCGTAACACTTCTCCAATCTCTGGTTGAGTTAGATTTGCTATTCAAAGGCATTCCCAAATACTTACTTGGGAGAATATTAGTGTTAAAACCAAGAATCCTCTGTATCTCAAGCCTGTCAGCATTGCCTTTGTTTAGAAAATATATTTTTGACTTAGTAGCGTTAACCCTTTGCCCTACCACTTCCTCAAATTTATTTAAGAGATTCTTAAGAGTTCTTGCTTCATTGATTTTGGCTACACCAAATAGGAGGGTGTCATCTACAAATTGTAGATGAGATATATTGTTGATTCCATCAGAGACCTAGATGCCTTCCAGATGACCCTCGTGCATCTTCTTCTTCAAGTTATTGCCCAGCACCTCTGCCACCAAGAGAAACAAATAGGGTGAGAGGGGGTCACCCTTCCTAAGCCCCTTGTTATCCAGAAAGAAATTTGTGGGGAGCCCATTAATTAGAACAGCATAGGAAGGGGTGGAGATACAACTAAAAATCCATTTGCACCAAGATTCGCTGAAGCCAAATCTATGCATTATCCTAATCAAAAATCCCCAAGGAACTCTGTCATAAGCTTTATTCATATCCAATTTAATCATCATTCCATCCCTCTTCTTGCAAACGGTGGAGTGAATGGCCTCATGGGAAATGATAATACCATCAAGGATTTGTCTATCCTTCAAGAATTCACTCTGCTCTTCATTGATTATGTCATTTAGACACAACCTAAGTCTGGATGCCAAAGCTTTCATCACAATTTTATATATCACATTACATAAGGAAATCGGCCTATACTGATCAAAAGAGGAAGGAGGATCGGTATTTGGGATTAGGGCAAGATATGTAGCATTCCATGACTTCAGGACAACCCTTCATTTCTTGCACTCTTCAATAGCCAACCGCACATCATCTCCCACCTCTTCCCAATATCTTTGAAAGGAATCGGCCTAGAACCCATCTAGTCTAGGGGCTTTCCTAGCACCAAGGGAGAAGAGAGCAGTCTTAATCTACTCCTTCAAGAAAGGGGCTAGCAAACTCTCATTCTACTCATCCGAGATAATATGAGGGATGCAATCTAACATCTCCTCTTGGATTTGTGGATTAGTATTGGCTTGAGTTCTGAGAAGATCCTAAAAGAAGTCTAGCCCTTCACTCCTAATTGCACCTATATCTTCAAGGATAACATTGTCCACCCTTTTGATCTTCAGAATCTTATTGTGTTGCCTCCTAATATTGGTGGACAACTGGAAGAATCTTGTGTTACAATCCCCCTCTTTAAGCCACTTCACCCTTGACTTTTGTTTCCAAATAATTTCTTCCATCCTTAGTAGCATTTTTAGCTCCTCATTGAGTTTAGCCTCCTTCTCCTTATATACTTGAGAGTACCCATTAGTTGTGATTACCTTGGCCACATTGTTGATATCATCTTCCACCTAATATTTACCAATATGAATGCATCCCAAGGATTCCTTATTCCACTCCCTAGCATTCCTCTTGACATTCTATAGTTTATTGGATACAATGTACCTCCTACATCGCCTAACCTCCGCACTCCACCATTGATGGACCAGCTTGTCAAAATCTATGTGTTCATACCAGAAGGATTCCATTTTGAAAGGAATGCCTCTAGGCTTGTTATGACTGCATAGAGTGAGAGGAATCAACCAAAAATCTGACCCACCATAGTGTTGCACCTCTGAGAAGAAACCACCTAAATCAAGAAGCCACTCTAAGTTGAGAAGGAAGCGGTCAAGTTGACATTGTATGTTATCACCCCTCTCTCGCTTATTGTTCCAAGTGAACCATCTGCACCTAGCCCTGACATCCACCAAGGAGAGATCATCACATAACCTTCTCAAATTGATGGACATGTTATAGTTGAAACCATAGCCTCTACTTTTTTCATCAAGAGATAGTATGGAGTTGAAATCCCCCTCGATAATCTGCTTAACTTCGTTGTGGAACTGTCTGAAAGATCGAATATGGTTCCTTTTTCTCAACCTATCTAGTTCATTATTAGGTCGATACACATTGGTTAAAAGGAATTGTGTTCTGCTCCTCAAATCCTTGCAGCTTATAGAGAGGTAGAATTGTCCTAAATCTACTAGTGAACAACAATAATGGTTTTTGTTCTAGAGAATAGTGAGACCACTAGCTGATCCCACAGCCTCTTGTTCCACTCCATCCCCATCCAACCAAATCCTGGGCATCATCTCCTTCAACTTACCACAGCACAACTTGGTTTCCTGAACCAAGACAAAGTCGGGAGACTCTCTCTGTATTAGCCGTTTAAGAAAATGATGCTTGTTAGGGCAGTTAAGCCCTCAGATGTTCCAACTATTGTGTTTCATGGAAAACCAGATTCAGGGAGGTGCTCGCCTCCAAGAGTCACAAATTTGTTCAGAGAAACCTATGATCCATTTTCTAGATCCTCCAATGCCTTGGACCTTTCCTTATAAGCATCATTTTTTCTTCCCCTGGTATTAGATGCCCTGGCATTGACCACTAAAGAAGGCTTGTTTCCAAATTTTGTTGTCCACCTAGTGGCAATGCTCCATTCATTGTTTTTCTTAATCGAATCCCTTCCTCTAGCGCTGATTGCTTCAAGACCCAAATTGTCCTGGAAAAGGGGGACCAAAGGAGCCCCTCCCACCATCGAATCCAACATTCCAGTTGTATCCTTCAAACTATCATTGACCAACATTGCGCCTTGTGGTTGCCCATAAACAGCCTTCTCGCTTATATCAACTGAAGAATTGGGACATTGGTTGGGCTCAATAACTAGGACATACTTTCTTTTTTTATCGATGGTTGCATACCGCCATGATGACTAGGGCTTGGGGGAAACACCACTAGAAAACCCTCATGTTCTTTCTCTGCCACTGGCTTTTTGCATTCCTTAGGCTCCTTTTCTACAACTACATCCACCTTCTTAACCTCCTTGTCCTTACTCAACTCCAGACACAACCTAGCCAAGTGGCCAAGTTTTCCATACCTGTAACAACTAATTGGAAGCCCTTCGTATTCTACCGATTGAGTCTATATTCCCAAAATAGAGGATAGGCGGATGCTAAATTTTAGGGGTTTGCCCAAATCCAACCACACACAGATCTGCACTTTATCCTTTAGCTTACAGCCCCCAGAAGGCACCTCACTCTGTATGAAGGCCCCCAACGAATCCCCAATCAATTTAAAGATCTCATCAGATCTAAGCTCGAGGGGGAGTTTGTGTAAATTAATCCAGAGTGGAACACAAAACAATGCTTCTTGCCTGGGATCAAAGCTAGGGGTCCATGCTCTCACAAAAAATTCGGTACTACTGAAAAACCATGAGCGTCCCTTGATTACAGCATCCCGCTCATACTCAAATGCAAAGGTCATCTAAATAAAACCTAACAGCATGAGGTTGATCACCGGTTCTGAGCCCTTCCAAGTTGATTTGTACCAATTCCTGATTTGTTCGAGGGATGGAAAAATTCCTACGAACTTGGTGATCACCGTCGTCTGCTTAAGCCTTTCAATCGTCGATTGAAGCATGTGTTTAGGGATGACAAATTCAAGGGCATCTGTGGCTATGGTAAGATTTACATTTTTGAAAGCAACCCTTTCTAATTTACTCTCCTTTTTTCCGTGATGCATCTTCTTACTTGCATCGACGAAGAGGGCACCCATTATGCTCACTTCTTCCATTTCCGCCCCTTCATCCTCAATGCAATAAGCTTCCTCCTACTCCCTCACTGGTTCTTCCTGTGATTGCCTAGAATCACTCATTTTGCTCAATAATTTTTCCATGAATAGATTCTAATATTTAATATTTAATTAAATAAATTTTATATATTTATTTAATTAATTTTTACCTTATCCCCATATCCTCCAACTAAATTAATTAATTAATTCTTTTAGGTTAATTAATGTCAATTTTTCTTTTCCTCTAATATTTAATTCCACTTTATCCTCAATCTTTATCCATTTAATCCTAGCTCTCCATTTTGTTCACATAGATCATAATATAATTTTATCCTCATGGGATAAGTGTCCCCTTCACATGTCTAACTAACTCATTGTATAGACACCCAACCAAAAGTTAAACTAACTTTCTATCTCATTCATTCATTTAATATCCCATCTCTTAATCCTAACCATCCACATAAGGATGTTTCCCTAATCCACATCCTAAACCTAGCCCTCATCCCTCATATTACACTTGTCACATGACTAAAACTTTGATCCAAGCCCTAATCCTCTTCCAAGCTTACCCATCCATTAACCAATCCATCTTGGCCCTTGATTTCTCTCATAAAATTTCTATAAATGATTGGTCTTCCATCCCATTTGCATCAAATATAATTTTATGGTACTATTATGCTACCCAAATTTCTATTGAATCCTCTTAATCATATATCATTCTATTGGTATATTCCAGTTATGTCATTTGCATGCAATACACTGGTTTTTTTGTCACCTTAATTATGCTACATAGAAGGAGAGTGGTGGATTTATTTTTAAACAAGACTTTTATGTATTTTAGTTTTAGTTGTTGAAGATTAATAATATAAATTTTGGTATTCTTTAATTGTTAAAAATATTGTTGAAATCTTGTTACATTTCTAGATTTCTCATCATATCAAAGAAATTTCAACTTTTTTTAGAAATTCAAGGTTGAATAATGATGAAAAAGGATGAGGATATTATGCAAACATGAGGAGTAATATGCAACTACTGAAAAGGAAAGTGGAAGAGCATGCTAGAATTATTGAAGAAAAAAGATAGAAGAAAAGGGATGCATATGAAGAAAGAGAGAAAAGAGAAGAACATCAAGAAGATAGTTCATCATCTCCATACGGAGAGGAGTGTAAATGTACCTAGTATCATCCACATCCTAGCCACACCCAATTTTATCCTTTTCTAGTGTTAATTAAATAAAACCAATTATTTAATTTTAACTTTCCCAACCATCTTCTTAACATAAATGAACTAAATTCAAGTTATTATTTAATTAATCCAACATTGTATTTCTTTTGTCTTTAGTCTATCCTTAATTAATAACTTCAATATTTACTTAATTAAATTTACCTTTCACATCACTATCCTAAAAACTCAAATAAATTTCAATTATTTATTTAATTTCCCTTTTTTCGCTTCAATCCATTAATTAACTAAATCTAATTAGTTAAATAATAAACTCACTTGCACATTACTAAGCATGATTAAATTATGGCCAAATTTGCACATAATATACATGTGCATGGCCCATGCTTCCCACTTCCATACAAAATCCTCTCATCAAATCTCAACCATCTATTTCTCTTAGAAAATATTGACCCTTCACATGTCTCCAAAAAAGATATGTTCGACTTCTAAAAAGGTTAAGTTTTATCCTCACCCTTCATTATTTCCCAAAGGAATCTTGATATTTAAAATATCTTTAATGTTGGACCTCTACAAGTGCACCAATCACAAGGTGTCATTTTGATGCTTCTCTTTCTCTTAATTCTCCTAGCTAACCTCACCTAATGATCCTTCAAATCAATCTCAATTCTTGATCAATAGCATCCCTATAATTTATAAATAGCCCCTCTTGTATGTGAAACATAGAAAAATAGGTAGGGCTTATGAAGAAGAATTGGTCAAGATGATGAGCCACAATATTTTTCTTAGGGATGTTTCACTCAATTATGAGGGATAAAATGCTTAAATAACAATCCCAAATCAAACCTAACTATTATAGCAATAATGACGGAAGTTTTGAGAGGCTAAAGAAATGTGCACCTAGCTGCAAGAGTGTTGTTTTTTAGGTCATTGAGGACTCATTCTCCCAAGGTGGTGAATGGGTCCCTATTTGGGTTTCTGGAAAGTTCTTTTTGGGTTTTGTTCCTCTCAGTCTGCAACTCCAGATTCCAAATGTTCACTACTTTAGGCCTCACTGAGGACTCATTCGCCTTTACTAGTGAATGGGTCCCTGTTAGGGTTTCAAAAAACTAAATTTTGGGTTTTGTACTTCAATGTCTACACTCTCAGCTCCCAAATGACCAACTCCCAAAATTTTGAAACAAATTATATAGAGATTTTTTCATGTTCTTGCAATGTAGATGACAACTTTGCAACTGGATAATTTTGACAATTTTACTTCAATCTTCTTCTCCACTTGATCTTCAACCTAGAAACCTACAAATACGCATCCAAAAGGAGAAAAACTTGTTGATTTTTAGAAGATAGGGGTTTTCCTTCGTCAAGCCCTATTTAGGTAATTAAACCTTATGATGAAATAACAAAATAGAAGCATCAAAAACATGAAATGATGATACCTTGGAAGATTTATTGGAATGTAAATCTACAAACTAACATGAAGTGGCCATGTAGAATGTAGATCTAGATCTTGAATTAGATATGAAACAATGCTTGCAAATGGATCTTCAATACTACATCAACACACATTAGCTCAACCACATGCTTGATGCATTATGCCTTTGACATGATGAAATGATCTTGAATTGCTGCAATAAAACCTTGATAATCCAACTTTGAATGCCTTTAAGATGCTCTATAATGCTCTTATGAAAGTGCTCTAATGATAACTTGAACTTGTTAGGTGAAACTGTGTGAATTAACCTTATATTTATACTAAATTTAATGATTAACCCTTAAATTCAAATAATTCAAGCTGACATCAGATCTAGAATTCAAAATCTTTAAAATATCACCACAAATAAATTTAAAAAGGGGTGTCCTAAGCAAGGAGGACCCATTCACCACCTTGGGTGAATAGGTCCTAGCACAATTTCCTAGGACCAAGCTTTAGAGAGGTGAAATAACATCAAAAACCTATCTCAAATATGCCAGAAAAAGGGTGTCCTAGGTTAGGAGGACCCATTTTCCCAAAGTGGCGAATGGGTCCTAGCACAGTTTTATAGGACTTCAACTTTTCCAATGTGAATTTTATGTAATATCACTAATAGGTGTCAAGATATATCCTTGAAAAATACAATTAATAAGACTTAGATTTGAATTAAAGGGCCAATTAAGCTCAATTAACCACAATTAATTAATAAAGCCCTAGATTAGTGTGAAAGTGTAAGAAAAAACTTTACAACACCTTAAATAAATCACAATTAGGTACATTTTATCATTAATTATTAACTCCCAAACTAAGCATGAAAAAGGGTTACTTTTTTCAATGCTACATTTTGGCCCCACTTTAGTGAGAGTTTTCCCCCATGTCAAACTCACTCTAAAGTAGACAGTCAATATGCTTAAGTATGCAATAATAACAAAGATAAATAGTCATACCCTATCAAAAACCAAGAAAAACAAAGGATCAAGCACAACCATTCCAACACAATGTGGAACGTGATTGTTTTTATGTAACAAGGATCAAACTTCGACAGTCTATCTAACACTATGTGGACTAGGTCTAGGTTGTTTTTCCATAACATGTGTGATCACTCTAGGCTAGTGGAACCTGAGTCTTTCCACTAGGTGTGTTATCCCAATGAGGTATCAAATGAGAGAATCATATTAGTGGGTAAAAGCACAAACATGTTTCACACTTTATAAAGGAATCGACCAACAACTAAAAAAAATTTGAACTTCGACCACATAAAAGTGGTCTTTATGTTTTGAATTTTAAAATGATGTAAACTAATGAAATGTATAACTTTTGATGAAGTTTATTCTTGGAATTTTTCAGATTTTTAAAAAAATTGTTTTCATTATTTTTTATCAATTTGAGAACAGATTTTGGAATGCAAAAAATTCAGAAAAAAATGACTTCATGGGCCGTCAAGAAATAAATTGAAAAAAACTTAATTTCTCCCTATTTTTTTCCAAATAGGTAACTTCAATAACTTATGCATGGAAAAAAAAAATCAAATTTTGAAGTATATTTTTATCGTAATAACATTTTAAAGTCAAACTTGTTAGAATTCAACAATTTTCATAGGTTGTCAACTATTGTCTATTTTTTTAATCATTTTCAAAAAACAATTTATACCCTTTTGAAGAAGACTCTCTCCTCTTGTGCCCCATATATTTTTTTAAAAAAATTAATGTGTTTTACAATTTTTTTTATTTCTAATCAACTTCATTTTTAACTTTAACAACCTATTTGCATTATTTTTAAAATAAAATATATTAAAACTAATAAAAACATTTAAAAAATTACATATTTGGATTTACCATTCTGAGCTCTACAAAAGGGTTTTCTTTTTTTATAGAAAAAACATTCTAACTAAAGAAATACTTAGTTGAAGTTGAAAGTTTCAAAAAATTCTTTAAAAAGCTAAATTGGCTGCCAATTAGGATGCGGCATAGACAGTTTCAATAGAAAGGGTGTCACGTGAAACCCTATCTATAGAAACCTCACACATTAAAAAATCCAATTTTGAAGCCAATTTAAAAGCGAGGAAAAGGAAAACTTAATTTTTTTGAGATTCAAGCGAAACTTATTCAGTTGAAACCTATGTACCACGTATAGGCCACGTGGTTTTGGTCGAAATCTGTTCAGCTAAAACTTTTCCATCCGAAAATATTTCACTCAAAACTATTTATTTGGCTGAAAGTATGACACAACTTTGTGCTTTTACCCTAGCCTCCCATACCATACCAAATTTATCCTCCTGACAACTCTGATAGGGCACCATATGCTTTTAAATGCTTTTGAATGTTATTTCTATAAGTTTTTGATAAAGGGTATTTGCTTTGTTCATATAAGGTATTCTTCTTAGGGAACATCATGCCTAATGTCTCCAAGAGAGGACAAGTCAAAGAGTATCAAATCACCACTTATGGGATGCCTCTCATTTCACATCATGCCACCAAGGGAGATCATATGCTTAGAAATATCACTCTTGGAGGACATCAAACCCAATGGCACCACCAAGAAAAGGACATGTCACAAGAAAAAAGAAAATCATGCCATGAAATATGTCAAAAATGTCATCAATGTATGGCCCCACTTTAAAGTGGTTGCTAACACCATTACTGTGAGCAACTGCTTTAAAGTAGCCAATGTTTTTTCCTAAGACATGAGAGCTTTCCTCAGAAAACCATATGCCAAGTCATATGTTTATGAAATAAAGTCGTGCCATGAAATAGGAAGGAAAGGGTTTCCCCAAAAAATACATAAGGGATCTATGGATTGAGGGTGAATATGTCTTTACTACAATTTTTTTTAGAGCTCAAAACTATCATCATTCCCCAAATACTCATAAAACTGGAAGAATAACACAAAGAGAGAAAAAACAAAGAAAAATCCTTTTGGGTCAACATGGAAGAGACCTAAATGTCTTGACGCCTTGCATTATCCCCAAAAAGAAAACACAAGACAAATGAAAAAAGAATGAAAAATGTTTTGGGTCAACATGGAAGAGCCCTAAATGTCTCGACGACTTGCATCATCCCTAAAAGAAAAACACAAGACAAATGAAAAAAATGAAAAATATTTTGGGTCAACATGGAAGAGACCTAAATTTCTTAATGCCTTGCATCATCCCCAAAAGGAAAACACAAGACAAATGAAAAAAATGAAAAATATTTTGGGTCAACATGGAAGAGGCATAAATGTCTCAATGTCTTGCATCATCCCCAAAAGGAAAACACAAGAAAAATGAAAAATATTAAAACAAAAAATGATGTATGACATAGAGAAGAATGTAGATACATACATAGGAATGCATGAAAAGAGAGAGATACATCAAACGAAACATCACGGGGGATCACATTATGCACATGAAATTGCATAAAGAAACATGAAAAAGAAAAAGACTACTAAGGCACATGCGATTCAACCTCTAATAGGTTGTCCACATCCCAATCTCAATTTATATGAACAAAAGATGGAAAATTAGCCAAAGAGACAACAAAACATACCAAAAATAGGGAAAGGCTAACTAACCCATGCCCCAACTAAGTGCAACACAAGGATGAGCTGAGATAGGTGATGAGAATGAGATCCTTGCAATAAAGAGAATGGTTTGAAATGAGTGTATAACATGTAATAGTGAGAATGTTTAAGACCCTATAACTATTACATGGCAAGGAGAAGCAACTAGTATTATTGATTATAATGAGTAAAAAAAGTATCGACTTGATGCCTATCTAATGAGATATTCCCACATGTAGTATCTATCAATTTAGGATGCACCAAAGTTAAACTTGTCTTGCAAGAATCTTTTGTAAAGTTGTTAATGTTAAGTGAAGGCCTTTTTGATCCTTTTGTTTCTTTCAAGGGACGATAATCAAGACCATTAGTTGTTTCTTGTGTGTTAGGTTCTATAGGGACACAGATACCTTGTTCTCTAGCACCACATCATTTTCCACTAGAACCAAGTTGTCTCATAATTTCATAACCTCTTCCATAAATTTTTTGCGTTTATTTTGGATTTCGCGGTTTTTCATAATCAACTTCATCAAAGTTTTTTGTGTAATTTTCTTGATCTTCTAAAGTGGTTGAAGTGGATGGTTTCAATTTTTTTTTTGAATTTTGTGTTGATATTATTGCTTTTTCTTTTCCATTTTCACACTCTTTATTCATGATCTTCTATTCTCCCATGAATTTTGGTGTGAAATATAAGGAACCCCAATAATCTTCTAACAATTTAGTGACTTCATCAATGTTCTTCGTGTGTTCTTTTTTCTTGACTTCCACTTTTTTAGTTGCATACTCCAAAGGATCTCATCCTTCTTTCTCAGCAATCAAACAAATTTTTGACACACAATTGGCTTGAGTATATAATTTTTTTTGTCATAGATGTATTTCATTTCACGATGAAGGGTAGAAGGAACCACTTTCATCTCATGAATCCATGGCCTTCCTAAAAGAACATTGTATGAAGGGTCATGAGGCATAACATGGACCAGAGTTTACAAGGTAACCTTTCCAACTTTAATAGGCAATGTGATGACTCCAAGTGGTTTTTTTCCTACGTTATCGATGTTGGAAAGAGATACCACATAAGTCATCTAATGTTTCCATTGATGGAAACCCTAGTTAGTAATCCTATCCACACTTCAATATTTTCTTACATTGAAAGACAGATTGAAGATACGTGTTAATTGTTAAAGCTAAAATAGGGCATCTAAAAAAGTTGTGTACATTGACTCATATGTAATTTCCTATTATCATTTTATGTTGTGGATCTCAAGGAAGGTATTTTAATGTATGAACTATAAATTATCTTTGAATCTTAGGGCCTCGTATTTATTGGTGTGCAAGTTAGAAGATCTAGTTTATTTATTTTCAGTCCAACAATGCAGAACAGCTGACTAGATGAGTGTAGCATGTTGTGAATATTTGAGGTGTAATTGTTTAAGGTGTTTCATGTTTGAGCATGTTGTTTTGTGTCCTCATTATGTTTTGGCACATTGTTTAATTTTCATTGATAATTGTTTATGGATTGAGTCGATAGTTTGTACACATTTTATAATTTTGTTAAAGCCAACATGCAGTTGATGTAATATCTAGTTGTAGATATATATAATTGATTATTCATATCATTTTGGTGTGTGTTTCAATATATTGTGAAAGTTCAAAGGAATATATATCAATTGTGCATAGTTACACTTGAGCAGAACAAAGATTGGTGATTCGAATTAAGGCAGACAGAGTTTCAAGAGCATAATCAGATAGAATGTGAAGAGTACTGTCAATGTGCTTAACCAGAACTATAATCAGGCATTAGAAAATGCTAATTTCATAGTTCATCCACTCTATTTTTCTATCTATGATTGTAAGATAGTGAGTCTTCTTTTGGGCAGTAAGAATGTTGTATTTGAGTAGTGAGCTCTAGGAAGTGTGCCTAAATGCATGTTCATTCCCCATTTGTAAACACTTATTTTGAGTATACTCATATTTTGGATTAGCCTCCGCCATGGTTTTTCCCCTAACAGGGTTTCCACATAAAAAATCTTTTTGTTATGGTGTTTTGGTTGATTGTCTTGTGTTCTTGCATCTTTCTTTTGGTTCAATGTTATAATTGGTTTAAATATCAAGTTAATAAAGTTAAATTTTGTAGGAAAATGATTCACCACCCCTCATAGTGCTCCTTGATTCCAACAATTGGTATCAAAGCCTAGTTCCTTGGAAGAAGTTTAAAAGCTTGGGGAAGATCAAGGAAAGTGATTCAATGGATTCTGGCAGTCTTCAACAACAACTTTTGGTGGCACTAGATGATCTTGATCAGTCCAAATCTGAAGTCTAGGAATTTCAAGCATGCCTCATGAATACTGAGAAATTCATTCAATCATTGAAAGATCAAATCAAGAATTCTAGGGAGAAGAGAAAGGAACTTTGTGATCAGCTCAAGCAGAAAGAAAGTAAAAGAATGGAAGATGAGCACCTAAGTCAAGCCTTGAAGGAAAAGATAGAAGAATGTGAAAATCTCACTAGAGATAATGTTGTCCTATAGCATGAGATGGAATCTATTGTGATGAGGATGACCAAGGAGATTGAAGATAGAAAGAAGAATGAAGAGAACCTTACTCAGTCCTTGAAAGAAAAATCTAAAGAATGCAGCAAATTTAATGATGGATTCAATCAGCTGGAGCTTGAATTGCAACAATCCAAAAAACAATGAAGAAGAGCTTGAAAGACAGATTGTTACTCTCAGGCATGAACTTGCTACTACAAATGAATACAAGGAGAAGTTCAAGATTATCTCAACTAATCTTGATGAACTGATTCAAAGGTTGAAGATTGGAGGTAACAAGCCAGATCTTGGATATGAGAAAGGAGAAAGCTCCAAATATAGTCAGAGGAAATTTAGGCAACAAAATTAGGTGAGCAATGCTAGAAGGTATCTGGTAAGACAACCTGATGCTCAAAAGTTCAATGGATACTATTTTTTTGTCATAAATTTAGTCATATGGTTGCTCAATGTAGAAGTAGAATGAATCCAAGTGGTCCATCATTCTTTGGTCAATGTTTCAATTGCAATAAGTATGGTCATAAGTCAATTGAATGCAAAAATATGACAAACAAATTTTTCAATAGAAATGTCAAATGTTATTCCTACAATAGATTTGGCCATATTGCTAACCAGTGAAAATCAAGAGAAAATCAATGGAATAATTGGTCTAGACAAAGAAATTTCATGTGCTATAATTGTAACAAATCCAATCACATTGCAAGATTTTGTAGAAGCAGGAAGGGTCCAATAAACAAAGGGAAAAATATGCAAAAGGATGATAAGGGAAATGGAAAATTTTCTACAGATGAGATCAGGAATCAAATGAAGAAGACATGGGTGAAGAAGAGTGCTTCTAATGCAGGAAATGAGTTAGCACCAGAATCTAGTACTAGAAATTCCTCCGAGAATTATTTTAAGGCCTCTGGCCTAGGGGGAGCTCTCAATAAAATCTTTTACCCCCTGTAGGTAGTTGGTATTGGGATGTGTAAAATTGCAACGATTGCTTTAATGATCTACAGATATTTTGGGAACAGCTGTGGAGGAAATTTATGCAAAATTGAAGGTCCATAAAAGAATTTTCTTTCATAGTCTATGAAAATAGGGTATCCAAAAAACCTAGGGAAAAATCATTTATTGTGATAAAAAGTTAGGTGTGTGAATGACAAAAGGTTACTTCTATTCCTCATTTGTCGCATTTCATTTTGAGAAGAAGTTTGGAGAGCTCTACAAGTGAATTTTGGCGAGATACAAGTCCAAAGGTGATTCGGCGATCAAACCCTAATCTAGCAAAAGGTATTTATCTACAAAACTTGTGAACTTGGAATTTTTGAAAATGGCCATTCGTTTGGTTGTTGATATTAAGGATAGACCCTGCCCAAAATTCAAATGGCACCTGTTCAAATCCATTGAGATAGAACCATTATGTGCATTTTCTTTTGTTCTGTATGGTGTTTTTCTCATTGAAGATATATTAGGGCATATATTCATGTGAATGTTGAGGATTTAGGAAGCTCCCAGTTGTTAAATCTGTATACAAATCACATTTTGGGAGAAGATCTTTGTGTAAGGCCTAAATTCAAGACTTTGGAGAAGAAGAAGTTCACACAAATAATGAATTTTCCCATGTTCGATGAAAATGAATGGGTTTGATACATACTGAGTCGAGTGCATGTCAAATTCATGTGGTTAAGTCAGCCCTTCAAAATCACAAGAGAATCTATAAGTATTGTTATTGGTCTAAATTTATCCAGTGGGTTGCACACATTGAAAGTTGTGAAGAACCAAACAGTCACTGAAGCAACCAGTTCCATTTTTAACAAGAGAGCCATGACAATTAATGGCATCATTGAATTGGATGTAATATTTTATTCTATGGTTATTGGATATAAATCTATCACTCCAGCTAGGATAACTCTATATCTGGTACTTAAATATATGCAACTTATCAAATGGTCAAGAAAAATGAAGAATATGACTTATGTGAGTTACTTCAGGGCCAGCTAATTGAAAATCTTGGTAAAATCAAGGACAAGAACTCTTTCAAGTATGGAAATCTGTTGTTATGCCTATTCTTCTACTTCATGAATGAAGTTCCAAGAGTTGGTAAAGTGCAAGGGGAAGGTGATAGACCGGTATCTATTCAAATCAGTGACATATTATATAGAATCAGTGATAGAAAAGCAAGGAAAACTACTATCTAGGGTTACTTCAAAAAAAATCAGAATGAAATGCAAGCTAGGGAAAGTATTCCTAAATCTATTGTGGAAAAATATAAGGACACTATTTTCTTCATGGTTGACATTGATCAATGTTTCATGGAAGCAACGAAACCTAGAACAGTCTGGATAATGCCTATAAGATATGTTAGTTGAAGAAATAGATATTCCTAAAGCCAAGCAAAAATCTACGATTGAAGAAAAGAAGGTTGAGGCAAAGGAGGTTGTTATGGAAGCAAGAGACACTACAAAGGCAGTAAAGGATTTTTTAGAAGAACAACAAGAGGATTTTGACTCTGAATTGGTTGAAGTTCCTATCAACTTGGATACTCTATCTCCTATTCAAAAGTTGAAGGTAGCATCATTTTCTTAGGCCAAGGCAAGGGAGGAGATATTGAAATCTCACATTGAGGATAGTGAACTGCTAAGTCTTGCATCCGGTATCTTGGAGAAGATCATTCCTAAACATGTCAAGGACTCATTTGATTCTCCCTTCAGTCAGCTAAATAAACTTATCAACTTTGTAAGTACTCACTTTGAGTCTCTTGAAAAATTAGTTGAGGATAAGTTCCAAAAAGAATTTGATGCAAACAAATTCAATAGAATGAAGTGTATGATTTCTAATGATAAATCCTTATTAGCTACCCATGAAAAGAACATTCAAGGTGCATTTTCTGAGGCTGGAAATATCTACAAGTCATGCTTATCCTTTTCAAAATTCATTGAGTTCATTGAGTAGAAAGTTAAGGAATATGAGAAATAGTTAGCAGATATTTCTCAATCCTTTGATCCTCTAACCATTTCTGTGATTAAGCAAGAAGTTCAAGTCATATCCCTGCTTGAAAAAATTAAAAGTTTGAAGCATGAAAAAGATAGAATTGTTGAAAGGTTATGTGAGCTTAGAGGACTAATTGGTCCTAAAATGGAGACAATGCTTAGTGCATTGAAGGAAGCACAAGATGTTATGGTTGTCAGTGATCCAAAAAATATTGAGTCAACAAAGATGCAATCCTACCTGTTCTATGGTCACATGACTATTTTGGAGAGTCTCAAAAATGGTTGGGACAATATTTTAAGCCTATTGAAGAACAATTTTGTAGAAATGTTTCAGTCCATTTAAGTTAGAAAAGCCTATCTGTACATATCAATTTTTTCATAGAAATTTTGTATGATTTTTGGTATGCAGATTCTCGTCTTTGTCATTGATGTAAAAGGGGAAGTATGGGATAGTGAAAAATTCCATATTCATCTCAGGGGGAGTTTTGATCAAAAAAGATTTGAAGTTTTGAGGATTGCAGTATATTCATGTTGGTACTGATTCTGACACTTAGTCATTTTTCACTAAGTGTTTCCATCAATGCCAAAGGGGGAGATTGTTGACAAGTTACACTACACAATTCATCTAGTGTTGTCATTTATGGAAGCCATAGTTAGTAATCCTATCCACACCTCAGTATTTGCTTACACCAGAAGACAAATTAAAGATATGTGTTAACTGTCAAAGCTAAAGCAAGGCATCCAACAGAGTTGTGTACATTGACTCATATGTAATTTTTTGTTATCATTTTATATTGCGGATCTCAGGGAAGGTCTTTTGATTTATGAACTATCTTATCTTTGAATCTTAGGGCCTCGTATTGATTGGTGTGCAAGTTAGAAGATTTGGTTTATTGATTTTCAATCCAACAGTGCAGAAAGGTTGACTAGATGAGTGTAGCATGTTGCGGATATTTGAGGTGTAATTTCTTAAGGTGTTTCATGTTTGAGCATGTTGTTTTGGGTCCTCATTATGTTTTGGTTGACATTTTTTAGTTTGAATTGATAATTGTTTATGGATTGAGCTGAAAATTTGTACACATTCTATATTTTTGTTAAAGCTAACATGCAGTTGATGTAATCTCTAGTTGCAGATATATATAATCAATTATTCATATCATTTTGGTGTGTGTTGCGATATGTTGCAAAAGTTAGAAGGAATATAGTTCGATTATGCACAGTTACACTTGAGAAGAATGAATTTTGGTGATTCGAACTAAGGCAGGTAGAGTTTCAAGAGCAGAATCAAACAGAATGTGAAGACTGTTGTCAATGTGCTTAACTGGAACTATAATCAAGAATTTGCAGATGCTAATTTCATAGGTCATCCACTCTAGTTGTCTATCTATGATTGTAAGACAGTGAGTCTTCTTTTGGATAGTAAGCCTTTTGTATTTGAGCAGTGAACTCGAGGAAGTGTGCCTGAATGCATGTGCATTCCCCATTTGTAAACACTTATTTTGAGTATACTCATATTATGGATTAGCCTCCACTGTGGTTTTTCCTCTAACAAGGTTTCCACATAAAAAAAATATTTATGTTCTGGTGTTGTGGTTGATTGTCTTATGTTTTTGCATCTTTCTTTTGGTTCAATAATATAAGTAGTTTAAAGATCAAGTTAATAAAGTTAAATTTTGCATAACACTAATTCACCCCCCCTCTCAGTGTTCCTTGATTCCAACAATTGAACCCATGAATAGATAAAAAAAATAGGTTGAATTTGGATTTTATCTATATCAATCTTATCAAAAAGGTTTATGCTACACACGTTAAGGTCTGAGCCATTATCAAAAAGAGTTCTCTTTATCGCTACTTGATTAACATGGACTATTATCATGAAATCTTTATTTTGTTTTTTCTCTTCTAATGAGGGTAAATCATCTTGATGGAATGTAATGTCTAAGTTGGCCAGAGTTATAGGTTGAATTTGGGCTGCCACTTCATTTTATTGCACATTAGGAGGGGTAGGAACTTGATCCAGGTGCATCTCAGGACCCAAAAATTCAAATTTTTTGAAAGCCCTTAAAATCAGCACCATGTCAAAGTGCTCAAAAATAAGAATTAGATGCAACTTGAATGAGTGAAAAAGGAGTCTGTATGCCCCAGTCAAAGTTCAGTCAAACCAAGTGAAGGGGCTATCAAAAGGTTAAAAATTCCTACTTTGCTCACCATAGGATAAGTCATTAAAAATTTGATGATAGGTGACAAAATTTAAAATAAATGATTAATGCTTCAAATGGGTTGGAAGAAAACTCATTTGTTATTCAGTTAAAATTGAAAAAAAATGATTAATACTTGAAATGAGTGTGAGAAGCTCATTTATTATTCATTTAAATTGGAAAAATGATTAATAATTGAAGTGAGTGGAACTCTCACATATTATTCATTTAATTTGTAAAAAGGGAAATTAGTTTTGTGTGAGAATCCACCTCACAACTATTTTCCTATTCTCAAGGAAGAGTTAAGAGATTCATGGGATTTTCTCTCATCTTATCCCTTGAGTTGTTGTGGAGTTATCATCTCCATAGGTTGTGGATTTAGGAGAATTACAAATAGCCTTTTAATGGTTATTAGGTGGGATTAGAATTAAATAAAAACAAAACCCCAAACAAACAAAACTTATAATAGCTTGAATGAAATACTTTCAAGGGCTTAAATAATATTTTAAAATATGTAATATTTTAATGGGTTTGTAATAACCCATGTCTAAACCTGAATACTTAACATAACTTTTAAATGGTTATTTAGTTACAGTTTAAATGAACTAAATACAAACCCTATGATAACAAAAATCCTGAAAATATAATAAGACAAGGGCTTAAAAAAAAATCAAATGAATTTTAATAAGGGGGTTATTGTTTTTATTTTTAAAATGTGGAAATTGTTTAACTCCATCATTAAAAGGGGAAATAAGCCAAAATGGTGGTTGTAGCCCAAATGGGAAAATTTGAAATATAAAAGGGAATGCTAGGGAGGCATTCTATCATCACATTCTTGGAGTGAATTCTCTCATTCAAAATAATGAGTTCTTCCTATCGGATTCATTGAGGATCTGGTGACAAAATTATTACAGGACAACCTGAGAGAAGAATTGTGGTTATGAAACTCCATGCGGGTATGTCAATGGACTATGGTGCTTGTACTTGAAGGAGTGTTGTAAGATCCAATTGAATACTTTTCTCTTGTGAGGTTGTGGTGAAATTATGCATGTGGGCATCCAATGCCAGGTATTACCAAAGTTTTTTTGATACTTGACTTAATACTAGCATATTGAATTCAATTTTGTAATCAAGGAAAAGTACCTCAGTATCTAGTTCACATTCAAATGATTTTGTAAGAAGTAGGACTACATTTTCTTGTCATTATTGGAAGCACTAGTATTGTGTGGATTTGGGGAGTGCTCGTAGGGCTTTAATACTTCCTGTGCAATGACAGCTTGTACATGTAGTCAAAAGACTAGGTGTTGTAATTAGTTTGCAGGTTCAACATTAATGGAAAATTGATCATGCTTATTGAGTGGATCCGGAGATGTATCCTAGAGAGGTGAACTTCGTAAAAAAATGTGTCCTTGCTCTTATGGTTTATTTTTCATTTCAACTAAGGTACTTATCAATGAGCTCAGTAGATTGATGAATTGAATTTACATATTGGATTTGAATCATTAATTAAAGATCTTGGCATAGATTTTTGTAAGTGATTGTTTCAAATTTGTTTAAGTGAAGAATTCATTGAGTAAGCACACTCACTAAATTGGTATCAGAGTTGTTTTTGAGCTCAATCTACAATTTGCTTGGTCTTTTGATCAATTTATTGGTTTGCAAGTCTATAAGTGTCGGGTGCACATCCAAGAGAAAGATGCCATCACAATAAGGGGAATCTTCCAAGGTGACAATGTTTGTATCCATGGTGGATGACTTCTTTTCCATGAAGAGGATGATCGAAGCACTCCACTAGGATAAGTCTGAGAGTATTCAGGAACTTGAGGAAGCCAACCAGCGCCTCCAGGGGGAAAATGTTGAGTTGAGGAGTCACCTTGAAGACTTGGGCTGCCACATCATTTGATTGCACATTAGGAGGGGTGGGACCTTTTTGTAAATCACTTTGAAGCATGTTATGATAAATATGTGAAGCTTGAATAAGGTTCCATAAGGGTATCTTAGCAGAATTATTTTTAAGTTTTTTCAACAAGATCATACTCCTTTTCATTTTTTAAAGGCAAATGGGGAGGACTAGGTAAGATAGGGTTAAGTAATGGGATGGATGTTTGAGTTGTTTGTATTGGTTGTGGATTGTTCCTAGTGTTATATGTATGAGAAATGATATTATAACTCGGTTGTTGTGAAACACTATCAAGTTTCCTTTTAGGTTATTCTAAGATAAGCACAGACCTTTATTTTGAACTTGTGAATTTTGTGATGGTGGATAAATGATAAGTTGAGGCTTGAAGGAGAGTACTTCAAGGGATATCTAATGTGCATAACCTTAGAAGACTTATCCTTATTTCCATGGTCTCTTAGTGAAGCAAAGTCCAATTTCACTTCATCATCTTCATCTAAGGAAGCCTCGTCATTATTGTTTGAAATACATGTGTCAATGTTCTCATTTTCTTTCACCATGATATCTTCCTTAGTGGGAGAGTTTTTAGGAGAGCTACAAACTAGATGTTGTTGACATTCAAAGGTTGGTTCTTCTAAAATGACTTCATCACAAGTAAGGGAGTTATCAATGGTTATATTTTCTTTCTTATTAAGGATGAAATTCTCTTGTTCAATAATGTTTTGACAAGTGGAAGAGAGACAAATGGGATTGGCATGGCTCTCATCGATTGTATTTCCTAACATCAAAATATGTTTTTTACCAATAGTAGAGATATTAGGAGAATTCCCAAATTGATTGTTATGATTGTCCATGATTTCATCCTTTTTCTCTAAAGTGTCATTTTCTTGTGCCATGATATTTTCCCTAGTAGGGAAGATTTTAAGATTTTCATCACATTCCATGGTTAGATTTTATAAAGTAGCTTCATCACAAATAGGGGAGGCATCAAGAGAAGAACAACTATTATTTTAATTATTAGAAATGATTGTACTTTTTTATTCAAATAGATATGTACAAATGGTAGGAGCATTAGGGAAGGGAGAAACAATATTCTCATGACTCTCAATAAGTAGATATTCTAACACAAAACTATATTCTTCATGGCTAGAAGAGATATTAAGAGAAGAACCAATGTGATTGTCATGGGTACCTACAACTAAATCCACGTGTCCTATAATTTCTTCCCAAGAAGGAGAGGTAGGATTGTCATAGCTCACAATCCTTGGATATCTTAACACCAATATATCCTCCTCACAAATGTGATATTCATGATTGTCCATGATTGTATCTTCTTTCACTAAATCATTCTCACAAGTAGGTGAGGTATTTGGAGATCAATGAAGACTAGGTAAAGTAATGTTAAGAAATTTTTCAATGACCTCATCTTCTTGTTTCATAATATCTTCCCAAGGGGGAGGATGAGAGGGAAAAACAAGACTTTCATGATTCTCAATGATTGTATCTTCTTTCACCAAGATACCTTCATCACTAATAGGAAAGGTATTGAGAGAAGACCAATTATGATTGTCATGATTTTCTACACTTGCATCCTCTTATGTTATGACATTCTTACAAATCTGATAGATATTAGGAGGGTATCCAACATGCTTGTCAAAGGTTTTATTTTGTTTTTCTAGGTTATACTCATTATTATGGAAAATAGAATCATGCAAGCCATGTGATACTCTATGAACACTAAACGCTTGAAAAGAAAACATGCTATCACGAAAAGTAAACTATGCAATTTTCATATTCTAAACAAGGAAATTTACTGATTACACTATGCCCCAAACTAAAAATGAAATGTTGTAAATGTAATTTTGAATTTTGACAATGCACTAAATGAAGTAAATTAATATAAGTTCAATGAATTTAATGAAATAGGAAATCAGTAAACAAAAACAGAAATGTAACAGTAGCAAACAGAAGCATAAAATAGAGATTTCAAATTCTAAAAAAAAATAGATCAACACCTAATCAGGGACTCATTCGCCACCTTGGGTGAATGGGTCCTATATTAGGATTTTTGAAATGTTTTTGACTAATTTTTAAGTATTTTTTAGTCAAGTTCACCAAGATGAAACATAGAAAAATAGGTAGGGATTATCAAGATGAATTGATCAAGATGATGAGCCACAATATTTTTCTTAGGGATGTTTCACTTAATTGTGAGGGCTAAAATGCTTAAATAACAATCAAAAATCAATCCTAACTATTATAACAATAATGAGGGAAGTTTTGAGAGGCTAAAACAATGTGTACCTAGCTACAAGAGTGTTGTTTTTAGGTCACTGAGGACTCATTCGCCCAAGGTGGTGAATGTTTCCCTATTAGGGTTTCTAGAAAGTGCTTTCTAGGTTTTTTTCCTCTTATTTTGCAACTCCATATTCCAAATTCTCACTAATTTAGGCCTCACTAAGGAGCCATTCTCCTTTAGTGGAAAATGAGTCCCTATTAGGGTTTCAAAAAATAAATTATGGGTTATGTACTTCAATGTCTCCACTCTCATCTCCCAGATGACCAACTCCCAAAATTTTGAAATAATTTTTGTAGATATCTTCTTGTGTTCTTGCAATGTAGATGACAACTTTTCAACTTGAAAATTTTGACAATTTTGCTTCAATATTGTTCTCCATTTGATCTTCAACCTAGAAACCTACAAATACACATCCAAGAGGAGAAAAAATTGTTTATTGTTAGAGGATAGGGGTTTTCCTTGGTCAAAACCCATTTAAGTAATTAAACCTTATGATGAAATAATGAAATAGAAGCCTGAAACATGAAACATGAAATGATGATAACTTAGAAGATGTATTGGAATGTATATTTGCAAACTAACATGAAGTGTTCATGTAGAATGTAGATCTAGATCTTGAATTGGATATGAAACAATGCTTGAAAATGGATCTTCAATACTACATCAACACAAATTAGCTCAACCACATGCTTGATGCATTATTCCTTTGACATGATGAAATGATTTGAATTGCTTCAATAAAATCTTGATAATCTTCCTTTGAATGCCTTTAAGATACTCTATAATGCTCTTATGAAAGTTCTCTAATGATAAATTGAACTTGCTAGGTGAAACTATGTGAATTAACCTTACATTTATACTAAATCCAAGGATTAATCTTGAAATTCAAATGATTTAAGCGAACATCAAATCTAGAATTAAAAATCATTAAAATCTCACCACAAATAAATTCAAAAAGGGGTGTCCTAAGCAAGGATGACCCATTCACCACCTTGGGCGAATGGATCCTAGCACAATTTCCTAGGACCAAGCTTCGGGGAGGTGAAATAACATCAAAAAACCATCTCAAATATGCCAAAAAAGGGGTTTCCTGGGTTATGAGGACCAATTCGCCCAAAGTGATGAATGGGTCCTAGCATAGTTTTCTAGGACTCTAACTTCAATGTGAATGGTATGCAATATCACTAATGGGTAATTAAGTCATCCATTAGAGCACTTCATTGCATATATTCAGATTTTCACAGCAAGGGTTTGGTAAGTTTATGACATTGCATGTTGTTTATTTATCATTATCTTCATATTTCATTTCATTATTTAGGGTTTGATTACCAAATCGGGGTTTGACCAAGGAAAACCCCTATACACTAACCCTTAATCCTTTTTCCCCTCTTTGCATGTGTGTCTGTAGACTTTGTATGCAGATTTGTTAAAGAGATTAGTGTCAAAAAGTGGTCAACAATCCATCAAATTCAACAAATCCCTAATTGAAACTTGGAGACTTTTTTCAACCTGTTTTCTATAGAATCAAGATCGAACAGCTATTAGGAAAGCAAGTGCAGACTAAAAGCTACAAAATCTTGTTTTGAAATTTCAGAAATCTCCAAGTAGACTAAGTCACCATCTATGGTGAATTAGTCCCACTGCCAGGCCTGAAAATTGTTTTTCACATTTCTAGACACCCATTTGGCAGATTCTTGTTCTGACAGATTTTCTTTGAAACTGGACAAAGTCACCCAACTTGGCATAAGTTTCCTAGTCAACTCTATAGGATTTTAGAGCCTCTCTACATCAAATTCTAGATTCCAGGTGCACCTCTCCAGTTTTTTCCAATTATTTGATCATTTACTTGCATTCTTAGGTATTTTTGCATATCATGGTGTGTTTTCAAGCACTTTGCATTTCTTAGAATTAGCATCAATAAATCTTTTCCTTTTTAGTTTGTTGCATTCATACATTACATTTAGTTACATTGCATCCCTTTTATATTAATCTTGAGTGTATACATTTGTATTTTTTCCCCAATCTTTCTCCTTTTAGGTGAAAACCCTAGAAGGAGCTTAAAGAATTCGCATAACCAAAATCATTATCCACAACCGGGTGAAATATTCTACATACTACATAAGAGGCTATCATCCCTATGTCACCTTGTACTTTGTATTCTTCATCGATTGGGTACTAGCTTCTAAATCAATCATTTATTTTAGGCTTTGTTGATGTATGGTTAGTACAATCATATTCATTATGATTCATAGGTATATATCACTAGTTTTAATTTAAAATTTGGTTTTAATTTAAATTTTGGTTTAAAATTTTAACCAGCATTGGTCAAAGGTTTTAAATCACTCGTAAGTGGTTATACCCTATGGTCACGAGGGGGATTAAGCCTCGAGCTCGCCTTATATGGCTATACCTCAGGCAACACGACCCAGGTCCCACAAAATAACTTGCAAGAATGAAAAATAGATTTGTTAGATAAACCCTTTCACCATAAACTCCTACAATATTTTGACCAATTTGTGAAAGGGTTTATCTAACAAATCTATTTTTCATTCTTGCATAGTTATTTTATTATTGATCTAACTCATGTCATACATTTTTTCCCATTTACTACCTCCACTATGGTTTGGTACATATACTTCACACTTTGGAATTTCTATTATAGAGTGAAATTTTAACTCCTTTATTTGGAACCTTTGCATCTTAGCCTTAGCATCCTCTTTTTTGAAAATTTGGGCCTCAAATTTATCTTCTCTTTTTATTTATTCCAGCTTTTAAGCTTCCTAATCTACCTTCTTATCATAATTTCTAGCTACCCACTTGTAGGCTTTCATCTTTTGTGCATTTTTATTTGACCTTTTTTTTTTGTGTAGACCACCTAAATTGGTTGATGTGTCCTTATTTGGAAGTTCTACTTCATAGAATGGTGTATCTACATTCATCATTTAGTGCATCTATAGGAAAATTTTGGTAAGTGCATAAATAATCTTTTCATGTTTCTCCATCTATTTTAGCACCTTTATTCTAAATTTTAGTGTTTCTTACTCTTTGGAAGTGTATTTGTTATGCATCCAAAATTATATCCTCTCCTTGGGGTTTAAACACTTCATTAATAATATTTTATAGCCTAAACCCTTATCCTCACAACAATTCACTAGTCCAAGACTCTTTTAAGAAACTACTAACTCATTTGTTGTAGGTTTTTTTGTCAAAGAACCCAATATTTACCACTAAACCTAGTTGAACATTTCCTTTTATAAAGGGAATTACCATTATGTGTTATTCTTGTGGTGAAGATTTGGTTTGTATATTCTCTCCTTGAACTAAAAGGTGACCCTAGAGATCAAACACACCTTTTATTCACTTTTATCATTTTTAATCCCATGAAAACTAAGTCATGTATGATCTCTCATCATTCCAAAAGTTAATCTTGGAGATTAAAAACGCCTGCCTTTTCTTTCCCTGAGCGATGTTGTCTTAGAATTCATCTCCAAAGGGGTGACCTAAACCCTTGTGTTCTAGTGGTTATACTAATTTGAAATAGAATCAAATAAATACCCCATTGGGAGGACATTTATCATTAGACTAAGCTTGCAATAAATTTATACATTATAAAGTAGAGGAGAGTGTTCTATCCTCTTGCATGAAGTGTTTAGTTATACCATATCATTTCACATAACTGAGTATCAGGTACCTTTAATGATATCAAAGACATCTCCTATAAATATTATACAATCTTAGATAAGACTTATTAGCCATGTTTAGTTTTAATGCATTATTAATTTGTTAGCCCTAAGAAGTTACTTGTGCTATGCCCCTAGAAATGGGTTTTAGGTCGTGTATGCTCTCCCCTCATTCCATTGAGAAACCTTTGGTGATAAAAACATTTATATTTCCTCATCATGGACACTACATTTCATGCTTAGACAAGGCATATTGATGGGCTTACAACAACACATACTCCCACTTAAATAGTCTAGGTTATTTATTTTCTTAGTGTATTTTCTTATCAAAACTCGTGAATCACCCCTATAATTCAAAACATAAAACTTTTGAAACCATTAAAATAAAAACCAACCTTTTAAGAAATAAAAATTCAAAAAATTATTAAAAACCAAAGGTTGAAAACCTCATCCCACCATCATAATCCAATCCATTAATCCAAATCACACGTCATGATCATAAACCTAATCAAATATTATTCTTGTAACTATTGTCACATGAAATCACACCATGTTGAACATGGAGTTCAACATTATAATGACATAATGGAACTAACCTCAAGGTGTGGGACCTTACAAATGAGCTCAAATCTTTGGAGAAGGATAGATTCCTCTCAAAACTAGATGCAACAATACTGGTCCAACCTAACACAAAATAACTCTACACTAATCCTAATATTGTAGAAGGAAAAGGGAGAATAGAATGTTGAAATTTGAATAAATGGTGATGCACCAAGATTTAAAATTTTTCTTCCTTCTTGTGATTTCACATGGTATCAAAAAACCATTGAAGAAACTCACGTAGTTCCCTATTTAACCATATTTATAAGAGAGAATGAAGGATAGGGTTTGAAAAATCCTTAAAGGAGTGCAAATTACCCACAATTAACACTTATAAAAAATTAGCACAATCATACAACTTGTAAAAATGATAAAATTCCATGCATGCATAGAGGTATCAAATGTTACACAAGATGCAAGCATTGAGAAGAGGTAAAATAGTGATTTTATTAATATGGTGGTGTGAAAGCCAATCTTACAATTGAATAATATAAAAATAATATAATTTTTCTAGAGAAAATATAGGGAAGAAACCTTACAATGAGTACAAAAGTATCTTATATCATATGCTGGTCATAAGAGAGAGATAGGGCATGTGACTAGGCAGAAAACCTTAAATAAAAACCCTACAAATCATGTGCAGACATATGTAATTCAAATATTGAGTTGAAAGTCCTCTAAAATGGTCGTGACATCATATCCATGCTTCCACAATGATGAATCCTTGGATAAAGTACAAAAACTCCCACAAAATATATAGAAAAATCATAACTAGGGATGGTCCTCTAACAAAAAGTAGTCTGCAAATAATAAATAAAGCATGGGTGTCATTTTTCCACTTAAAGTTGGTAGAAAATCCATGTTCAAAATCATTCTTGTAGCTCCAAGAATCAAATCTAGTAGTTGGAAAAGTTGTTGCAAAATTAATGATGATTTGTGGGTTGAAATGTAAAAATCTATCGGACGGTGGGAGTGGGGAACATGAAATGGATTTGGAATTTTGGACTTTTTCCAAAAGCCAAAAGGGAACCCAAAACCCGAAAAGGACCAAAATGTCCCTTGAGAACTAAAAACCCCAATAAGACATTTTTGAATAAAAGGGAAAGGGGGGGGAATGGATTGAGACCCAAAGGGAACCTAAAACTCAAAAAACCAAAATGTCCCTAGGAAACTAAAACCCTAATAGAAATTTTTGAAGAAAAAAGGAAAGAGAAATTGAGAACATGTTTGGAATTTTGGACTTTGCCAAAAGCAAACCCGAAACCTGAAAAGGACTAAAATTTCCTTAGGGAACTAAAAACCCTAACAAAACAATTTTGAATAGAAAGGGGAAAGGGGAAATAGGAAAATATTTGGACTTTTGGACTTTGTCCAAAAGAAAAAAGGAAAAACCAAAGGCACCAAAATTTCCTAGGGAACTTAAAACCCCGACATGACATTTTGAAAAAAATGGGAAAGGGAACCAAGAATGGATTTGGAATTTTGGCTTGTCCAAAAGCCAAAAGGGAACCTGAAACCTAAAAAGGACCAAAATGTCCCTAGGGAACTAAAAAGCCTTCACAAGAAATTATTGAAGAAAAAGGGCAAAGGGGAACAGAGAATAGATTTAGATCCAAGAGCCAAAAGGGAACCTGAAACTTGAAAAGGACCAAAATGTCCTTAGGGAACTAAGAAACCTAATAGGACATTTTAATAAAAAAGGAAAGGAGAACTGGGAACAAATTTTGACAAAAGCCAAAATGGAATCTGAAACCTAAAACGAAACAAAATTTCTAAAAGCCAAAGGCGAACCCGAAACTCAAAATGGACCAAAATGTTCAAAAGCCAAAAGGGAACTCAAAACCTAAATGGACCAAAATGTACAAAATCCAAAAGGGAACCCAAAACCCAAAAAGGACCAAAATGTCTCTAGGGAACTAAAAAACCTAACAAGACATTTTGAAGAAAAAAATGAAAGGGGATTTCCCGTGAGATTTTCAACTGGGTATTTGACTGAAGCTTGGAAAAGGGATAAACCAACTATTGGTCAGAGGGACACTTGAGCATGATAAACCCATTAATATTTCTTAGATTGATTATAATTGATGGGGAATGAAATGGGAGGCACAAAGTGACAACATTTTGGAAATTTCTATGAAATAATTTCTTGCTAATCATGGAATCCCAAGGCTTAATCAATCCATTGGGCATAGAGTCATAAGAGGAACTTGCAAAAACTAGCTTTCCTCAAAAGAAACAATGACAAAATAACATGTGCGGGCTTGCACTTGGAGGAAAACAAAGACTCCTAGATCATACATTCCCCTAAGGAGAATGTAGAGTGTGTAGCAACACTTCTTGGAAAAGAAAAAACTAAGCTAATATGTACATGAATTCTCAAAACCTATCAAAAATAAAGTTTGAGATGAATTCCATTAACTAGAATTGGCATAGCCTCACCATCCAGCCTAGAGAGATGGAATGCATTGTCCTCCTTATAGCTAATGATGACATATGGACCGCTCCAAATGACATCAAATTTGGTATGCATTCTAGCTTTGGCTCTATCTGCATCCCAGTTTAGTACCAAATATCCTTCCTAGAACACTCTATGGATAGCTTTCTTGTCATAATTTCTCTTGATTTATGAATCTTAAGGGCTTGCATAGCCTTGTTCTTGGCATCTTCTAATTACAGTAGTTCTGCCAACCTCGCTATCATGACATCATTTTATTTTAATTCCAACTCATGTGCTAACTCTAGTGACAATAGTATCCTTTCATCCCTTTCATGAAACAACATGAAAGAGGAATTTCTAGTAGCTCTCTTGGGAGTGATTCTATTAGTCCAAAGGGTTGTCTTCAATTTTTCATGCCAAAACCTCTAATTATCCTCAATAGTCCTTTTAATTATCTTGATGAGATTTTTATTTGAAGACTCAACAAGACCATTACCTTGAGGGTAATAATTTGATGAGATTTTCAAGTATATACCATTCCTAACTACCCAATCACTAATTTGGGTACCAATCAAAGCCTTGGCATTATCAAAGATGATGGTGGAAGTGGCACCAAACCTGGTCACAATTCCATCAAGGAATTCCAAAACCAAAGTCTCTATAGCATCCTTTAAAGCTATAGTGTAGGAAAATGCATACCCTTGCATTTTCACACTTATTTGAGCCCACCTTTCTTTATTTATCCCTATTTATGTCTTAATTGGTCCTATTTTTCATCCACAAGCCCAAAAAACTATATCTTTTTATGACTAATCCTAGCAAACATGAAAGGATAAATGACAATTTAATTATTTGGTTGTGTGTCCCTAATTTTTGGGTCAGTACTAAGATGTCACCTAGGGCGTCTTTGTCCTCCAAAGGTCTTGTAACTTTATTTTAAAGGCACCTTCAATGAATTCATATGTCGAATTTTTGTGGTGTAATTTCAGGATATTAAGCATGTATAAATATAAATATGAGGTCTTTCACTCATATTTTTAACTAGAAATCTTACAAGCAATATAAGCTTATCCAAGAATTTGAGTATTCGAGCATTCAAGAGCAATTCATCAAGCATTTGAAGCCATCACCAAGATTCAAGCATCATATCAAAGATCTTCTTGCGTCATGTGTGTTTTTGAGCTAACATTTGTGATGTAGGGTTTTGATTCAAGCAAGAAATTCAAGTCAAGATCTATCAAGAATTCATTGGATTCATGATCTACATTCAAGCTAGCCATTTCACACAAGTTTACAAATTTCATAACAAGGGTTTGGTGAGTTGTAACATAGCACTTTTTTCATTCATCATTTCCCTCGTTTATTTTATTTCATTCCAAGGTTTAATTACCAACAAGGGTTTTGACCAAGGTAAACCCCCATTTACTAAAAATAAACAAGTTTTTCCTCTCTTGTGTGTCTGTTATTCCAGATTTAAGTTGTGAATAAAAAATAAAATAGGTTTGGGAGGCATGAGCCACTATTCTCTCTAGGTCATTCAATTATGTCCTAGGAACCCAAATTGGATTGACTATCAACCCAAAGGATGACTCAATTCTCAACAAGGAGGACAAAGGATAGGTTATTTTAGGCTTTGAAGGGTTCACCACCAAGCAAAAGCTTGGAAAAGACAACTTAACATTCAACTCACAAAACGTAGTAATGTAAGCTAAATGATGAATGCAAATGATGAAATTATGTAACAAGTTAGGGTTAAAATATGTCAAGGAGGACTAAGACACCCTTACTATCTTATTAGTCCTGCTTCTATTTTTGGGGCAAATACAGAATCTTTGGATGTCGGAAAAGGTTCCAAAAGAATCTTTGCAAAATTCCACTTGGAGGACTAAGACACCCTTTTTACCATCTTAGTCCCAATCTAATTTTTTGAAATCTTCGAATGTGATCCTGAGGCTTGATGTTTTCACTTCCTTCTTCTCTGATCTCAAGTTTGGAAACTTCCAAATCTGGCATGTAGGTGAGCTTCTGTGAAGATGACAACTTTTCAACTTTTCACTTCAAATTATCTTCAAATATTAACCTAAATCTACAATCACAAACACACAAGAAAGGAAACACTTGTTGGTTGTTAGTAAATGGGGGTTTTCCTTGGTCATACCCCTTGTTGGTAATTAAACCTTGAAATAGAATGAAATGGAGGGAAATGATGAATGAATAAAATGCTATGTTGTAACTCACCAAAACATTGTAATAAAGGTGCTACAAATATGCTTGAATGGCTGCAATGGATGCGGTTCTTGACTCTTACTTGAATGATATTTATTTTTGAAACACTTGCTTGAATCATAAACCCTACATCACAAATGTTAGCACAATAAAAAACATGATGCAACAATATCCTTGATATGATGCTTGAATCTTGATGATGGCTCCAAATGCTTGATGAATTGCTCTTGATCTCATAAACTTTCCTTAGGAATGAATACTTGAACGCTTGTTATGAAAAAATGAGTGGAGGAACCTTGTATTTATACTTATACATGCTTAATATCCCAAAATAACACCACAACAAGATGACATGTGAATTAATTAATTAAAGGAGGATAAATCTCACCAAGATTTGAAATTGAATCCTAAAAATAATCCAAGGGAGACTAAGATTCCCTAGGTTGTGTCTTAGTCCCAAGGCATGATACTCAAGGCATAGACTCCAAAAAGGGGCCCATTTAAGCTACACTTGAAATCAAGGTCACATAACCTTTGGGGGAAAAATATGCCCTAGGTAGCATCTTAGTCCTAACCCAAAAATTAGGGACACTCAGCCAGAATTATTAAATTATCATTTATCCCTTGATGTTTGTCGAGATTATCCATAAAAAAATATAGTTTATTAGGCTTATGGCTGCAAAATAGGACCAATTAAGATATAAATGAGGATAAATAAAGAAAATCGGGCCCAAAAACGTGTGAAAATGCAATGGTATGAATTTTCCTACACTATATTTAGCCCACACTTTAGTGAGAGGATGAACTTACTTCAAACTCACACTAAAGTATCCAACCATGAAATGAAGAGGGGTTCCAATGTACGAATGCTAGTAAGATAGGATGACAATAATCAAGAGGGTGGCCAAGCCCCCAGGATCAAGATCCTATAGTAGACCAACATAGGCACAAAGGAACATGCTTGTGGATGATATATGAAGCCATAACCAGATCACAAACATACACCATCAAAGATAGGAAAAGGAAAAAGAAAAAAGAAAAAGAAAAATACAATGGATCAAGCTTCGACTAGTCGTCCAACATGCTATGGACTGGGTCTAGGCTATTTTTCCAAAAGAGGTTTACAAGTGGAACACGATGTCCACTATGCAAAAAAAATGCATGCTCACAAGGGCTAGTGAAGATAGTTATCCACTAGGTGAGCCCCAGGGATCCATATCAAAGTCATACCTCCATGACTTTAATAAGGACCAAAAAAAATGCTCACAAGGGCTCGTGAAGCTCGTTGTTCACTAGGTGAGCCCCAGGGGATCGATATCAAATTCATACCCCCATGACTATGATAATGACAAAAAGAAAATTCACACAACAAGAAATAGGGATGTTCAAAGGGGTTTTACTTATTTCATGTGAGGTCTTAATCTTAGGGGACATCACCTAATGTCTCCAAGAGAGGACCAATCAAAGGATAAAAGATTCACAACTTAGGGAATGCAATGTGTAAGTGGTAGAATGAGTTAAACAAACTAACAATGCATCTACACCTCTAAATAGGACATTGCATCTAATATTTAAGAAATTTAAACTAATTTAAACTAGAAATCTTCATAAATCTATCCTATTGCTCTCTAACTCTAAAGATCTCTCTAATCTACCTTGCTCTCAGATTTAGAAGCTAATTAGACTATTGAAATGACACTTAGAGAATGAGAATTGAACTATTCTATTTCCTATATGATTAAATGATTAAAACTACTGTGATTGCAGCCATGACTGCAAATGCTGGATGCTGGATGAATGCTGGATGGAGGCTAGATGGATGCTGGATGAATACTAAATGCTTGAATGCTAGATGAATGTTGGATGCTTTGGAAAACCTACAGAGTAAGATTACATAAGTTGGGATACATTTCCTGTAGCCAAAGAGCTGTATTTATAGCTTTCACGGCAGCACATTTGCACGGGGATACCGGATAAGAGGCTGAGATTCAATCTGGAGAATTGAATGGCATAAGATGAGAAGATGGAGTTGATCATGGAGGATTGTTTCTCCCCATGAAAACACCAAGCAAGATGAGAGGGAAGGTGGTTGAGAGAACTTCCTGCAGGCTTGTCCCCGAAGCTCTTCCCGTGAATGACAATAGAATTAATTAAATTTTGAAAATTTAATTTTACTGGTGAGTGAATAGTGGTAAATGATTTATGCATAAATTTAAATAATTTTAATTTATTTAAATTTAGCAAAAAAGAGGATTTGAATAATTTAATAAATCAAACTATAGAGTTTGTTTATTAAATTAAAACAAAAGGAAAATGATAATTAAATAAAAGATTTTAGATATCTTTATTTAATTAAGAAGAAATGTGACGAAGTAATTAAATAACACAATTCATTTAAGTTGTGTATTTAATTTATGATGAAAGTATAAAAGAAGTAAAATGATAATAATTAAATAAAACAAAGTGTTTAATTTTGTTTATTTAATTAAGAGAGAAATAATATGATGAAAATGATAATAAAACAAAGTTTTTAATTTTTTTATTATTTAATTAGGAGAGAAATAGAAGAATTAATAATGAACTTAATATAAATAAATATTTCTATTTATTTACTAAGTAGATGAATTTAAGATTAATTAATCAAATAAGTCATATTTAATTAATTAGATTCTCCAGACCATTTTTAGGTGTCTACATTTTGCCCCTCTTTGAAGTGATGTGTTTACGCATTACTTCAAAGAATGATTTTGCCTCAGCTGCCAGTATTGACGAAAAGTTTAAAATATGCCCCTTATTTGCCCCAGATGTTGAATTTTGAAATGATAGCGATATATGCCCCCTCGGGAGATAAATTGAGGAATTTTGAATTTTCTTATGATTTTTCAAAAAAATTGAATTTTTATGATGATTTGATGATAAATTGGTGAAGAAACAATTTATCTCCCAACAATATTGTCCAAAAATGCCCCTGTGATAGGTAAGAATTAATTCTTCAGAAGGAAAAATAAATAAATTCCATGAAAATCCCACAAAAATAACCTATAAAAGCTCAAAAGGTCATTTTCAAAAGTCATTTGTGCATTTGACTTTGACAATCTTGTGATAGAGATTCTCAGACTGCTAGAGCCTCAGGATGCCGATCCCTTACCACACCCACCGACTCGAGCGTGTGCGACGTCACCAGCGTCCAGCCAATTATAGACCTCTGGTACGTACCCCAAATCCTCCTCGTGATTTGTGCCCATACTTTTTAGGTCTTTTTGCACATGTTTTTCTGTTTTAGCGCCCCGCAGACACGGTTTAGCACGTTTGTAATCTGTTGTAGCGCGCTAATCATATTCTGTAGTGCGTCCATAGATCAGGGTAGCGCTTCCGAGTTTTAGCGCGTCGGGTTAAATCTGCAGTGCTTCAGCAGTGTTTTGTAGCACTTCAGTAGAAATAGTGCTTTAGGTAGATTTTGTAGTGCTTTAGGTAGATTTTGTAGCGCTTCAGTAGGATTTTGTAGCGCTTAGAAGTATAGATTGATGAAAATTGTGCACTTTGATTTTTATTTCGTCGATTTGTTTGTTGATTCCATCTATTTTAGTTTGATCGTGACTAAATAAATGGTAAACGATCTCATGATGAGGGAGATCCATTGATTGATAATAATTACCCTCATGATAGGCGAGGAATAATTAAAATTTATGAAGGAATGAACCTAATTGATAGATGAGGGTTCCTTCTTGATAAATTGATAGTTTGATAGGTAAAGCACAATTTTTAAAAAAAATTGATGACCTCCTGATGTTTGATATTTCTGATTGATAACGTATTGATTTGTAAAATGTTCTTTTTGTATGATAACAGGAGCATTTAGATGTTATCTAGGTGCGAGAGCAGTTCCACTGGCCTTTTGATATGATACCACGACTTTCAGCAGATGAGAGGCAGCATATTACTGATTGTGGTTTAGCCTCATTACTGGACATGCCCCATATTAGACTTAATAGGGGTCTACTGACAGCTTTAGCAGAGCAGTGGCATAGTGACCACAACACCTTCCACTTACCTACTGGTGAGATGACCGTGACGCCAGAGGATGTATGGCGGATTCTTCACATTCCTTTTGTTGGGGAGATTGTCGTGCATGATGCAGAGGAGGTTGGTGGGGTGGAGTCTATGCGGAGATTTTTTCAGGATCCCCATGTTGCGGGAGAGTGGGTTCCATGGGTAGAGATCTATGAGTTATATGCTCCACTTCCTTCAGTTCTGGCCGGCTTTATTGGTGGATTCCTTTGTCCTGATAAGAGTTCAAAGGGTCTATCTCTTGGATGGGGTCGGGTATTAGAGGGTATGGTGGCCCATAGGATGAGATATGCTTGGGGCATGTGCATGCTTGCTCAGCTATATCATGATTTACACTGGATCGTGTATCTTGGAGGCAGTAGTTTGTCGGCGGGAGCTACCCTTCTTCAGGTATGGGCATGGGAGCATATTGTTGTCATGCATCTTGTGCCGATGTTAGCGAGACCAGCGACGAGACCTTATGTGTTTCGCTACAAAGGTAGGCCTACCCAGCATATTATGGGTAAGCTAGATTATTGGAGACGGATTATTGATGATGTGGAGACAGTGACCTGGCGTCCTTATTTAGATTGTGATGTCTGGGATGAGGATGATATTGAGTTGGGGTTTTTGGCTGATTCGATGTATTTAATCGGGAAGAGCCCCAGGATTTTGGAGCGATTCCTGTTTCGCCATGTCTACAGACAATATGGGATCATCCAGTGTATGCCACAGGGAGTAGCACATTATGGACGACGACGGATAGATTCCAGTGACTGGGGTCCGTGCTTGCCTTATGGGGCACTTGTTTGAGGGTTATCATGCTCTACATCCATTGGCATGGGATATGTGGCGAGACATTGTTGAGGCACCTGTTACTCCCGAGTACGGATAGTATTTGGCTCTGCACCCTCCTCCTCGTATTACCATTCCAGATGAGCCAGTACCAGCACTAGCACCAGCACCAGCAGCTATAGGGGGTGGTCAGGTTGGTCAGAGATAGGGGAGAGAGGAGGATGTAGATGTGGATGTGGAGGGCAGAGAGGAGAGTGACAGTGATGAGAGTGATGATAGCAGTGAGGATGGCAGTGATGATAGCAGTGATGATGATGACGGAGATGGGGGGAGACCGAGCATAGCAGGTACTTCAGAGCCCTTGACTAGTGCGCCTCGTAAGAGGCAAGTTGTTGCTTCCTCATCATCAGAGCGATCAGAGGTTGTGGGTTTACGTGTGTAGGTTCAAACCTTATAGGGACAGCTAGCACAGGTGCAGGGATTATTAGCACAGACACAGGCCCAGATGCAGGCACAGCTAGCTACTGCATAGACACAGATTACCTCTCTGATTGGTGAGAGAGATGAGGCCATACAGGTAGCAGGGAGAGCACAGGCTCAGCTAGCAGGTGCACGAGCATAGTTGACCACTACCCAGACACAGATCACAGCCTTGACTGCAGAGCAAGATACTGTCAGACAGGCAGCAGAGACAGCACAGGCTACTGCAGAGAGATTGCAGAGAGTGGCAGATGGGACCTCTGTGGTAGATTATATGCGAGAGGCTATGCGGGTAGGTGCTGAGATTGAGTTTTATAGGAGCTGTTATCATGAGTTGTGCCCCCCAGAGTAGAGAGTCAGTTATGCCTAGTCTCACTCAGAGAGGACTCGTTCGAGGACAGTGAGCCGAGGCGTGACACAGCCTCTCCCGAGAGATCTGAGAGATCCGAGAGATCCTAGGACATCTGGTGGTGGTCATGATACTGGCGTGAGACCTGCTCCCTCCGGTGCGAGTACCACTTGAGATAATTTGTGTACCCTTTGAGATATATATACAACCATTTTTGATATGATGTTATTTTCATCATTTTCAGACTTCATTGTATACTTGACACTTGATGAGATATATATGTGCAGCAGTTCGATTGATCTATGATATGTTCTACATGATTTATGTGATGGATGCATTGATCTATGATGTGTTCTACATGATTTATGTGATGGATGCATTTTAATTTTTATGTTTTATGATGATTTATTATACTAGATTGTATAGATGCATTAATGATGATGTGATATGATGTTGATGATGTATTTCTTTTCTCCATGAAATGTAATGCATAATATATAAAATGAGATGTAAATGAATGATGTATGTATATGTGATGTGAATGAATGATGTATATATATGTGATGTGAATGAATGATGTATATAATGAAATGTAAATGAATGATGTACGGATGAAATGTAATGTATGAGATGTAAATGAATGATGTATGGATGAAAATGTAATGTATGAAATATAAAATGAGATGTAAGTGAAATGATGTATGTAATGAATGTAATGTATGAGATGTAAATGAATTATGTATGGATGAAAATGTAATGTATGAAATATAAAATGAGATTTAAATGAATGATGTATGTAAAAATAAAATGATGTAAAATGCCTTCTATATGTATGCGATGAATGATGATTTTGCAACTACATGATAATGACAATGTGATGAGATGTAAATGAATGATGTAACATAACGTGTATATGATGTCACAAAATGAGATGTTTATTGTGAAATTTATGATGAGATGAAGAAATAATTTTATATGCATGCCATTATGAAAATTGTATTTGTCAAGTATACTCAATCTGTAATAAGAAAAGATAACATTATTTGCAAATGTATCTTTGTAACTTGTGCAACCAATACTCTACAGATGTTTTATTATGAATGCAATCTATTTTTACCATGCAAACCTATTTTATCAATGCAAACCTAAGTGTCATTTCAACAATCTTTTTATTTTGCTTTGTATCATCACTGAGCCTTTAAAATGTTGAAAGCGAATACAAGCATCAATGATATGAGATAGACCAATGATGACCTGAGTATTTCTTTCATGATATTTGATATTGCAAGCGAACACAAGCATCAAGGTATAAGATAGACCAATGATGACATGAGCATTTCTTGCGTAAACAGACAAGAATTAATCATTTTCTCAAGTGAATCGGAATGTCATCCATGATACTTGGTAGAGCACTTCCCGCGACAATTCAAAAAATAATAATGACTAACTCACAAACAGCAAACAAAGAAAAGGTATCATTCTCCTTCCTTGCTTCTCTAGTTCAATACATCATTGAGTAGCTCCTAAAGAAATGATAAGCAAATGATAAAAATAAAAGCACAACAATTCAAATTCTACTTACTGTATTTTCAAATCATTATTCAGATTAGATCATCGATGTTGAAATGTGTGTGCTGATGTTTGCATGATATTCTCGGATGTTGACCAATCCTAGGGGTCTCGGGGACTGATCAAAGATTAGTCTTGCCTACCTTATACACGCAAAGACCCACGTGGTTCGACTGTCAGACTCCACTTTCTGATTGATGTAGACTTTATTTTTGTGGTTTCGATTTTATGAATGTTTTTGCATGGATTTTCTGATTTTTTGATGTTTTTTTGGTTTTTGATTTTCTGATGTTTTTGGATTTTGATGGATTTTCTAATGTTTTGGATTTTTGATGGATTTTTCTGATGTTTTTGGATTACGTTTCAAGTATCGTCACTTGGTGTTGTCATGTTTGATTGCCTTTCCATTTAAGCTGAAAGTCCATTGTACCAAATAACACTAGGATGTTGCCCCCAAGTCAGGGTAAAACATGATATCCTTGCTATGATATGGATAGTGATAATGATTATCTCAAATGATAGATGGAAATGATATGAAAGGAAACAATCGTAACAAAACTGTACCTAATAGATAGAAGAGCTGGTGAAAATCACAAGTAGCGCCTGTTTGCCAGGTTTTCATCACTTGTTTTTATTGTGTCCTCTTTCTTTTGTATTTTTATTTTTATTTTTATTTTTTTTCTTTCTTTTTTTTTCTGTCATCATGACGCCTGTTTGCCAGGTTTTCATCAAGACAACCTTATTGACCGTGCACTAGGTATCCTCAAGTGTAGAATCGCCTAAGATGAATGGTGTTCATGGGTTCCTCCAACATATCTCCTTCTGGTGTAGACAACCGGTATGCTCCTAATCCATAGACTGATATGATGACATAAGGCCCTATCCAGTTAGGTTCAAACTTTCCCTTCTTTTCTCTGTCTGCTTGATTTCTAGGGTTTTCCCGTAGGACCAAGTCTCCGATCTAGAAGACTCTAGGCTTAACCCTATGATTATAGTTCCTAGACATTCTTTGTTGATAGGCTGTCAAATGATTGACAGCTTGTTGTCGACGTTCATCAAGTAGCTCTAGTTCTTGAAGTCTAGAGATCCTATAATCCTCATCTGAAATGAGTCCCTTTAGTGAAACTCAAAGGGATGGAATTTCTACCTCGATAGGTAATATGGCTTCTGATCCATAAATAAGAGCATATGGCGTAGCTCCTGTTGGTGTTCTGATGCTAGTCCTGTAAGCCCAAAGAGCAGGGTTAAGCTGAACATTCCAATCACGCCCTACCTCATTTATAGTCTTCTTGAGAATCTTTAGTATTGTTTTGTTTGAAGCTTCTGCCTATCCATTACCTTGAGGGTAATAAGGGGTTGAAAACTGATGTTGGATGTGGAACTTTTCACACAGCTCTTGGACGTCTTGGTTCTTGAAAGGCCTGCCATTATCTGTAATGATTGAATGGGGTATCCCATATCTACAAATGAGATAATTAAGTATGAAAAATGATATTTGCTTCCCAGTGATTGTGGTTAAGGGAACCGCCTCCACCCATTTTGTAAAATATTATGTTGCGGTGATAATGAACTTGTGTCCATTAGATTAATTTTCCCTACCAAGTCCAATCCCCAATGACAGAAAGGCCATGTAGTTGTGAATGGATGGAGCTCCTGTGCTGGTGCATGTATAAGATTGCCATGAATCTGACATTTTTGACATCTCTTGACAAACTTATAAGATTCTTGCTCCATGTGTGGCCAGTAATACCCCAAACAAAGGAGTTTCTTGGCTAAAGATAATCCACTTGAATGTGTACCACAAATTCCTTCATGGACCTCATGTAAAGTAGAAGCGGATTCGTTATGTTCTAAACAACGCAGAAGAGTACCATCTAGGCCTCGACGGTAAAGCGGTATGTTTTGCGGATTGGCGTATGAAGTTGCACTTTTGGTTGCGAGAAAGATCTGGTGGTAAGATATTATCTTTTAGATAAGTATAAATGTCTTCATAAATGGAAGATTGGGCACTATCCAAAAGGCTTATGGTTTTGGATTTGGGATTTTCATATGCAGGATTTGACACTTGTTCCACAATAAATTGATAACGGTCTTGCATTTCAGGCATTTGTAGAAGAGATGCTATTGTGGCCATGGCATATGCTGCTTTATTCTCTGATCTTGGTATCTGCTCAAATTTGATTTCTATGAAATATTTTCTTAGATCATCTACCAGTCTCTTGTATAAGATCAGTGTGTCGTCCTTGGTTTGGTAATCATTGTTGACTTGATAGATGATCAACTAAGAGTCTCCATACACCTGCAGTTCTGTGATTTTCCAGTCAATAGCCACTTTAATTCCAAGGATCAAAGCTTCATATTTTGCCACATTGTTAGTGCAATAGAAGGTAAACCTGTAAGATCATGGAATTGTGTGCCCAAGAGGTGTGACAAATAAAATTCTTGCCCCTGATCCATGTTGTGTGTAGGATCCATTGAAGTAGAGTTGCCATGGTTGTGTTGTAACGTTGAGGATATCCGCATCAGGAAATTCCATGGTCATAGGATGACTGTCTGCCAATGGAGCTTCTGCCAATTGGTCGGTGATGACTTGTCCTTTGATAGCTCGCCTTTCAACATACTGAATATCAAACTCACTGAGGAGCATGACCCACTTTGCCAACCTTCCTGTTAAAGCTACTTTGCTCAGTAAATACTTGAGGGGATCAATTTTTGCAACTAGCTTGACAGTGTGAGTGAGCATATAGTGTCACAATTTTTGTGTTGCAAATACTACTGCTAAGCATGATTTTTCAATGAAGGTGTAGTTTACTTCATGTCCATTGAGTGTCCTGCTGATATAGTATATTTCCTATTCCTTTCCTTCTTTATCCTCTTGTGCTAGCAAGGCTCCTAAAGAGATATTTGTTGTTGCGATATATAGCAACAATGGCTTGTCTTCACTGGGTGGCACCAAGATTGGTGGTGTCATTAAATAATGCTTGATTTGATTGAAATTATTTTCACACTGTTCATCCCATTTAAAAGATACATTTTTATGCAAAAGATGGTTGAATGGATGACACCGATCTGCTAGTTGAGAGATGAATCTTCTGATGGACTGTAGTCGGCCTTGTAGAGATCTTAATGTACTGATATTCTTAGGAGGTGGTATTTCCACGATGGCTTTAACTTTTGCTGGATCTACTTCAATTCCTTTTGTAGAAACTATGTATCCAAGGAGTTTTGCTGATGTTACTCCAAAGGCACATTTCTTAGGATTTAACCTGACTTTAAATTTCTCCAACCTGTCAAATATTTTGGCCAGTATCTCTAGATGTCCTTCCCTAATGTGAGACTTGGCTAAGATATCATCCACATAGTCCTCCATGAAGGTGTGCATCATGTCATGGAAGATTGTTGTCATAGCTCGCTGGTATGTAGCTCCTGCATTCTTTAACCCAAAAGGCATGACGTTCCAGCAAAAGGTGCCCCATGGACATGTAAATGCTATCTTTTCTTGGTCTTCAGGAGCTATTTTGATTTGATTGCATCCTGAAAATCCATCCATGAGTGATAGCATTTGATGGCCAGCTGTTAGATCTACAATCATGTCTATGTTTGGCAAAGGAAAATCATCCTTTGGACATGCTCTATTTAAATCCCGGAAATCAATACATATTCTAATGGTGTGATCTAGTTTTGAAATAGGTACAATGTTGGATATCCATTCAGCATAATCAATAGATCTGATAAATCCAACATCTAGTATTTTCTTCAAATCATTTTTTACCAATAATGCAACATGTGGATGCATTTTTCTCAGTTTCTGTTTTACTGGTTTATTGCCATCTGGTAAGGATAAGTGATGCATAATGAGATCTGTGTCTAAGCCTGGCATGTCAGTGTATGACCAAGCAAAATTGATGCATCGATCTTTAAAGAATTTGATAAAATCTGGCTTTTCTATATCTATCATGGATGCTGCCAGGTGTAGTATTCTTACTTTCTCTGTTGTGCCAATATCAATAGACTGTGTGGGTTCTATCAACATTGATGATCTTTCATGGCAATGTTGTGGGAGGATTTCAAAACTTCCATCCTTTGGTGCCTCAATGAGGTTTTCACCATTGGATGTGTTTGTTGTTTTTACTATTTTAGGATCAAATACTGCCATAGAATGGTTTTCACCATTAGATCCATTTTTTATTTTCATATTTTTGCAACTAGAAAGCTTGGCATCCTCCTACCTAAAAGCGTCATTGAAAGAAGTATTGGTAGAACAAGTATCAAATTCCTCACAACAAAGGTAGTTAATAATAGCGGAGTCATTGTCAAAAATCGGGAGATTGATGGGGTGTTGGGGTTCCCACTCGATAAGTTCGGGATGCAGTAAAGGCAACGAATCATTAGATGGGTTGAGGTCAGCGATTGTGAAAGATCAGACGGAAATGTCATCCAGGTTGTTAATGGTTATGTCGAGGCCTACGAAGGTATTTTCTTCCACATCATTTATCTCAATCGATGTTCGTTCATCTTCACTTGAGTCATCAAAGTTTTGTGTTTCAAAGACAATAGGATTAAAATTTGAGCTTTGACCCTCCTCACGTTTGGGGGTATACTTTTTTATAACATCGATCTGAATATCTTCATAGGAAACATCTGATAAGTTATCCCACTCATATTCATTTGAATATGTTTCAGAGTTATCTCTCATTTGAAGAATACGCTCCATTGTTTTATTGGTGATTTTTGCTCTTGCTTCTTCTATGTATCCTAGTCCAGTTCTGCCATTTTGTTGAATTGTGAGAACTTGGATTGGTTCCGTTACACTTTGTTTCCCTCGGTCAAGAGATCCTTGTTCTGCTGCATATCCTAGTCCAGTTCTATCCTTATGTTGGAGCATGAGAGGCTGGATTGGTTCTGTTATGCCTTGTTTGCTTAACCCAAGAGGTCCCTATCCTGAATATCCCATCTTCTCCAGAATAGCTTTTCCCTTTCCATATTGATTTGTCTCTATGATATTACTCATGGAAGTGGAAGCTTCCTCATCCCTATAAAGCCAATTTAGTATGGCCTTATCTTCGGATTCTTCATCTAAGTTTCCTGCTTTTACAAATCTACCATCTAATGTCGTTGTAGATTGTGCTGAATTTTGGGTGATTGTAGATGGTTGTCCATACGTTTGTAAGGAGGGTAACATCTGTGATAGATGGAAAGAGTGTCCAACACCATATTCACTTATTCCTTTGTCACTTATCTGTACTTTGTTGGTGAATTGATGTGGGAGTGAAGCCAATTGTTCTTCAACATTTGAAGGGTTAGATTGTGCCACCCTGATCTCTTGTGATTTTTGTTGTTTTGGAAGCCACTTTAATATGAAGCTTTGTTGTTTCTCGCCATTAGATGAATCTAATGTGCTAACTTCTCAATTGTTAGGTATTAATGTATCCTGAGATGTTTTCAATGTATGACAAGCTTGGGTGTCATTATAGTCTGTTGTGATTGTTACCTCCTGTCCATTGACGGGAAATTTTAGGCATTGATGATAGGTGGAAGGTACTGCTTGCATATCATGAATCCAAGGGCATCCCAATAGTATGTTGTATGTCAGTTCCTTATCTAAGACTTGGCAAACCACTTTTTGGACAATAGGTCCCACTTGAATGGGTAATATGATCAACCCTTTAGAGGACCTTTCTTCCTCATCATATGCTTTGATTGTGATTTTCCTTGTATCAATGGCTTCATTTGAGTATCTAGTGCACAAATCAGCTTTAAGGTACAAATATTTAAACCAGCCCCTCCATCTATCAGGACACGCTTTACATGGTGTTTATGGATGAGGACTTCAATGTGAAGGGTGGAATTATGTGGATGGGTGAGTGATACATCATCATGTTCAGAAAATGAAAGGCAACGAGGTGAAGATAGATGTCCCACCATAGCTTGGAATTGACATACATCCAAATCGTTAGGTACCGTGGTTGATACAAGAGCTTGCTCAAGAACCTCTTTGTGTGATGGGGAAATCTTTAGAAGTTCCAAGATGGATATTTGTGCCGGTATTTTCTGTAATTGATCAATAAGATTATATTGATTAGAGGGAGGATCCACAGATGGGGATGATAATGATGCTCCTTTCAATATAACTTTGGATTGTGCCCTTGTTGTGGCATTAACCAGTTGGTACTCTTGTTTCCCTTTGAGTGTGATTACATTAATTTGGTTTTCAGATTTGTCTATATGTTGTACCAAATTAGTAGATGTAATGTCATTGTTTCGATTGATTTGATTGCATAACTCCTCATCCTCTTTAGCAGCAGAAAAACAAAGGATTGTTGTGTCATAAACATAACCGACATTCTTACCTTTGGTGTTTGCGGAAGAGGATTCTCCTTTCTGATAATTGGGTAGAGGATTTTTGAATGTTGTATGATCTTTGTTTGTTTGGTGCCCCTCTACAAATACTTTATTTTGATCTATAAGGTCTTGTACCGCATGTTTTAACTGCCAACAATTTTCAGTCATGTGGCCTTTATTTTGATGGTAGTGACAGTAATGCAAGTCATTCCACCATGATGGTTTGACTTGAGGATCCCAATTTCTAGCCTCTTGTACTTGAATAAGTTTTTCATCTAAAAGTTCTTTGAGGACTGATTCCAATGATTGTCCTAATGGCATAAATTTTTGTTTATTGGATGGTCGTTGGAATGATTGGGTTTTTGTTTCTCCACTGTTTTGATTATTTCCTTAATCACTACTTTGTTTGACATTAAGACCATTATTTTTTTTGTTTGTAGTGGTTGACGTCAAGGTGAATACTGGTTTAGATGTGTGTGTATCGATCATGGTATCAGTATTCTTATTCTTTTGCCAAAATCTTGGCTTTTCATTGTTGTTGTTAGAGGAATTGTTATTGTTTGAACCTTCAATGAAGTGTTTGATTGTTCCTCTTTTGATTAGAGAATCTTTGATTTTGAGCCCCTTTTCGATAACTTGTTCAAATGTAGATGGACATTGTAAGTCCAATCTGTAATTCATGTCATCCACTAAGTTATCAATGAACATCTCTATCTTCTCCTCTTCAGGAATAGATCTAGGGTATTTAGCAAATAGCCTTCTCCATCGTTGGAGAAAGGAAAGAAACTTTTCACCCTTTGCTTGTTTGGTGTTGTAGAGTTCTTTTAAGGTCACCCCATGTTGGATGTTGAATGAGAAGTGTGTTATGAACCTATTGATCAATTCTTCAAAAGATTGGATCCTGGGTTCCAATTTAGAAAACCACTCCATGCAAGTGTTTCCTAAGCTTCTTGGAAATAATCGTAGTAAGAGTCCTCGTGTGCGAACTCTATGCTCATGGCTCGAAATTCCCATACATGATCAAATGGATCGGTTCTTCCATTGTATTTGTTGTACATCGGGTATTCACAATACCGTGGAAATGGTATCATGTTAATGCTTGGGTCGAATGGATAAGGGCAAATGTCTTGTAAGGGATATCTTTTTGTTGGCCCTTGTTGGATATTTTGGAACTGTAATTGTAGTTGTTGGATTTGTTTTGTCAAAGCATCTATTTGATTTGTATTTTCCATACTAGTTGTCTAGGGTGTGGTTGTTTCCTTGAGTTGATTGACATCAAAGTCTTTAGGAAGCTTAGCACCTTTTTCAGCTAATAATAGAAGATACTTTTCCATATCTTGCTCTAGCATCTTTTCCATAAATTTATGGAAATGAGGGTCTTGTTGAACTTTCTCGATTTCTTCTGCAGTTATTTCTTTCTCTTGTGAATTAGTGAGAGGATCAGTGTTGCTATATTGTCCCCAAGGGTTTTCTTCAGCCATGGCTGCTATTCTTTCATTTTATTCTTCTTGTTGTCTTTGATATGCTACTCGTGTGAAAATAGGCATACAAACGTTAAAGTTTTACTCTAGACTTTGATCTTGGATGGTTTTGATTAGATAAGTGTCGAAGTTTTTGATTAAAAATCTGATTTAGTCATGTCTAGTTTCATGATGGAAGGATGATAAAATCCTTGATAGGGAAATTTTGACACAAAATCTCAGATTTAGTGATAAGGACACTTTGCAAGATGTTTCAAGATCTAGGCATAATAGTAAAGCTTTCTTTTTGTATGATTCAAGTGTTTTGGACTATGGAAAAAATGTTTTGGACTGATGAAAACCTTGTTTTTGACATGGGAAAACTGACAAACTATCTCACTAACTCTCTATTTTTTTGACTTTCTGGAGCGCTAAAACAGAGCAGGTACGTGCTAAAACAGAGCAGGTACGCTCTAGAACAGAGTAGTTACGCGCTAAAACAGAGACTGAAAGCGCTAAAACAGACTAGTGATGCACTAGAAAAAACCAGTGACGTGCTAGAATAGAGACCCAAAGCGCTAAAACAGAACAGTTGCGTGCTAAAACAGACCAGTGACGCACTATAACAGAGACCCAAATCGCTAAAACAGAATAGTGACGCGCTATAACAGAACCATGAGGTGCTAAGATAGAAAACTATCTTACTCTATGAAACTCACTTGGTCTGGTATCGTATTGTATGGCTGGTTGTGGGATGTATTTTGGATGAATTCTTTGACTGTGATTGTGGTGTTGCCTAAGAGCCCTTCTTTGATAAAATGCTTGTGAATCTAAGGGAGCTACATCATAGTCATCCATATAACCTCTAGAGAAATTGTGATACCTATGAATAAAAGTCCTATGTTGGAGTAGAACTTTCCTGCTTTGATATAAAAATTGTTGCTTTCTCAGAAGTTGTTTGTATGCAAGTGTTTTCTTTGGTTTTCTAATTCGTTTGACAAGAGATTTCTTGACAAATTTGGTGGATACCCAATCTCGAATCATGATAATTTCACAAGTGTTTTGATTTTGAAGATTTTTGTGATGATCTTATCTGAATTTAATGAAAGAAAACACAAGCAAGAATAGAATGGTTGACTTTTAAAATCCTAGAATCTAAACAGATAGTATATGTTCTTAAGAATCAAGCATGATTCTTCATGATTTTCGCTGGTTTATAACAGATAAGACACTTCAGATAGACTCACTCCTAGAGACAAAAGGTCATCGTTATATACTCGAACGGCCCATAGCTCGGAATTGCATCGACTCACACAGCCATGTCACCCCCTAGAGGGCGCCCGTGTTTTTGTCTTTTCCAGGTGCGTACTCAGAGTGACGGAAGTGGATACCGGATCCCCTGAGCAAACAATCCTTGGCAATTATATGGTGAGTGCTTGAGGGTAGATTCTTCCCCGCCCCTGCACCGCCGAGTATTACAATGTTTAGAAATTGGCAAGCATGCTTCTATTTCTAGGTTCTTAGATAGGGTTTCCGTTCGGAGCGGAAAATGGATAAACTCCCTCGAGAGACCTCACAATCTTTAGAACAAAGATTTTGGGGATGGTTATCCTGCACACTTCCGTTGAAAGAGGGTTTCCCCAAATTCACATAAATTTTTAAGTGGGTTGGAATACCATGGCTTTTGGTTGTCCCCACTCAGGTCGTTCCCATAGGGTGAGTACTTTTTCCCACTACGGCAGGCCTGTCTAAAGGTTTTAAAAAAAAAGCTTTAAAAATGCGTAAAGAAAAGTGAGTTTGGTATTCTGATGCACCCAGTAAAGGGGAGAGCATAAACCTATCACCCAATCATAGCAGAGAAATTTTGTTCACTTTTAAAACCCAAATGACAAATTAGCTAATCTATATGGAGATATTGCTCCATAATAGCATGATGTTCAATTTTAATCCCACAAGAAAATGTGAAGTTTCTATCCTAGGATTGATCAATTTTTATCCATTTTCTATCCAAGGATTGATAAATTTTATCCATTTGCTATCCTAGGATTGGTAAATTTTAATCAAAAAAATAGACAAAAACAAAATCTGGCCGCGGATGCGTTGGATCCAGATTAAAAAAAATTATTTTCAGGACAAAGAGTCGACGCGTTGAAACAATGACGCAGCGCACTGAAACAGTGACATGGCGCACTGAAATAGTGACGTGGCACGCTACAACAGACCACCGGTGCACTAAAATAGACCACCAGCGCGCTACAAGATCCAACTGGCGCACTATAAAAAGTCACGGTTCCGCGAAAACTATCAAGCCGACACCTTCTCAAAAATTAAGCAAAATATGGGGTTAGGCCCCATGGTGGGCGCCAATTTGTAAGTGGTAGAATGAGTTAAACAAACTAACAATGCATCTACACCTCTAAATAGGACATTGCATCTAAGATTTAATAAATTTAAACTAATTTAAACTAGAAATCTTCATAAATCTATCCTATTGCTCTCTAACTCTAAAGATCTCTCTAATCTACCTTGCTCTCTTATTTAGAAGCTAATTAGACTATTGAAATGACACTTAGAGAATGAGAATTGAACTATTCTATTTCCTATATGATTAAATGATTAAAACTACTGTGATTGCAGCCATGACTACAAATGTTGGATGCTGGATGAATGCTGGATGGAGGCTAGATGGATGTTGGATGACTACTGAATGCTTGAATGCTAGATGAATGTTGGATGCTTTGGAAAACCTACAGAGTAAGATTGCATAAGTTGGGATACATTTCCTATAGCCAAAGAGTTGTATTTATAGCTTTCACAGCAGCACATTTGCACAGGGATACAGGATAAGAGGCTGAGATTCAATCTGGAGAATTGAATGGCATAAGATGAGAAGATGGAGCTGATCATGGAGGATTGTTTCTCCCCATGAAAACACCAGGCAAGATGAGAGGGAAGGTGGTTGAGAGAACTTCCTGCAGGCTTGTCCCCGAAGCTCTTCCCGTGAATGACAGTAGAATTAATTAAATTTTGAAAATTTAATTTTATTGGTGAGTGAATAGTGGTAAATGATTTATGCATAAATTTAAATAATTTTAATTTATTTAAATTTAGCAAAAAAGAGGATTTGAATAATTTAATAAATCAAACTATAGGGTTTGTTTATTAAATTAAAACAAAAGGAAAATGATAATTAAATAAAAGATTTTAGATATCTTTATTTAATTAAGAAGAAATGTGATGAAGTAATTAAATAACACAATTCATTTAAGTTGTGTATTTAATTTATGATGAAAGTATAAAAGAAGTAAAATGATAATAATCAAATAAAACAAAGTGTTTAATTTTGTTTATTTAATTAAGAGAAATAATATGATGAAAATGATAATAAAACAAAGTTTTTAATTTTTTTTATTATTTAATTAGGAGAGAAATAGAAGAATTAATAATGAACTTAATATAAATAAATATTTCTATTTATTTACTAAGTAGATGAATTTAAGATTAATTAATCAAATAAGTCGTATTTAATTAATTAGATTCTCCAGACCATTTTTAGGTGTCTACACAATGTGTCACATCACCACTAAGAGGAATGTAATATGCTAAGATAGATCAAGCTCTTGAAGGAAATTACTCCCAATGTCACCAAAAATAGGAAAAAACATCGCATGAAATAATAAAATCACATCAGGGAACATGGAAAAATTCCAAAATACTGCCAATCTATGCCCCCACTTTAAAGGAATTCTAAACACCATGTTGGGAGCAATTACTTTAAAGTAGAAAATGATAAATGCTAACAATAAAGAGGACATGAGAGCTTATTTGGAAAGCTCTATGCCAAGTCATATGTTTCTAATAAGCTACGTCATGAAAAGGGGTTTCTCCCAAAAGGTAGTATGTCACATGCAAGCCAACTTAAGGCATATCGTTCACATCCCAAGCTTGCTCTTATATGTACATGCAAGGTGGTCAACTAGCCAAAAGAGACAATGACAATTGACATACAAGGACAAGGCTATCCAACCCCTTTCCCCCACTTAGTGCAGGACAAGGGTGAGCCCAGAATGGATGATGATATGCTACTCCTTGCAAAAGGGAGATTATTTGCAATGTGTGTAAAACATACAATAGTGAGTATACTATGATCCTACAACTATTACATGGCAAGGAGCAGCAACTAAGGTTGTTTATTATGGTGAGTAAACAAAGTTTCAACTTGATATATATTTAATGAGATATCTATCAGTTTTGAATCATCAAATTTAAAGTTGTCTTGGAAGAATCTTGTGAAATAGTGGTTACATTGATTGAAGGCTTGTTTATTTCTTTTGAGGGATAATAACCAAGACCTTTAGTAATTTCTTGTGTGTTAGGATTGATGGGGATATGGATACCTTTTTCTCTAGCACCACATCCTTTTTCACTATACCCAAGTTGTTTCAAAATCGCACAACCTCTTCCATAGAGATTTTTCACTCTTTTTGGATTAGGTGGTTGTTGATATTTAGATTTTGTCATGTGTGTTGTCATTTCTTTTAAAGTGGTTGAACTAATTTTTTTTGAAATTATCTCTTTTTCTTTTCCATTTTTAGTTTCTTTTGTTATGATCATGTATTCCCCCATGGATGTAAAAATGAAATCAAAGGTTTTCGAAGCCTATTCTAATAATTTTGTGGCTTGTTCCATTTTATTTTCTCTTTCTTTATTTTGTACAAGTTTGACATGTGTGGTTGGTGTCAAGAAATATCTAATGTGCATAATGTCAAATGGCTTATCCTTACTTTCACAATCTCCTAGTGAAGTGGAGTCTAAGTTCACCTCATCATCTCCATCTAAGGAAACCATATTACTATTATTTGAAAAAAGTGCGTCAATGTTTTAATTTTCTTACACCATGATATTCTCCCTAGTAGGATAGTTTTTAGGAGAACTACAAACTGGATGTTTGTGACATTCAATGTTTGGTTCTTCTGAAATAATTTCATCACAAGTAGGGGACTCATCAATGGTTTGGTTTTCTTGTTTATCAATGATGTTATTGTCTAGTTCCATACTATTTTCCTAAGGGGAAGAGAGACACATAATATTCTCATGACTTTCATTGATTGCATATTCTAACACTAAATTATCTTTTTTAGGAATAATAGAGATACAAGGAGAAGAACAAGTGTGGTCATCATGATTGTTCATAATTTCATTCTTGTTTTCTAAGGTCTCATTCTCTTGTGCCCTACTATCTTCCCTAGTAGGAGAGTTTTTAAAATTTTCATCACATTTTGTGGTTACATTTTGTAAAGCAACTTCATCAAAAAAAGGGGAGGCATCAAGAGAAGGTTAACTATGAGTTTCATGGTTACCATTAATTAGAATTTTTTGTTCAAATAAGTCTTCCCAAATGGTAGGGGCATTAGGAAAGGGAGGCACATTATTCTCATGAGTCTCAATAAGGATATATTGGAACACCAAACTATCTTCTTTGTGTCTAGAGGAGATATTAGGAGAAGGAAAGGTTTGATTGTCATGTTTATCTACAATTATATCCCCGTGTCCTATAATGTCTTCCCAAGTAGGAGAGGTAGGATTGTTATAGTTCTCAATTATTGAATCTCTTAATATCAACATATCCTCCACAAAATATGTTTTTCATGATCGTTCATGATTGTATCCCTATTCACTAAAGCATTCTAATAGGGAAGAGAGGTGTTGGGAGATGAATGGAGACTAGGTAAAGTAGTGGTCATGATCTCAGCTTCATGTGTCATAATATATTTCCAAGGGGGAGGATAACAAACAAGACTTTCATGATCTTCACTGATTGTATTTTCTTTCACCAAGATACCTTCATCACCAATGGGAGAGATATCAAGAGAATAATAATCATGATTATCATGATTTTTTATGTTTGCATCCTCTTGTGTCAAATCTTTAGTGAATGATCTATGCAAGATGAAGTCATCAAGGTTTTCATCTAACATGTCAAATCCATCTCTACTAAAGGGTTTGAATGATATTTGATTTTTTTTGTTTTAATTTTTCTAATGAATGTAAAATGAAGTCTACAACTAACAAAATTAAAGTGCAATAATCTATCTTTATCAATCAATGTAAACATGAACTATGGAAATGCATGAAACAACAAAGTAACTACAACAAATAGAAGCATAGAAATTTTTTGTTTAAACTTGAAAACTGTAACCTCAAACTCCACAAGTACTAAGATGCTAGCAAGGGCATCTTGGTCCTAGTGGTGAAATTTGGAGGTTCCAGAAAATGTAACAGAAAGAAAACTACTCAGAAAAGGTTCTAAACCAAAAACCCACATAGGGACTAAGATGTCGATAAAGGTGTTTTAGTCCTAGAAAGGGTTTTTTTAGAAAAATAGCAAGATCTGAGTTATTTATAGTGTTCCCAAGTTTCCTACCCTAGGACCTAATTTTTAGAAACAAAAAAGTGTTCAAATAAATGCAAGAAAAAGTAACTAATAACAAGCAATTAGATGTAGAGTTGAATGCATTTTTTTCAATTTTGAATGCAATAACAATGTTTCTAAATGCAATTGGGATGATTGAAAATGCACTTTTTCAAATTTTCAATGAGATAAGATGATACAAGAAAGAAAAATTGAAACCTATATGCACTTTCATTAATGCTAATATGTGAAACCCTAGATGCACTTTCACTAATGCAAGTATGAGAAACCCTAGATGCACTTTCACTAATGCAAGATGTAATGAAATAATGAATGCAACCTAGATCTAGGATTTTAATGGACTCAAAATCAGAAAATGAATGCTAAAAAATGTTGGGTTCACCAAAGTGAACTGTAAAGAAAATAGGTGTGAGGGAGATGAGCCCACTATTCTCTCTCAGTCATTCAATTATGTCCTAGGAACCCAAATTGGATTGACTATCAACCCCAAAGGGTGATTCAATTCTTAACAAGTAGGACCTAGGAGGGGTTCTTTTAGGCTTTGAAGGGTTCACCACTAAGAAAAAGCTTGGAAAAGACAACTTAACATTCAACTCACAAAACCTAGTAATACAAGGTAAATGATGAATGTAAATGATGGAATTATGCAACAAGTTAGGGTATGTGTACCTAGGAAGTCTAGAAATGTAATAAGGATTATGGAAATGCAAAGAAGCTATCAAAATATGCTAGGAAGGACTAAAACATCCTTACTATCTTATTAGTCCCACTGCTATTTTTTTTGGAAAATGCAGAATCTTCGGATGCCGAAACAGGATCTGAAAGAATCTCTATAAAATTCCACATGGATAACTAATACATGCTCACTACCATCTTAGTCCCAATATGAATTTTGAAATATTTGAATGTGATCCTAAGGCTTGATTTCTACACTTACTTATTCTCTAATCTCAGGTTTTGAAACTTCTAGATTTGTCCTATAAGTGAGTTTCCGTGAAGATGACAACTTTGCAATGCAACTTTGCACTTCAAATGATCTTCAAGTCTTCAACCTAAATCTACAATCACAAGCACACAAGAGAGGAAGAACTTGGTTATTATTAGTAAATCAAGGTTTTCCTTGGTCAAACCCCTTGTTGGTAATTAAACCTTGAAATAGAATAAAATGGATGGAAATACTGAATGAACAAAATGCTATGTTGCAACTCACAAAACCCTTGTAATAAGGTGCTACAAAAAGCTTGAAATGGCTACAATGGATGTGGTTCTTGATTCTTACTTGAGTGATATTGATTTTTGAAACACTTCCTTGAATCATAAACCCTACATCACAAATGTTAGCACAATAACAAACATGATGCAACAATATCCTTGATATGATTCTTGAATTTTGATGATGGATCCAAATGCTTGATGAATTGCTCTTGATCTCATAAACATGACTTAGGAATGAATACTTGAATGCTTGTTATGAAAAAATGAGTGGAGGAACCTTGTATTTATACTTATCCATGCTTAATATCCTGAAATTACACCATGAAATATTCTGAGCCAATTTTTTTTTTTTTTTAAATTACAAATTACAACCAATGCACCCGTTAAGGTTAGCAGCTAAACCAAAACGATGCTGAAGCAACTCTAACCAAAATGTACACCAGGATCCCGATGTGGGCAAGGTGTGAGCATTGGTCAGAGGATCTTAATCAAGATGCTTATGCAAGAACTCTAACCAAGAATGGCGTCGATGATGGCGAGCATATGGTCAGAGGGTCTTCTACACTAAGTACTGAAAGGGAACTCGACACCAAGTATGTGCTACCCAATCCAGTATGGAGTTGAGGTGACCATATGGCGGAGTATTACAAATTACAATGCTTGAAAGAAATAACTGTAATGCTGAAAGTACTCAACACCCAGAATGTGCTTTCTAACCCGAAGTGGGAAAGTAGCTACCATAGGGCGGAGATGTAAAATATTACAAAACAACTTCAGAATGTAAAGTGAACATTACAAATCAGAATTGAGAAAGAAAGAGAATTACTGCCAATACTACTGTTAGTTTACAAAATGAAGATCATTTGCCTGCCAAGAGCATAGGAATAGGAAAGATTAGCATTATATCAATTAAAGAATTCTCTGAGCCAATTTTTTTTTTTTTTTCAAATTACAAATTACAACCAATGCACCCGTTAAGGTTAGCAACTAAACCAAAATGATGCTGAAGCAACTCTAACCAGAATGCACACCAGGATCCCAATGTGGGCAAGGTGTGAGCATTGGTCTGAGGATCTTAATCAAGATGCTTATGCAAGAACTCTAACCAAGAATGGCGCCGATGATGGCGAGCATATGGTCAGAGGGTCTTCTACACTAAGTACTGAAAGGGAACTCGACACCAAGTATGTGCTACCCAGTCCAATATGGAGTTGAGGCGACCATATGGCGGAGTATTAAAAATTACAATGCTTGAAAGAAATAATTGTAATGCTGAAAGTACTCAACACCCAGAATGTACTTTCTAACCCAGAGTGGGAAAGTAGCTACCATAGGGCAGAGATGTAAAATATTACAAAATAACTTCAGAATGTAAAGTGAACATTACAAATCAGAATTGAGCAAGAAAGAGAATTACTGCCAGTACTACTGTTAGTTTACAAAATGAAGATCATTTGCCTGCCAAGAGCATAGGAATAGGAAAGATTAGCATTATATCAATTAAAGAATTCTCCTTTGCTTGGATATGGAAGCCAAACCAATAACTCCTCTCAAGGACCAAAATGATAATTCTGATTTCACAGATCTGCACTTTCAAATGAATATTCAGTAGCCTACAAACTTATAGAAATGTTCATAACTCTCTCAAAGAACATCTGATTGATGTGAAATGAAATGCAAATGACCTCAATGCTGAAGGCGCCCAATCTAAGAACTCAAAACAGACCCAAAAGCCTCTATTTAATTAATGCACAAAAACCAATGCAAAGGACATATGGTACGGCCCAGCAAGAGGGTGATTTTACTTTAAAAATCACAGCACTCAAAATAAAATCTATAACTCTGGGAAAATGGTCGCCCCTGACAAACAGAGAGAATAAGATAGTACCCAAAATGATCTTTTTTGTATTTTCTGATTTACGAATAAAAACAACAAATCTGTTGTAGCTAAAAATGCAATATCTGGAAAACCTCTAATATGCAAAACTGAACTAACAAGGCACAAGCTGAATACAATGCTCAAAAACCAATGCAAACTCACAAATTACACTATCTCATCACTAGTTGTTGTGTTACAAGCAAGAAGCAATGCCCAAGCTAGGAGGCCTTCATTCCTCGAAGCAATCCAATACCATTCCGGCAAAGTAACAATATTGTAGACCAAAGATACTCAAACGAGAACCAAAGGCTTCCTTTTATAATTTTTCGTTGACCTTCTCAAAACCCTAACCTTCATTCCAAAGTCAAACCCTAATCCTTCAGCAAATGGCATCCTTTTCTTCAAGCTACAATTTTGACTTTTTAATTATTAATTTATTCCTTCCTTGAAGTTGGCATCCAACTTATGCTTGGAATAAATCTTCAATTAATTCTTTAAATGAGGCGCCCACCATAAAGAACACCTTTTTAAAAAAACTTAAAGTGAAGTTGCTAGGCCAAGGGGGTCAATGTTAAATTATAACATTAAAACATGACTTCTTTAAAATAATTCAACTTATCACCTCAAACTGCATCCCGAGGCTAGAGTTTGAATACGCCAATTGAGTCAGCTGAAGAGGAAAGTCAACTATGCCTAAAACCAACTTGTTTACTGCCAGAAATAGAATTTAATAAAAATAGTAAATTCTTGAAGATGCTCAGAATGCCAAGAAGAACATACCACTGTAAAGCTCTCTAAAAACCCAGAAAGAATCTGCCATTGAAACAACCAACCTCAGGCAAGAGCATCCTTAAAAATAGGAAACCCTAATTTTATCTTCCGACTAGCCTACGGGTCTCCGGAATAGGCCAACGGTCACTGGAACGATCAGGGTCGAGAAGGGGACATTACAGTCCGCCCTCCCCAAGAGTGCTTATCCTCAAGCAATCACAAACCAGGATGCTACAAAATCTCATCATTTTCCCAAGTCGCATCCTCCATAGGTAGGTTCTTCCACTTCACCAAGTATTCTCGAATTGTTCTTCTTCTCAAAGAACGCTCTCTGGAATCAAGAATATCCTCTGGAACCAAAACCAACTGTCCTTCTTCATCCAAAGGTGGCAACTATGAGGAGGCAACTACATTGTGTCCAAGTGCCTTCTTGAGGCGTGACACATGGAAGACATTATGTACTCTACTATCAGAAGGTAGCTCCAACTCATAAGCTACTACTCCAACCTTTCTGATAACCTTGAACGGCCTGTAGAAGCGAGGTTTGAGCTTCTTAGCTCCACTCTTCTTGAGAGTAGACTGTCTGTACGGCTGTAGTCAGAGATAAACCATATCTCCAACCTCAAAAGAATGCTCAATACGCCTTTGATCAGCATACATCTTCTGCTGATTATGTGCCATCTGAAGATTATTCCTCAATGATTTCATGATGTCTTGACTTTTCTGCAACAAGTCCTTGGCTTGAGGTGCTTTGCTATCACCAAACACCAAATCGGAAAAGCTAGGTGCTTCATACCCATAGAGAGCCAAGAAAGGAGACATCTTAATTGACATATGAAAGGAAGAATTATAACAGTACTCGCCTATGTGTAGCCACTTAACCCATGCTCTTTGCTGCTCCGACACATAGTTTCTCAAGTAGCCTTCCAACCACTTGTTCACTATTTCAGTTTTTCCATCTGTTTGGGGGTGATAACTAGTGCTTGGAGTGAGCACAGTACCACTCATTCTGAAGACCTCTTGCCAAAAAGTGCTTAGTAACTTGTTGTCCCTATCACTCACAATGTTCTTTGCAACCCATGCAGCCTAAACACCTCATGAAAAAAAAGATCTGCAACTTGGGCTACTGAAAAAGAGCTGGTAATGGTGAAGAAATGAGCAAATTTTCTTAGCCTATCCACTACCACATAGATACAATCCTTCCCTTAGACCTTAGGAAACCTTGTGATGAAATCCATCGAGATGCTTTCCCATTTTGATTGGTAATAGGAAGTGGTTGCAGCAAACCAGCTGGTAGTGTATGCTCATTCTTGTTCATTTGACAAACAGGACACTCCTAAATGTAGCGTTGAACTTCTCCTTTCAATCCTTTCCAAGAAAATATTTCTCGGATCTGCCTATATGTCTTAAAGAACCCCTAGTGACCAGCAAGTGGACTATCATGAAATGTCAGTAAAATCTTCTTCCTGAGCTTAGAATCAGCCACCAGAAAGATTCTCCCTTTGTAGTGTATCAACCCCTCAATCACCTTGTACCTTTCGTCATGAAAAGTACCCTCAATAATGTTGGTTGCAAACTGATTTTTGGCATAATCAGCAAGCAACATGTCCCTCCAGTCCATAGTAAGCTCACACAATGAGCTAAGATGGGGTCTCCTTGACAGAGCATCGGCCACAACATTATTTTTCCCTTTGACATACTCAATGTCAAAGTCGTAAGCTTGAAGCTTACTCACCCACTTTTGTTGCCTCTCATTCAGATCCTTTTGATGCATGAAGTGTTTGAGGCTATTGTGATCAGTCTTGACCATGAACTTGTTTCCCACCAAGTATTGCCTGAACTTGGCTAATGCATGCATAATGGAAAGCATTTCCTTGTCATAGATAGAGTATGTTCTTTCAACACCCCTCAGTTTTCTGCTCTCAAACACAATAGGATGTTTGTCTTGCATCAAGACAGCCCCAACTCCTTCACCGGATGCATAACATTGTAGCTCGAAGGGCTTGGAAAAATCTGGGATGGCCAGAACCAGGCAAGAGCTCATGATCCTCTTAAACTTGTCAAAAACAGTTTGAGCCTTTTCTAACCAACAAAAGGCTCCTTTTTTGGTGAGATCAGTAAGAGGAGCAGCATTCTATGAGTAACCTTTTACAAATCTCCGATAAAATCCACAGAGACCCAAAAAACCTTTCAACTAAGTCAAGTTCTCAGGAGGTGGCCAATCAACTACTACCTTTATCTTTTCAAGATCCACCTTCACTCCCTCAGCACTGATTATGTGGCCAAGGTACAGTAACTCCTCCATTCCAAATTCACATTTGGATGCTTTTGCGAACAAGCTCTTAGATTCCAGGATGCTAAGCACTTCCTCCAAGTGCTTGAGATGATCTTCCCAAGTCTTGTTGTAAATCAAAATGTCATCGAAAAATATCAACACAAACCTCCTTAACTGATTATGAAAAACTTTGTTCATGCAAGATTGGAAGGTAGCAGGAGTGTTAGTCAACCCAAATGGCATGACTAGAAACTCGAAATGGCCATAGTGACATCTGAAAGTTGTCTTCTCAACTTCAGATCCTCTCATTCGAATCTGATGGTAACCCGATCTCAAATCGATCTTCGAGAAGAACTTGGCCCCATGTAGCTCGTCAATGAGCTCATCTATCCTTGGAATGGGGTATCAATTTTTGATGGTTCTTTGATTCAAAGCATGATAGTCCACACACATGCGCATGGTACCATCCTTCTTCTTCACAAGAACCACTGCAGAAGCAAAGGGGCTCTTGCTTGGGCGAATGAAACCCATCTCCAAGAGTTCTTGAATGTTCTTTTCAATCTCATCCTTTTGCCTCTTGGGGTACTGATATGGAGTTGTAATTACCGGTTTAGCTCCTTCCTTGAGCTCTATGATATATTCTGAACCCCATTCAGGTGGTGGTCCAGGAGGAAAATCAGCAAAGACTTTGCTCTTCTTTGTGAGTAGAGACTAAACATCAGGAGGATAGTCTCTTTTAGTCTTAATCGGACTAGCAGGAAGGATCATGCATTTTGCAACCCACTCAGCTTGATCGTGATGGATCAGCTTTGCCATTCTTTTGAATGACACAACCCGAGGGCCCCCATTGGACATTCCTCTTAGTACTATTCTCTTCCCATCAGATTGAGACTTGAGCTCCATAGTTTGCAGATTCAAGGAGATCTCCCCAAGTGAACGCAGCCATTGAATGCCTAGAACGACATCAGTATCTCCAATGTGGACTACATAGAAGTCATCCTTGACTCCATAGTTTCCCAATTGCATAGTCATGTTTGATATTTTCTTGGTGCATGAAATGTGGAATCCATCGGCAACCATGACCTTGAAGCCTTCAAACTCCTATGTTTGCAGCCCCTTCTTTGCCACCACAACTTCATCAATGAAGTTATGTGTTGCTCCAATGTCAATCAAAGCAACGATTCGCTGCCCTTTGATCATCCCTTGAACCTTGAAGGATTCATTTCTTTGGAAGCTCAAAAGTTGAGCCAAGACACCTCCACTTTCCTTCTCATCTTCGGACTCTTCTGGAGCTCTTTCTACTTCACTATCTTCAAAATCAGATTGCTGGTCTAAAAAATCAGAATTACTTTCACCAGCTGAATAGTACTCAATCTGATTAAATTTAACTCCCTTTGGGCAAACATGATCTTGAGACCATTTTTCCCTACACCGGAAACATAACCCCTTTCTTCTAAGTTCGTTCAAGGTCTCTGGATCCAATCTGGTGACATGAGGATTATGTTGTTTGAACTCCTTATGCTGAGGTCTCAAAGGAGGTCTTTAATGAGGTCTTTTTCCTTTATCCCTTTTATGAAAGGGTGGATTGGATTGAAACTTTGCCTTAGGAGTAGCCCACTCCATGTTTCTTGCCTTCTTCATGGCCTCCTGTAGGGTTGGTGGATCAAAGGCTTTAATCCAACCCTTGAGTGGTTTCGTCAAACCTTCACTGAAAAGGATCACCAATCGCCTCTCTGTGATTCCAGTGACCATGACTGAGAGTCTCTGGAACTCAGCTATGTAGGCATCAACTGTGCCATACTGCCTCAACTGTGCAAGTTCTCTGAAATGTATTTCAGGGTCTTTTTTGTCAAACCTCTCAATGAGCCTATTGGTGAACTCATCATACATAGTGATAGACCAATGACCCAAGGTGACTAGGCATGGTACCACCACTCATGCACCACCCCATCAAGGTGTAGCGTAGCGAACTTAATCACCTCCTCTTCTCCCATGGGTCTAAGAGCTAGATAGTTATCCAGCTTCTGTATCCAAGCTCGAGTTGAGCTGCTATCACTCTCGTCATAGTGTGGAAGTATAACCTTGTTGACAGCTTGGTACAAGTCTCCTTGAACTGGTGTTCTTCTTTTCTCATAATGTCTCCCTTTTCCTTTATTCTTTCTTTTATGATCCATAAAGTCATTATAGGACATATCCATCTTGATGTCATCAGGGAGAGAATCATACTCCCCACGGCCAAGTCTCAACTGCTCCATGAATGAAGCATTCTCTTCAGGATTTGGCTGAGTGTTTACAGGTGCCAAGAAGGTGGGTTTGAATGGCCTGGCTAAGATGTAAGTGTTGTTTGAAATATGTTGAGCTGCATGACCATCATGCTGGTTGGAGGCACTGTGCTCTCCTCTATGTCCTGTGTTGTTTTGTGGAATGGTGTTCTGGCCCACTTTCCCCATCATGAGCGATACCATATCCATTAAAGCATCCATCTTCCTTTCAAATCTCTGTCCCAGACTTATGGATCTCTCTCTTCCCTTCCCACTATCATCTCTATTGCTGGTAACCCTCTCGTTACGCCCAACTGATCTCTCAGCTTCTGCCATGTTTGTTTCCTGAGAAGACTCCCAATGAGCCCTCAAAACCTCTGAAGCTATCTGACCTTCTGCAACCTGATAGGGCTGGAACTGTTTTCCAACCTTCTTGTCTTCCCTTGCAATGTACCTCCTTTCTCTGTCACTCATAGATAGTTTGTTCACAGGATGGCAAGATCTTGGCTCTGATACCACTGAAATATTCTGAGCCAATTTTTTTTTTGATTTTTCAAATTACAAATTACGACCAATGCACCTGTTAAGGTTAGCAGCTAAACCAAAACGATGTTGAAGCAACTCTAACCAAAATGTACACTAGGATCCCGATGTGGGAAAGGTGTGAGCATTGGTTAGAGGATCTTAATCAAGATGCTTATGCAAGAACTCTAACCAAGAATGGTGCTAATGATGGCGAGCATATGGTCAGAGGGTCTTCTACACTAAGTACTGAAAAGGAACTCGACACCAAGTATGTGCTACCCAATCCAATATGGAGTTGAGGTGACCATATGGCGGAGTATTACAAATTACAATGCTTGAAAGAAATAACTGTAATGCTGAAAGTACTCAACACCCAGAATGTGCTTTCTAACCTGGAGTGGGAAAGTAGCTACCATAGGGCGGAGATGTAAAATATTACAAAAAAACTTCAGAATGTAAAGTGAACATTACAAATCAGAATTGAGCAAGAAAGAGAATTACTGCCAGTACTACTGTCAGTTTACAAAATGAAGATCATTTGCCTGCCAAGAGCATAGGAATAGGAAAGATTAGCATTATATCAATTAAAGAATTCTCCTTTACTTGGATATGGAAGCCAAACCAATAACTCCTCTCAAGGACCAAAATGATAATTTTGATTTCACAGATCTGCACTTTCAATGAATAATCAGTAGCCTACAAACTTACAGAAATTTTCATAACTCTCTCAAAGAACATCCGATTGATGTGAAATGAAATGCAAATGACCTCAATGATGAAGGCACCCAATCTAAGAACTCAAAACAGACCCAAAAGCCTCTATTTAATTAATGCACGAAAACCAATGCAAAGGACATATGGTACGGCCCAACAAGAGGGTGATTTTACTTTAAAATTCACAGCACTCAAAATAAAATCTATAACTCTAGGAAAAGGGTCACCCCTGAGAAATAGAGAGAATAAGACAGTACCCAAAATGATCTTTTTTGTATTTTCTGATTTACGAATAAAAACAACAAATCTGCTGTAGCTAAAAATGCAATATCTAGAAAAACTCTAACATGCAAAACTAAACTAACAAGGCACAAGTTGAATACAATGCTCAAAAACCAATGCAAACTCACAAATTACACTATCTCATCACTAGTTGTTGTGTTACAAGCAAGAAGCAATGCCCGAGCTAGGAGGCCTTCATTCCTCGAAGCAATCCAATACCATTCCGGTAGAGTAACAATATTGTAGACCAAAGATACTCAAATGAGAACCAAAGGCTTCCTTTTATAATTTTTTGTTGACCTTCTTGAAACCCTAACCTTCATTCCAGAGTCAAACCCTAATCCTTCAGCAAATGGCGTCCTTTTCTTCAAGCTAAAATTTTGACTTTTTAATTATTAATTTATTCCTTCCTTGAAGTTGGCATCCAACTTATGCTTGGAATAAATCTTTAATTAATTCTTTAAATGAGGCGCCCACCATAAAGAACACCTTTTTAAAACAACTTAAAGTGAAGTTGCTAGGCCAAGGGGGTCAATGTTAAATTATAACATTAAAACATGACTTCTTTAAAATAATTCAACTTATCACCTCAAACTGAATCTTGAGACCAGATTCTGAATACACCAATTGAGTCAGCTGAAGAGGAAAGTCAACTGTGCCTGAAACCAACTGGTTTAATGCCAGAAATAGAATTTACTAAAAATAGTAAATTCCTGAAGATGCTCAGAATGCCAAGAAGAACATACCACTGCGAAGCTCTCTGAAAACCCAGAAAGAATCCACCATTGAAACAACCAACCTCAGGCAAGAGCATCCTTAAAAATAGGAAACCCTAATTTTATCTTCCGACTAGCTTACGGGTCTCCGGAATAGGCCAACGGTCACTGGAATGATCATGCTCGAGAAGGGGACATTACACACCACAACAAGTCGACATGTGAATTCATGAATTAAAGGAGGCTAAATCCTACCAAGATTTGAAAATCCTAAAAATAAGCCAAGGAGGACTAAAAAACCCTAAGCGGCATCTTAGTCTCGGGGCATGAAACTTAGGGCATAGACTCCAAAAAGGGGACCATTTAAGGCACACCTGAAATCAAGGTCCCAAGACCTTCAAGGGAGAAAAAGACACCCTAAATGGTGTCTTAGTCCCAACCCAAAAATTAGGGACACTTAGCTAGAATTATTAAATTATCACTTATCCCTTGATTTTTTTCGAGATTAGCCATAAAAATATATAGTTTATTAGGCTTGTGGATGAAACATAGGACCAATTAAGACATAAATGAGGGTAAATAAAGCAAGTCAAGCCCAAACAAGTGTGAAAATTCAAGGGTATGCATTTTCCTACAATATAGGATGAAGACTTGAAGATCATTTAAAGTTGCAAAGTTGCATTACAAAGTTGTCATCATCACAAAAACTCACCTACAGGATAAATCTAAAAGTTTTAGGACCTAAGATCTGAGATGAAGGAAGTGTAGACATTGAGCCTCAGGATCACATTCAGAGATTTCAAAAATTCAAAACACAACTAAGTCAATAGCAAGGGCATCTTAGTCCTCCCAAGGTAATTTTGCAGAGATTCTTTCAAATTCTATTTCGACATTCAAAGATTTCGTGTTTGAACCAAAAAATAGCAACAAGACTAATACAATAGTAAATGCATCTTAGTCCTCCCTTGGAATATTTTGATATCCTTTTTACATTTTAAGAATCCTCATCACATTTCTAAACTTCCCAGGTACACACATCCTAACTTTCTGTTACTTAATTTTGTCATTTGCACTCATCATTTGACATGCATTACTAGCTTTTGTGAGTTGAATGTTAAGTTGTCTTTTCCAAGATTTCTCTTGGTGGTGAACCCCTCAAAGCTTAAAGAACCCCCTCCTAGGTCTTCCTTGTTGAGAATTGACTCACCTTTGGGCCGATAGTCAATCCAATTTGGGATCCTAGGACATTCTTGAATTACCAAGCAAGAATAGTGGTTATAAAGCATTCCCTTATATCCACTCCACATTTCATTTCAGTACATTTTGGTGAACCTGACATTTTAGAGAATTAATTTTCTGATTTGGAGTCCATTAAGGTCCTAGATCTAGGTTGCACTCATTCTTGCATTGCACCTTGCATTAGTAAAAGTGTGCATCTATGGTTTCTCATATTTGCATTAGTGAAAGTGCATATAGGTTGCATTTTTGCTTTCTTGCATGATCTTATCTTATTGAAAATTTGAAAAAGTGCATTTTCAATGATCTTAATTGCATTTAGGAACATTGTTATTGCATTCAAAATTGAAAAAATTGCATTCAACTTTGCATCCAATTGCTTGTCATTAGTTACTTTTTCTTGCATTCATTTGCACACTTTTCTACTTCTAAACATCTGGTCCTTGGATAGGCAACTTGGAAACACTATAAACAACTTAGAATTTTTATTTTTTTTAAATAAAACCTCTACTGGGACAAAAATTCCCTTACTGGCATCTTAGTCCCTCTATGGTTTTTTGGCTCAAAATCATGTCTCTGTTGTTTTCTATCTATTATAGCTTCTGGAACCTCAAAATTCCATCAATATGACCAAGACACCCTTACTGGCATCTTAGTCCCTATTGAATTTGAATTTCCAGTTCTCAGGGTTTGAAATTTCTTTTCTATGCTTTTGTTTGTTTCTTTTAGTTTTCTATTATAGTTTGCAAAATTACTGTTATTTCAATTTCTTTAATTTCAAGTGTAATTGTAAGCATAGGATATTGTGTTCATTTCACTTTCTTTGGTTTATCCCTTGCATGAGTTGCACTACTTCGTGTCCTACTGCTAATATTGTGGTAAGACAAAGTGTGAGATTCATGGTATCCCATGATAAAACACTCATTGTGGATCTTGTTTTATCTAGCTCTCTTACTCCTAGTGTTGGTAATAATTCACTAGCTATGGACTGTACCTTTGATACCTCTTTTTCTATTCCTACCTTACCTACAAGTGCTAAAAAATGTTTGATCATATCCCTCAAGAAAACATAATGAAAACGTATGAATACCTATCTCATTTACAAGATAGTGTGAGTATTGAAAACATTTCCAACACTATTATACATGCCATAGATAGTATCCACAACATGATGGAAAGTGATGAAGAACTAGAAGTTGTGTGTAATATAGCTCAAATCTTTGAAAAACATCTTCCTTCCACCACCAATGGTGCTCAAACTTCAAAAAATGTGCAAATCCAAGGAGGAATTCAAACTCCTCCCCCTTCAACCATAACCTCCATTCCCACCTATAAAAATCCTCAAGTGACCACAACGATAAAACCAACTAGCAATGTCTTTCCTACCTCAAACATTTCCACTAGTGATCTTTATACCTATGTCACATACAACCTTATATCTCCTCCTGTAAGCAATCCATTCAATTTTCCTTCTAACACATACACACCACCACCATATTTACCTCCATCTCAAAACACAAAAAATGACCCTATCATTAACCACCTATTACAAAGCCTTTCATACATTCAACATCAAGTTTCCACTATAAATCAAAATCAAAATGGACCACCTTCATACTATGTCAAAAGCAACCCACTATCTTTAGAGATATTGAGAACTCTAGTGCCACAAGGTATATAGAGATCCCTAGATTTGAGAAATATGGAGGAAAGGGATATCTTGCTAATCATGTTAATGCCGTTACTACTTTGTGTAGTGACTTTATCCTTGAGGAAAAACTTTTGGCTAAGCTTTTTCCCTGATACTTGAAAGATATTGTCTCAAGGACTAGTTTTTTACATTACCAAATAACTCAATTCATTCATTTAGTGAGGAATCCTTTATTAACATTTCCAAGAGCATATGGTTCCTGAAATGATATTAGCTAATTTGATGATATGTAAGCAAAAAAAGGGTGAAAAAGTCACTAAACTTATTTCACATTACCAATCACTTTATTCCCAAATTAGTGTGAAGATTCTCGATTCTCACCTTCAAAAGATGTTCATAGAAAATTTACAAAGTAATATATGAGACAAGCTTACCATGATAAAATTCCCTTCCTTCATGTACTTGTAAACTAACCTTTGAGATTATCAGAATTTTGTAGGTAGTTGTGAGAAAAAAAATACCTCTACCCATCTTGAAAAGTCTGAATCTTCAATTCAAAACACCTACCAGCATTTTAGAAGACAAAATAAAATTTTCCTTCAACTAAATTCCACCTCCCAACCTACCCAACAAGTTGATACCCAAGTAGCTGCTATAAAGAAGAGTAATCCTTATATCTTTGGGGATCTGAAAAGAAAATTTACTCCCCTACTCGACACACTTCAAAACATCTTGACACAGATATTAAACAAGAACATGCTTACCTTACCTCCTATTTGACTTCTTGACCCTAGCAAGTTGTTACCTCCAAGCTTTAGACATAATGCCTATTGTGCTTATCACCAACAAAAAGGAAATGATACAGAACATTGCAAGCGTCTTAAATATCTTGTGCAAGACCTCATTGATTCTAATCATATTGAAATTGGAGGTGTAAAATAAAAAGGTAATATATTTGTAGCTCCTCCTAACCAAAACTTGCAAATCTTTACCAATCCCAATCATAACCATAATATTTCATTTTTTAAGGCTAGTGAGACTAAGCCTAATGTGATGAATGTCGAAATGGATGATGAAAATATGAAAAATAACGAACAAAATCCTATGGATACTAGTGATCAAAGCCCTATTAATACAATGATAGGAGTGATTGAAATTGATCCTCATAAAAAGCAAACCATAATGCCTATTGACATTACTTTCTCTTCATAAGAAACAATCAAACATGCACCTGATGGTCCTCTTCATATAGTTGGTAGAATCAATAATAGGCCCACTCTTGGGATTTTAATTGATCCCTTCTATGGAGAGAATGTGATCAGTGAAGAAATCTCATATGTGCATTAACTCACTCAAGATAGATATGATAAACTGAAAGCATGGATTAAAACAGATGATGGTTTTTCTCATGCTACGATGGGCTCGATCACACTCCCTTTACAACTAGGACCTAAGAAATTAAATGTATCATTCTCTATCATCTCTAATTCGGGCCAATTTCATGTGAAGTTAGGCTACAAATGGATTCACTCCATGAATGTGGTCTCATTCATTGTCCATAAGTGCTTAAATTTTCCAATCAGCAATGAAATATTCATTGTGAACCATAGTGACTTTAGACCTCCATCTTCCAGTGGAAATTTCTCCTTACACTATTTTAGGCTTGAGCCCATGGAACCTATAAGATCCCAATAATACTTCCTTTTCCTATCCTACAAAAAGTTTAAAGAAAAATGCATATCCAAGCTATCCCTTGAAAATTTTCCTCCTCTCCTTGAAGAAAACAATATTGAACTTAAATCCATTCCATCTAACCAAGACCCATCCATCAAAAATCCCTTGCCTATTTCCTACAAAGGCCAAGAGAAAACCAAAAAATTCCTAATCCGCATCCTAAGCAAATTTATAAAGCCAAAGAGAAAGTGGTTGAACAACCTTCCATGGTTTCTTTCGTTCTTCCCTTACAAGAAGAAAAGGAACCTATGGTTGACAAACCTACTCCTACACAAATGCAACTTGAGAACCACAATAAAAGAAACAAAAATTCTAGAGAGTGTAGGAATAGACATCGTGCTATTTCTCAAAAGATGAACATAGAAAATAAAAATTTGAACTTGATAGAAGAAATAAATGATGAGCCTTCTCCATTACTAGAACCATTAGATCCTATGTCTCCAACACAACAAGGACCAACACCTTCTATGGATATTCTTATTTATCCTCCTATTGTGATTAACTTGGATGACAATGAAGAAACTACTAAAATTGATGAGCAAATGCATAATGAGTTGAATTTGTTATTTTCCTCTTCTATGAGCTTAAACGATAACAGTTGTGGTGATCCTCCTATACCAAGTGATTCACCACATGTTGAACTTGGTGATTCTCCTAGTTTAGTGCTTGATGTTGTCCCTCTCACTAGTGATCTGCATTCCACATATGCTAAACAAGACTAGGATGTGGATGAACTTTTGGATGGTTGACTCGAATGTGCTTTACTAGTATTTTTGCTTTCCTTTTTTCTTTATTTTTGCTTGATTACATGTGTGTAATCAGATCCCTCATATTTTTTGGTGTTTCCTCTCTTTGTCCATTCCTCTATTTGTACCTTTGTTCTTTTATATCTCATAAGATTTTTTCCTTTTTTTCATTTATCTTTTCATTTTTTTCTTTTGTTTTCCTTTTGGGGATGACACAAGGCATCGAGACACCTTATGTCTCTTCCATGTTGACCCAAAATATTTTTCATTATCTTTTTTTTTCCTTTCATTTTTTCTTTTGTTTTCCTTTTGGGGATGACACAAGGTGTCAAGACATTCATGTTTCTTCCATATTGATCCAAAAGGTTTTTTTTTTGTCTCTTTGTGTCATTCTTCCGGTTCTGTGTATTTTGGGAATGATGATAGTTTCTAGATCTCTAATATCATTGCAGAAAAGACAAATACTAACCCTGAATTCATATATCCTTTATGTGTTTCTAGGGGGCAACCCTCTTTTCCTTTTTTTATTTTTGGCTACTTTAAAGTAATTGCTCACAGCATGGTGTTAGCAATTTCTTTAAAGTGGGGGCATACGTTGGCATTTTTCCATGTTCCTTGATGTGATTTTCTTATTTCATGTGATATGTTTTCCTCTTTGTGGTGACATTGGGAGTTATATCCTTCAAGAGCTTGATCTATATTAGCATATTGCATTCCTCTTAGTGGTGATGCAACACACTGCATTCCCTAAGTTGCAAATATTTTATCCTTTGATTTGTCCTCTCTTGGAGACATTAGGAACGATGTCCCCTAAGATTAAGACCTCACATGAACTAAGTAAAATCCCTTCAAATATCCCTCTTTCTTTTTCTGTGCATTTTCTCTTTGTACCTTATTAAAGTCATGGAGGTATGACTTTGATATGGTCCCTTGGGGCTCACCTAGTGAACAACTAGCTTCACTAGCCCTTGTGAGCATGCATTTTCTTGTTGACCTTATTAAATTCATGGAGGTATGGCTTTGATATGGTCCCCTAGGCTCACCTAGTGAACAACTAGCTTCACTAGCCCTTGTGAGCCTGCATTTTCTTTTTTTTTGTATCATAGTCATGGGGGCATGACTTTGATATGGATCATTGGGGCTCACCTAGTGGACAAATAGCTTCACTAGCCCTTGTGAGCATGCATTTTTTTTGCATAGTGGACAACGCATTCCACTTGTAAACCTATTTTTGGAAAAAATCCTAGACCCGATCCACAACATGTTGGACGACCATTCAAAGCTTGATCCGTTGCATTTTCTTTTTCCTTTTTCCTTTTTCTTGTCTTTTACTATCTTTGATGGTGTATGTTTGCGATCTGGTTATGGCTTCATATATCATCTACAAGTGTGTTCCTTTGTGCCTATGTTGATTTTCCATTGTGACCAAAGATATCATTATTGGTTGAGCTACACTTGATCCATGAAGAATCCAAACATAATGGAGCCACTAATACTCGAATCTCAACAAGATCATTCAAACGAAATCAAAACTAAACGTTTATCAAAACCTGACATACTAAATTATGAAAAAAAGTTAAAACATCTACTCTAATGCATCTAAAACTTATCCCATTGTGGAATTGGTGTCATGTTGATGTGGAACAATGACCCTTTCCCAATCCCATGATCACTGAGCATGTTTCAGTCGGTTCTATGGAAAATAATTGATGAAACCATTGTAATTAGTATATGAAAACCTAGTTTATGCTAAAATGAACATGATGCAAGCTAAGTTACCAAGATTTTATGCTATAAATGCATTGATTATGCTATTTCTAATCTAATCTAAGCTAAAACTATGTTAAAAGATGAAAACCCTAATTCATATACAAACTAAGATGGATGCATGGAAGCCATTAATGGAATCTCTAAGCTATTATGCAATTAAAATGAACTAAAATATGCTAAAATGTGAGTAAATCGAGAATACGGATGCAAGTGAATTCAACATCATAAGTTTGCAATTGAAAGATGGATCCATTTGTCTCCAAATAGTGACCTATTTATAGGAGAGCAAATGAAGAATGAAAGGTTGAGATCAAAAGGTTTAATCAACGGTCCAAGATGAAGGGGATGAAAGGCATGGATCATGGATTCTCATCAATGGATGATAATACATGATGGTATTTAATCAAGGGCTCACACTTGCCTCAAACAAACACACTTTTGACCTGCTCACATAGGTCAAAGGTAACTTGTTCAAAAGGTTGAAGGTTTAGCTTGTTCAAGAAGCCAAGTGAGATGATTGGAGGGAGAATATTCCTTAAAATATTCGTTTAGATGAAGAAAAAAGGTAATTGACAAATTAAAACAAAGTTTTAATTGGGAAAAAAAGGGATAAGGAATATTCCCTTTGCTTAGAGGAAAATTAGTTTAATTGCTAATTAAACAAGATTTAATTTATGCAATTAGGGGATTAGAAGAATTAAAGTGATATCTAATAAATTAAATGATTTAATAAATGGGAGAAAGGAGATGAAATGATATTTAATTAAATAACTTAGGTTTATTTAATTAAATAAGATGACTTAGGGAATCAAATTAAACATTTTGATTTATTTAATTTAATGAGATGAAATGTTAGAGCAAAAAGAGATGAATTAGCCTGATTAAATTAATTAGGTCAATAGATGAAAATGATGTAATTAATTAATTAGCCAAGCTAATTAAATAAATTAAGCAAGAAGAGGATGGGTTAAAGAGGAAATGATGTTAGTAAATTTGTTTTTAAGTGTATGATATCGATTAGGATATTTTTCAGTGTCTACATTTTGCTCCTCTTTGAAGTGAGGTACCTACTGCTTCAGTTCAAAGAATCACATGTATTGGATCAAAACTACTACCTAAATCAAAAAAAATAAAAATTTATGATTTTTTAGATGCCCCAGCAGAAGGATAAAGCTGAATCCCTGCCCCATCAAGAAATCGAACAGAAATTTTAATTTTTGGGTTGATTTTTCGATAAAGGTTGAAATCTGCCACAAGGGTCCAAAAAGGCTTTGGGATGCAAGAATAATGCAAAAAATACAAAAAATGATGCAAAATTAGGTCCAAATTGGAAAAATTGGTGAAAATGATAATAAACCCCATCTTTAAGGTTAAATTAGGGACAAAAATCCCTAATTTTCTAGCTTAAATAGGCTAAGAAGGGTCACTTTCAATTCATTTGTGCATTCACACCTTAAGGAATTCTTGTGATTTGAGCTCTAACCCTTTGACAAAATGACACACCAAGAGCTTCCCAGGCACATGTCCGACCGAGTTCAAGAGTTTCAATGGCTTCCCAGTGTAGGACCACCAATATGTGATTTGAAACCTAATTTGAAATTTGAATTTTTGATTCATTTATTATGCTTTAAAGTTAAATTCTAGTGGTGTCGCTATATAGTGATGCCCAAACTAAAATCGGCAGTGCCCAAATCAATTATAGCAATGCTTTTCATGATTTAAAATTAGGGTTTCTAATTTTAAATGGCAACACATGCTTATTTGGCAATGCACTTGCCAATTTAGAAATTAGGGTTAGGGCAGGCTAGAAGTTAAATCATAATGCCATCTTATCTAGCAATGCACTTTTTGATTTGAAATTTTAAATGCATTGGGCATTGCTATTTGAAATTTGAATATAGCGAAACTATTAAAAATAGTGACACTACTATGATTTATGAGTCAAAAATTTTAAATAACATCAAATTTTGATGAGTTCCTGATGTCGTGTGCTTCGTGGATGCACAAGGTCTTCCCACCATTGATTTTGCGAGAGCACAGGCCCACTATTTTGGAGATCATGATGTTCCAACAACTTTTCAATAGCCAAATTTTTCATAGCATAGCAATACACATCCCCGAGTAGAGGATCATCCTAAGAGGTAGGTTGGAGAGGGTAGCAGCCATCAAAGCTAGCTATTTATGTATAGACACTTTTTTATTTTTCCCCATTCTTTATCACAAATATACATTCACAGGATCCTTTTTGATAACCTTATGGATATTGTACTTTTGATTGATGTTCATACATTGATCCAGATTTTGTACCATGACATTCATTACATATATATGATACAGATACAGATGATTCATGCTCTGATGTGTTCACTTTATTTCATGTATGGATGATATGATATAGATGCTTATATTTATGCCTATATGATATGTGATGATCATGGTATGCAAATGGATGCAATGTTATGTTATTTTTCATTATATTTTCACAATATGATATGGATGGGTGATTACAATATGCAAATGTTATGGATGCAAATGATGTGGATGCATTTCTCTTTATATATTTTATATTCATTTTATGATGATGATGCATGCATATGGATGTATGGATGCAAATTTTTATGGAATGATTTAAGATGCTTAGAATAACAAATCCATAGTATTCATCACAACTCAAATGAGAATGCATAATGTATGATGTGATATACAAATGATTATGTTGATTGGATGTTAAGATTATGCTATGATTATGTTTTATGATTATGCTATGAGATGCATGTATGTTGTTGGTTTATGGATGCAGGGTGGATGCATTGATGATTTTTTTGTTGATTGTCATGATACAAGGTTAGCATGGAGAGAAGATAGAAGAATAAAGAATGAATGATCATTGATTTCGATGATTGCTTCAAAAGATCCAACAAGTCCTTGATCCATCGAGACTTTATTAGAGATGGTGATGAGACGATGCAAAATAAAAATGTAGGATGAGATGCTCACACTTTGGGATTGGGATTTTTCATCATTCCTTATTGTTTGATATAACACAAACACAATGCATCAAGGTATTGATAACCAGGATGGCGTTGTATCTAGTGTAATGGACTTTGACTCAACAAGTAGACATGATAGCTCTTATTCACACCTTGACATACAAAAACATTGTTGGAATGCAAGTTAGAAGCTTAGAACATATTGGACCAAAGCATACACAATAGTCAACAACATACTCCAAATGACCTTCCTACACACAAATAAGCAAGTATGTGCCAAGATTATTTTACAAGAGTATCCACAAGCACAGTAAACGAAAGATTATGATTGATGCCTAATTCCTTTCTCTCTATATAGTTTTTTTAGACATCATCGAGAGGTCCTCAGAATGGGTCATTTAATATAAATCTAAGAAAAGATCAAAGACAAAGAGTCATTGTTATCTATAGCTCATGCCTAGTTTAAGTTTAGTGAAAGTGATGTCTAATACCAATGTCCATCACAGGAAGGATACATCCTAAGACATGTTGATCATAGGTTTTCTTGATGTTAGGATGATGATGCTAAGATGAGCCATTGCTATAAACTTCACTGGCACATTTACCTATGATTTAGACTTTAGATTTTGACTTTTGGGTTCGCACTTTATGACTTGCTATGTTTTCTTTCTACTTGTTTCACCAAAGGTTGAAGGTGATGATCATTTATTATGGGTGAAGGTTTATTGCAGGTGAAAGTGAGATGGGATGGATGGGTTTTGGGATTTTCTAGAATATTTCAATGTCTTTGGCATTTTGAAGATGTTTTCAAGCTATTTTTGGTCTTTTTTGAAAGTTTATGTGAATTTTTAGGATTTTCAAATTTTCTAAGGCTATTTAAATATGGTTTTCTGAATATTTGAGACTTTTTAGGTCAAGTTTGAATTTTTTGATTGTTTTGGATTTTCCATTTTTTGAATTTTTTTGTGTTTTCTTGAATATTTGAATGTTTTTGGATTTTTTGAAGATATTTGAATGTTTTGGTGTTTTCAAAATATTTGAATTTTTTTGGTTTTTTTAAATGTTTTACAAATGTTTAGGGGTTTCTGAGAATTTCTAAGTTTCGACCAAGAACATAATCTAAAGAATTATCCTAGGGGCCTCAAGGGTTGATCATAGATTAGTCTTTCCTATTTTATACATGCAGAGACAACGTAGTTTGACTAACTTGACCCATTTACAAGATGAAAATATGCACAGATGAAAGATGACAGTTTATTATGATGGACTTCTAAAGGACTGGCTTAAGGTGTCTCGAGGGAACATCAATGATGGCCTTGCCTATGTTCAAGCTCAAAGACAACGTAGTTCAACAAGAGGACTCTATTTTTTGGTTTTTTTGATGTTAAAACTTTTTAGGGTTTTGGATGTTTTTTGGATGCTTTGGATTTTTCCTTTACAATTTTTCAATTTTTTTTGGATTTTTCGTTGTACAAGATTTTGTAAATGTTTTTGGATTTTCCAAGATAAGATTTTATGAATGTTTTTGGTGTTTTTAGAATAAGATGTCCAATGACCTCAAGATATACAAGAACCCAATTGTGACTCATAATGAAATTCCCCTAGTGTGACATGTTAGCCTACTTCTACAAAGGTAGGACAAACTGACCTTGGGAATATGCCAAGTAGTGCTAAAGGGTTCATGATACCTTATAGTGGCAAGCCATGATAAGGACATGGATGAGGGATGGATGGTGATGCAAAGAATGATAGGGAAAAAGAGCCAAAGAATAGATGGAGATGCTTTATTTATGCAAGGTACCTGTTTGTCAAGTTTTCACCAAGGTACTTGCCCAAAGTGCCACCAAAGTGGTTTTTACTAGAGGAAAAAAAAATTATTTACTTTTTCAATCATTTTTCTCTTTTTTTTTTTTATTTTGATCATTTTTTGATTTACACCCTTCAAGACTAGGCATAAAAAATTTTGAGATGCAATTTGTTGGTTGGCTCCTACAAGGGTTCACCTTCAAGGGTTGACAGTTGGTATGCTCCTGATCTATAGCTTGTTGTGATGACAAAGGGACCCAACCAATTAGGCTTAAACTTTCCTTTTTTGTCTTGATCTGGAAGATCCTTCTATTTTTTTTTTAGACAATATCACCTACCTGGAATGACCAATATTTGATTCTCTTGTTATAGCTCTATTTCAGTCAGTTTGATATACTTGCAATTGATTAAGGGCATCAAGACAACATTCATCCAAGAATTCTAGCTCATTTAGTCGAGACACTTTGTATTCTTCCTCAGATATCAGATTCTACAATGACACTCATAATGATGGGAGCTCAACCTTGATAGGCAAGATGGCTTCTGATCATTAGACCAGGGAGAAAGGGGTTACACCTGTAGGCATGTGGATACTAGTTCAATAAGCCCAAAGAGTGGGATTTAGCTGCAGATGCAATCACAACCAACTTCATTAACTATTTTCTTTAGAATTTTTAGGGTAGTTTTGTTCTTTGCTTATCCTTGGCCATTGCCTTAGGGATAGTATAGGGTAGAGAATATGTGTTGGATATTTAATTTTTGGCATAGCTCCTTTACAACCTAGTTTTTGAATGGTGTTTCATTATCTGAGATGAGGGTTTATGGAACACCATAGCGGAAAATTAGGTAATTTAGGATAAATTTAGCTATATGCTTCCTATTATGTAGGTCATAGGAATGGATTCAACCCATTTAGTAAAGTACTTAGTAGTGGTTATGATAAACTTATGGTCATTGGATGAGGTTGGAGTGATTTTTCCTATGAGGCCAATTCCCCATTGCGGAAAAGGCCATGGTGTGATCATTTGCTACAATTCTTGAGCTAGAGCATGAATTAGATCCCCATGTTGTTGAAATTGGATGCATTTCTGCATATATTGATGAGCTTTTTTTTCCATGATTAGCCAATAGTACCCCATCCTCAATAGTTTCTTAGCTAATGTGATACCGCTAGAATGGGACCCACATATGCCATTATGTACCTTTGTTAAGGAAATTAAGGCTTCCTCTTGGTTAAGACATCATAGTAATGTCCCTTCGATGCTTTAATGGTAAAGGGTATCACCTAGGATCACGAATCGAGATGCCTTTTTAACAAAGGTCTTTTTAAGGTTCGAGGTGATATCCGATGGAAGGGTTCCTCTGTTAAGGTAAATAAATATGTCATGGTACCATGGGGATCCAAGACCAAAAATGGCACACATGAATTCAAATTTAGTGATTTTGAAAGTTGGTATGAGAAGATGTTCTACAAATAATTCACATTGGAGGATGTTGTTCGGCATATCTAGTAATGATCCAATTGTTGCCATGGAATTTTCTGCTCTATTGTTCATGCGAGGAATCTACTCAAAAGTTATGTCTATAAATTTTATCATCTTTAGTTTGATAGTTTTCATTGACTTGGTTGATAACCAGCTATGAGTCTCCATAGAATTTCATCTCTTGTTTTTGTCACTAAACTGCTATCCTGAGACCTGTGATTAAGGCTTCATATTCAACAATGCTATTGGTACACAAAAATCATAGCCTGTATGACTTTGGGATAAAATCACCTTTGGGGGTGATGAAAACAACTCATACTCTTGATCCATGTTAGGTGAACAATCAATCAAAGTACATCTTCCACTAAGTTGTGAGATTAATAAGTAACACTAATTTGTCAGGGAACTCAAATATCAAAGGGTTCTCAGTATAGATGGGTGCTTCTGCTAACTGGTTTGCAATTGCTTGTCCTTTGATTGCCTTGCACTCCACATACTCTATGTCAAACCCTGTCAAGATCATTACCCATTTATCCATTCGTCTTGTGAGGGTTACTTTGGATAACAAATATTTTAATGGATCAATCTTCACAATGAGCTTAATTTGGTGTGACAACATGTAGTGCCTAAACTTTTGTGAAGCAAAAACCATTGTTAGGCATGCTTTCTCAATGGGTGACTAGTTCATCTCATATCCTACCAAGGTTCTATTGATGTAGCATATGGCTCTTTCCTTTATGTTGTTATCATGTGCTAAAAGAGATCCTAGTGCTACTGGTGTTGCTGAGATGCATAGGATTAGTGGCTTATTTGGTATTGGTGGCATGATTACTAGAGGTGTTAGTAGATAATATTTGATCTACTAGAAAGTTTTATCACATTTAGCATCCCACTTGTAATTTATCCCTTTATGGAGGTGATGCGAAAAGGGATGAATCTTATCTAATAATTGGGCTATGAACCTTCTGATGGACTACAATCTTCCTTATAATCCTCTTATTTGTTTCAATGTTTGTGGAAACTCCATGTCTAGGATGGATTTTACCTTTTTTGGATCAATTTCTATCCATCTTTGTGAAACAATAAAGCCAAGAAGTTTCCCTGATGTGACCCCAAACACACACTTTTTTGGATTCAGTCATACCTTATATTCTTCAAGCCTATCAAAGATAGGTCTTAAGACTTGGATGTGTTCACTTCTCTTCTTTGATTTTTCCAAAATATCATCCATGTAATAGTAAAATTATTTTTGGATCATGTTGTGAAAGATGAGGGTCATTTCTCTTTGATAGGTTTCTCCTACATTCTTTAACCGAATGGCATCACATTCCAGCAATAGGTTCCCCATGGAAAAGTAAAGGCAGTTTTGTGTTTATCCTCCTTGGCGATTATGATTTGATTGTAGCCCTAAAATCCATCCATGAGTGAAAACATTCCATGCCAATTGTTAAATCCACAATGAGATCGATGTTGGGAAGAGGGAAATCATCCTTTGGACATGCCTTATTTAGATCTCTGAAATCAGTGCATATTTTGATGCCCCTAGTAGGTTTTGAGACTAGTACCAAGTTTGAAACCCACTTGAGATAATCTATTGGTTAGATGAATCCAACGTCAAGAAGCTTTTTAGTTCTAGTTTAAATAAAAGTGCTATTTGAGGGTGCATCTTCCTTAATTTCTTCTTAACTAGTTTGGCTTTAGGATATACTGCTAAGTGATGTACAGCCACTTTTGGATCAAGGCCTGGCATATCTATGTATGACCATGTAAAGTTAGCTCTTCTCTCTTTGAGGAATGTTGCTAGGTTCTTTTATTCTTCATCCAACAAGGATTCAACATAAAAGGTGATCTTAGGTGCTTCTTGTGTTCCCGCATTGATTGGAGTAACCTTTTCTTCTATTACCATTGACTTCTTTGGATGCATTGCACTAAGGGGGAGACTGAATCCCTCATCCTTGGGTGCCTCAGAGAGGTTTTCACCATCAAATGCATCCTTTGCTTATCCTATTTTGGGACCAAAGTGTGCCACTAAGTGGTTTTCACTCAAGGATTTGCATGTTAGTTGCATTTCATTTATTTTGCAACTGATTGATTCAATCATCTCCCCATAGTATGCTCCTATATTGATATTTATTTCAAAGCCTACTTTGTGATCTACCCATGATAATTTGTCTTGAAGTCCCATGAATTATGAGATTGCTTCATCATTTTCAAATAAATCTAGAGTCGGTGGTCCTTGTTGGTCCATGCCAATGAGTTGTGGGTATAATAGGCGTATTTCATTTGGTTGGTCATTTGAGACAAAGGATGTTATGGATATCATAAAGAGGGTGTTTTTTTCAAATAGGTCAATAACATCAAGGGGAAAGTCATCTAAGGTTGTATCACGCAATGTAGGTGGCCAAGAGGAAGCCTCATCTCATTTAGTGGTAATACCTTTTCCAATAAGTGTGACCTTGCTAGTAGTACAACCTAAGCCAAGATTCTTTATTCATTTCTCAAGAATGATGGGTTCTAGTAAACCATTGTCATTCTACCATAGTTTCTCATTCTTGTTATATCCCATGCTCTGCATTAGTTGTAGGCCTTTTTCACCATCTTCCATGGGAAGAAAAGTAATAGGTCATTTATCTTGATAGAGGAGTTTAGAGATATCTTCCTCATTGACATCTTGATTCAGATCTCCCCACTTGGTGAAGGCAGTAGCCACCATTTTTATTGTTTCTGGTTCTTTAGTGCTAGATGTCAGTTTCCCATGAGAGTGAGGAGAAATAGGTAACTCTCCTAACATGAAGGTGTCTTTTAATAATTTTTAGTTTCCACAACCATCATCTTGGATCACTACTTTGACATTGAGTATAATCTTCACAATGGGCATTTTTTACGTTGAGGTAGAGGCTAGGGATGATGACTCAATAAATGAGTTGGATGGTGTAGGTCCATCATTTTTGGGTATTTATGGGATCTTATAGAACTTGTCCTCAAGACATTTGTAGTAGTAGAAAGGCTTAGGATCTCCATGGATAGTTATTTATCTACCTTTGAAAGGAAACTTCACACACTGGTGATAGGTTGAGGCTATAGCTTTTAGAGCGTGGATCCAAGGTCGGACAAGTAGTATGTTATAGGGAAGATCAAGATCAAGTACTTGGCATGTAGTTTTTGCAATAAGAAGTCCCACTTGGATTAGAAGTGCAATGATTCCTTGTGATACCCATTCTTGGTCATCATATGCCCTAATGGTGGTACTTTTTGTCTTCTCAATAGTATCTTCTAAATAGCCTAGATTCTTGATCAACTACAAGGTACAAATGTTCAAACCATCACCTCCATCTACCAAGACTCTTTTGACCTTGGTTTTATGAATGAAAACCTCAAGGTGTAAATCATGATTATGAGATGGTTGTGACAATAGATTTTGCTCAAAGAAGGTGAGAAGATGGTTGGCGATATGTCCTACCATAGCTTGAAATTGATTGGTATCAATGTTCTCAAGAACAGATGACTTAGACAAGGGTTTTTCCAGTATTTCCCTATGTGTGGGGGATAACCTTAATAGTTCTAAGATTGATATCTGTGTGAGGGTCTATTTAAGCTGATCTAGAAGATTATACTTGGTAGGATTAGATGTGGGAAAATTCCTAGATTGAGATGGGACAACTCCTTGAATGGTTATTTTGCCACATTGTGTAGTGATTCCACATTTCGTACTAGTTCCTTTGATGGTGACAATAGTGATAACACCATCGTAGGAGGCAACTACATTGGAATAGGTATGTTGTAAATTGGTGTAATCCTTAGCTTTTCCATTATTTTTCTCTTTGTTATGATCTAGCATAGGGGTCTTGTATATCTTGAGATCCTGATTCCTAGCCGGTACCTCAATAGATATGGTATCATTTTCTATGAGATCTTGGATGATATTCTTGAGTTTCATGCATTTTATTATTTTATGTCCTTTGATTTTATGAAATTCACATAAATCATGCTCATTATACCAAGATGGGTTCTCTTGTGGTTCTTGATATTTTTTAAAGTTAGGAAGTGTTATCAAATTTAACTCTACCAGTTTCTTCATGATCATTTCGATGGGTTCCAATATATGTGTGTACTTGTGTTTGGGATAGTTATTCATGTTACCAGTTTTCCTTTGTTGCCTGTTGGTGTTACTGATCTATTTTTTTGAGGTGGTACTAGTTGTTGCATAGCTGGTTGGATGTTAGAAACTTGATTGTTATTGGGTCTAGGAGCACTTAGTATGAACTTAGCATCTACTACACCATCATTTGTTACATTTTTGTTCTTAGCCCATACACGAGGTTTCTCATTTGAACTATTTAAAGGATGGTTGTCTTTGTAAGCCTGAGTATTTCCTTGTGATATTAGGGCTCAATGTTAAGGGATCTAGAGACCAGTTCGTCATACAATGTGATGCATTGCATTTTTAAGTGGAATGATATATTTGGATCTAGATTGGCTATAATGATTCCCACTTTTTCATCAGGAAGAGGCCCCTTTCTTTTACTAGATCTTTGTCTCCATTTTTGTAATAAATTAGCAAAAGATTTTGTTTAAAAGTGTACAACTCTTCTAGACTAACGTCCATGTCAAGATTGAAGGAGAACTGATCAATGAATTTATTAGTGATTTCTTGAAAAAAATTCATACCGGGAGGAAAATGAGAAAACCAATCCATAGCATGACCTATTAAACTTCAAGGGAAGAGACGCATTAGATATGAATCATTGTAAGCCACGCCCATGCATATGATGTTAAATTCTTTGATATGGTCCACAGGACTCCCTCTCCCTCTGTATTTTTAAAATTTGGGGATTTCAAAACTAGGAGGGAATCGTATCATTGCTATGTTTTAGTCGATTGGGTAAGGACAAAAGTTCTTTGTATGAGGTTTCTTTGTATTTCCCATGTGAAGGTCCTGCATTTCTTGTGATATTTCTTCCAATTGTGATGCTAGATTTTCTTGCAAGTTAGGTGGAGGAATATATGGTGGGATGACAAATGAATTATATGGGGTGTATTATGGTGTGAGATTTTGTGAACAGGATGGATATGTTCGTGATGCATTTGGATTGATAATGTTCAAATGAGGATAATAGGAACCTTGTTGTTGTTGTTGGACATATTGTTGAGCTTCTTCTTGTTGTTGTGCCACTAGGGCTTGTTGTTGGGCCTATTGTTGTTATTGTGCTAATAAAGCTACTTGTTGTGCTTGATGTTGTTGTTGTGCAGCTTGTTGTGTTGCGAAGGCTACTTGTTGTGCTTCTTGTTGTTATTGTTGATGTTGTTGTTGTTATTGTGCTAATGTTGTTTTTTGTTGTTGTTGTTGTTGTTGTTGTTGTTGTTGTTGTTGTGCTAGGACTACTTGTTGAGCTTGATGTTGTTGTTGCGCTAAGGCTACTTGTTGTGCTTGATGTTGTTGTTGTGCTAATGCTACTTGTTGAGTTGCTAAGGTTGCTTGTTGTGCTTGTTGTTGTTGTGTGGATTGTTGATAGGATTGTTGTGCTTGTTGTAAAGCTAAGGCATGTTCTTCCAATGTGGGATTAGGTGGTTGTTGAGACATCTATGAAGGATTATGGATATTGATGTTTTGAGTGGGTAATGGATTGTTGGTGAGAGATGGAGGGTTCCCTTAGTTCAACATTCCTTATAATATGGTAGAATGAGGTGGAGGAATGTCTATTTGAGGTCTTGATTGATTTGGGGTAGTAAAGGGGACTATGTGAAAAGATGATGTCTTTAAATTTTTCAATGGAAATGACACGCTAGGACCTTGAGTCCATTGATTGCAAAGATTCCCTTATCCTATGTTTTAAGGATTTCCTTGTGCAAAAGATGTAAATAAAGGATTTGTGATCAAGGTACTTCCAATATTGATAAAACTTGTAACCAAGGGATTGTTTGGAGGTGGATTGATGGTGGATGATGTGGAAATAGTAGATGGGATGGATGAACCCACCAGAGAGTTGGATAAAGATGTCCCTACTTTCATTGAGGGTTGATTATGTGATATAGTATTGGCATGCCCTTGTGTGTTGTTTTGGGATACTTGATCTATATCAATTTTCATGATGGTAGGAATACTTGTGGTACTCATAGGTGTGGATGAAGAAGGGTGTCCCAAAAATATTGAAGTGGTGGTGGAATAATGAAGTTCAAGTGGTGTGTGTAGCTATTTTGGAGCTTCAAGAATAGGAGGGGCACCAAAATTAGGTGTACAAATAGTGGTGGGAGGTGGAGGATTAGTTTCAAGGGTACCCACAACTATACTACTTTCAAATGGTGAGATGTGACCAAAATCTTTAGCAAGGCTGGTTGCAAGACTAGGAATGTAAGTCTAATTTAGCCTTGTGATGGAGTTGTGAAACATTGTGTTAAATTTTGTGCTACAAACATTGGGGAGGTAGGAGCTATATTTTCAAAGGCTTGATGTTCCATAATTTCTTCCCTAGTAAGCTCAAATGGGTTATTCATGACATCTTCAAACTCATATGGTCTTCAAGGAGATGATGGTTGTTGTGATGGCGTAACATGACTTTTAGGATCAAATTCTAAAATATTTGGTTCACTTGAGGTAAATGTAACTTTGGTTTTCTCCATGACTCTCTTGTGTTGTGATCTTGCCTTTACCATAAATTTTGTGTCATGTATGGGAGATTTTTGTTGGGTTTTGTAATGTTTGAACTCTCTAGTTGACTCAAATCTAGGCAAAAGAGATGCTCTAATTATTTTGGGAGCAATGATGATAATGTGGGATGAAAAGATGAGTGACGTGGGAAGTGATCTTTTCAAACATCTTGGGACAACACTTTTGACTTGAGTTTTGATGTTTTGACATTGGGATAAAGGATACTAATGAACCTAGAAATCTTTAGGGTAGACTTGTTTCAAAAATGATAACTACCTTAACTAAGTGCATGGAAAATGATACATTTCACATACAAAGTAGCTAAGTTAGCAATTGGTTTGATGTTTAAGTCTCAAAGTGTTAGTGTATTTGAAATTTTGCAAAGTTAGATGAAGTGAAGGATGAAATTCGATGAAGGGGTGATTGAAATGTTTGACCCAATGTTGACTTAAAGTGAACCTTTTTTTTTTAATAAGACCAAGATAGTTTGAATGATGCTAGACCTCTAAAATGTTCAAATCCTAAAGACTCAATGATTTAGAAAAGTTGTTGATCCTCAAAAAGGTGAAGGTTTTGGCTCATAAAGAACATGTACATGTTTGGATATTTCCTTAGTGTGCACTCATAAAAATTTATCAACAACTTAGTTTTTTTTCATAGAGTGCCTTAATGTGGTAGTTGATTACTCTTGCACTACAATGCTTAAGCTTAAAATAATGATTAGTTGACCTTCATTTCGGGATCCTTACTTTGCATGAGATCATCTAGTAAAGTGAACCTTTGTTTCAACAAGATCAAGGTATTGAGACTTCTAAAATGTTCAAGTCCTAGAAAACTAATGTTGATTCAAATGAGAGGATGGATGGGAATGTTCAAACCTGTTTGGGCTCTCCTAGCTCAGGCATAAAAGTTTCTCATCAAGGTGTAATGATTGTGGTAAAATATTGAAGCCCACTTTTGACCATACCTTGTTCTATGATTCCTATGTCTAAAATGATGGGCTAGATATTTTCCCTTATGGATTTTGACTTTTTGATAAATCATTCATGGGATTTTGGTATCACGTAAAAATATTACAATGTTGACTCCAAAAGAATGCATATAATTCTAGACTATACCATGAAGCGCATCTATTCAAGTTTGCTACCAATCTATCTCTATTTCTATGAAGCACTAAAAGGTGTTTCTTAAGAGCTTTTGGAGTGAGATCCCTAAGTCTAAAATGAGGACCTGTAGACCTTGGCTTGGGGATCTTGATTTTTTCGTGAGATCATGTGAAAACATTTCAATTTTATGGAATAAAGGAAGATATTTATTGCCACATGGGTGGTAGTAATATGGGCCTTCCATCCTCAATATCATCTTATTCCACTTCTTCATCTAAAATGGTTGTTGTGTTTCTCCACTAGGTATTTGTTTCCTTGTTTCAAAAGTGAAGCTTCTCAAACTGCTAATAAGATCGGTTTGTTCATTGTTTATGATTTCAAAATTTGGCTAAATTATAGTACCTAGAAGATCAGGTTGTTCAATAAGAGCAATCGGTCTCCAAATAGTCATGTGGGATGTATTTGTCAATTTATCTTTGCTTAAGTGAATTGAGTTTACCACAAACACTTGTCTTGATTATGTTTCCAAACTAGATGTTTATGTCAAAAACATCATAACTTTCACAATATCCATTTTGTGAAAATCATGAGGTTAAAGCCATAATTGCCTATGTTGTCTTTGGGAAAATATGGGTTTTAGATTAATGTCAAGATATTTAGAAATCACTAAGGATAAATCCTTAGGACAAGCAATAATATCAAGGCTAACTCAAGAAGTCCATATTTGAGCCAAAGTGTTTTAGATTTTGAGGATGATAGTGAATGTTTGTTTTTGGATCAATTTTGAAACCAAGCAAAGTGTTAAACTAAATCACAGTAATTTACAACTCTAGGATACAAATGGCTATATTTGTTGAGTCCCCACTAGGATTTCTCCAAACACTAGACAATGCAAATAGTTAAAGATTTAGCGACATTGGCTCCCCTCCACGACACACACTTCTTGGGACCACCAAATCTTAAAATCCTTAAAATTAAAAGATTAAAAGGATTTTTTTTGTTTCTACAATTGAGTATAAATTTTGTGGGGTCGCTTTAGAATGACCATTCTTGCACCAACAAATATTTTAGGATTTTGGCTTGCTAAACACATGGTTGAAGGGTAATCAGGAACATGGCACCTTGTGAGCATCCAGCAAGCCACTAAAGGCTTTGATCAATCCTACTATGGGCTCTTATACTTTTTATAGTAGTACCCCATTCTGAAAGACACTGTATGGCTAAGGCCTACATACCATGAGGACTTGGCAGTTTAGTCTTATCCATTTATATACCGGCCCAAGTGAAAAAATAGTTGGAGTCACCTTCAAATTGGTCTTAGGAAGGCCCCTCTAAAGATAAAAAAATCAATGGAGTACACTTGTAGTTCAACCACCTAGTTTGTGTATAGTGCAAGGAGGGAAGACACACAATGTCTATTTCTCACACTAGCATGATTGTTCAATTTTAAACCCAATTGAAAGATGTGGGTGATCTTGCAAAGTGTTATAGATTTTTTTTGTTTCTCAAGGTCACCAAATGGAACTAGATAATTGTATATGCATCCACTAACAATGTTGAAAATCATAAAACATAGCAAACATTTGTAAATTTTAACCCTTCAAAGCAATGATGAGTTAATTTTAAGCACCAATTGAAAGATGAAGTTTGCCTTGTTCAATTTTAAGCCCAAAGTAAAATGATGATGTGAGGGTTAAATTTTATCCAACTTTGAGTATTCATTTTAAACCCAATTGAGCTCTAGTGTGTTTCCTAAAGAAGAAAGTAGAATGCATGAAATTGGGTTATAATTGCCCCAAAGTGTCGAACGCTTGTTACAATTATAGAATTTGAGATAGAAGAGACTTTCTTCACTTTCTCTCCATTTCTTTAAAACCTACAAAAACATGTTATTTTAACAATGAGAACACAGTTAGGCATGCATCAATGGTTAGAAAATCAAAGAAATTAAGTCACATGTTGAAAAAATAAACATAAAATTTCTTACCCTAGTTGGGCGTCATTGAACATGATAGCGTCGAAGTATGAAGTTTGGGTGTCGCTTTGGTGAAAATGGGAATTTCTCTATAGTAAGAGCAATGAGCATGATAGCGTCAGTATTTTACTCGGCATCGCTGCTAACGGTAGCATCGCAATTTGAAATTTGAAAGTGTCAAACTAGTGAAAATGGGTGTCACCGTTTAAACTTTTTGATACCTCCAGATTAAATATGTGTCACCATATTTAAATCAGCGTCAGAGAATTAATTTAGCATTAGTGTTTCAAATTTCTAGGGCGATGCTATATGGCAATGTTATTGAAATAGCGTCATTGTTTGCAATTTGGGAGTCACTGCAACTTGAAAAAAGAAAATAAAATGATATTTGAGCTAAAGAATGGTTAGATTATCAGTTTTCCCTCCTAGCACCAGAATGTGACTGAGGATATCAGTATTGGATGAGTTGCGCTTGATCCATGAAGAATCAAAATATTACAAAGTCACTAATACTCGAATCTCAACAAGATCATTCAAATGAAATTGAAACTAAACATTTATCAAAACCTGACATACTAAATTATGAAAGCTTTTTAAAACATCTACTCTAATCCATCTAAAACCTATCCCATTGTGGAATTGTGTCATGTTGATATGGAACAATGACCCTTTCCCAATCTCGTGATTAGTGAGCCTATTTCAGTCGATTCTATGGAAAAGAATCAATGAAAACATTGTAATTGGTGTATGAAAACCTAGTTTATGCTAAAAATGAACATGGTTCAAGCTAAGTTACCATGATTTTATGCTAGAAATGCATTGATTATGTTATTTCTAATATAATCTAAGCTAAAACTATGCTAAAAGATGAAAACCCTAATTCATATACAAATTAAGATGGATGCATGGAAGCCATTAATGGATGCTCTAAGCTATTATGCAATTAAGATGAACTAAAATATGCTAAAAAGTGAGTAAATTAATATTATGAATGCAAGTGAATTAAATAGCATAAGTTTGCAATTGAAATATGGATCCATTTGTCTCCAAATAGTTACCTATTTATAGGAGAGAAAATGAAGGATGAAAGGTTGATATCAAATGGTTTAATCAATAGTCCAAAATGAAGGGGATAAGAGGCATGAATCATGTATTCTCATCAACGGATGATAATGCATGATGAGATTTAATTAAGGGCTCACACTTACCTCAAACAAACACAATTTTGACCTACTCACATAGTTTAAAGGTAACTTGTTCAAAAGGTTGAAGGTTTAGCTTGTTCAAGAAGCCAAGTGAGATGATTGGAGGAGAGAGAATATTCCTTTGGGTGAAGAAAAAAGCTAATTTACAAATTAAAACAAAGTTTTAATTATGCAAAAAAAGGGATAAGGAATATTCCATGGGAATATTCTCTTTGCTTAGAGGAAGATTACTTTAATTGGTAATTAAACAAGATTTAATTTATGCAATTAGGGGATTAGAAGAATAAAAGTGATATTTATTAAATTAAGATTTAATAAATGGGGGAAAGGAGATGAAACGATATTTAATTAAATAAATTAGGTTTATTTAATTAAATAAGGTGACTTAGGGAATCAAATTGAACATTTTGATTTATTTAATTTAATGAGATGAAATGTTAGCATGAAAAGAGATGAATTAACCTGATTAAATTAATTAGGCCAATAGATGAAAATGATGTAATTAATTAATTAGATAGGCTAATTAAATCAATTAATGTAAAAGAGGATGGGTTAAAGAGGAAATGATGTTAGCAAAAAAAATTTAAGTGTATGATATCGATTAGGACATTTTTCAATGTCTACAACCATAGGATCTTGATCCTAGGGGCTTGGCCACCCCCTTGATTATTGTCATCCTATCTTACTAGCATTGATACATTTGAACCCCTCTTAATTCTATGGTTGGCTACTTTAGTGTGAGTTTGAATCAAGTTCATCCTCTTACTAAAGTGGGGGCTAAATGTAGTGTAGGAAAATGCATACCCTTGCATTTTCACACTTGTTTGGGCCCACCTTGCTTTATTTATCCCTATTTATGTCTTAATTGATTCTATTTTGCATCTACAAGAATAATAAACTATATCTCTTTATGACTAATCCCGAAAAATATCAAAGGATAAATGATAATTTAATGATTCTAGTTGTGTGTCCCTAATTTTTGGGTCAAGACTAAGATTCCACCTAGGGCATATTTGTGCCTAAAAGGTCTTGTGACCCTAATTTCAAAGGAACCTTAAATGGGCCTCTTTTTGGTGTATGTGCCCTGACCTTCATTCCTCAAGACTAAGATGCCACCTAGGGCATCTTTGTCCCCCTTAGGTTATTTTTGGGATTTAATTTCAAATCTTGGCAGGATTTAGCCTCCTTTAATTAATGAATTCATTTGTCAACTTGTTGTAGTGTAATTTCAAGATATTAAGAATGGATAGGTATAAATACAAGGCTCTTTCACTCATATTTTCAACTAGCAATCTTACAAGAAATCTAAGCATATCCAAGCATTCAAGTATTTGAGCATTCAAGAGCAATTCATCAAGCATTTGGAGCCATCATCAAGATTCAAGCATCATATCAAAGATCTTCTTGCATCATGTATTTTTTTGAGCTAACATTTGTGATGTAGGGTTTTGATTCAAGCAAGAAATTCAAGTCAAGATTTATCAAGCATTCATTAGATTCAATATCTACATTCAAGCTAGCCATTTCACACAAGTTTTTAGATTTCATAACAATGGTTTGGTGAGTTGTAACCTACCACTTTTTTCATTCATCATTTCCCTCCTTTATTTCATTTCATTCCAAGGTTTAATTACCAATAATGGGTTTCACCAAATAAAACCCCCATTTACTAACAATCAACAAGTTTTTCCTCTTCTTTGTTTGTGATTGCAGATTTAGGTTGAATACTTGAAGATAATTTGAAGTTGAAAATTTTAATTACAAAGTTGTCATCTTTACAGAAACTCACCTACAAGCCAGATCTAGAAGTTTTAGGACCTAAGATCTAAGGAGAAGGAAGTGTGGACATTGAGCCTTAGGATCACATTCAAAGATTTTAGAAATTCAAAATGGGACTAGTCAGAAACAAGGGTGTCTTAGTCCTCCCAAGGGAATTTTGCAAAGATTATTTTAGATTTGGTTTCGACATTCAAATATTTTGTGTTTGCCTCAAAAAATAGCAGGGAGACTAAGACAACAATAATGGTGTCTTAGTGCTCATTGGCATATTTTGATAGCCTTTTTACATTTACTTAATCCTCATCACATTTCCAAACTTCCCAAGTACACACATCCTAACTTTTTGTTACTTAATTTTGTCATTTTCACTCATCATTTGACTTGCATTACTAGGTTTTGTGAGTTGAATGTTAAGTTGTCTTTTCCAGGCTTTTTCTTCGTGGTGAACCCCTCAAAGCTTAAAGAACCACCTCCTAGGTCTTCTTTGTTGAGAATTGACTCACCATTGGGTTGATAGTCAATCCAATTTGGGATCCTAGGACATTCTTCAATGACTAAAGGAGAATAGTGGTTATAAAGCATTCCCTTATATCCACTCCACATTTCCTTTCAGTTCAAAAGAAATCACCTCCATCCGCTTGGTGAAATAGTTTGTGGCTACGAAATTCCATTTATGACCAGCACTAGATGGTGGATTTATCATACCAATAAAATTCAAACCCCATTGTGTAAATGGTTGGTTCACCTAAATGAGATGAAGAGGAAGGGTAGCTAACCTTTTCTTTCTAGAAAAGAAAGCACACTTCCTATAATTCTTCACCCATCTATGAGAATCATTAAAAAGGGTCATCCAATAATATCCAACCCTCATTATTTTAGTAGAAGTGGTCCTCGTAGAAAAATGGCCACCTAAAGATCCATCATGAAATTATTCAAACAATCTGTTGACTTGATTTTTTTCAATACACATTAATAACACTCCATTGAGGTGTTTTCTAAAAACTATTCCATCCACTAAGACATAGGGGATGGACTACAATCTAAAATGTCTTCTTTTGGTCCTATCCAAAATTGGAGGATATCTACCTTCCTATAGAAAGGTAGTCATGTCATTCACCTAGTTGTTTTGAGTGTCAATGTTGAGTGGTTAGTGCTCCTATAATACAATGGAAACCTCTATAGGAGTCCCAAATGTCAAGACAAGTTGTTCACACAACCCATTTCCTCTCACAAGCTTGGTAATCTTAATATCAACATCAAACTCCATAACCTTAGTGACCCATATAGCTCTTTTTTTATTGATATCTCTACTCAAAAGAAACTCTTTGACATTGGAATGGGGAACCATCAACTCAATCTTTTTGTTAGACAACATGTGCCTAATTTTTTTCAATTCCCTAATAACAACAAGGACATGCATCTCAACATAGCTATACTTGATCTCATAATATTTAATCCCTTCACTAAAGAAGGTAATAGGTTGCTCCATATTTTTATTGTTCATTTATGTTAATACAATTGATATTCTTCATTCTCCTCCAAAAGTGTAAGGAATGAATTCCTCGTCATAGTTCAAATTGACAAGGGTAGGAGCCTAGGAATTTTTTGTTTGATAGCATCAAAGCTATCCTTCCCTTCTTTTGTCCAACTGAAGACCATATTTTTCTTTAGCATGAAGGTGAGAGGCTTTATCAAAGTAGCAAGTTTTGGAATGAATATTCTCACAAAATTAATTGTTCCTAAGAAGCTTTGTAATCCTTTTCTATAGCTATGGAGTGAAATGGACAAGATGGACTTCACTCTTGTTGGATCAATGACCCAAACCATCTTGGGAAACAATGTTTCTAAGTAATTTACGTTGGTCGATGGAAAAGACACACTTGTTTGGATTTAGGGAAATACCATAATCCCTGCATTTTTTGAAGACTTTCTCAAGGTGGTTGAAGTGATCACTTGCATGTTTTAAAAAGACTGTTATGTCATCCATGTAGACCAAAACAAAAATTTTGAATACACCTTGAAATTCCATGTTCATGGCCCACTAAAAAGTGGCACCAACATTGGTTAACCCAAAAGGAATCTTGTAACAAGAATAGGTACCCCATTTGGTGGTAATTGTTATCTTATGTTGATCAAATTCTTACACTAGGATTTGATTATAGCTTGAATATCCATCTAAGAAAGAAAATATTTTTGAACCACTAACCTTTTACAAAATCCATTCCATGGAGGGAAGATTATAGTGATCTTTTAGGGAGGATTTATTTAGGTCTCTAAATTCAACACAAAGCCTTGTTTTCCTATTCTTTTTTTTCTGTCAGGGAATAATTTTTCCACCCATGAATAATGTTTGATGGAAAATATGATCCTAGCCTCTATTAATTTATTCAACTTCTTCCTCATCAAATGGCCAATCATATAATTGATAGGTTTTTTTTTGTCTTACAGGCTTAGCATCTAGTTCTAGCTCAATGGTTTCATGGGCCAAGTTAGGATAAAAACCTTTTAAATCCTCATAGATCCAAGCAATCACATCATCATAAACTTGAAAAAATTTAATGAAATTTTCATTCTCAACTTCAAAACATACCTTCCCCAGATTCAAAGATCTTCCTTCTATAATTACAACTGGCTAGTAGTCACCCTTCTTTGTAGCTAGGTTCATTTTTTTCAACTAGTCATCTAAATTAAAGATACTCTCAAGGGTGAGGAGACTCTTTTCTAAAAAAATTCCTATTTAGTTGCTTAATCCAATCACCATATTGATCTTGTAGCTTAGATTGATTCTTGCCAAAAAAAATTCTCTTCTTGAAGGAAATTGACAATTCAGTAATATTTTCAAAGACCTTCCAATTTACTTGGTTGTCTAGAATAGTTGGCCTTACAATGAGCCTAATATGTTGTTCCTTCTTACTTGAAATATGTGTGGGTATGTCGAATTGAGCACTAACTGTCGCAAGTCTATCAACATTCTTATTTTGACTTCTAAAGATAGTTTGGATGCCAAAGCCATCAAAAACATCAATCAAATCCCAAACCCTATGTTCGTAGGATTTGGGCAAGTTATTCTTGGTTATGCTTTGAGTTCTAATTTGGTTGACAACTAATTCATTATCTCCAAAGACATGCAACAATTTCATTTTTATTTTTTGTGCAAGTTGAAGACCTTGGATGAGGGTATCATACTCAACCACTTTGTTAGTGAAACTAAACTAAAGTCTAAAAGAGAAGTAACACTTCTTCTTACTCAAGGATATCGACATCAGACCAACACCTACACCATTCTTGTTTTTGGAGCCATCAAAAAATAATTTCCATAGTCCCTCTGGATCTCCTTGAGTTTTCATGAGATTTGGGATAAGGGTATCATCTTATTGAATGTAGTAAGTACCAATACTAATCTCCTCTACCTCAATGAGTGGGTCAAATTGAAATGCATTACCCCATCCATCTATCAAACAATCAAGAACCTCCTCCAAAAGAGTAGTAGGCTTATGAATAGAAAACTCATCCTTTTGATCATGAAATGTGTAATTCATATTTATGGGGTTAAGGTTCAATATGATCAATTGTAATGGGTTCAACATTAATGGTCACTTTGATATCATATTTGGTCCCAAATAGCATATGGGACCAATTAGAAGATAGATATCCACCTATCTTAGTGGTGAACTCTCTAGAAAAACATATGGAAAAGAAGGTAGGGAGGTCTATGACTAAAATATCTTGCCATGTAGTGTAGCCAAGGCATGCATGAAAGGTCAATTTTAGGTCCTTAATAACCCCCACTGTATTGACAACAATACCATCCAATTGCACAACTTTAGTCACAAGTTCATAATTAATGCCAAGGACATCATCTACCTTTTTGGAATAATAGAGCTACTAGCCCCAGAATCAATCATACTATTATGTACTATATGATATCCAATAATTAAAGACAAGTAGAAAGGGGGTGACTTACTGATTTTACTCAAATTTCCCTCTTCCTTGGTTTGCACTAGGCTGGTTGGCGAAGGTATTTTTTCTTTTGTTGTCATATCATTTAGTTGTTGGATCCCCTCCAAAGCTTATTGCAGAAAATCCCTTTGAGATGGACTGGATAGAGCCTTCCACATGGTGACATTCAAGTTGGCCTTCTTCATTTGATTGAAACTATATTGAAATGAGGTTGAATAACCTTAGATGAAACCTTTGGAAAATCAAGGTCCAACTTTTCTGACTGTATGACTTGTGGTTGTTCTTGTGCTTTGTTACTCTTACCAATAGTTTGGTTTAGATGTTGCACAATTATAGACTACCTATTTTACTAGAAACTATAGTGACTTTGGGTAGGTTGGAAGGTTGATGCCTAACCAACTATAGATGATACTATTATCCACTACTCTTTTATTTGATCTTGTATTATGGGCTACTATATCAGCAATTAATTAGTTTAGACCATAAAATATTCCTCATACCAATTGACCAATGTAGAGTCTCATAGCATGTAATCACACCTACTAGCAATTGTTTGATTTGCATAAAATTATTGTCTTGAAGTTGAATGTTAATTTTGAACCATTAGATTTTGCACAACCTCTCCATTTTGACATACATTTTGATTATTTGGTTGATTGTGCATGGGTAACACCAATCATGTTATTGAGATAAATTATTTTAAACTATAAAAAAATCCTTTGAAGTGTTAGTAATGGTAATTACACTATTCAACGTTTTAACATAATCCATTGATTTTTCCATTGATATGGTTGACTACTTTGCTAATAATTTTTATTTTAAGGCTAGTAAGGTCTATTATTTTGAGCTTATTAGGTCTCTTTATTATTAATAAATCATTACCAAAAACTTTAAATAAGGCTTTAACTTCATGTAATTCATTTCAAGCTATAGTATCAATAGATGGTTGGTTGTTAGATATAATTGGAATAGGAGACAATGTGGATTGTTGAGGAAGAAAATCAGGGAATAGAGGCATTGGTGACCTTGGAGCTATTTTCTTAGCTTGTATTAGACAATTCTCTACCCTGATGGAAATATCATATACATTTGGAAGATTCACCCCACCCATATACTGTATCATAACAACCACATAACTATTAACAACCCTTAAATTGTATAGGAAGGCATGATTGGGAGAAGGCTTCACCAAGGTATGGATCTATCCCAAGTCTTATGAAATTTAAAGTTGAAATATCCCATGAATTCATGGGGTTCCCTCTTAATTGTTGTCAACGTCAAACACTAAGGACAAGTGATCACTCTTATCCTTAAATTTCACATAACCTTTTGCCTAACTCATCCCAGTTGTGAATGGAGTTAGGATGCACTCTATACCATTGTAATACTTTTCCTTTCAAGGATGTGGCTAGGAGTCTAACAACCACATTTTATTCTATGATATTATGTACAAAGCATATATTGGTCACATCTTGAATATGTTCTATTGGAGTAGTGGTTGTCTCACCAATGAAGAAGGGAACTCTTTTTAAAGAATTCATTGGCATGTCATCCATTTGAGCTAACACAAGAGGGATACCACCATTAAAAGTCAAAAAATTCTTGATTTCTAGGGGAAACCATATAGAATAATGGTTTTTTTTATCTAAGTGGTAGGACTTTTAGGTTGATGCAATCTACTAAATGAGGGTTTGGATTGAGCCCTATGAGATGGAGTTATAGAACCCCTAACTCACCTTACCAATGACAAGGAATATCTATTTATTCTTATATAATTAAAAAATGATAGTTAAATGTATTGAAAAATACCACTAGAAGATTCTCTTGCTTGAATTCTAGGCATGAATTTGTAGGTCTGATCTGGAAAAAAAAAATGAGTTGCAGTAGGGTCACCAACTTAATTGCAGAGTTTCCCACTTGAATGCAGAGTCTCTAGGTGTGTGAATATAGATTGCCTAAAAAGGAAAAAACTAGTGATACACACAATGAATATCAACAATGGAAATGATAAACTTTAAACTGAGGCATTTCAATGGAGTCCCATCAGGTGTGCCAAAAACTATTGTCACATGAAATCACATATTTTTTAACATGGGGTTCAACATTCGAAAGACACAATGGAACTAACCTCAAGGTGTGGGACCTTGCAAATGAGGTTAGATCTTCAGAGAAGGTTGAATTTCTCTCAAAACTAGATGCAGCAATACTATTCCAACCCAACACTAGATAATTCTACACTAATCCTAATCTATCAAACTTCAAAAGGAAAAGGGAGAAGAGAATGATGAAATTTAGAAAAATGGCGATGCACCAAGATTGTAAATGTTTCTTCCTACTTGTGATTGCACAGGGTATCAATAAAACCATTGAAGAAACTCACACAATTCTCTATTTCACCAAATTTATAAGAGAGCATGAAGGCTAGGGTCTAAAAAATCCTGAAAGGGGTGAAAATTACCCACAATTAACACTTACAACAAATTAGCACAATCACACAACTTGTAAAAATGATGAAATTTCATGCATGTATAGAGGTATCAAATGTAACACAAGGTACAAGCATTGAGAAGAGGTAAAATAGTGATTTTATTAACACAAAGGCATGAAATACAATCTTGCAATTGTAGAATACAAAAGTAGCATAAGTCTACTAGAGAAAATCTAGAGAAAAAACCTTACAATGAGTTCAAAAGTGACTTAAATCATCTATAGGTCATAGTCCTAAGAGAGAAAGGGCATGTGACTGGGTAGGAAACCCTAGAAAAAAACCCTACAAATAATGTGTAGACATGTGTACTTCAAATCCTAAGCTAAAAGTCCTCTAAAATGGCCATGACATCATAGCCATTCTTCCACAATAATGAATCCATGGATAAAGTAAAAAAAGTCCACAGTAAAATCATAACTAGGGATGACCCTCTAATAAAAAGTAGTCTAAAAATAATACATGAAGCATGGGAGTCACCTTTCTACTTGGAGTTGGTAGAAAATCTATTTAAAATCATTCTTGTAACTCCAATAATTAGATCTAGTAGTTGGGAAATTTGTTCCAACATTAATGGTGATTTCTGGGTCGAAACATGAAAATTCGTCAAGTGGTAGGAGTGGGGAATGTAGAATAGCCAAAAGGGAATTTAAAACTCAAAAAGGAAAAAAATTACCCTAGGGAACTAAAAACCCCAACATGAAATTTTTGAAGAAAATGGGGAAAGAAGAACCGAGAATGGATTTGAACTTTTGAACTTTGTCCAAAATCCAAAATGGAACTTAAAACTTGAAAAGGATCAAAATATCCCTAGGGAACTAAAAACCTTGAAAATATATTTTTGAAGAAAAAGGGGAAAGAGGAACCAAGAATAGATTTGGACTTTTGGACTTTGTTCAAAATCCAAAAGGGAACTTGAAACCCAAAAAAGACCAAAATTTCCCTAGGGAACTTAAGAAACTTGACATGACATTTTGAAGAAAAATGGGAAAGGGGAATCAAGAATGGATTTGGACTTTTGGACTTTTTCCAAAAGCCAAAAGGGAACTCGAAACTCAAAATGGACCAAGATGTCCCTAGGGAACTAAAACCCTGATAAGACATTTTTTAAGAAAATGGGAAAGGAGATCTGGGAACAAATTTGGACTTTTGGTCTTTGTTGATAATCCAAAAGGGAACCCGAAACTAGAAAAGGGACAAAATGTCCCTAGGGAACTAAAAAAGTTGATAGAACATTTTTGAAGAAGGGGAAAGGGGAACCAAGAATAGATTTGAACTATTGAACTTTTTCCAAAATCCAAAAGGGAAACTAAAACCCAAAAAGAACCAAAATGTCCCTAGGGAACTAAAAACCCCAATAGGACATTTTTGAAAAAAGGGGGAAAGGGGAACCAAGAACAAATTTGGAAAAAGGGAACCTGAAACCCAAAATGGACCAAAATTTCTAAAATATTGTTGGAAAATATGCCTCAACTTGCTGGCTTGAACCTCTATTAAAGACTTGGCGTTTTTCCCTTTGTTGGCCTTCTTTGTTGGACTATCACTGAAATCCAGAACCTCAGAACCTATGTCGCAAGGTTTGTGAGTTCCATAACCTCTCAACATGGCGATCTCCTAGTTTTTTGTGGTTTTCAAGAAATTCCTAACCTATGATGGAGGTTCTAAAGTTCAAGTTTCTCCCGACTTGGCGACATCAGAGATTGGCATATCGGCGGGACATGGTTTTCTCGGTGAGACTTTAATGTCTGTCTTCCTAATGGACCAATGACTCTCATCAGTGGGACTTGTAGACTTTGGCAGGACCTGATAGTCATGAAGTTGCAAAGTATACATTGGTGGGAATTTCTTACATCAGAGGGAGATGATATGATGTCTCCCCGGTATGATGATGGTTGACTCGATGGCTCATGAAGAATGTTGTGGTGAGATCTTATAGGTTGATAAAGGAAGGTGGTAGTTATTGATTAGATGATTGTGCAATTCACATCCTTGTTATGAATTGTGTGGAAGTCATCAATGTGAACGCGAGAAGCTCACCTAGTAACTGACATTGAAACAACTACTCCAATGACAAATTAAATGAAGATTTTATCTTCATGATGGCAACATGATTTGTAGAGGTGATCAAGATCAAGTTAGATCAAATGAACAACAAGATGCATTGAATGTAAATTCAAATTCTTTGTATCGACATGAAATTGTGTGTGGCTCAATGAAGAGGGTGGTTGAATAGTTTTAAATTGTATGCTTTTGTAAGCATTGTAATAGCGTGTATGAAAGGATCAAAGTAATCGGTGAGTGGGTTCAAGCAAGGGATTGTATTGTTGTTGTGAGTTAACATCTGAGAGTGAAGTTTGTAACTCTGTATGTAATATTTTTACTGTAATACAAAGTGGCTTTACCTGGTGTGGGGGTTTTTCTCCCATAAGGTTTTTCTCCCATAAGGGTTTTCCCATGTAATTTTGGTGTTATCTCTGTGTGATATTTTGTCTATTCTTTTGTCTTGTCAATGTGCATCTCAATGAATGCAATATGTTAAATGAATGTTTTCTTTTGCACTTCTCTCTTGATTATTTTGCATTAGGAAGGCATTTCCGCACCTCTAATTTCTTTTAAAAGTGGTATCAAAGCCTGGAAAGTTGTGTTATCCTTGTGAGTAAGGCTGGTTTTTTGTGCTAATATTTTCAGTGGGAGTCTTGTAAATGAACTAATTGTCTTGTTTATAGTTTGAGATGGCAAGTACATCAGGTAGAGTAGAAATTGAAAAGTTCAATGGTGGAAATTTTGAGTTGTGGAAACTCAAAATGGAAGATCTATTGGTGGATAGAGACGTCTAGATTGTTGTGTCTGGAACTATACCACAAGTATGAAGCAAGAAGATTAGGAACTCACAAATAGAAAAGCTAGAGGGTTGATAAGACTCTATCTGGTAGATTTTGTTCTCCTAAATGTCCATGAGGAGAAGATTGCATCTTCATTATGGAAGAAACTTGGTGACATTTATCAGGGAAAGTCTCTAGTGAATAAGTTATTCCTGAGGAAGAAGTTGTACTCCTTGAAGATAGAAGAAGGTGCATCTATAGAAAACCATCAGAATTCATTTAATATGATTTTTTCTTAGTTGGCATATGTGGGTGTGAGGATATAGGAGGAGGATCGTTGTATGCTTTAGTTATGTTCCTTACCCGACACTTGGGATGATTTGGTAATGGCTATTGGAAGTGCAACAACTAATTTCAAGATGGAAGACGTGGTTGCCTCGTTAGTTTTAGAAGAAATGTAGAGGAATTCTTCTGAGATGGCCAAGGAGGCTCTTGTTGTTCAAGGTAGATCAAAGGAGAGAGGAAAGAAGAAAGACAAGAATTCTAAATCCAAATCTGAAGGGAGATCAAAGTCTCTTCGTAAGAAGTATAAGGTGAAATGTTGGAACTATGGGCAGACTGAGTCATATCATAAAGGATTTTAAAGAGGAGAAAAAGAAGAAGAACGACAACACTTCAGACAATGACTCTTCTTAGAGTGATGTATATGCCTTCATTGTTTCCTTGGCAACTCAAGCATCAGATGATGTCTGGTTGATTGACTCGGGTGTGTCTTTTCACATGACATCTCATAGAGATTGGTTCACTAAGTATGAAAAGTATGTTGGTGGAAAGGTGTACCTCAAAAGTGATTCAACTCTAGAAATTGTTGGTCATCAAAGAGTCATAATCCAATTCCTTGATAGAAGAGTCAAAGGAATTGATGATGTACTGCACATACTAGGTTTGGCTCGTAACTTGCTTTATGTTAGTAAGTTAAATGATGTTGGTGTGCAAGTTTCTTTCTCGAGTAGAGGTTGTAAGATGACTAGAGGCTCAATGGTGTTGGCTAAGGGTGCACACATAGGAACTTTGTACAAGCTAGATGTATGTCATGTTCAATGTAACAGTGTCTCTATAAAGTCAAGCAAAGCTACTTGTGTTGGGAAGGAGAATGAAGCTCCTTTAGGTGCAAATTCCTAGGTGGTGAAACTCCCAGCAAAGAAAACCATGCTATGGCATCATAGACTTGTTCTCATAGGAGAGAAAGGCTTAAAATCCTTAAAAAATAAAAATCTAGTTGAAGGGCTTGATGATTGTAACCTTGAGTTCATTTTTTGCAAACATTGTATTTATGGAAAGAAACACTATGTTTCATTTTATTCAAGTCCTCATAAATCTTCTAGCATATTGGATTATGTTTTTTTTGATGTATTTGGTATAGTGAATGTTCCTTCATTATCAAAGTCTAGATATTATGTTTCTTTTATTGATGATTATTCGAGAAGGGAATTTGTGTATTTTCTAAAGAGTAAATCAGAAGTGTTCAGTTGGTTTAAAGAGTTTAAAAACTTGGTGGAAAATCAATTCAGGAGGAAAATTAAATTCTTGAGAATGAACAATGGCAATGAGTTTTGTTCTACAGATTTTGAAAGGTACTACAAAGACCATGGGATTAAAAGGCATAAAACTATGCCTTATACTCCATAGTAGAATGAAGTTGTTGAAACATTGAATAGGACACTAATGGAAAGAGCAAGGAGTATGTTGAGAAGTGTTGGTATAGAGAAAAATTTCTAGGTTGAGGTCATGGCTAAAGCATGTTACTTGGTTAATCATTCACCTAGTTCGGCCCTTGTTGACAAAATCTCATTGGAAGCATGATCTGGTAAGAAGCCCTCTCTGAGACATATTCATGTCTTTGGTTGTGAGACATATGCATAAGTGTCAAATGAAAAAAGATCAAAGTTGGAGAACAAGGCTGTCAAATGTATCTTCTTTGGCTATGGTGTTGATGTGAAAGGATACAAGTTTTGGAATCTTGTTACTGATAAGGTTTTATACAATAGAAGTGTAATCTTTCATGAGTTGAAACCTTTAGTAGTTTGTCCACAATTAGAGATAGATAAAAAGGAAAAGAAGAATGATGTAGTTGAAATTCCTTAAACTCCAAATGAAGAGGAACTACAAAGTGTACCTGAAACTGAGGAGAGTTCTAGTAGCTCTGATAGTTCTGAAGAAGAAGAACCACAGCCTTAGCCTCAGCATGTGATGAGGTCTACAAGTGAAAAGCATCAACCTAATAGGTATGGATTTTCTATGTTGGATTCAAATTGTGCCTATGCATTGATTACTAGCATTGATGAGCCTAGGACTATTAAAGAAATAATCAATATCTCTAACTCAAATTCTTGGTTGGAAACCACGAATGAGGAAATGGCATCTTTGAAAAAGAATAAAACCCAGGATTTCATACCGCTGCCTAAAGGGTTGAAGCCTATTGGATGTAAATGGGTATTTAAGAAAAAGATTGATCTGGATGGTAGTTTTGATAAGTATAAAGCTCGGTTGGTCGCAAAAGGTTATTCCTTGGTGGAGGGAATTGATTATGGAGAATTTTTTTCTCCTATAGCTAAGCTCACATTTATCATATTTCTTGTCACTTGCAGTAGCGTATGACTTAGAGATTGAGTAGATGGATGTGAAGAAATCATTTCTTCATGGAGAGCTGGAAGAGGAAATTTATATGTCCCAGCCTAAGCACTTCGTTGAAAAAGGTAAACAAAATTTGGTTTGCAAGTTAAAGAAATTTATGTATGGTTTAAATAAATCACCAAGAATGTGGTACAAACATTTTGACACCTTTTTGTTGTCATTGGGATTCATGAGATCAAAATCAGATCATTGGGTTTATTACAAAACTAAAAATGATCGAGTTCTTATTATTTCCCTATATGTTGATGACATGTTGTTCATATGAAATAGTAAGACTATGATTTTTGATCTAAAATCTCATTTGTCAGCAAATTTTGAAATGAAAGATCTAGGTGAAACAAGGTATATTCTAGGGATATAAATAAAAAGGGATATAGGAAGTAGAAAGCTTTGGATTGGCCAGAGTAAGTATATCAACACTGTCTTGGAGAGATTTGGTATGACTGATTGCAAGCAACTAGTTGTTCCAATGTTGTAGGGAGAAAAAATATCTATTGAAGATTGTCCAAAATCTCCTACTAAGATGGAGGACATGACTAGAGTTCCTTATGCAAGTGTTGTTGGTAGTTTAATGTATGTAATGGTTTGTTTAAGGCCAAACATTTCCCAAGAAGTGGGAGTACTTAGTTAGTTTATGGTTAATCTAGGAAGACCACATTGGGATGTTGTGAAGAGATCTTTCAAATATTTGAATGGTACTTCAGAGTATGCTTTGTGTTAGCATGGAAACTCGTTGGATCACAGAGATCTCTTAGCATTCATGGGTATGTGGATTCTAATTGGGCAAGGGACATTGACAGCAGAAGATCCACCAGTAGATACATTTTCATGTTATTTGGCGGTACAGTGAGTTGGATGAGCAAGCGGCAAGTTGTGGTTGCTTTATCTACTACTAAGGCAAGGTATATGGTAGCAAGACACGCCTACAAATAAGTTGTTTGGCTTAGACGTCTATGTTTTGATGTTGGGTTTAATGCAGGGTAGATTACAATTTGTTGTGACAGTCAGAGTGCTATTTGTTTGGCAAAAAATCCCACTTCCCATGCCAGGACGAAGCACGTTGATGTTTAGTATCATTTTGTTTGTGATATGGTGGAGGATGGAAAGGTTAATCTTGAAAATTTTGATGCATTAACAAAGCTTATGAGCACAGACAAGTATAGGTGGTGTGCCAATTCGGTGGGCCTTGGTGCCTATGACTTTCAATAACTTCAAGTTTAGAGGAAGCCAATAAGTCTTCATCAAGTGGGAGCTTGTTGGAAAATATGCCTCAAATTGTTGGCTTGAACCTCTATTAAAGACTTGGAATTTTTCCCTTTGTTGGTGGCCTTCTTTTTCAGACTATCGCTAGAATCCAAAACCTTGGAACCAATGTCGCAGGCTTCATGAGTTTCATAACCTTCCCAACATGGCAATCTCCTAGTTGTTGTGGTTTTTAGGAAATTCCTAACCTCCGATGGAGGTTCTAAAGTTTGAGTTTCTCCTGACTTGGTGACATTAGAGATCGACATATAGGTGGGACGTGGTTATTTCAGTGGCACTTTAATGTTTGTCTTCCCGATGGACAGATAGCTCTCATCAGTGGGACTAGTGGACTTTGACATGACCCTCAACCTTGTCTCATCGATGAGTTAATAGTCATGAATATTTAGAGTATACTTCAGCAGGACTTGCTTACATTAGAGGAAGATGATATGTTGTCTCCCTAATATGACAATATGGTTGACTTGGTGGCTCATGAAGAATGTTGTGGTGAGATATGAAAGGTTGATAAGGGCAGATGGTGATTATCGATTGGATGATTGTGCAATTCACATCCTTTTTGTGAATTGCATGGTAGTCATCAGTGCAAACACGAGAAGCTTTCCTGGTAACTGACATTGAAACAACTACTCCAGCGACATATTAAATGAAGACTTGATCTTCATGACAACGACACGATTTGTATAAGTGATTGAGATCAAATCAGATTGGATGAACAATAGGATGCATTGAATGTAAATTCAAATTATTTGTATCGAAATTAAATTGTGTGCATCTCAATGAAGAGGGTGGTTGAATGGTTTTATATTGTATGCTTTTACAATCATTGTAATAGTGTGTATGAAAGGATCAGAGTAATTGGTGAGTGAGGTCGACCAAGGGATTGTATTGCTATTGTGAGTTAACATCTGAAAGTGAAGTTTTTGACTCTGTATGTAATCTTTTTACTGTAATACAAAGTGGCTTTACTTGGTGTGTGGGTTTTTCTCTCATAAGGGTTTTCCCACGTAAATCTGGTGTTATCTTTGTGTGTGATATTTTCTATCTATTATTTTGTCTTATGAGTGTGCATCTCAATGAATGTAATATGTTAAATATTTTTTTTTTTGCACTTCTCTCCTAGGGATTTTGCAATTAGTAAGGAATTTCTGCACCTAAAATGGACCAAAATCTCCAAATGCAAAAAGGTAACCCAAAACCCAAAATGTCCAAATGCCAAAAGGGAACTCAAAACCTTGACAAGACATTTTGAAGAAAAAGGAGAAAGGGGGTCCGCCCTTGAGATTTTTAATTGGGTATTTGACTAAAGCTTGGCAAAGGGATAAAACAACTACCAGAAGGAGACTTGAGCATGATAAACACATTAACATTTATTAGATTGATTATAAGTGATGAGAAATGAAATAGGAGGCATAAAGTGACAGCATTAACCTTAGCCAACTCATATCCACTCGTCCTAATCCAAATCATCTAATCCAACCACAATAAACACATCCAAATAAAAATCATAATCAAGATCAAGACCTTAAGATCAACCATCTATTCCTAATTGAGCTTTCTTAAGAACTTCCCTATCTTAATTATAGTATTCCAACTATCAAAAATTTAAAATCAAACTTGTTGAGGAACCTATCCTATCCTAAGTATAGTAATCAAATATGTAGATTATGAACTTTGCATATCCTAACCATAATAAATTGATCAATTCAAATCATCTTAAGGTCTTGATCCTTGATCATCCACCCAAATTAGTATTCAACTAATTAAACCTCAACCAATCCAACCTTATTCACCTTTAATCTAATCCCAAAATCCAAACCCATCCTTGACAAATGAGTTATCATAAGTCATCCTAAAATGGATTGGTATCAAAATAAATCTTAAGGTCCAATTCTTCCATCATCCAATCCAAAACCCAAATCAACCCATGGTTCATCCTAATCCAAAATATGACTCCATTTTATTTTTATGAGACCCCTCATTGCCAAATAAAAAATCCCTTCAAGTAAAATTTTTAACTTGTATCACACTTTTAGCCAACAAAAGTGCTTCTAGAGGGTTATTTTTGGTTGAAAAGGTTTTTGCTAAAAATATTTTAGCAGAATTTTTTTTTATTGGAACATTTTTGGGTGAGAAGGTTTTCCCTAAAACCTTATTTATTAAATAAATTTCAAGAAAATCTATAAAATATAGTAAAATTAAAAAAATTATTTGACCCCAAAAATACTTGCATGGACTTGGATTTATCCCTCTGTCACAATCCAATTCCAACTAGCCAAGAAACTAGCCCTCTCAACCAAGAAGGTATTATTGACCTACTTTTCACCTAGTCTTGTCATGATTACCTTTGGGTCTAAATTTTTCATAGTGTAATTTAATTCTTGAGTCCCCTTCACTTTTGTGTGTCATAACCCTATTTTGACATGTTAGTGATAACCAATTTGAGATATTTTCTATGTGTCGACATGATTTTTTTTCTTAAGTGTTCATCATCCTTCATGCGCCTATTCATATGTTAAATATTGTAAGCTCCTCAAGATCCCAATTTTGGAGTTTTTTGGGTTCTTTTCTTGTGTTTCTTATGTGTGCAATATTTCCCCTTGTATCTACACCTTCCATGTGTAGTTCATCACTTTTTTATTGCAAACACATTTGGACCCCTCTACAAAAGTCTATCTTCCAACTATACTAAGGTAGAAATCTAACCTCCAACTAAAGTGCAATTCACTTCCATTTTGTAGGATTTCGATGTCCATTTGAACTTAAACTCCTTATTTCCCAACTCTAATTCAAATGAAAATATTCACCAACCCTCACCTCCCTTTGTAAAACCCTTACACCCAAGTGAACTCCACTTTCCCCCATTTTCAACTACACTTCACTTGCATGTGAAGTTCTTGCAAGCATGCCTTAATCATTTTCTCACTCCTCGAGATGATGTCACCTTGACATCATCCTAATGCCACCATCCCTTCTTTTGAAAAAAATCATCCTCCATCTAAACTACATTTCCCAACTTCACTTCATGAGGACTTTTTCCATAGCCCCTCCACTATTGACATCATGCTACATCACCCCCACCTACTAACATCATCACTTCCAAGAGACATGCTCCTTCACTTAATGTCATGATGGCATCATGCTAACATCACCCCACCTACTAACATCATCACTTCCAAGAGACCCACTCCTCCATGTGATGTCACAATGGCATCACATGCTAACATCATCATTCCAACTACACTTGCAAGATTTTTACCCCCAAGTGAATGTCTCCTTATTTTCACTTTCAAGTGCACTTCACAATGTTTGCTCTACCACCTCCTATTGCAAATTTTCAACCTCTAACTAAGGCTTGCAAAGATTCACCATCCATCTACACCCCTTCATACCTAAATTAGAGCTCCATTTTCATAAGTATTCACCATGATCGTCCACTCCACTTAGCTTGTAAAAATTTGACTCCCAACTATAGTTCCCACCTCCACTTCCAATAAGAATTCCCACATCCCTCCACTTACTCCACATCTAGTTCAAAACCATTTTCCCGCAAATACTAAAATTTACTCTAGCATCTCATGATAAGCCATTCCACCTACCCCACTCCATCAAAGGGATGTTTCACCCACCAAAAAGTAATGGCACCCATTTTAATTATTTTCTCTTCACTTTCTCGTATGATCCCATACTCAAGCTCATCAAAAGGGAATGTTACCATTATTTGTTATAGGATTAATTGCATGCTTAAAGAGACCCACCCTTGCTTCCAAAGATGTATTTGTAGGTTTATAGCATAATATAAGGAGAATTAATGTTTACAAGGTATAATCCATTTATGTATGTCAATGGATGAATTCACACCATTAATGCAACTTGTTTATCAAATACCTCACCCATCTAGGGCATCTATTTCAAGTAATTTTTGTGCATGATTCACCTAGCACCATTAATTTTGGTGAGGCTATAGTGTAGCATTTATGGCTATACCTTGCTATGTATATAAAACAATTTTTAATTTTCTTTTAAGAGAGGTTTGTGGTTAAAAGATTTGAAAGACACCAAAACATGCCAATATAATGAAAGGTAGCCAAAAAAAAATGCTAGTTCAATCCATTGCAAGAATGGTAAGATTGTGAAATCCAAGAAATTTAATATTTTAAGTAATTTTTAGAAAAGAACTATTAGCATTTATAACATCATAACTATTTGATATAATTACAGTTGTTGAGAGTTGGTGGGTGGCTATTTAACTACTTCATATCCTATCCATTGACGTTGTCATTCTGTCCAAATCACTCATTGCTCTTCAAATATTTAATATGGTATTGGAGCATCCTTTTCCTATGCCTATGTAAGTAATGCGACTATGTGGAGACTCTGTGTGCCAATTTAACAGTGTCCAAGGTTGGATTTTAGTGAGGCAGGCGAGGCCGTTTCAACCATTGATCTTCATAGCGCATGACCCACAAATCCATTCCATGTGGGAGAACCGGAAGGTCCATCTCCTCACATTTCAATGATGACTGTGCCTTCTTGTTATTTGTTTTCATGAGCACGATCGACCCACACTCCTTTCTATTTATGTTGTATTCCTATAGACGTGGCTTCTTTGCCTGCTCAGGATCCCATCTGTAAATCCAAGTCCTTGCAACAATAGCCGAACGTGCAAAGACATCATATTCATCCCTTCACTAACAAAAGAATGCTTGTCACATACCAAACCAAGTGAGCCGACATTCATCCTGATTCACACAAACTTGTATTGCAAATCGACGAAAGGATTTTGGAGTTCAAACGTAAGAGTTAGATTCCTGATCAATGATTTGACATTTTAGAACTGAACTCGTTCTCAGAAATATTGGCATAGATAATTGGAGTTAGCTTAAGGTAAAGAAAAGAGTGAGCATAGAAAGGAAAAAGTGAAACAACAGTTAGAATCTGGCAGATAAAGGAAGCAATCAGTTGCCATTTGAAAAAAAGGGTGCATCAAATTTGATTTGCAATCTCTTATCTTTTGCAAAAATTAACCTACTTATAAACAATTAAAAACTTTTTTTTTTTTTAATTGCACTTGAATTTGGGAGAAAATTTGCATAGTTTTTTCATTGCAAGGCATTGTTAGTTTTGAAACATAAATAAAAATATATATTGGGAAGTTATAAGGATCCTCAAAACTAAAAAATAATGGCTACCAATGCATCAAAAATCATGCTTCTTCACTCTCAACATTTGAGAGGAGATAATTTTGCTGTCTAGAAAACTAAATTCCAAATCCAACTTCCAAATCATCAAAAAGTCCAAAATAATAAAAAAATAGTAAAGAAAAATAAATTCACCCAATTGTGAGAACCACTCCTTGTGGCATCTTGGACAAGTATCATGATGAAAACCTAGCAAACAAACATCATGTGTAACATGAAACCACTCTAATATATGAGCATGCTTCACTTCATATTATCTCAATCACATTATTCCACCCATCCCATCATCCCCTCAATTTCAAATCATTCACTCAAGTTCCCTATACATTTTTTTAATCCTTATATCATTCATCCCATCTCTCAAGCCATCATCCCCTCCACATACATCACCTACTCATGACATCCTCCTTCACCAAATTGCTCACCTACCAATACTTCATCTCATTTTCATCTACCCACTTCCTCATTTACCCTCTTCCATTCATTTACCTCCCTCTATTTCATTCATTCCATTTGTACCCTTTGGGGGCATCCCATTACTAACATTTCCTAGGGAATGGTTATCACATTATCCGCACTAGGGCATGGCTTTTTACCTCTATCTATTTTCATATTTCTCACGCCATGATTCAATCCTTGTTCAAAATCCCCTCTATCATACTCTTCATCATCCCATACACCCTTGGATTAAACATTTCATTGAATTCCACCTCATGATTTATGTATGCTTTTGATTGATTTTCTACATGTGTTTTTTTTCTTATATGAACCTAAGTGCTCCATACATCACATGTCATTGGTGTCTTCATCGTGTATATCATGGCATGCCTCAACAACCCATATTTTGGATTATTAGGCTATTTAGAGCTTCTTTAGTTTTGTGTGGTATTTCATGTTTCCTATAGTCCTAGTGATCCATCCATCACACTATCATGATCACCCTCATCCTTCATATGATGGTGTGCCTCAACAATGTGTCTCTTGGATCACTATGACATTTGTAGTTTCTTTGTTTTTTGTCAAATTTCCATACAAACATGGGACACAATCATCATGATCCATTATTTCATGGTGTATAATGTTAGTGTTATAGCAAATAATAGGTCTCTCTTAAAGCATGTGAAGTTACTTTGATAGCATTTGTTCCTCATCCACATTTATCATATTATTTACATTTATCCATCTTTTTATTTCAATCCAAACATGTGTCATTATATTTGCATTATATCCTTGTGAGATATTATCATCAAACTTTTACAACCATGCAATCAATAATCATCTCATCCAATCATCTAAGCAACATCAGTCAATATGTCCAATCCTCATCCATCATCAATTGTATATTTATGGCATGTACATCATCTACATATGATTTTTCTCAAATCATATTTTATACATCATGACACATCTTATCATCCTTTGTATTTTTAAGAGACCGCTGAAGCTCTATCTCACCCAACATCTCCCTTGAGGGGGCATCACTTCCATCATCGCCCTTGAGTAACTAAGGTAACTTGTCATTGAAGCTCCACTTCATCATACTTTTTTATTCTTCTTTGGCACAATATCACTTAGTCATGGTATTATATCAAAGAAGGGGAAATTTTAGACATTTAATATTTCCCTAGTACACCCTTATCTAAATTTCTTAAATAATTGCATCATAAATAATCAATTGCCCTTCACCTAATGTCCCTTATCTAATTAAATAAACTTAATATTTAATTAGTCATTTTTTCTATCTCACATGATTAAATAAAATTATTATTTAATTAGTCCTTTTTCTATCTCACATAATTAAATAAATTATTATTTAATTAGTCCCAACTTTCAACAATAAAGGGGTTCCTAATTACAATTGTCTCTTGCATCCCTCATGTTTGTTAAAAAATAATATTTTTTGTAAATTTGCATCTTATCCCTTCACATTCCAACAACCTTCATCATGGACCCCCATTATCTCGCCAATCTTATGGAAGTCCTTTCATAAATCTTCTATTATTGATCTTTCCATCACATCTCTACATTTAACTTCCTCTCCCAAAAATATTTAATTCAAAGCATCATCCCATCCATTTCATATATTCATTTTTGCTAGCTATATGTTATCAAAATAGACATCTTTTATGTAAGAGCATCCATATTTCAAACTATTACTAGAGAAAATAAAATTCACAATGGAGTTCTTTGATAATGTTATTTTGAATGGTTGTGTTATTATTTTGTTATGAATTCCTTTGTGAGATTTGTATGAGGTTTGTTTTTGTTTGATTATAAAATTTTATTTATATTTTTTCCTAATTTGTATTTTCAAACTAATGCTTACAAATTGTTTGGCTAGGTGATATTTTGGATCTCCTAATTGTCTTGCCTCAAAAGTAGGTAGTCCTTAAGTTTAGTTGTCATTTCCACTTCTTTTGGATGCTTGGGTATGTCTTTATTGGTTTGAGAGATGAGATGATGTTCTATTCTCATCCTAATCATTTGGTTCATGAGAGAATGGATCATGGTATAGTACCTAATCATTGTTGTTAGAAGCAACTACGTCCTCTTGTATGGTTGTCATGGTGAAGTTGTGTGAAAAGGTTGTCTTCCACTTATGTTGTCATGCTTTGTACATTGATGACATCTCTAGAACATAGGCATGTAAAGCGGCACATTAATGTCACATTTGTATCATAAGAAATTGTTCATAGGTTCTTTAACTATTAATATTTTGGGTGAAAGCTTGGGGAATTATAGTTTACATGTATTTTAAATATTAACACCAATTTTATATAAAACTAAAGTGTCAAGGTTCTAGTTGAAATAAAGTAGAATGATACCTATACCAACTAGTCATTATGTACAAAATCTCTTTCTCTCATCATGCATTGAATTTTCATTAGCAAGAGGATTGAAAATAATAATTGTAGGAAATTTTTCAAGTGTCTTACAATAGTATATCAATTAGTTATTCACTACAACTACCATTATTTCTACTATTAAAAAACAAAAACAAAAACTTACTAAAAATCTTAATTACATTTTTAATAATTAAATTATTATTACAATTCTCATTTAAAATATAAAATAATCAATCTACAAAAATACTATACTAAATAATCACTCACTCATTGATAACTATTTAGCTCTTCAAAATATAAAATTAGAAAATAAATACTTGCCATTATGTAATAAGTACGATTATAATATAATCATATCAATAGTTTTTTAAGTGAAACTTAACATTTTGTAATATCAATTTAACACATTATGTATAGCATTGGAAAAATCAAATCACTTTTTTGAGGGTTTTAATTCCGCTAAAAATCTATTATTTTAATATTAGGAGTATGCCATGAGTTTAGCATAGCTACGAACAAATGTATTCTCACATCATTGTCAAAACACTGTCCTAATGAAATAGATCAATATATTCCTTTTAATTTGTCCTCTTTAAGTATTTTTCTCTAGATTTTCAAAGAATTATAAATGAGGGAAAATTTTGGAACACCAAAATTCACAATATTTTCCCTATAAAAAATCTTTCTAAAGAAATGTTAGACTAGCAATTTTGATTGGTTTCCCCTTATTTATGTAGATTTCTTACTACAATCATTATTTTTTTTTGGAGTTTGATACATCAAATTTCACCTACACATGGTTGATAGGGTTTATACTCAATGATTTTTGTATTATTTTTTACTTTGTGGGTTGATTTATGGCTAAAGACTGGAAAATATTATTTTGTTTTGTATTATTTTTTTAAATGCTAGTACAAATATTTGTTGGACATTCTTAGTAAGCTAAAACCTCATTATAGAAAATGTATATCATATTCTTCTTTTATCTATGTATAAATTTTGCACTCATTTCCATTATATTATAATGAATCATACTATAATGAAGACTTTTATGGTGGGGCTCTAAAATGAATATGGGGTAATAATGAGAAATATTATTATATAGATAAACTATACATATCCTCACTTTTAGTATTCTTAAGATTGTATATGATTATTATTTGTGTGCTTATGAACCCAATGAACTTGTAATGGGGATAACAACTTAGCAATGCTTCATAGGAATAATATGTCATAATGAATAGATGAACATGGAATAAGAAGGAATATATATGATTTGATTAAGAAGTAATATATATGATTTGATTCTTAAAATTATAAGAGGATGAAACACATTCATGTATTAGATTCAATAAACTTTTTTTTTAATATTGATGGATAATGTTGCTCATAATAACTTGAAGTATGAAACTCTTGCAATCCTTTATATTGCATTATACATGGAATATCAATAATAGTTGATTATTAGTAGTTGGATGTTGGTAACAAGACATTAAAATTTTACTTTTTCAATTAGTATTCAGGGTGATCCCACAATAGTGGTTTACAATTTTGGCCAAACTGGACACTGAAATTATTATTTTTAACTAAATCTTCACATTTGGACACCTATAGTGGCTAAACCATGAGGAATTTGAAGATGATGTAAACTAGAGTCTCATCACATTTTGTCTATAGATTATAAAAATATTTTTTTCAAAATTTTTGGAATCAAATTGCATTTCTTTTTCCATCTCCCACCTGGTTTTTCTAGAAAACAACATTTTCAAAAGTGACGCTGTATAATGTATAACTTTTTTCCATGAAGGATAAAATTATAATTCTTTCAAATTTATATTTATAACTCTGATATCTAGTTCTTCCACTTGGTTAGATAGTTTTTATTGAATATTTTTTCTTTAATTAATTTTGAAGTCAAACCAATTACAATTCGACATAGCACGATTGTATAATGCATAACTTTTTGTATATATCTATTTTATTTTATTTTTTTCGATCAAGGACTTCAATATCTAGTGCACTCATATTTTTCATTTTTTTGATAATTTGCTATTTTTCCACATGTGTAGAACAGAGACCTTTATTTTTGGTGAAGAACCAATGTTTAATAAAACTAAAAAAACAAATACATAATAAAATCAAAAGATATTAAAATCATATTTGTTGGATAGCTCGTTCTGAGGACTACCTGATTCCAGATGGGTTTCTAAAGACTCGTCCATTTTCATCCTCAACCCGAGCTCTGAAGTGCAAAAGATAAGACTTTTTTTGTGTCTCAGGAGGGGGATGAGGGGCAAGGGGGTTTGAACGAACCCCTAGGGGTTTGGCGAACCCAAAGGGGTTCAGTCGAACCATGGTTTAGCCAAACCCTAGTTCGAGCGAACCCCTTCAAGGGGGTTCGGCTGAACCCCTTTGCTATGCATTTGGGTTTTTTTTTTGTGGCCAAAATTCAAAGGGGTTCACTCGAACCAGTAGGTTCGTACGAACCCCGAAAATCACTTTTTTTGCTTTGGGGTCATTTTTTGTGAGTTTTCCTTCCTCACTTGAATTGTAAACCACTATTGTGGCTTCACCCATGAATATATTTATTCAAGAATTTTTATTATTTTTTTTTAATTATTGGTGTTAAGACAATGCTAAGAACATATTGGATGCAAGTGGATAATGTGGAAGTCCCAACTATGGTGCAAAGGAAGCAATACAAATATTTATGTGTTGTAACACAATTCTAACAATATGGTATGGATTTAGTTTAGTGCTAAAAGTAACTAAAGATACTTTTTATGTGCTCATATGCTATTATGTTGGAATCAATTCATTTAGAAAAATAGCAAATTACAAGAGGTTTTCAACATAATTAAGTGGCATGGATAGTAAAAGTGGATTTCATACATAAATCTTGCAATAGTTAAAACTTTTTCTAAGGTTTGTTGAGTGTGTTTTTTTTTTCATTTGTTTGCTTCAATTAATCTAAGTTCATGTTCCTACTAAATTTTGTGGTTTCAAGTATAGTTTTATTTTTCCAACTATAATGATGCTTGTGGAATGTGACACAGAGAACAAGTTTACCTAGCCCATAATTTTGGGTTGATGGTTGTTGTGAATTCTTATTGATATAATGCCAAATGCATTGATGACATGCTAATTTAAATTTTATTGGAGATCCATTAGGTGGCCATTCTAATAAACTAAGGTTTAGGGCCTAACTAACTTCAATAGAGTATATTCTATCAAACATCAATTCAAGTGTGGTATCCTTCTTTGCATATGTGTCATTTCAAAATAATGACTTCAAACCATTAGTTGTTTATATATTCTCATATTTAAGTAGTTATCCCTTAAAATAAATTTATCAACATCAAATAACATTTAAAAAAACTATGATAGATCTAGTTTTTTATGCCTCTACAAACAAATGAATGAAATATTTTTCTAATATTTTTTTTGTTAATCTTCTGCCCAACAATTATATTCCAATGAAACAAATCACATATTAGGTGACAATCCTCTCATGGTATTACAATGATTTGACAATCTATCAATATAAAGTCACCAATTGATAATATCTACATGAACCCATGACATGGACCGATCAACAGGGTTCAATTATATCTATTATATGTTTTAACTTCTCAAAAATAGAGATGAACAAGTATGCCATTACATTTTGAACTAAATGTACAATATATCATTTTGAGACTCTTAACTTTGCGAGGTTTATTTTAACATCACTTCTAACTTGGTCTAGAAACTCTACTTGAAACTACAATGAACACATTAGATAGTCCTATATTTCATTAATAAGGTCTCAACCTCAATTGTTAAAAACGACATAGATATAATCAAGGTCTTTACATTAATTTCAACAAATATTTAAATAATCATCCAATATACCTATTATTCTAGTGTGAACAAGGTTGTTATCACTATTGCTTACTCAAAAGAAACAATTACATTTAGTATCAAGTATGCATTGTGTTTCAATGTAATCAACGTGAACATAAACACAGAAAAAATATTCTCCACAATTCATAGACTAAATTTTCATTTTTATTTGCTCTCTATATCTTTAGGCTATTAAAATGCCTTTATATTTATTTTTTAAACATATTTTTGTTTTCTTTCATAATATTTTTAAAATCCAAAATTCCTCCTTTCCCTATTAAAATCATGATACTTTTTGATTTGCCTATTTTCCCCGCAAAGATTTTTTGGCCGGCGGACGGGCGGGTTGGAGCTATACCAATTATTTATGCACGACAAAAAGTACGGCCTACTCACGGGCTTACGTGAATTGATTCCGTTGGGCCACAAAGTTTCTGTAAAATAACAGTTTATGTTGCAATGGCCGCAAGCTCACGAGTAAAGCGAGAAAGACTAGCATCCGAGGAACCGCCGGGCATCATAGTCCGCGTCGCCGCTTCCTTCCATTTGAGGCTATTCTTCCTCACCTCTGCAAAATCTCCCCCGTCCTCCATCGCTGATCTGACGCATCTCTCAATCTCCTGCATCGCCACTACCCCATCTTCGCCCTTCCTCATTCTAAACCCTGTTTTCCAAACGTCCGCCACGAATTTGGCGTTAGTGAGCTGATCTGTCCAAACCTCCAAGGTGACCATAGGAACGCCCGAGCTGAGAGCATCCAGCGTCGAATTCCATCCGCAGTGGCTCATAAACACCCCCACTGACGGATGCGACAGCACTTCCAGCTGAACACACCACTCCGCCACCAAACCCCTTCCTTCGATTCTCTCTAGAAATCCTGGAGGCAAAAATGCAGTGAGGTCGTGGTGGCCTTGGGGAGGCCTGATGACCCACAAGAAGCTGTGCTGGCTTTTCTCAAGCCCTGCTGCCAGCTCGCGGATCTGAGAGGGGCTGACAGAGGTTATGCTGCCGAAGGAAACATAAAGAACGGAAAGCGGGGGTTTACTATCGAGCCATCTGCTTATGCCCTCCGACCCTTCCCAAGGGTCTGCGCCCGCTCCCACCCGCGTGTCCTCCGGGTTGCGACGGTCCAGAAAAGCCGAGGGAATGGAAGGGCCTACTGTTATAACAGGCACTTTCACTAATCTGTTCATGTACTCGAGCGCCTCTGGTTCGAGCTCGTCGAAGGAATTAACGAGAACCCAGGAAGCGTCGGTCACCGAATCCAGATCTCCGAAGAAGTCGAGCACTTTTCTGAGCTTGAGATCTTGCTCACGGTGAAAAGGCCCAGGTAAATCCCCAATTTTGAATTCGCCCAGACAAGGAACATCGAAGCTCGATTCCAGCTTTCGTTCCCCATCCCACTTCTCAACTGTTAACACACGAACAACAAGAAACTTCAATTAATGGATCAGCACAGACCTGCTAAGAAGAAAAATGTTCAAACCAGATTCTGACCCGTCTTGAAGTAGTAATAGAGCGAAAAAACTGAGATCGACTGCGTCCAGAAGAAGGCGTGGCGAACGCTGAGCTTGGCTGCGATTTTTGGGACCCAGGGAAGGAAGGAATCGTAGACGACGCAGGAGACAGGATTGGCGGAGGCGTTGAAACGGAGGAGGAGGGATTCGAGGCCATGTCCGGTCATGGTGTTGTGCATATGATGGAAGAGGAAGGGGTGGATGTGGTGGTCGAGAGGCACGTGAGGAGGAATCTCATCGGGAATCCACTCCAACTGAACGAGACCAGGGCCACCCTGGCTGAGGCTTTGGAGGTACTCTCTGGCCTTCACCATTCTGCTGTGGTCGAAATGCAGGCTCACGAAGGAGACGAGAAAACCCTTGGAAGCCAGATTCTTGGCGAACTGAAGCAGGGGATTAGTGTGGCCAACTGTGGAGTAGGGCAACACCACGACGTGCCCTAAGAACCTTTTGCTTTCAGTTGCATTCTCCATTTTTGCTCGTGTACCAGGGGAGAGTGTCTCAGAGCCTTTCAGTAGTTATGTGGGTGTTATTTTGGGCATTAGTTATTCTTTATATAAAATATAGTTGTTGTAATCAAATACCTATTGTCTATGTTGATTATTTAAAGATTTTATATTATGTATGGTCAGTTATTAAAAAACACTGTAGTATCATTTACTTTCAGATAAGAATATAATTATTAAAAATATGTGTAGGTCGTCATCATGCATGTATAGTCAGTCATTAAAAAGTCAAGATATTATTTTTTATCAAATAAATTTGAGTTGTTTATTAGCAATTATTCCCATGCGGTAGACTTTAGATGATGCATGCACGGATAAAATGTAAGTCACATTTTGTGATGACCAAATTTGAACTTATCTCCCTAACATTGTGTTGTGTGTTTTTTTGACAGACTTCTAAAATATTATAAGTAATGGATGGTCATAAAGTTTGGTTCTCCGTCAAATGTTTACAAGATGATATTTTGTGCCGAAGGTGTATCCACTATGAAATGAAGCAAATTGATTTACTAAATTTATGGTTGAAGCCATCCCAAAGACGATTTTTAACATTTTGATCGTTCATCGCTCTTCATTGCCTTTTCTCATTAATTGTGTTTGCAACACCTACATTTGGGAGACTTGATTTGGATACGGTCTAATACGTGCCTTTTCTTTGAGAGTTGACTTGGATACAAAGAAGGAAAACCTTTTTAGAATCAAATCTTGTTGTGATTTCAAGGGAGTCCCCTTGCGTCAATCTTAGTAGATATTTACTCCTTTGTATCTACTTAGCAGGCATAATAATGTTGATCTATAAAGCAACAACGCAGCAAACTAATAGATTAGCCATTTTCTTTACCGCCAAGAAAGTGACGACTATTCAGCTACCACCTTCATGTGTGACGACTATTCATCTACTCGACATAAATTACATTGATTGTGAACTGATATTTGTTTGTTGATATTATCCTACTAGTACAAAAATATTGAAGGATGCATTCGCAAACTGTCCACTCAACCATTTCTGCAATGAGAACGTCTAATATCAGTCCTTTCAAAGGATGGCTATATTTATTTTGCATAGTTGTAGAGATTTAGATATTTCTTCAACCGCCCCCTCATTGCCGCCTCCAATGTGCTTAAATAAGTCGACTGGTAACAGATAACTCCAACAGCAACCTAGAGAATTCGACGTTTGCATCACTTAAAGATCCATACTACTATTTTCAACCTGTGGAGTTGGTAGTTTGCATTAGTAAAGGCTCCCTACTACTATTTTATAACCAGGTACTAATGTACTAGTATGATTATTCTTCCATTTCTGTCGTAGACTTTATTAGCTTTACTAATTGTTCAGATAAAATAGTGAGAGGCTACTTATGTCCATTTGGTTTGCTTTTATTTGTTCACGTTTGTGGACAAAAATGCTTAGTATTATGTATTTGGATAGAAATGCATTTCCCTCATGAAACCTGCAGCCTCCCTTCCATCCCTTGCACTTTGCAGACACCACCCTATTGGAGTAAGTTATCCAATTCCAGTACCCATGTTGCCTCCACAAGAAGCTTATCATCCTTCACCACAACAAATACTCTATGGATAGTATATAAAATTGGTTCCTGCCATGTAGTTTGAAGTAGAGTAGTGAGTTGTGAAATCTGTATAGAAGTAATAGACTTTGTCGTTTCAAACCAAATTTCTAGTGGCTATGGTTAGTCTTTCAACAGACTGAGAACAATGGGTACAGTTACTGTAGCAAGGCCACCCGCACTATCGCTTTGCAAGCCTTCTTCCACTTGCTATTGCATGTATTCTTTATTGCCTCATTCTCACTCAACCTCAAAGTGGGCACCTCCTCTTTCACTCTTCAAACCCCAAACATGCAAAGAAAGCATTTTACAAAAGCATGCATTCTTTATTCATATGCTTGGATTCTAAATTCTATTTGGGTTAGCCCTTACTACTTAATGCAGCTTACATAGGTAAGCAAAACTTTATATTTTATTCAATATAGAGAAAGGACAATATTTTAAGGCGATGAGGTAAGAGCAAAGACAAAATCATTGACTTTCCACACTTCTTAATTCATATGTCAGTTTTCTTGAGGAGATTGTGTCCATTTGATGCATGAGATAATGTCTATGATTTTCTTGCGGGTCAGCCCTAAGTCACTGGTGAATCCTAGGCTAGGTTGTGCATTAGTAATGATGCCTTCAACACAAATTAGATGTTCTACTTTATGCTTGAAGAGGTATGCAAAAGGTAGATCTGGGAAGCATAATTGAGCATGAAGCAGTTCCCTACAAAGGAATTCATTTTGACAACCTTTGTAGCGTAGGTACAACAGACTTGTGTGTAATGCTACAAGTTAAGTCATTTCAATGATGCCCACGCATTTTATATGCAGTGTTTGTCTTCAATTTCACTCTATTCCTAAATCTTACTTATTATAGTCCTAGAAAGCTAGACCAGTATGCCCTACGTTGCAAGTAGCATTCTGTTAGGCAGTACCAGTAGGGACTATTCTTGTTCCCTATTCAAATATACGGGAGTCACTTATATTTAGTGAGCCTCCATGATAAAGAATCTAGAATATAGGTCTTTAGATAGAAAAAGACTACAAGTTTGTGAGTACTCTTTAAGTTGTTTCTGGTACAAGTTTTCTGAAACTTTTTAAGTTTAGACAAGTGTAAATAATAAATTCCCAAAATAAGCAGACTTCAAAGCCATGAGGCTTCGCTTTCTATCTTTCTCTCTTCACAATTGAATGCATGTTTTCTTATGTTACCATACAATCAAGAAGTGGTTCCTATGGTATGTGGTATCTTTGGTTTGTCTTTATTTTCTATCATTTCTTTCCATAAAATTTCATATCCTTCAAGGGTGCTTTTAATTGATATGTTTTTAGTATCTTGGAAAAGTGAAATTCTTGAAATTTCTTGAAAAAGAATGGTTTAAATGATGAGCTTTCCCAAAGTTTAGGGTAATAGTTATATAGATATGCATATCTCTGTGTGTTACTAATATACTTATCATATCTATCTATATTAAAAACCTCAATTCTTTATAAGAATGTATTCAGCTTTTAAAAACTCCAAAATTTAATAAATCTATGCTCAAAGAGTTACCGCATTTGTAACTCTTGTCCGCACAATAATTAAAAATAAACATTGCATCTGTGAAGGTAGTGAAACAGTAAACCTAAATGTGCTCATACGTAAGATAGCAACCAGATTTAACGGCCACTAATTCCCCCACTTTCTAATCTTTTTGTCGAATATAAATCTCGTCTTTAATTTTTAAACATGTCATCTATTCAGACCATGTAGTAGTTAATGTGTAATGAAATTTATTTCATTTCTGGTAGTTCAACTACTTCTAAACTCATGTGGATTGTGGGATTCTAATCAAATGTTCATGTAATTGTGCTTTGAAGGTTTAATTTTTTTGTTTCTATAGAAATTTGAGATTGATTTCTTCATCAATGTTAATTTGGTGTATCTGGTTTTTAGGCTTTTGTTATCCACTGAGTTAGGTTTTACAGGTAAGTTTGATTTGTCTATTAATATGTGTTCACTATGTATAGTATTTGTAATTTGATATGTTTTATTTTTTTATTTTTGTATAGCTTATGTGCGCCAAACCAAAAATCTGAATTTATAATGTCAACTGGTACAAAAAAATGCTTTTTTGGCATCCATCTGTGTTCTGCTTTTTTGTTGAGTTATTTATCAATGTTATTGTTTATACCTGCAAATGAAATATTTAAATTGTCTTGTTTTGTATGTGTAGTAATGGTGTTTTTGATCTATGGTTTGAAAGATTTTCGAGTTGGGTTGTAGAAGGGATGTTTGAATTTTGAGGCAGATATTTTAAGTTGGGTTTAGCTGCAAATGTCTTAGATTTGTTCTCACTTCCTCTAGATGTAATTTCTATTTTGATTTATGGGGTTTTTCTTGTTTTAGGATGCATTTTATTATTTGTTAGGTGGTTTTCTATTTTAAGGAGTTTTAACTAACATTGTCTTCGATTGATATATTTTTAATAACAAGAGATTTATGGGCATTTTAGGAAATACTATGTGTAACTATACTGCTTTGGGTTGTCGTTTTTGTCATTTGGTTTTATTTTTTGAAGGGTCTTCACTTTACTCTCACCGTTTGCTTAATTGACTGTTAACAAGAATGCTTTTTCAATGATATTATCTACATTTGTTCTTCTTGTAGTATTTCTACAAGATGGAATTCTTCTTGCCTAATTGGAAGCAAATTGTGTCTTTTCTGCTAATGTATTTTTAGGCGGACTTTCAAACAATAGTCATTTTGCAGAGTTTTTCAAAAGCTTCAAAATCATACTATATATTCCTTTCTCTCTTGTAATTTTTTAGAATAGGATCCTTCCTTTCTTTTTCAAAAAAATTGATTGTTTCGGTTGTTCAGTTGAAGAAAGTAAGTTTGGTGTTGGGTAGAATGTGGTTTTCTTTTTATTTATTTTTAACTTAGTCAGCTTTTAAATTTTGGTTCTATTTATTATAATAGTTTTAGGTTTTATTTTTAATTTTAGCACGTATTTTTAATGGTAATTAAATCTTTTATTTTAATTGTTAATGTTGATGTAGTAAGAATTGGAGTGAGAAAATACATGAATCTTTACCTTTGTGACTTGGATTTTCACAATTAGTTGTATGAATAATTATTTAATACCAGGCATTATTTCTTCTTCTGTTAGATTTCTTTGCCTCTTTGAAACTAGTATAATTTGCACACAATGTTGGCCCTTTAAAATTATTAGCTTTTTAAAAATATTAAAGTTAGATTTTTATTTTATTTTACGAAATAGCTACTTCACCTTATATTTTATAGCTCTTTTTTGTTACTATAAAAGTACATTTTCTACACATGGTTAGAATTGCAAATGTTATCCATTATTGTATTTAACATAATGACATTAGTTAACATTATGTGCTTTTTTTACATTTACTACATCTAGGAATGACACTCCCTAGTCAATGTACTGATATAATTGCAATATCAGATAGTGGCAGCTCCCCTGAAATTCCAATTGGTTCACCTCCTTCAACCAATTGGGATGGATCTTCTGCAAACATTGTAGATCTATCAAATGAAATCCATGTTAATTGTTTTGACAATTTGCACAAAATGCAGACAATTGTTCAAAATGTACATATTGTCCAGGGCTTCAAGGTGCATGCAAGCAATGGAAATCACACTATAAGAGTTCCATGAAATATGTGACAAACTGGCCACATTTTGTACTTTTTTGAGAGAGATGCACGCTGATGAGGTTTACGGAATGGGTGGTGCTTCGTACATAAAATGTGCTTTTCAAAACCATATAGATCATGCATGAATAGCTTTTGTTCTTCACGTGTATATAGTGCACTTTTGTAATGTGCTTACAAGCATTCTAAACTATGACTAGTGTCCTGCCTTTTTCCATGAAGCTCCTACAATAAGTGTTATTTTCCTAATGCAATGAACAAGATTATGTTCCTTGTAGTTAAAAAATGTTCCTTAAGTTCCTGAAACATTATGTACTATGTAAATTAGATACTATATTGAAAAGAATTTGTCATCTAATAACTATAGAAAAATATTTTTTGTACATGATCTTATACATATGCAATAGTATTCATACTTATCTCTCATGGTTTGGCTTGTACACTTTATGACATTTTATTACAGTATATGACATCAGAGACCACCTATGTAACATTCTTAAATTGTCTACACATAATTGTTATTATGAAATACAAAACAAGAAATAAATAAACTATGTTTTCCTTTTAAGATTTCAATGCTTTATCAAATGTGTTAACTCTGTATTCCAATTTCATTAAAAAAAAAGATACACTAATTATTTACTCCAAACTTGAAACCTTTGTGATGTTAGAATGCAATTTTTATTTTCATTCAAAATGGCACTTAATTTGGAGTGATTTTTTCAAGTTATTCGTTATCCAATTGACTTATGCTCACCACATTTTGTACTCCTTATATCCACAGGACCAAATTTATTTCAATTCTTGCAATCCTTGTGAGTACTACATATAGAGGTGCTATCTATAGGTATGTTTCAAACTCACTATCTTTGAACATCTTCATTGTTTAAATTGTATTGTATACTCTAAATGTGCCTTTAGAACTTTTTCTTCATACAATTATGTGTAGATGCTTAATAGAAATTGCATCTAATAGTCCTCACTTTTGCAAGTTTCCTTCTTTCCATACTTTCTACAATTATACATTTATTGTGAGTCTGTAACAAATTTGACATGATAACCTCTTTTATTTATATACAATTCTTTAGGATACAAATTTATTTGAAATTTTACCTTCATAATAAGTTGAAAAATTATTACAAAACCTTTGTTCCCTTACCATTTGTTCAAATTTCTTGTAGTTTTACAAAAAAGGATCATACACAAAACATAGTCTTGTACTTTTTCAAAAACACCACTAGCATTTTTAAGAAGTGTACAAACTTACAACCTCTTTTTCAAAAATTTCCCTCTTTTGTGGCCAATTTACATTACCAACATTACCAAGTTAGCATTTTTCAATTTGGTCCCAAACTTATTGCTAACAAAATTCAAATTTTCAAAAACCTAATTATCATATTTCAACATGTTGGTAGGCACATTTAGTACACTAAGTGCGAACAAAATGATGGCAACATTGACTGCAAATTCCATTGCAGATATTCTTGCAGGCATATCTAGTTTGACCCCTATTTTTCAAGTTGTATGGACATCGACTCCATTCAACAAGCTCGCTCTACACTTGTCAAATACCATGTTGAACTTTTTGATGGTTTGCACACACATCATGCTTTACTTCATAGTCAATTCAAAAATCTTCTATTGGAGGAGGCTTTAGTAAAAGGTTCTATTGTCCTACTTAAATAGTATAGTTCAAAGCTGTTCCACAAATTTACGTATGTCGAGATATTCCCATAAAAATTTCCTTTTTTTAATTTTTCCCTTGCATGCTCTTACTAAATGTTTCACTTTACAAAATTGCAAGGCTATTATTATTGAAAAGTTTGAATTAATTTCAAACAATGCACCAATTGTTGGAACTCCAACTCCTATCCTCCAATCAAGAAGTTCACTCCCATCAAGTAGCTCTCTAGCCCCATTGGGATTCTCTCAATCTACAAATGATTCATTTGAAGAAGATGGTGAGCCTTAGAGTCAAAAGAGTATATCCCCTTTTAATCCAATTCCCATAAAAATGTTAACCCCCAACTATAAGCATTGGACCATTGAGGGTCAAGCCTTGATGAAATCATCAATGCACAAATTAAAAAAAATTGGACGTGATGGAAAAGTTTTTGGATTTGATCTTGTAGACATGGCAGGCTCTAAAATTAATATTTCTTGCTTCAACGAACAAGTTGAAGAATTTTACCATGATATTAACTCTGATAGTCTTTATGTTATCTCCAACGAACGCATCAAAGTTACAAACACAAAATATAGTAGCTCTACACATCCCTATGAAATAATTTTGCATAGCTCATCAACTGTAATTGCATCCACATCCTTGAACTCCACAATACCCACACATACTTTCCACATTAAAAGCATCCATACATTATCCTTGTTTCTTATCAATTTCCTTGTCGATGTCATTGGGATACTTGTAGTTATCTCCCTTGCATCAACCATTCGTAAAAGAGATGGTACAGAGATAATTAAATGCACCGCTACAATTGTTGAAATGTTGAAACTTATACCATAGATGTTACACTTTGGGGTCATCAATGCTATATTGATGGGATACATATTTCTGATATTCATGTATAGCCAAACCCTTATGTAATTTTGATTAAATCGAGACGTATTACCACATGGTGTGGGAGAGGTCTTGACATTGACCCAAATTTAGCAGAGACCTCGACCTTACAAACATGGTATGCCACTACAGATATTGCCAAGCCCTTTAGTTCCTTGTCAATAAAATAGCTTTCTCCCATACAATTTTCCAATCCAATCAATACCTCATCTCTAGCACATAAAAGCATGCTTGAAAAGAAAAAAATTTGCATAAAGGCCTCCATTTCAAATCTGCACCTTGACAACTTCTATTTCCTTTCATGTCCTTTATTGGTGGACAATAAAAAGTGTAAGAAAAAGGTTTTGCAAACTTCCCCTACTACTTTTTGTCGCCCAAAGTGCTCTAAAGATCTCCTTAAATGTGACTTTAGCTACATGCTCAAAATGGACTTGAAAGATGCAAGTGGTGAACTCCTTAAAGTTACTACATTTGAAGATCCAGAAAATTCATTAATTGGTGTTGTCGTAGAGGATTTTCAACTACTACTTATTGAACCTGATGCTACTAAAGACATTTTGGACCATATTGTTGGTAGCCAATTTTACATTGATTTATGCATCCAAATGATTCCCTTTGGTGGACAGGAAACACAAAGCATTGTTGTTACTAACATTAAGCCAATTTAAATGTTTCACTTCTCTCTTCTTAGCAATATTGTAAACTCCACCTACCCATATATGTAAACTTTATTAGCAAATGAAAAGAGTTTTATTTTGTTATCAAAAACATTGCATATTCACACATATACAATTTTTTTGCTACATTTTCCTTCCAATTTGTAATTTTCATAGCTTATACATTCTCCTTCGTCATTAGATTGATCATGGTTTTTCTCAAATTTAAATGAAAAGAACATATTTAAATGAATATTGTCCATACTTTTTTACAACTTTGTGTACATTAAAATTTCTACATACAAAATTGTATGTATGTATCTTGTATGTTCTACTAATTATCTCTCACAAATCTATTCCATTGCTTTTACCATCAGCATTTTCTATTATGGAGGCAGAAAATGAAAGAATGAAAGAAATACACTCTCGTCAAAATGCACTGAAACGTAAACAATACCATGCAAGGAAAGATGAAATTAACAAACAAAGACATGAGGCCAATCAAACTCTTGTTTCTAGAGCCTCAACATCTACAATATCTCCACCTCTTACTATACCCATCCTACAAAGAATTGCACCTCCCCCACAAAATATAGTTCATCCTGGACTAGATATCGAAATGCAACCTTCACCACTTTTCCCCCAAGACTATTTCTCTGCTAGAAATAACTTCCGATCAAAGTTAGATAGCCTGTCAAAAATGTCAACTTGTATGGTTTACATGGAGAGATATCGAGGAATCAAAACTAGGCATACAAATGGACTCACTACTTGTTATAGATGCACATCTGAAAAGAATGACCATCACTTCTCAAAGTGGAACAACATGGACCCTGGTAAGCAACTTGTATGTTTACAAATTCTATCCCAAATTGAGGAAATGCTAATAGCAAGAGTTATCCCAATACTTCAAGTTACCTATGCAAGGGGGGAAACTAAAATACAATGGCCACACTATTAGCTTTCCTCAAGATATATTTGCAATTGCATCCTACTTGCCTAGGCATATTAATGACCTTGATATTCTAATAGTTAATAGAGAAAATATCGACCAACAACCATATAGCTTCCATGTGAGTAGAGGACGTTTCCATGAGGCACTTAAAAATAAGATGTGCAATGACCCATACTACAAGGATGTCCAAATAGATGAGCTTGCATTAACCAGTTTTCCATAGTGTTCTACTGATTTCTCAAACCATATTTATGCAACATATTCAAATCCTACAACCACAGATACAAACTTCAAGGAAACAAGCGACATCGAATGTGACCCTATTGAACACAGCTTGTTGCTGACAACATCCTTCATGGTGAATCTCCTGCATGCACGTACAAAGGTCAAGGAGGTGCACTATTTATTGCAACTAGATGTGGGATGACCAACACCAACCATTGCATGGCCACCCATTTCTCCATCTCATATAAATGAATACACCATTGAAGGATTATTTGCTATGGAAGTCCCCAATTTGTTTCCAAATAGAAAAGTTGCATTTAGGCAACATCATATCAAAGAAATTAAACTACATGAATATGATCTCCACCTACTAAGGTATCATGATCATCAGTTTGGCCAACACCCTCAGTTTAGGTACTTCATACTAAATATAATTATGTGCCATTGTAGCCAAGAAACCTCCTTTGTATTTGTCAACAAAAAGCTCAATGGTTTCCTTCCCTCAATAGTCTATGACCTACACCAAAGATTAAAGGACATGCCAGATGACAAACTTGCATATCAACTCATGTGATTTAGTTCGTCAATTTGTGGAACTCGTCCATTTTGGACCCAACATTGAGGGGAACTTTCTGACATGATCATTCAAATTGGTTTCCCCTCACTCTTCTTCACCCTTAGTGTAGCAGATACCAAATGGCTAGACTTGCATGTCATCATGCCAACCAAGCCTCCTACAAATCCTTCCATGGCTTCTAGATGGAGGATCCAGAATATTGTACAAAATCCACACCTCACTGTAGTCTACATGCACCATAGGTTTACTGCATTTCAAGAAGAGGTCTTGGAAAAAATTCTTGGTGCATCTGAATATTGGTATAGGTAAACCCCTTCTTTCTCGATCTTGCAAAATACACGCATACTTTGATTGTTTACTAGAAATCATCAGTTTGCTTTTAACAATAGACTCTTGCCTTGATAGTTTTCTAAATATCATATTTTCATAGGTATGAATGGAAACATAAAGGATCTGCACACATCCATGGTTTTCTATGGCTCGAACAAGCTCCTGATATTAGTAGATTAGAATGGAATAACATTCATTGTGTACAGAATTCACTTGATTACATAGATAGATATGTCTCGGTTTGGAATCCATGTAGCCTCCAATTGAGAAGCCAAACAATTCACCGCTTTGTTCTTGATGATCCTTGCTTGCTGGACACAACAAGGATATTGGCATGTGAGCCTTCAAAAAAACATTGTGAATTGGTCAACCGTGTTGAACGAAACACAAAGTGTACTTTGCTAACATGCCTCAAAAAGAAAGGGCCAGCTATTGTATGTCACTACAAAGCACCATGGTCCATGCAAGATAAGTCAACTCTTTCAAATGACAAGACCAGTCATCCTAAGCACACACTAGCTTGCAATGATGATCGCTTCAACCTTCACAACCCATCTATCCTATCTATCTAGAGGGCTAATGTAGATTGGCAACCTATCTTGTCAATTGTTGTTGTCCTCAAATATATTGCAAAATATGCTGCAAAAGCTGAGCACAAATTTGAAACGTATCATTCCATGTTATCTTGCATCTCCACAAACTTAGAATTAGAAATGTCAGCCCCAATTGTTTTTCGTAAATTGCTTACTGATAGCCTTGTGGATCGTGATATTAGTGCCTAAGAAACTTACCACTTCTACTAAAATTACCCCTCTCCATATCCAGTAGGACATTTGTGTCTTTAAATGTTGATCACCATTAATTTCAACGTGTATCAATCTCAGCCACATTGGTTACCACAACACCTACATACATTGATGCCTACATCACCTGCCCAATTCATCTAGAGGCAATGTCGTGCTCATTGAACTTACCCAAAAGTGGACCTTTAGAACATCCTGAAAAAATGAAAAATGGAAGAAATGCCCTTATAAAGCAATTATTCGCATCTCACATAGGTTCACTACCATCCCTGCAAGATATGACAAAAAAATTCATGAATTTTGTTGGAGTGAGCTAATTTTATACCACCCCTTCTGTGTAAACTTTCACCATCCTTACTTACTAAACATCGAAACCCAAGGAAAAACATGTTTCCAATTAAAGAATTAGATACAAAATCCATTTCCTCATAAGAATAATGAAGCAATATGTATAAATAATAATAGGATTGCTATCAAGAAATTGCAATGTCACATGTGATGCTTACATCAAGTAAAGTTACAATATTATTTTCAATGTTACATATGCAAGTACATATCAATGGTTACATCAAGTTCACAAATTAAATTACATTTGGCTATGCAAGCCAGACAAAGTATTACAAGAAAATGTATACATAAATATCCATGTGAAGATAAATCCTTGGTGCTTGACTGCCATGACACAGCTTTGTCTTCCACGAAGCTGAGACCAAGAGTGGGTCCATGCGCCTTTTCCACCTAACCACGAAGTATAAATACTTCCCCAAATTTCTTCCTAGCTCGAAGAAAACTTCAACCCTGCGTGAGGAGCCTAGCAACCTAGAACGAAGAAGCAGGAGGGAACTCTCGATGCAAGCCTGATGCATGTATGCAATCTAATCTCGAATGGCATATCTCTTGCATGCAGGATGTGGCAGAGACTATTATTTATATATTTCTAGGCTTTTAAAATCCCATCTATTTCACTAGTGCATATGATTGGCCAAGCAACAAAATAACATAAAGGTGATAGTTTCGAAAAAGGGAAAACTATCATCTCTATATATCCACACTTGGCATCCTCTCCTAGAAGTGGTTTCATAAGAAATACATGTAAAATGAATGGTTTTCAAGTTTATAATAATTCAACTTTTCAAGTATCGTTTCATCATCCAAATTCATAAATGTTTACAAGTTTTGATATCATTAAATTATGAAGTATCAAATAAGTTATTGTCTAAAACTAATAACAATTCATCTATTTCACATAAAAGATAGTGTTTCAATGGTTTACTTTTGTTCAATGAAAACTCATAAATTGCCATGTATATCAAATATATTCAAAATTAGATTTTATTAATTCTTCAGAGTTTTACATATGTATGTATGTAACACAAAAGAAACTCACTTGTCATTTTAAAGGCAGATTTTTCCATCAAGACACAAATTTAAATCAGCATATAAATACATTTAGCAAACTACAATTCCATTGACAAGTATAAATCGTACAAATTCTAATGTGTATATTTTGATTGATGTTATATATAAGTATTTGTGTATATATATTTTACATATAAGAAAAATACAAAATATTGAGAAAACATAATCTTGTTGAAAATGTTTATCTTTATATAAAATAAAAACTAAAGAGAAGTATACAAATTTTGTTTAAAAAATATTATTGTATAAATATTTTGTATATATATATATACATTGAATAGAACGGTTTTTTGTTAAATCATAGCTTATATATATTTATATATATAAATTTCCATTTAAACTAATTCCATTTTGTATAATGTATATATACACATACATTGATTACAATATATATTATATATAATATATGTACCAATTCAAATAAAAACAAAAATTCTGAAAAGAGTGATTTTTAGTTTTAGGCAATGGAGCAGAGTTTAATTCTATTGGCAGAGCATAAGTTTATGTTTGCATTAGGCTGTTATGCTGAGACAAGAGTTTATATTAACTTTTGAATAATTCTCCAACTGGAAATAAAACGAATTCATGCCAGTTTGAGGTAAAAATTCAAAGTATAGAGGTTTTATGAAATAAAACTGAGTTTTATTAAAATTTAGAAGGAAGAGAGGGGGCATGGCTGCTCCCACGAGGGCGCAGCCCCTGTGGGGAGGGCAGCGTCCTCTCCACAACATCCTTCACTTGCAGCTAAGGCTACATAACTTTCTCTTCTTTTTTTATAAAATCTAATAAAACAAAATAATATTAAAATCTATGTTTTACTCTCTAAACAATTTAAAAACAACAATTCTAACAACTGAAAAAATGGTTGTAAACAAAACAGAGTATATATATATATTACTAAAATATAGAGATTTTGATTGGATTTCTTATAGAGAAACTAAGTCTAATTGAGTTTTTGATGAGAAAGCAAATTCTAATTGAAATTTCTAAAAATATCATTTGTATATTTCAAAGCAATATTGTTCTAAAGCAAAATTATATCCAACCAAAAATGATTCAATCCCACACATATTTGAACAAAAAAATCATGAAAATAAATGATTAAGAACCTAGAATCGAACACTAATCCAATGAGTTTGCTCTAATTATGTTGTTATGTCTTAATCTATTCCTCTTCTTTCCCCAGTTTCCCCAAATCAATTGTTCTTTCCCTTGCTTCAAATTTTTGTTTTCAGAAAGATAGATGATGAAAAGAAAATAATGAAAATAATAATAATTCTGAATGCATGCTCATGTTGAGAATTAAAGAGTTTTATATTTTTTTTTATGTCTTTCTTCCAACTTGTTTACCCTTTGTTTTTTTCTAATTTTCCCTCTTTTCCTCTTTTTTAACTATCTTTTCATGATTTCTATCTCATGTCTTGTATTTAAAAATCTGCTCTTATCTCCTTATATTCTAAATTTTTAATAAATCTGATTTAAAAATAAAAGGGAGATTTGTTTTCCTATGCATCACATTATCTTCATTTAAATAAAATAAATATCATTTTTATCCTCAAATAAAACACATCATCTAAATAAAATAACAATATCTAATTTTCAGATAAAGCATCAATTTAAGAAATAGAATAAAATAAACTTATCCTTTTAATTTTATGCATTTTAATTTCCACTATCTAATTTAAATAAATAATGCAAGTAAAACAAACAAAACAATTAATTAAATAATTTTCTAAATGCAATTTTAATATGTTACTATGTGGTGTGTGCGTGTGAGAGATTTTGTTCCCACTTAACCCTGCCAAATGACTAACCTCCTCTACCTCAACCACGCTCTTAGTCTTCAACAAGCCCGCATCTCATATAAACTCAAGCACCCATTAGTAGGTTAGTGTCCAAAAATATAAATCAAAGAAATTCGATTCTTCACTCTAATATATATCACTTTCTATACTATATCATTTGAATTAAATAATAATTATCACATTTCATTTTCTAGAATAAAATAACATTCATTTATTCTATCATTCAAAAATCACACAAGTTATTCTACCACACATTCAGTTTCCAGTTCTATGTAAAGTAAAATCAAACAGTTCCAAAGTTTGAGACGTGACATCCTTCCCCACTTGGAAGAGACATCATCTCAATGTCTTATTACAAATATCCACATAACATAGTCTAAAATATATGTCCAGTATATAATAAGCATAAATAGAAAAACTACTAGAGTTTCAGATTAGGAAAACCTCTCTCTATATCATCAGCATTTTCCCAGGTGGCACTATCCACCGAATACTAGTCCCATTGGACCCTGTACTGTAAAATATCTCGATTGTGCAATTTAACATTGCGCTCTTCCAGTATCTTGATGGGCTCCACCTACATCACTCCTGGGTCCTGTTCCTACAAGGCATGCCAGTCAAGGTTATGAGAAACATCATTATGGTAGGCTTAAGCACTGAGACATGAAAGACATTATGGATCCAAGATAGAGCTAGTGGTAGAGCATGTCGGTATGCAACTAGATTAACAACCTCAAAAACATCAAAGGGTCCCACAAATCTAGGGGCTAACTTTGAGTTCTTTCCAAAAGAGATTGAACTCTTTTGAGGTCAAACTCTCAAAAAGACCTTGTCTCCCATTGAAAATGACTTGAAAGTCCTGTTCTTATCTGCAAGACTCTTCTATTGATCTAAAGCTTGCTTCAATTTTCCTTAGATGAGCTTCGTCTGATCTTCCATTTCTCTTAACATTTCAAGTCAAATCACAATTTGATCCTCTGCCCTATCCCAACTGATAGGTGTCCTACATTTATGACCATACAAAGCCTTGAAAGGTTCCATACCCAAAGAGGCGTGGTAGGAGTTGTAGGAAAACTCCACTAATGGTAAATACTCCTCCCACCTGTGTTGTTCCATGCAATACATTCGAATGAGGTCCTCTATGACCTGATTCACCCTCTCAGTTTTTCCATCTATCTAAGGATGATAGGTAGAACTAAAATTCAATTTGGTTCCTAGGGAGGAGTTTAGTGTGGTCCAAAATCCAGAGGTCATCTGAGTGTCACGATTTGAAATGATCATCTTAGGCACTACGTGTAGTCAGAAGATCTCATGCACAAACTTTCTTGCCAAAACCATCGAACCATCCTTGAGATTCCTGTTACCATTTTTTTGCAACAGCTCAATTGGTGGAGTTGGATTCAATACTGTTATATTTAAAAGTGGAAAATACAGTTATTTCTGCATATGTCAAGTGTTGATTGTATCTTAATCATTACTTGTCAAGTGACAATTATGTATTGAAAGGAGGAAACAGAGTTCAAGTATTATTTATCATTTTACAATCAAATGAAGTACATGATTGAGCATACAAACAACAAAGCATTTTTTAGTGCTTTCATTTATTTCATAAAGTAATTCATATTTACAAAATTTCATTTGATTGCGAGAATTCAAATGATAGTACAAACTTGCATTGAGATGCAATTTTTCTTTTCAAAATTAAAAGCAGAAAGAATGAAATCAAATATCCACACAAGTTGTGGGTGTGACTATCATAATGTATCATAAACAACACACTATACTATGGAAGATGCATAAAAGGGAATCACATAAGCATAAACATAGTCATCATTGCCTGTTGATCGATGGTCGACACAGAAGTGATGCACCATTTGTCTTCTCGAGCACCGTTGACCTGTAGGAAGGAAGAGAGGGATGTTAGAGGCTCTAAATATGAATATACCTATATGAACCATCAACGATAATGTAGTATGCTACTATTCATGCATTGAAACAATCAAGAAAAGTGCAGAACGTGAGCTAAAAGAGAAACATCAACATGATCATGATATATTGTTTTTCATGCTAACATCATTTGTTTCTTTGTGCAGGTATAGGGAAAATCACGAAGCTGATTATCATTTGAAGACCAAGTATGTGGAGAAAAATAGGCTCCCACAAGGGTAGAGCTCGGCATGCTGCCCCTTATTCATTACTTGTGGGCTGAGATAGAAACTGCAATCATCCTATTCACCAAGAAAGGAAATGCAACTGAGAGAGTAAAAGAGAGTTCATATGTTAATCCATTAAACCAATGGTCCACTCATAACAAACAAAGGGTGCATTCTGAAGGCTACAAGTGGATAGTTAATTTAATTGAGCTCAATTGATTTAACTAATTGCAAATCTCAACATTGCTACCATAGTAGTTTTGTTTATCATATGCATGATATTATGCAGAGTTCAACCGTGTTCATGTTCACGACAATGATAGTGAACAGGCATACATAATGCCTCAACGAAGAGAATTTTTTCAAATTTTTAATTCCAAAGGAGAGCAAATGCATGAAGAGTGCCAAAGAGGGAAATAGTGATATCATTTGATCAAAACATGGAAAGTACAGGCATTCATCTTTTGGCCTCTAACTGAAGTAACATAAGTGAAACAAGGAGTCACAAGAGATATAAAAGGAAAATAGGACAGTTGAGCATAATAGAAATGGACAAGCCTTCAACAGTTTTCAATAAACTAATTTCTATGTGCTAGATGAAGAAATGTTTCCCATGCACTAAGTTCTAAAGACTACAATATCCATGAAATTTTCACATGTTTTGCATTTTCTGAAGGATTAGCTTGCTGTCCCAGGAAAAATACAGCAGGGATTTGAAGAATTTTGTTGATTTTTTATTTAAAGCTATAAATTTCCTCTTTCAAGTCATGTGGTAGTGTCATATATACAACAGGAGTTTCAAAGCCCATGTTAGTGGTTTCCTTAATGGCGTCAAGATTAGATCACAAGGAAAATATCTTCTATAGTGTGTAAGATTTACAAAAAACACATGGTGCCATGATGATAGGGAAATAAATATACCCATATAAGCTTTATCCCATAAGTGGATTTTTTCAAGTATCATTTACCCATGTAATGGAAATAGAAAAGTATTGAAATACAGTTTGTGCAGAAATTTCAAAGTACCCATGAGAGTTTATTTTCTAGAAAATGCAGACATACATAATGGATCGAACCCAGTTATTTCATGAATAATCGATTGCACAAATTTTTCAATTTTTTGAGTTACCCATATCAGGGTTTTACAAGAAAATGCAAAAGAAGGTAGATAATCGACATGTGCCAAGCTCCAGTGAAATTAAACACAAATTTATTCAAAACATCAGATTACCACAGTGGGGTTTTGAACAGAAAATATAGCTTCTACAATTTTCAATCACCCATGAAGGGTTTTATAAGAAAACGACAGAGATGTAAAAGGAAAACAACAGCCATAGTGGGTTGAGCGAGCTCCAGAGGAGGTGAGTTTTCTATAAAATAGTGAAAGCCCACATCGAAACTTTGTCTCAAGAAATATAGCAGGAGTAAATCATCATGGGTCGAGCCCAAATTTTACATAAATATCAAAGTATACAATTTTTTTTTGTATACCCATGTTGGGGTTTGAGGAAAAACAGATTTTCCAATTTTCTATGACACCCATGTCAGGGTTTTATGAGGAACAACAGAGAGGAGTAGAAAAACTATTATGGTGAACCCAGAAATGCCTCAAATGCACCAGATGAAAATATAGTGGCCACGGCCTGGAGAAGAGCTTTTAGCTCTTGAATGGTCTATCATTTTGTTGTTAAAAGAAAACCCATGTAAGTTCCATCAGGGTAGAGATTAACTAAAGCAAAATGATAATAAAAATGCATGGAAGTTCTATAGAATTTTAGTTCGAGTTCATAGTCAGGAGAACATGGCGAGGCCTGAGTATGGCCATGAATTCATAAATAAAAAGAAAATATTTCTTAAGTTTTCTATGGAAATAAATCTATGGCTAGAATGTAACTTACTACTTAATGCTTGTATGAGAACATCCAAAAAAAACACCCAGTTTGAGCTCATACATGGCAGCCCAAAATGACAGAAGCAAATAAGCACAGAAATACAAGAAGTGTCAGATAGATATATCAAAAGTCATAGCTTGTGAGGCCATGTTCTCATCCAAATGAACCAAGAAGCCAAAGAGAAGACAAAAAATAAGCTTACCATAGTTTGGAGGCCAAGCATGATTAGAATAGAAGTGAAGCAAAGCTCGAATGGAGTTCTAAACTGTCAACCCTAGTTCATGGTGGTGGCACTCAAGCAAGGCCCAAACTCTCCAAAATGCAAAAGTGTGAAATGATATGAGTTAGGGTTTCTCCTTTGGTTTTGTTCTACTTGCCCTAATTCGAACTTAGGGTTCTTTTTGCATTTTGAGTCAAAAATATGAAGCTTAATACCTTGAGGGGGCGAATTATCATATGCCTAGGTTGACTTTGTTTAAGTCCTTAGGGCTTGTAATTTTTATATTACATTTATACCTTTTCCTTAGTGCAAGATGAGGAATGTCCAAGGCCTTAGGCTTATTTTAATTCATTTTGAGGGAAGGAAATTTAAATATGAATCATAATATATTTTATGCCTAAGGGTGAAACACTTGAGACTAGGGTTTTTATTTTCAATTGATTTTGAAGAAATCAATTAAATGTAAATGGTCAGGTGATTTCCATAGATTAAAAGATATACTTTAGGCATCTGTTTAGTTTTTGAATTGATTTTTAAAGAAAATAAATTAAATATGTAATAGAGTTGTGCTTTGTATATTTTTACAATTTTTTAAAGAGTTGTATTGAAGAAAAGATTTCAAAGCAATCTTTAATTGCAAAAATAGGCCAAATTGTAAAAATCTACATATCATGTAAAGCAGGATTAAAGCGGTGCTTTTATAAATCGCTTTATTCTTTACTATTTTTAGCAGATTGTTTTATTTTCTGCCTTGGGTCGGATTTGAGTTTCCTCTTGGAGAGATAAGGTGTTTTATTTGCTTTAAAAGTAGATTTAGCCTATTTTTAGAGGCTTTTCAGGATGAACATGGAAACAGTGTGTTTTTCTTGCTTTTATGAAGACTTTTGAGTCAGTTTGAGGGCTTTTCCTTGAGCTTTCTTTGTGAGCTTAGATTAGGGTTTCTAGAGAGTTATATTTTAGAAGAAACTTAGTTTTTCTCCTTCAGTTCATATTACAGTTTCTTGCTCTTAGCATTTTTGACCTTGTAAACTCAATTGTATTCAATTCAGACATATACACTCTTTTAGTTTCAATAAAACAGCAGAGTTCTTCTTCTCATTTCTTGTCTCAACCTTGTAACAACAGTTTGATGTCTTTGTGTTTTCAAGTTTGAAGCCTTATATGTCTTTCTTTTATGAGTCTTTGCATAGAATTTCATGTTTTCAGGTTGTATGATGTATTCAATTCCTTTGAATCTTCATGCAAATTACTAATGAAACCATGTACCAATAAGATTGTGAGAGTTATTGTAATAGAGGAATTGTTGTGAGCGATAAATTTGAATTTTCAAAAATAATAGTTAATCATCAATTAGTGTTAAATTTCATTTTTTAAGTTATCCTTCTATCCCTTTTCTCAGAAAATAATTAAAATAGGATCCATCTTTTGGAGAACCATCTCACTCTAGAGATTCTCTTTTTGCACAGATCACCCACATCTAAAAAGAGTTTCCATGTTTCAACAAATAGTCTAATTTCTACAAATCTGACAAGGGTGCATATCTAATTGTTAACAATTCCCAGGGATGAAATGAGCCACTTTTTTTAGTTTTTCCACCACAAATAAGATGGTATCGTGTCTATTCTTAAACATCAGAAACCCTTGAATAAAATCCATATTTATCACTTGCCACTTATATTCTAGCACTCTATGAGGATATAGAAGTCATGATAGATGTACATGCTCAGCCTTGACTCTCTAACACTCTAAGCATTGGGCTACAAATGCAGTAATATCTCGCTTAAGTCTCATCCAGAAGTATAGTGGTCTAAGTCCTTCCATCATTTTAGTAGTTTAGCACCAGGGTGCCCTGAATATGGTGCATTATGGAACTCCTCTAGCACCAACTCTCTAAATCTTGCAAAATTTGGAATATACATATGACCCTGGAACCTCAAAAGTCTATCAGTTTCAAACACATAGCCCACAAATCTACAATTTGAAGGATCATGTTCTAAGGCTTGCTTAACCCTTTCAAAATGGCCATCCCTTGATAAGGCTTGAATCCTGAAAGATATTGTTCATCAGATTCATGAAGGTAGCAGGGGCATTGGTTAGCCCGAACGACAGCACTGTAAATTTGTAGTGCCCATATCTTGTCCTAAAAGCAGTTTTATGAATATCTCCATCCCTTATCCTTAATTGATGGTATCCTGATCTCAAATCTATTTTCAAGAATACCTTGGCCCCTTTTAATTGATCAAATAATTCATTGATATGAGGGAGCATATATTTATTCTTAATGGTGACCTTGTTGAGCATTATGTAATTAATGCACAATCTCAAGGTTCCATCCTTCTTTTTCACAAAAACAACAGGAGCTCCCCATGGCAATACACTTGACCTAATGAAACCTTGCTTCATCAACTCTTCCAACTGAGCTTTCAATTCATATAAATCTGCGGTGTTCATTTTGTATGGTGCTTTAGACTGAGGTTCTGCTCCAAGTAGCAAGTCTATTGAGAAGTCAAACACTCACTTAGGCAGTAACTCGGTCAACTCATCAGGAAAAACATCTTGGAACTCCCTTAGAATGGGATGGTCATTAATTGTTGATCCTGACTCATCAATGTCCTTAACCTTTATTTCAAAGATGGTACACCCCTTTCATCTTGCCTTCTTTAATTGCGTTGCATAGACCTACCTAAGCTCTAAAGGCCTTTTTATTCCACAATTTTCAACAAGATTTCCCTAATCATCCAGACACTTCACAGTTTTCTCTTTGCAATCAACAAGGGCCTTATGTTCAGTGAACCAATTAATCCCTAGAATTACATCATAGGACCCCAAAGGTGCAACATATAGATTGACCTGAGTTTCAAAACTAGGAAGTTCAAGTTCACTAGAAACTAAACATTGCTCTACCTTCTTCTCTACCCGGTTTCCATATTGAACTTTCCATGAATTTCCATATAGCTCAGTTTAACAGATAATCTAGATACAACATGAGGATCTACGAAACTATTAGTGGCACCAGTATCAATCAAAATAGAAACAAGGCAATCAAAGAGTTTACCCAACAGCTAGATAGGCATAGCCTAGTAATCGGCTTGGCAATTGTCAACTGCCGCATGGATATGATGTTGATTCTTGTTATTCGATCGATTCACCCTCTAAGGGAACACACTAGCATAGTACTCACCGCCACAAGTATAAAAACCCCCATGAGGTTCCTTGGGCCTGTCAAAGGAATCCTTCATGTTGTTGTTGTTTCTGTTGTAATTACCCTTCTTATTGCTGCCTTGATTTTCATCATCTCGATCCTATGAATTATTACCCCTCTTAAGATTCCCGATCTAACGGTTGTTGTTACTACCTTGCTTGTTTTGATTCTAATTATTTCCCTGTGACTTCTTATTTCCATGTTTAGCCTCTCTACTCTTCTTGTAGTTCACAACCTATTGCAATTTCTATTCCTATTTAATTGCCAATTCAAAGGCCTCATCCATGGTGGCAGGATTATGCATATCCACATCAGTTCCAATTTGAGGCCTAAGCCCCAAAATGAACTTTCAAGCTTGAAACCTCTCATCGTGTTGGTATTGGGGTATGTACTTAAGCAAGTGATAAAATCTCTCCCAATATTGTATCACTGTCATTCCTCCTTGAATGAGAGTTTGGAATTTAGTCATCTTTTTTCAAAGTAGGACTGCGGTAGCCACCTCTTCCTAAACAACTGCAAGAATTGATCCCAAGTTTAAACCTTACTATGCAAAAAAAAATTATTAGCCCATTCATTCTCCCACCAGGTGCCAGCTTCATCGGTGAGTTGGTAAGACCCCCATTCAGTCTTAGTTTCATCGGACAAGCTATGTAGAGAAAAGTACCTCTCCATTTCAATTACCAAAGCTTCTGCTCCATCCCCAAAAGATTTGCCATCAAATTTGGTGGCATGACCTTCTTGAGATCCTTACCCAATTCTTCGGCTACCTTACTCGGGTTTCCTTCATTCTCAAGGTTTTCTCCAATTTTTTCATTCTCATTTCCTCCAATGTTTGGCCCAAATGGCCCAATTTTCCTTCTTTGTTCCAAATTGTCAAGCATAGCCCCTTGTTGATTCAATAGGGCTATGATCTTATCCAATTTGTCACCTAGATCACCATGGGATCCAGCAGCATGGTTCTCTCGCTAATACGTCCTAGACTCCATCAGAATTACTCTGAAACACACAACATTATGCATAATTAGGCATACGTTCCTAGAGTTTAAACCTAGACCCTCTGATACCAAATGTAAAGGTTCACAGTCCTTATTCACTAAACATCAAAAATCAAGGAAAAACATGTTTCCAATTAAAGAATCAGATAAAAAATCCATTTCCTCATAAGAATAATGAAGTAATATGTATAAATAATAATAGGATTGCTATCAAGCAATTACAATGTCACATGTGATGCTTACATCAAATAAAGTTACAATATCATTTTCAATGTTACATATGCAAGTACATATCAATGGTTACATCATGTTCACAAATTAAATTACATTTGGATATGCAAGCCATACAAAGTATTACAAGAAAATGTATACATAAATATCCATGTGAAGATAAATCTTTGGGGCTCGATTGCCATGACACAACTTTGTCTTTCACGAAGTTGAGACCAAGAGTGGGTCCAGGTGCCTTTTTCACCCAACCACGAAGTATAAATACTTCCCCGGATTTCTTCCTAGTAACCTAGAACAGAGAAGCATGAGGGAACTCTCGATGCAAGCTTGATGCCTGCATGCAATCTAATCTTGAATGGCATATCTCTTGCATGCAGGATGTGGCAGAGACTATTATTTATATATTTCTAGGCTTTTAAAATTCCATCTATTTCACTGGTGCATATGCTTGGCCAAGCAACAAAATAATATAAAGGTGATAGTTTCGAAAAGGGAAAACTATCGTCTCTATATATCCACACTCGGCATCCTGTCGCAGAAGTGGTTTCATAAGAAATACATGCAAAATGAATGGTTTTCAAGTTTATAATAATTCAACTTTTCAAGTATCGTTTCATCATCCAAATTCATAAATGTTTACAAGTTTTGATATCATTAAACTATGAAGTATCAAATAAGTTATTGTCCAAAACTAATAACAATTCATCTATTTCACATAAAAGATAGTGTTTCAATGGCTTACTTTTGTTCAATGAAAACTCATAAATCACCATGTATATCAAATATATTCAAAAATAGATTTTATTAATTCTTCAGAGTTTTACATATGTATGTATGTAACACGAAAGAAAATCACTTGTCCTTTTCAAGGCAGATTTTTATATCAAAACACAAATTGAAATCAGCATATAAATACATTCAGCAAACTACAATTCCATTGACAAGTATAAATCGTACAAATTCCAATGTGTATATTTTGATTGATGCTCTATATATATATAACTTATACATATGTATATATGTATTTGTGTATATATATTTTACATATAAGAAAAATACAGAATACTGAGAAAACATAATCTTGCTGAAAATGTTTATCTTTATTTAACATAAAAACTAAAGAGAAGTATACAGATTTTTTTTAGAAATATTATTGTATAAATATTATATATATATCCATGATAGACTGTTGTATATATACATTGAATAGAACGATTTTCTGTTAAATCACAATCATGTTGTATACACAGCTTATATATATTTATATATATATATATATATATATATATATTTCCATTTAAATTAATTCCATTTTGTATAATGTATATATACACATACATTGATTACAGTATATATTATATATAATATATGTACCAATTCGAATAAAAATAAAAATTTTGAAAAGAGCAATTTTTTAGTTTTAGGCAATGGAACAGAGTTTAATTATGTTGGCAGAGCATAATTTTATGTTTGCATTAGGCTGCTATGTTGAGACAAGAGTTTATGTTAACTTTTGAATGAGCCTCCAATTGGAAGTAAAATAAATTCATGCCAGTTTGAGCTAAAAATTGAAAGTATAGAGGTTCTATGAAATAAAACTGAGTTTTATTAAAATTTAGAAGGAAGAGAGGGGGTGTGGCTGCTCCCACAAGGATGCAGCCCCTATGGGGAGGGCAGCGTCCTCTCCATAGCATCCTTCACTTGCAGCTAAGGCTGCATAACTTTCTTATATTTTCTTTTTATAAAATCTAATAAAACAAAATAATATTTAAATATGTGTTTTACTCCATAAACAATTTAAAAACAACAATTCTAACAACTGAAAAATTGGTTGTAAACAAAACAGAGGATATATATATATATATATATATATATATATATATATATATATATATATATATATATATATATATATATTATAGAAAGGTATATATACATATATATATGAATATACATATTTTAATATATTTGTTTATATACATATATATATATGAATATACATATTTTAATATATTTGTTATATATATATATATATTACTAAAATACTGAGATTCGATTGGATTTCTTATAGAGAAACAAAGTCATATATATATATATATATATATATATATATATATATATATATATATATATATATATATATATATATATATATATATATATATATTAATATTACTAAAATACAGAGATTCCGATTGGATTTCTTATAGAGAAACAAAGTCTAATTGAGTTTTTGACAAGAAAGCAAATTCTAATTGAAATTTCTACAAATATATTTTGTATATTTCAAAGAAATATTGTTCTAAAGCAAAATTATATCCAACCAAAAATGATTCATTCCCACACACATTTGAACAAAAAATTCATGAAAATAAATGATTAAGAACCTGAAATCCAACACTAATCGGATGAGTTTTCTCTGATTCCATTGTTCTGTCTTAATCTATTCCTCTTATTTCCCTAGTTTCCCCCAAATCAATTGTTTTTGCCCTTGCTTCAAATTTTTATTTTCAGAAAGATAGATGATGAAAAGAAAATAATGAAAATAATAATAATTTTGAATGCATGCTCATGTTGAGAATTAAAGATTTTTATATATTTTTTTATTTCTTTCTTCCAACTTGTTTTCCTTTGTTTTTTTGTTTTTTGTTTTCTAATTTTCCCTCTTTTCCTCTTTTTTAACTCTCTTTTCATGATTTCTATCTCATCTCTTATATTTAAAAATCTGATCTTATCTCCTTATATTCTAAATTTTTAATAAATATGATTTAAAAACAAAAAGGAGATTTGTTTTCCTATGCATCACATTATCTTCGTTTAAATAAAACAAATATCATTTTCATCCTCAAATAAAATAACAATATCTAATTTTTAGATAAAGCATCAATTTAAGAAATAGAATAAAATAAACTTATCCTTTTAATTTTATGCATTTTAATTTCCACTATCTAATTTAAATAAATAATGAAAGTAAAACAAATAAAAAAATTAATTAAATAATTTTCTAAACGCAATTTTAATATGTTACTATGTGGTGTGTGTGTGCAAGAGATTTTGTTCCCAATTAACCCTGCCAAATGGCCAACCTCCTCTACCTCAACCACACTCTTAGTCTTCGACAAGCCTGCATCTCATATAAACTCAGGTACCCATTAGTAGGTTAGTGTCCAAAAATATAAATCAAAGAAATTCAATTCTTCATTCTAATATATATCACTTTCTATACTATATTATTTGAATTAAATAATAATTATCACATTTCATTTTCTAGAATAAAATAACATTCGTTTATTCTATCATTAAAAAATCACACAAGTTATTCTACCACACATTCAGTTTCCAGTTCTATGTAAAGTAAAATCAAACAGCAACAAAGTTTGAGACATGACATTCCGCAACATTGACATTGATTTTGGGTCCTCCAAACATCAAATTATATCACAATGGGAAAGGTTATCTTCTACATATAGGGTTTGGCATGTACATCACACACTTCCAACTCCAACAGAAGCATCATATGCAAGCAATAGCTCAAGCGTTGACCATTCCTTACAAGGCCACAGCCTAGAAGAATGCTAGGTTTTCTCAAGTTTGTACCCAAACCTTCCTATATAACTTGATGCACTAGACATGCTTGATCAACATGAAATTGACATTCACCATGAATGGCAACAATCAAGTCTCACCCCAATACAAATTCATTTTGCTACTACTTTCATAGACTCCAATCGAGCAACCTTTCAAGTGCACCATGTTCTCCATGAACACACCCATACTACTTTCGCTACTCAACAACAAATAGCATTTGATATAATTTGGTCCCATTGAAGCACCCTTCCATTGCAACAACTGCTCAAGCTAATTGATCAAGAAACTATAGGAACTATAAAGTCACACCTCATAAAAAAAATAAGGCTTTCCCTCATGACCTTAGCTTCGATTCACCAATCACCTTTACTACTTCTTGCACCTACAGGTGTTGCAACATTCAACATTCAAGCATCAACAATCCATTTTTCTCTTCGTATTCCAATAAAAGAAATGCCCCCCTACAAGGGAAAACACTTGCAACCTTCCAAGAAATTATGTACTTTATTAGGTGCATTTTAATTGACAACATGAGCTTCATTGGTCCAAAGTTGCTAGAACATATTGACATGAGACTATGAGAAGCATTCCCCGTCCACAACCACTTGCCCTTTGGAGGGAATTCAATCATACTCTTTGGTAGTTCTTGGGCCAACTACCACCAATTAAAGATATCCCCATGTACGCTTCTACCTCCTATGGTGGGACTCTATAGTGTAGCTTCACAACTATGGTAACTTTGACAAGAATATTTTGACAAATTGGTGATGATCCTTCCCAAACTGATTTTCATGCACTTCTCCACAATCTATATAATGCAAATCCTATAGAAGAAGATTGGAAATTTCTAATGTCACATTCAAGTTCCTCACTTAGTTCTACAGAAAACTATGTTTTCATGTCTGCCATGCATCTTTTTGCAACAAATGAATTGGTCTTACTACACAACAAATGTCTGTTGTTGTCTTTGGAAACACTTGTTGCACTTTCCATTGCAGAGAAACTAAGGGGGTCAACATACACAAATTCTGATGAAGAACAACTTCAAGCTCAATTTTTTTTATCTATTGGCTAGGAGGTCATGTTATGTTCAAATATATGGGTTGAGATAGGACTCGTGAATAGTGCACTTGGTCAAGTAAAATCTATTGTATACAGTGAAGGTGAGAAACCACCTCAACTACCATTGTTTGTTGTTGTTCATTTCAAGAATTACATTGGACCACCTTGGGGCCATAACAATTTGATGAAGGTCCCAATAACACTACTTAGCCGAGGGCTTTCCATCAAATTCCACTTAAAATGGCATGGGCATTGACAATACACAAATCACAAGGACTTATGCTTCTAAGGGCCACAATGGCCATTGGCAACATAGACCTACAAGGACTGACATTTACAGTTATTTCAAGAATTCCTGATCTACACCTTTGCAACCACCCAACCTTCTCATTCCAATGATATGCACGCATTCAACAAAGCCCATATGTTGTTCGTTGAATAAACAAAAAGATTCGATTGCAAGCAATGTCAAATTAAAACTCCTCCAACACTTAAAAGGAATTTGAACTACTACAGGTATGCCACTTTGTTATTTACTTCACTACTAGCTATTACTATTCTTACTTTCTTCTAAATTATATATGTCTTCTTCCTTACCTACACAATCCTCTCATTGCTCATTTACACTATGCTTTCATTGTCTAAGACCTACAAATTACTCAACCAAAAGGTAACTAATATATTTTTGTATATTTCAAACTTCAACATTCTCATTCATAGTAATTGTCCTTCAAGTTATAAATATACCTTTTACTTATTACAGATACATTGGTGTTCAAAGAGACTTGGTTACAATTTCACTATACCTTTGTATTCAAATGTATACATTCTTGTAATGCAAATTAAATACTTTCTTAAATCAATTGAAAAAACCTCCTCTCTAAGATATTCAGACTCCAAATATTCATTTTCTACATGATTGAGACAATTGCTTTCATCTCGATGGTTATTTTTGGTTGTTTTTCATTCATCATCCTTCCTAATCATCACTCTAACTTTTCACAAATATCTCGTGTAGTACTTCTACTAGTGACTTCTTTCAAAGTGCATGTACTTCTACTTCTTCAACCACAATCACTAACCTAGTAAATGTTCTATCCAACTCCTTCCAAGGTTGTTAATTTATGTTTTCTATATAATTTGTGAAGAATTTATTTACCATTTGGATAATTTTGAATGAATTGATGATGATATTTAACGAGAATGTAGAAATGTGAGCAGAGATGGAGCCCCTAATCAGCACTGTTCACCAACTTTTGGGAGTCCCTGATGAAATGGAGAAACTCCTAAATATTTTAGACAACAAGACCATGGCTTCCACTCTAGTTGATGTCAAATACTTCCCCAATTCTTATGTCTTCATAATCAACATGTCAGGCCTTACAAACAATGACATCAAGGTATTTCACTTATAAAACCTCTAAAACCCTCATTTTCTCTACATTTGGGATATGAAAAAGATACAAATCACTAGCCACTAAGACTAACAAAGTTGTTGTTTTGTGTTTGAGAATAAGTAGGTTCAAGTAGAAGATTTAAATGTGCTAAAAATCTATGGAGAGAAAAAGAGGGACAAGGAGGAGGATGTTAAATTCATTTGTATGGAATTTACAGTGTCGACAAATTTATGCGTAAATTTACCCTACCTGACGACTGTAATATGGAGGCCACTACTGCCAGCTGTCAAGATGGACTACTCACTATTACCCTTCCCAAGCTTCCTCCTCCACATCCCAAGAAACCTAAGACAATTGAAGTTAATGTTGCCTAGCCGCCCACCTTTCCGAACCATATTTTTTCGTATCCAACCAATTTTTTTTTTTAGTATAAAATTCCTGAACAATGCAATGCACATTAGTGTCTGGTTCAAATTTCACTGTAATGATGACTGAATGTGCTCCTTTATGTAACAATCTTAACTTTTATGTGTAAATTTCTAAAAAAGAATCTTTAGTGCAAAAATTTTACATAGTTTTGTATGAAAATTTACAAAACAATTCAAAACTCAAAACCAATATGGTCAGTGTTATGTGCAAATTTAATAAAGTTTCATTTAAAAATATTTATTTGAAAATGACATAAGAGACTAGCATTACAAGTATGCAACAAGTGCTCAAGAATTTGCATGATAGATGAAGGACGATGAATAGCAATTTATAATCAATTTATATTTTTTTATTTCATTAAGGGTGATCTATTTCAAACAATATATCTAAACATAATCAATTAAGATAAACAATAGTTTGCATCAAATTCTTTCCATTTCTACCTTTTCTTATTATGTCAATTGTTATCTATTCCAACCAAATATTTGGCGCACCCAGTTGCACACAAAAAGTGCAATAGCTAGTTTAACTATATTTTCAAAGAAGCATAGTGGATGCAAAGTCTTTTTTAAGATGATTTCTAAGAGGAAAGCCTAAGGTCTATATCTCCTCTAAATTCTTAGAAATCAAAATGATAAAGAAGAAAATATTTAAATAAGAAAGAAAATTAATAATAATTAAAAATTTAATGAACGTTTTTTTTATTTTTACATAAGTTTTCTTGTCTAGAGCCAAGAAAATGAAGTATGAATTCAAAATATTCATTCCACTCTTAAAAACCTATTCAACATGAGAAATTACACTACATATATTGACTTGGGACATATATAGAGAGGATTTTTTAAAAAGAATGCAAGGATTTAATGCTGCCAGTAGAAAAAAAAGGATGGTTCACAATAGTATTACACAAGCTAGAGGATTCCCTATAATAGTTCAATTTCTAAAATAGACCTTCACTAGTTCCTAACTAAAATACAACTATTTTGGGTCTTCACTCATTCATGAGTTTCATAAAAGTTATTAGTAGGCATGCACACCACAATCACACACCATGCACAACTAGTCCCACTTTCTATATTAACACCCCTAGTTCTCTCTAACATGATGTGGATGTCACTCTACATTAAAGGAAAAAGTGATATAGGCACACCTATGTGGCACCTTGGACATGTATCATGATGAAAACCTTGCAAACAAACATCATTTTTAACATGAAACCACTATAACCTATGAGCATGTTTCACTTCATATTATCTCAATCACATTATTCCACTCATCCCATCATCCCCCTAATTTCAAATCATTCACTCAAGTTAACTATCATTATTTTTGTATCCTTATATCATTCATCCCATCTCTTGAGCCATCATCCCTTCCACGTACATCACCTACTCATGACATCCTCCTTCACTAGATTTCTCACCTACCAATACTTCATTTCATTTGCATCTACCCAATTCCTCATTACCCTCATCCATTCATTTACCTCCCTTTATTCCATTCATTCCATTTTTACCCTTTGGGGTATTCCAATAGTAACATTTCCTAGGGAATGGTTATCACATATATCTATACTAGGGCATGACTTTTCACCTCTATCTATTGTCATATTTCTCACACCATGATTCAATCCTTGTTCAAAATCCCCTCTATCCCACTCTTCATCATCCCATACACCCCTGGGGCGATCCCACAATAGTGGTTTACAATTTTTGGCCAAACTAGACACTAAAATTATTATTTTTAACTAAATCTTCACATTCGGGCACCTATAGCAGCTAAACCGTCATGAATTTGAAGATTATGCAAACTAGATTCTTGTCACATTTTGTCTATAGATTCTAAAAAAAAAAATTCAAAATTTTTGGAATCAGATTGCACCTTTTTCCATCTCCCACGAAAATTGATTTCTTTAGAAAATAGCATTTTTAAAAAGTGGCACATTGTATATCATAACTTTTTTTCCATGAAGGATATAATTCTAATTCTTTCGAAATTAGATTGTAACTCCAATATATAGTGCTTCCACCTAGTTAGATAGTTTTTTATTGAATTTTTTTCTTTAATCAAGTTTTGAATTCAAACCAATTACAATTTAGACATAGCGATCGTATAAGCGTAAATTTTTGTATATATCAAAATTCAATTTTTCTTTTTTCTTGGATCAAGGACTTCAATATCTAGTGCACTCATAATTTTCAAAAAAAAAATTGATAATCTGCTATTTTTCCACATGTGTAGAACAAAGACCATTTTTGATGAAAAACCTATTTTTAATAAAACTAAAAAAACAAATACATAATAAAACCAAAACATATTAAAATTATATTTGTTGGATAGCTCGTTCTGAGGACTACCTGATTCTAGTTGGTTTTGTGAAGACTCCACCATTTTCATCCTCAACTTGAGCTTCAGAGTGTAAAAATTTAAGTTTTTTTGTGTTTTAGGGGGAGAATGAGGAATTAGGGGGGTTCATACGAACCACTAGGGATTCAAGCGAACCCCCCTTAATATGCTTTTTTTTTTGGGTGGGAAATTTGGGCCCAATAATTAATGGGTTCTCCGAACCCTTGTTCAAGAAAACTCCTTTTGAGTTCGATTGAACTTGTAGGTTCATTCAAACCCCTAAAACCATTTTTTTTGCCATGGGGTCATTTTTTTCTCAATTTTACTTCCTCCATCAAATTGTAAACCACTATTTTGGTTTCACCCCTTGGATTCAACATTTCATTGGATTCCACCTCATGATTTATGAAGGATTTGGATTGATTTTCTACATGTGTTTTTTTCGTATATTCCTAAGTGCTTCATACATCACATTGTCATCACTGTATTCATCTTGTATGTCATGGCATCCCTCAACAAACTATCTTTTTATCACTAAGTTATTTATAGCTTCTTTAGTTTTTTGTGTTATTTCATGATGTCTATAGTCCTAGTGATCCATCCATCACATCATCATGATTCTCATCCTTCATATGATGTTGTGCATCAACAATGTGTCTCTTGGATCAATATGACATTTGTAATTTCTTTATTTTTTTTCATTTCATATAAACATGGGACATAATCATCATGATCCATTATATCATGGTGCATAATGTTAGTGCTATAACAAATAATAGGTTTCTCTTTGCATGTGAAGTTACTTTGATAACATTCATCCCTCATCCATATTTATCATATTATTTGGACCATTTATCCATCCTTTTATTTTCATCCAAACATGTGTCAATCATCCACATATCATCAAACATTTACAACAATGCAATCAATAATCATCTCATCCAATCGTCTAAGTGACATCAATCAATATGTTCAATCCTTATCCATTATCAATTATATATTTATGGCATACATATATGTCATCTACATATGATTTTTCTCAAATCATCTTTTATACATCATGACACATCTTATCATCCTTTGTATTTTTAGGAGACCTCCTAAGCTCTAGTTCATCGAACATCTCTCTTGATGGGACCTCACTTTCATCATCATCCTTGAGTGACCAAGGTAACTTTTCATTGAAGCTCCACCTCATCATACTTTTTATTCTTCTTTGGCGCAGTGTCACATAATCACGACATTATATCAAAGATGGGGGAAGTGTGGACATCTAATATTTCCCTAGTACACCCTTATCCAAATTGCTTAAATAATTACATCATAAATAGTCAAGTACCCTTCACCTAATGTCCCCTATCTAATTAAATAAACTTAATATTTAATTAGTCAATTTTTTTTCTATCTCACATAATTAAATAAAATTATTATTTATTTAGTTCCTTTTCTATCTCAAATAATTAAATAAATTTATTATTCAATTAGTCCCTTTTCTATCTCACATAATTAAATAAATGTATTTACACCTATTTTCTACCTCACATTGCTAAAATAATTAAACAATATTAAATTTTTTAATTATGACTATATTCTCTCCACCAACTTTCAATAGTAAAGGGGTTCCTAATCACAATTGTCTCCCACATCCCTCGTTTTTGTAGAAAAAAAAAAATTGGTAAGTTTTTATATTATCCCTTCACATTCCAACAACCTCCATCGTGGACCTCCATTCTCCCGTCAATTCTATGGAAGCCCTTTCATTCATCCTCTATTTTTTATCATTCCATCACATCTCCACCTTCAAATTGCTCTCCCAAAAATATTTAATTTATTTTCATCCCATCCATTTCATATATTCATCTTTGTTAACTATATATTATCAAAATATACACCTTTTATGTAAGAGCATCCATATTTCAAACTATTACTAGAGAAAATATAATTTGCAATGGAGTTCATTGATAATTTTCATTTTGAATAATTGTGTTATTATTTTGTTATGAATTCCTTTATGATATTTGTATGAGGTTTATTTTTGTTTGACTATTAAACTTTATTTATATTTTTTCCAATTTGTATTTTCAAACTAATGCTTATAGATTGTTTGACTAGGTGAGATTTTGGATCTCCTAATCATCTTTCCTCACAAGTAGGTAGTCCTTAATTTTAGTTGTTATTTCAACTCTTTTTGGATGTTTGGGTATGTCTTCATTCGGTTAAGAGATGAGATGATGGTATACTCTCATCCTATTCCTTTAGTTCTATTGATGATGTTTTCTACATAGCAACAACTCAGATAGAATATGAAATCCTATCTCTTTTGAAAGGTAAATCTCTATTAGCAAGCCTCAAGAGATAACCCCAAGGTCTCTAATGTCAAGTCTTGACAATGTATAAACAACTCGGTGATAAATGTGAAAATGTTGGTAATCACAATGGGACCTTACTACAAGCAAAATACTGAATCTTAATTTATCAAATCTAGCAATATGATGATACTTCAATCCTAAATTTAATCCAATAATCAAAGAAATGACAAAAGATAGGGGTTTCAAAGAGATTTCTAAACTTAACACTAGACCTGAGATTAACAATGCAAATGATCAAACACTTGAAATGGACCAATCCCTCAAAATCGATTTCTACTTGACCCAGATATACCTGCAATCTTATAGAAATAGTGCAATCTTCTAAGGTATTAAGATTTTCAAATCATGAACATTCATTCAAACAACCCAATTGCAATTGAAATGAACAAACACTCACAACTGAACTAAGCACAATAAATATAAATTCCAGGCTAACTTTGCAAAGCAACTAACAATCAGTTGGATGTGAAAAGTATGGACTAGAGATTGCTGCAAAACTTCAAATATCAAATCATGAACATCATTAAATCACTTCTAACTCTAAACTTCTTAACATTAATCTTCCTCAAAGCAATGCTAAAGATAGAAAACAAGAACCATGCAAGATAAAGGGACACAAGTATGGCACCAAATCACAATGTCATTACTTGCTTCAAATTATCAACTGTAGCAACAATTCCAGCCTTCTGTTACAATGTTTGCTTGAGAACAATTACTAGCTAACTTTACTCTACTCAACTTGCTCCAACTATTGCTCTATTTTTCTATATCTAAAACTTCTTAACCCTTACAAATGATGAAAAATACCATATTTATAGAATCCCCCTAAAACATGTCGGCCTAGATAAGATTTTTACAATAATAATAAAGCACAAGTCGGCCAAGAGAAATTCAAAATATAACAAATAAGCATTAAATGTGCGGGTTCCATCCAGGTCGGTCTGGGATCTCCAATGCAACTCGGACCATTGCATGGAAAAATAATAGGGAAGCACAAATATCAATGTAGCCAGTCATTAACTACATTCCCCTTTGTCTTTATTCTAATCCAGCATTTCATGAACTTTCAAAAGTACCCTATCCAAGTCGGCCATAGGAGGTAAAGGAAAAACCCTAAGTTACTTTTCAATTGATGCTATTTCTTCCCTTGACTGCTTTACCGACTTATCCCAATCCACCTTGTATGTCATATATTTATCAATAACTGCAAGGTAGGTGGTTGCATCATCCAACTGATGCTCAGAAACAGAATCGTCATTAACTGGAGCATAAACATCCTACCACCATCTTCTCAACTTTTCCAGACTCAAATATTTAGGAGCAATCTTCCTTCTTCCTATCATAATCTCAAAAAGGTAATAGAGCCATTATATACACCAGCTAAGGTATCATCAATCTGCCTCCTCTATTTATAAATCTTCTTTAACACCTTATGTCTGACTTCAGTGCCTCAAACCACTCCCAAGGTTCAGTAGCTCTGGAGGAGGGAAGGATCTTGTCACTTACTAATTTATCTCTGGTGTATTCCATGATAGTCTTAGTTTTCTGTAGCAAGAGGTCGGTATCCTCCCTATCTTGTGCTAACACCTATTTCAACCAATCATTAGTCCTTACAACATCTTTCCCTGTTGATAGGATATCCTTAATAGCCTCATCACCCTTTATTTGTACCCCTTTCAGCCAATTCGCAGTGGCAACAGTGGAAGCTTTCATCTTTTCTAACTCGGTGATGGTCTCTTGAGGTAGAGGTTTTATAGCAAAGGTAGAGGGGTTAATAGACTGCAGGGGTTTCATTAAATCCTCCAAGCATTTCCTAAGATTCTCATTTTCCCTTTTCAACTCTTGCTTGGTCTTTATCTCCTTCCTCAACCTACCCAAGATAACCACACTAGAACCTTGGTAATCCTCAATATCTTGCTCAATGGAAGTAGGCCCTAGATTGAAAGTCTAAATATTGTAATCCTTTCCAGCCACATCATCTATATTTTTATCTAGAGCAGGGGTGGCAATATGAACAACCCTATTATGAGCTTCATATCTTTCAACCCTTGAGATCACTCTAGCCTTCTTCTTTCCTTTATCCTTGTCGATCTTGGCTAGTAGTTCATCCCAATTAGGTAGTGCGTCCTCCACTACAACTTTTTTTTCTCTTTATTTCTCTGTCAAGCCACTCTGGAACAGTATGCTCCAATTGCACTTGGCTCTGTCCTATTTCCTCTTGTTGATCTCCTAATATCTCTTCTCCCAAATTTTGTTTCTCAGGAGTTTCATCCTTGCTCCTTTCCTCTTCTTCAGCATGTTCCTTTTCATGTTCAAGTGATGTGATCTTCTCTGCTCTTCCTCTCTTGGAGGTGACCTAACCTCTTCGGTTCTAATAGGAGAATCCGCATAGGCCACTAAAGGAGATTGTATTACCTTTTCCACTTTAGCCTCAGCACTGTAAAGTTCTCCTTCATGGAATTCCTCTCCTTCAGTATCTAGATGCTCATCAATATTTTTTGACTCACCTGGTTTGCTCTGAGCTTCATGGACAAAAGGAACACCATCCTGCTACTTCTCATGAAAAATGACATGAGAAAGATTTACTTTAAGCACACTATCCTTAGGAGAAGGAGTCCTAGACCTCCTTGTATACAACTTCACCTTCTCCCCCGAACTTTCTACTTCTACCACAGGCGAGGCAATATTTTCTTGTTCTTTAGTACTTTCCTTCTTTCACAATCTCACAATTCTTCTTCTCTTAAGCACAAGAGCATCAACCTCAAGATTATGCTTTTTAGTCTCCTCCTTGTCAGATTTCTTATCCCTCGTCCTCTTCTTAGCTTTCAGCTTTCTCTGCTTTTCCACTTCTTGGGCTTTTGTTTCTTGGACACCTTTTATCTTGATTTTGAAAGGAGAATCCAGTTTACCCTTTCCCTTAGGATCCTTCTCAGTTGATTCCTCTGACTCGGAGTGGGAATCCAAATCACCCATCAGCTCATAGGTACATTTCACTCCTTCGCTTTCCAATTCCCATAACTTATGCTTGAGCCACATCTTGGTAAATTTGATAATTGGATCATTCAACTGTTTCAGCTCTGTCTTTTCTTCCTCCAGCCAATCAACATCACCAATTGGCCTATCATTTACTATTTCATAAGCATGATCCTGAATTAAGTTCCCATCATCTTCCAATTAATTGGGAACTGCCTTTACATTATACAAAAGGACTGCCTCCACTGGGAGCTGGGACAATTTCTTCTTCCTAACCTCATATTCATCACTACAATTGGCCCAATAGTCCTCCAAATCCACTTTATGACTATACTCTCTACTAGCCTTCTTTTGAGCTTCTCCTGTGATATCAAATCTGGACCTCTTGGAATGGAAAGATAGGCCAAGGGTACTCATTTCTTCCTCTGAAGCCTAGGTAGAAATAATGGAGGGACATGCCTCCCCGGTGCCAATCCTCAAAGGGAAGTCTCCACCAAATCCAGTCTTGTGCTTATCTCTTTTGACAATGGCATCAAAGTCACAAATTTGTCTAGTTACTTCCAAGAGTATGATATGATCAGTGGGATATCTTGGAAGCCTATATGGAGCCCTCTAACAGCCATCAATCTAGATATATGAAAAGGTTGGAAATTGTATAAACCAAGCCCCATATTTCTTGATGAGCTCCTTGGCTTGATCTAAAATCCTTATATGTTATGCTTCCTGAAGCATTCTAGTGATGTGCATGGTGAATGCATCATTCACCCTTCTATAGTCTGAGCTTCTCAAATACAACTGAGGGAAAACCTCATAAATAATATCCTATCCAAAAATTCCCTTTCTGCTTAATCCTTTATAGGGGATGAACCTCGCAATTGCATAGACAAAATATGAAGTCATCGTGAAAGTTTTGGTCTGCAATACATTGGACAACTGCTCATGGATTATCCTACTAATCAAGCCTGCCCAATGATAATCAATCAATTCATGTTCCATCCTTACAATGGTGTGACACATTCAATTTTCAAACACACCTACACTTCTCAATCCAACCACCCTGCTCAACAATGTGATGGCATCATAGTATTCCCTTTTGAATTTTACTCTGAATAGCTACTTGGGCAACTTGGAATAATGTGACTTAGGCTTCTCCAGCCAGGAATTGATGAGTTGTTGAGATTTGACAGTCTATTCCTCATAGAACCCCTTGGCTGACTCCATGTTAAATGCCACCATGTGAGATCTGTCGGGCATGTTGAAAGTTTGAGCAATAGAAACAGGGTTAAGATTTGATATCACTCTCCCTTGAGGACTGATAATTCTTTGTGTACCCTGATCATAGTGCCTGGCACACTCAAGGACAATCTCATAGCATTGGACTGTGGAAGGAAAACCTACTACATGTGATAAACCTGACTCTTTCATCCTTCTGGCCACCAAAGGAAGATCCTTAGCTACCATCCTTTCCTTAAATTCCTCATAATCCCACAATCCAACATTGGTATCAGTCACCTCTGACCAGATTAATGTGATCTTACTCTCAGGGATCTTGCTCTTAATGTCCATTTTGATCTTTTATGCCTCAGAAACCGAGGACCCCTCTACTACCTTGCTAGATTCGGCCTACACTCACCAACAAAGCAAAGTAAAAACCACATAAAAGCAATTCCAATCCATTAATACACTGTTAGAATGCATCTCATATAGTCAAGGTGTTATTAAATCTCATATAAAATGATCACAACAAATTTTAGGTTTCAGGACCATCTACGGAATATGAGCCAGAGAGGAATTTCGGGAAATTCCAGACCAGTCGGAGTCCAACGGAATAACCAAGAAACACCTACTAACCATTAAACCTAATCATAATCAATTAATAAACCACATACGAGATCATAATATAGCATGAATTAACCTTAAAATGCATCATGAATCACTAACAAATCCAATTATCTTATATTCCATTACATTTCATCAGAGCTCAGGAAAATCCATGGGGGACGGATTTCCATGAAGGGGAAGACATTTCACAAACTTTGGAAAATCAAGGCGGTACAGGACTTCAGGAAAATTCGGAGTTGACGGAAATCCGCGAAAAGGTTGAAACTTCTGAAAGCAAATAGATTCCGGGAAAATAAAGGCGATCGGGAAAATCCGAGGTCAAAGGAAATCTGTGAAGTCTGTGAAAGTCCGAAAGTGATAGCATATTCTAGAAAAGTAGAGGAAATCGGGAAAATCTATCAGAGACAGATTGTCTCGAGGGAACGAAAAAATCTCGGACTAAGAACAAAACCCGAATTGCGACACCCAAAACACAATTTCGCTCAAACACCAGATCGTTCATGACTTTCAAAATTTAAGCTTAGGGAAAGTTAAGCATGGACCTTTCCTAGATTTTCTTTACATTCTAGGTCAATTCGAGAACAAACTGAATACAAATGGCAATGCCCTAGGTTTCAAACCTCATTCATCCGCCATTAGCGTACAAGTGAGCTCAGAATTAAATATTTCGATCACAAAGTCACTACTAGGGTTAATCACAATTCTCAAGCAAGTTCACTAAAATGCGAATAAACAACCAACTCAGAAATTACTTGGGAGATCACAAATTAATCAATGCTACGCAACCCTAGCCATGGAGCGATCAAATATTCAGGAATTCAAACCCCAAAAACCTCTACTACATAAAAACACTATTCATAGTCCTCAATTCAAAGCAAGGCAATCAAAAACGTACCATTATGAAGCAAAAATTGATCTTAGAAATAGTGAATGTGAAATCAAGGGCGTCCACAAAGAATAGATGCAAGAACACTGGTAATCACCACTCAAATCCACAATTCGCAAACTCAAAGGCCTCAAATTAGATCAAACACCCTTCAAGAAAAAATGCCCCAGCTCAATTGAAAGCAACAATAAGTATAGTGGCACAAAAGACTTTCAAAATCCATTAAATACTTCACTCCAAGCTCGTACAAAGAAATTAATGTCGTCGACAAGACAGACAAGGAAAAAATTGGGAACCTGACAACAAGACAAAATACGGAAAAATCTGACCCACGCGGAATTCCGCGAAGATCGAAAATCTCTAAATCACAGTGCACAGCCGGGGTCCGAACAGGATCCGAGAAAATCCGTCTGAGGGGGAAAATCCCAAACTTCAGTGAAAACCCGAACTTGGCTCAAAATCAAAGATTTTCAATAAATAACTTAGGGGAAATCATTTAGGCCATCAGAATGAACATTTAAGCACATGCCAAAATAACACAAAACTTTGAAATGAAAGGGCCAAGACACCAAAACCAAAGCAAAAGAGGGTCCCTGCTTTCAGCGAGGCGTGTGTGAAAAACCTGCACAACAAGTTCTAAGAGAATGGATCATGGTCTAGTACCTAATTATTGTTTTTAGATGCAACTATATCCTCTTGTATGTTTGTCATAGTGAAGTTGTGTGAAAAGGTTGTCTTCTACTTATGTTGCCATGCTTTGTGCATTGATGTTATACACTTCAAGTGCAATTAAATTTTATCATGACATCTCTAGTACATAGGCATGTAAAGTGACACATTGATGTCACATTTATATCACAAGAAATTGTTCATAGGTTCTTTGAATATTAATATTTTGGGTGAAAGCTTGGGGCATTACAACTCACATTTATTTTAATTATTAACAGTAATTTTATATAAAACTAAAGTGTCAAGGTTCTAGTCAAAATGAAGTACAATGATACTTATTCCAACTAGTCATTATGTGAAAAATCTCTTTCTCTCATCATGCATAATTGAATTTTCATTAGCAAGGGAATTGAAAATAATAATTGCAAGAAAATTTTCAAATATCTTACAATAACATCAATTAACTATTCACTACAACTACCATTATTTCTACTATAAAAAAGGAAAAACAATTTAACTTAATTTTTTAATAATTAAGTTATTATTACAATTCTCATTTAAAATAGAAAATAATCAATCTATAAATATATTATAATAAATAATCACTTACTCATTAATAACTATTTAACTCTTCAAAATATTAGAAAACAAATACTTAGCACTATGTAATACTTGTACGATTATAATATAATCATACAAATAGTTTTTTAAGTGAAACTTAACATCCTACAATACCAATTTAACACACCATGTATAGCATTCGAAAAATCAAATCACTTTTTTTAGGGTTTTAATTATGCTAAAAATCTATTATTTTAATCTAGAAACACAAATGTATCCTCACATCATTGTCAAAACATTGTCCTAACAAAATAGATGGATATATTGCTTTTAATTTGTCCTCTTGAGGTATAATTTTTCTTCAATTTTTTTAAGAATTATAGATCAAAAAAATTTGGAACATCAAAATTCACAATATTTTCCTTATAAAAAAGTGCTTTTTAAAAACATGTTGATTAGAAATTTTGACTAGTTTTCCCTCATTTATGTAGATTTTTTACTATAGTCATGAATTTTTGAAGTTTGATACATTAAATTTCACCTACACATGGTCAATAAGGTTTATACCCAATTATTTTTACACTATTTTTTACTTTGTGAGTTGATGTATGGCTAAAGACTAGAAAAATTCTTTTGTTTTGTGTTATTGTTTTAAAAAATGCTAACATAAATATTTCTCGGACATTCTTAGTAAACAACAAACTCATTCTAAAAAATGTATAGCATATTCTTCTTTTATCCATGTATAAATGTTGCACCCATTTTCATTATATTATAATGAATCATGCTATAATAAATACTTTTGTGGTGGGGCTCTGAAATGAATATGGGGTAATAATGAGAAATGATGTTATATAGATAAACTATACATATCCTCACTTTCAATATTCTCAAGATTGTATATAATCATTATTTGTGTGTTTATGAACCCAATAAACTTGTAATGAGGGTGGCAACTTAGCAAATCTTTGTAGGAATAATATGTCATAATGAATAGATGAATACGGAATAAGAAAGAATATATATGGTTTGATTCTTAAAATCATAAGAAGAGAACAAAAAAAATTCATGTACTAGACCCAATAAACTCTTCTCTTAATATTGAGAGATAATGTTGCTCTTAATAACCTCAAGTAAGAAATTCTTACAATTCTTTATATTGCATTATACATGGAATGCCAACAATAGTTTATTATTAGTAGTTGGATTTTGACAACGAGACATTGCAAATTTATTTTATCAATTAGTATGACTATATACAATTATGATTTTTTATTAATTGTTTTGTATATTATTGGTGTTAATACAATGCTAAGAACATACCATGTGTGTGGCTAATGTGGAAGTCCCAACTATGGTACAAAGGAAGCAGTGTGAATATTTATGTGTTGTAACACAATTCTAACAACATAGTATGGATTTAGTTGAGTGCTAAAAGTAACTAAAGATACTTATTATGTGCTCATATGTTATTAGGTGGGGAGAAATTCATATAGAGAACTATATTAAATTAAAAGAGGTTTTCAACATAATTAAGTGGAATGGATAGTAAAAGTGAATTTCACAAGAAAATCTTGCAATAGTTAAGACTTTTTCTAAGGTTTGTTGACTGTGTTTTTCTTTCATTTGTTTGCTTCAAATTATTCTAAGTTCAAGTTCCTACTAAATTTTGTGATTTTAAATATAGTTTTATTTTTCCGAACTACAATGGTGCTTGTGGAATGTGACATAGAGGACAAGCTTATCTAGGCCATAATTTTGCTTTAATGGTTGTGAATTCTTATTGATATAATGCCAAATGCATTGATGACATGTTAATTTATATTTTATTGGAGATCCATTAAGTGAATAAACTAAGGTTTAGGGCTTAACTAACCTCCATAGAGTATCTATGAGCAAACATTAATTTTTCTAATATTTTTGTTATTATCTACTCAACAATTATATACGAATGAAACAACTCACATATTAGTAGCAATCCTCTCATGGTTTTACAATGATTTTACAATCTATCAATATAAAGTTACCATTTCATAATATCTACATGAACCCATGACATGGTCCAATCAACAAGGTTCAATTATATCTATCATATGTTTTAACTTCTCAGAAATAGAGACAAACAAGCATGTCATTTTGTTTTGAACTAAATGTACAATATAACATTTTAAGACTCTCTTAACTTTGTGAGGTTTCTTTTAACATCACTTCGAACTTGGTCTAGAAACTATACTTGAAAATATAGTGAATGCATTAGGTATTACTAGATTTCATTAATAGGGTCTCAACCAAAATTGTTAAAAATAATGACATAGATAAAATCAAAGACTTTACATTAATTTCAAAGATATTCAAATAATAATTCAGTTTCTATTATTCTGGTGTGATGAGGATTGTTATCACTAATTCTTACTCAAAAGAAACAATTAAATTTAATATAAAGCATGCATTGTACAATACAATCTAATTAACAACATAAACATAAACAAAACAAAACAAAAAATTATACTCCACAATATATAGACTAAATTCTCATTTTTATTTATTCTCTATACTCTACACTACTATAATACCTTTAAATTATTATTTTTAAGCTGAAGGCGTGTCACTCATTGAGCTTTCCAAGCTCATTTTCACCATTGACGGTTGGAAAGCACCGAGGCAATGTCAAGGTTGTCAATCTGTTCGTAACCGTTCATCTTTTCAAAAATAGCTTGGTCACGCTTAATGTGGATGGCCCTGGTATGCATTAACTCTTCCTTCCTTCCTCTCCATATGAGAGTTGGTGTTCAAAATATTTGTGTTTAATATCATCTCAGTGCTCCGCATTAACTCTCCTTCACCGCATATGGGAGTTCGTGTCCAAAATATATGTGTTTTGTTGATATTTGCCTCAGTTTTATGACCTTATTTTTATCATCCTCATCAACAGAGATTTTTGCATTCTTCAGGTAAGCATGCTTTTCTCACCCTTAATAATTTCCATTCCATAGTTTACTGCTTCCGCGGCTAATGCTTTCCGCCTCTTTATTGTGAATAGATTGAAGTAGCAAGAGTGAAGCAGCAAGAGTACACAACTTGGGGTTTTTGAAAAATTTGTGCGACCTCTGCCCATTTTCAGTCATTGGCATCATTGACAGGTTGGCACACTTTGCGCACAATCTGTAGGTAAGTCACTTCCCATGATTTCAATTTTTTGTATATTTGCATCTGCTTGAAATTTTGTACGCATTTTTTTCTATGCCGCTAATGGATGTCCTCAACCTGGCTCCAAAGCTCCCATTTTGGGCTACGCACAGAGGATGCTAGCAAGGTTGGGAAGCTGGGCATAACACCCACCAGTTGCATTTGCTTAAATCTTTTCTCAAGCCTTTTCAACGAACCCATTTTTAATATATTCACATCTCTTTGAGGCATTCTGTCAACAATTTGCGTGCCTTCTCTGTTCCTCTAATGTAGAAGTCTTTTACTGTGAAATGGGGACCTTCTAACATTTGTATTTTGAAATGTGAGACCCTTTGAATTAGCACCACACAAAACAGAATCCGTGTCCACTTTCTCTGTTGCATCTAACCCTAACTTGCATTGTTGGGATGGACATCCTGTCATAAATTGATACCCACAAGCTTTTACTTCAATTGATAAAATCCCAAATAGACACTGTAATAAATCTCATAAATAAAATCCTGCCATAAATATACAAGATTTCTAATGATTATGTTGCATGATTACGTTGTATCCTTATTATGTTTCAAGATTTATTAATTTATTTTTTAATATTTTATTTTAGTATAATTCACACTATGGATGATAAAAGTAGAAAACTTTGCAACGGATGATTCGCCTTTAATTTCCTAGCACCATTATCTAGTTTGGCGGCAATAGATAAATTTTTAGACCAATTGTGGACCTGTTATCACACTGAATAATCTGTCGGCTAATTAGAATAATATCATAAAGGCTTACATGCACAAATATACAGCTAGCTAAAAGAATTAAGGTTAAAAATAGAAGTACATGATGAAGGTAAGCTAGGCCAAAATCGCCACTATAGAGAGTATATAAAGAAATTTCTACCTCTGCACAACCCTGCACAACAAAGATAACAACAAAAATGATTCGATAACTCTGTACACCACCCATTTTTTCAAACTATAACTTAGACCTTTTGATTCTACTACTACTATCCTCCCTAGTTTTGCACGTTATGCATATATGCAAAAGGTGAAGCATTGATAGGGCATGCAAAAAAACCTCTCACTAGATAGATGGAGCAAAGACACTATGTGTTGCTTGCCTTATTTAAGATATACGCCTGTAGTAAATCTATAGCACTTTGACTATGAGCAAGAGAACTCTGATTTTGCAAAAAAAAATTCCAATACAAATCTGGGGATCAAAAAGAAGGAATAGGGAAAACTAAGGTCATAAAATGCATGCACTATGGCACCCAGTAAACTTTTCAGTGGAGATTCCATATTCAATATGCATGCAAAAAGTGGAATTTAGTTAGGGCATGTGGACTTTTTTTTGCGATTCCCATGTAACTGTGAGAGCATTGACATGACACATTAGGTGATCAATACAACGTGGCCTGTTACCACATTTCTTGCAATTGTTGCATTCTTTAGGCCACCATTTTTAAGGGAGTTTTGACATTTGACATGCCTCACCTTGCCTTCACATAAACAATATCTAGAATAAATATAATATTGTGATGGCATGTGGTTGTTATGGCAATCAGGATGTCAGAGTTCTATAACAATTCTCAAGTTGTTTCTTTTATGAAATTGTAAGCATCGTCGTTGATGTTAATTCTTAAATCTTTGCAGTTCTAGAAAATGTCCATAAAATAGAAGAGTTATTAATTAGACAGCGAACTATGAATGTTAAAATTAATCAACACTACATAAATTATTACAGTTTCTATTCTTTTTAAATTACTATCATTATGCAATTTCATTGTGCAACGTATTTTGTTAGTTCTTTATTTTTTAAATTTTATATTCTCTTAATTATATTTTTGGTGGACTATTTTTTAAAGAGGTTTGACTTATGAATTTTGGTAATTGTGTGTTTCTAATTTCTTAAAAGAAGTAATAAGAGTGTGGTTATCAACTTTAATTTTCATAAATTTTTATTTTTTTCAATAATTTTCTTTATTCTGAACATTGTTGTTTGGTATAGTGGTTGTATGTGGAGGATCTCACTTTCATCATTTATTTGATTTTTAATAAGGTGTGTGTAATAAAAAAATATTTTTTAAAAAAAGATAAATCATGTGTACTTGTTTGGATTATGAAGAGGAAATCTGATTGATGTCCAAATCAACTAGATTATAGAATGAAGTGAAATTAAGACAGTTGTATAGGTTTTTACTAATTATAGAGTGTAATTTTCATTAAATTTTAAATTAATTTATCTGTTGAAAAAACCTTACACATTGTAATAACTGGAGGTATTCTAAATTTTGAGTGTAGAGGTAATTCTAAATTTTGAGTGTGTTGTTGGGATGACAGAAAAAGTTTTGGGAACTAGACTAGGATAGCTAATTTGGAGGTGAATTTTCTGTTGTATTCAAGTTCAAAAATAAAAGGGTTTTTTTTCCTGTTGTTATCTTTTTGTATACTACAGTTTTTTCTTTTTTCCTTGTGAGTTAACAAATATAGGGTAAATGATACTTGGAGTATTTGCATTAGTTGTTATGTTGTTTTTTTTATTATTTTGTTTAGATCCATTATAAGTGAGAGCAGACTATTGAACTTGTAGCAATAACTTAGAGAAGAGCTATGGGTATGGAATCATTATTTTGAGTAATGAAAACAAACCATTGCTAAATGTTAAATTTCTGCTATATTTTTTGCCATGTAAAATTTTTTGCCATTTTGTTTTACATGGGATATGGATAACAGTCCTGCAACATCACAAATTATTAATTTTTCCCCTCTAAAAAGACTCTTTGTGTAGCTATTATTTTTTTCCTCATGTAGTGCAAATTCTCTGTGAAAAATACACACAAGCTTTTAACAAAGGATATTTTCAGCTATGGATAGCTATATAGCTCTTTTCAAACATTCTGGAGAATACTTTTGCCACTTTGCAGCTACTTATAAGCTATGTTATGTCTATTGGAATATGCAACCCCAACCACTGTTTCTACTATTTTGCTCATTCTCCCATGTTTTTTTTTGGGTACTCTATTGTATATGAAAAGGATCAATCTTATTGTGCAAGGGAGTATGGTAAAAGCCTATATCTTACCCTCTATTTCCTTGATTGAAAAACATACTAGAAAATATTAGAGTGTTGGAGAAAGAGCTCAAGTATGTTTGATTACATTTTTGTAAGAGGTATTTTATTAATGTACAAGAGTAATTTTTTGTGTTTTATCATGTTTTTATTCTTTCAAAAAATTTCAAATGGTATCACAATTCATAATGACATATTCTTTAAGGTAATGTTTTATTATTCCTTCAATTCTTCAATTTATTGGTAACAATTATTTCACATGTACTCATAATAACTCAAATTTTAAAAAAAAAATCTTTTTTTAAACTATATGTCCATAATCTCCACATATATACACAAAATGAAATTATCTCGAGGATTGCCCTTTCACTTCTTTCACTTTTTAAACCACAGTGATAAAAAAAATTGACCTTCCACAACTCTTCGGCGTACCCATTGTACACGAAGGTGCCATTGCTAGTTTAAACAATTTTTTATCTTTTTGTGGGGGACTATGCAAATTATTTATCCACGACAAACAGAAGTGGGGCCTATACACGGGCTTACGTTATTGATTTCGTTGGGCCGTAAAGCTTCTGAAAAATAGAAGTTTATGTTGCAATGGCCGCAAGCTCACGAGTAAAGCGAGAAAGACTAGCCTCCGAGGAACCGCTGGGCATCATAGTCCGCGTCGCCGCTTCCTTCCTCACCTCTGCAAATTCTCCCCCGTCCTCCATCGCTGATCTGACGCTTCTCTCCTCCTGCATCGGCACCACCCCATCTTCGCCCTTCCTCATTCTACACCCTGTTTTCCAAACGTCCGCCACGAATTTGGCGTTAGTGAGTTGATCCGTCCAAACCTCCACGGGGAGCATAGGGACGCTCGAGCTGAGAGCATCCAGCATCGAATTCCACCCGCAGTGGCTCATAAACACCCCAACCGACGGATGCGACAGCACTTCCAGCTGAACACACCACTCCACCACCAAACCCCTTCCTTCAATTCTCTCTAGAAATCCTAGAGTCCAAAATGCAGTAAGGTCGTGATGCCCTTGGGGAGGCCTGATGACCCACAAGAAGCTGTGTTGGCTTTTCTCAAGCCCTGCTGCCAGTTCGCGGATCTGAGGGAGACTGACAGACGTTATGCTGTCGAAGGAAACATAAAGAACCGAAAGCGGAGGTTTACTATCGAGCCATCCGCTTATGCCCACCGACCCTTCCCAAGGGTCTACACCCGCTCCCACCCACGTGTCCTTCAGGTTGCGCCGATCCAGAAAAGTCGAGGGAATGGAGGGGCCTATTGTTATAACAGGCACTTTCACTAATTTGTTCATGGACTCGAGCGCCTCTGGTTCGAGCTCGTCGAAGGAATTAACGAGAACCCAGGAAGCGTCGGCCACCGAATCCAGATCTTCGAAGTAGTCTAGCACTTTTCTGAGCTTAAGCTCTTGGTCACAGTGAAAAGGCCCAGGTAAATCCCCAATTTTGAATTTTCCCAGACACGGAACATCGAAGCTTGATGCCAGCTTTCGTTCCCCATCCCACTTCTCAACTTTTAATACACGAACAACAAGAAACTTAATTAATGAATCAGCACAGACCTGCTAAGAAAAAATTGTTCAAACCAGATTCTGACCTGTCTTGAAGTTGTAATAAATCGAAAAAACTGGGATTGACTGCGTCCAGAAGAAGGCATGGGGAATGTTGAGCTTGGCAGCGATTTTTGGGACCCACGGAAGGAAGGAATAGTAGACGACGCAGGATACAGGATTGGCGGAGGCGTTGAAACGAAGGAGGGGGGATTCGAGGCCATGTCCGTTCATGGTGTTGTGCATGTGCTGGAAGAGGAAGGGCTGGATGTGGTGGTCGAGAGGCACGTGAGGGGGAATCTCATCGGGAATCCACTCCAACTGAACAAGACTAGGGCCACCCTGGCTGAGGCGTTTCAGGTACTCTCTGGCCTTCACCATTCTGCTGTGGTCGAAATGGAAGCTTATGAAGGAGACGAGAAAACCCTTGGAAGCCAGATTCTTGGCGAATTGGAGGGGATTAGTGTGGCCAACTGTGGAGTAGGGCAACACCACAACGTGCCCTAAGAACCTTTTGCTTTCAGTTGGATTCTCCATTTTTGCTCGTGTATCAGGGAAGAGTGTCTCAAGCCTTTCAGTAATCTTGGGTGTGTTATTTTGGGCATTAGTTTTTTCTTTATATAAACTAGCAATTGCACCTAGTGTGCAATGGGTATGTCGAAGAAGTGTGGAAAGTCAATAAGATAAATTGTGATCTATTTTTTGTATTATATAAAACTATAATCATTAATTATAATTTTTAATCATTTTATGTAATTATTAGTTTTATTTAAAAATATATATATAATAATAAGTATAATTAAATTATTTATTATTGGGGTTGGGGCCCTAGTTCAGTTGGCTAAATCTTTCCTGCAGAGGTTGGTCACGAGGTCTAGTCTCCCCCACCCCGTGGTACGGGAGGGCATGATAGGGGGTCGTGCTACCCAATTCCTGCAGTCTAATAAAAAAAAATTATTTATTATTAATTACAAATTTTAATCATTTTATGTAATTAATAGTTTTATTTAAAAGTATAATATATAATAATAAGTATAATTAAATTTTTTATAGTAAGTATAATAAATTATAAAAAAATAAAATAACAAATATTACACATACATCCCCATTCACATTTAAAACCAAATGACAAAATTAAAACAATATGACATGACCAATTACTTCACGGTTGAATTTCTTCTCTACATTCTACGAATTTATGCCACCAAGAATGTGGAAGGAATATTTTATATTTTTTAAAATAGGGTTCTAGACCAAAATAAGAGAATTTGCAGCCACTACATAAATAACATGATGACTTGTTTAATTTAAATATAAATTAAATAATTTAAATAAACAAATATCCTCACATCCTTAAACTTTTAATTAAAAAATCTAATTACCCATATACTCATTTACTAAATATAATATCAAATTATTACAAACTTTAAAAATCACTTTAATTTTTTCAAAACATTTAAATATCATTTAATGAATGCTCTAGATATAAATCATTAACCTTTTCGTGACTCATTTTCCATGTGTTGGCTAAGCAACCTTATGCAATTTTTAATGCTTGTTTTAAAGTAGATTAATATGTTTTTAGTAAAATACAATCTATATTAGGTGGTGGTTGACCTAAAGCTTTCTAAATATAGCATATAACTGTCAAATCATAAAGCCTATGAAAGTGGCATTATGTTCAAAAGATTATTTAGAATAAGTGTATCATGTGGTGGTTGGTTATCCCTTTTTCATGTAGCATAATATATATAGCCGGGATGAAAATCATTGTTTTATTCAATCGCATTTCATTTAAAAAGTAATCAATTTACGCATGTTTTTGCATTGATTTCACTTAAGTCACTATCAAAACTCTCTTCTCCATTCTTAAAGTTTAGGAGTTGCCTTTTAAAAATGTTTGTTTAACAGGGTGATTTTTTTTGTATGTTTCTCTGACAACGTTTCTATAATCCCTGTTTACTTTCCTCTCTGTAGAATATATACGACATTACTTACAGTTTTTTCAAATATATAGATTTATAGGGTTCATGTATGCAGCCCCAAAATATGATTTACCACTAAAAAAATCAAGCAAACCCTAAGCAGCGAGGAAAATTGAATCGAACGGTCAACGTTATTTCTATGGTCGGAAGGACGATTCCAACTGTTGATGGTAAAATTTAGCTCGTGCATCTCATATAAGGTGTAAAATATAGTAGTTGTAATCAAACATATGTCTATGCTCATTATTTATGCGTTTTATATTATGTATGATCAGCTATTAAAAAACATTGTAGTATCATTTACGTTCAGATAAGAATATAATTATTAAAAATATGTGTATGTCATCATCATGCATGTATATTCAGTCATTAAAAAGTCAAGATATTATTTTTTATCAAATAAATTGAGTCGTTTATTAGTAATTATTCTCATGTGGTAGGCTTTAGATGATGCATGCACCCATAAAATTTAAGTCACATTTTGTGATGACTAAATTTGAACTTATTTGCCTAACATTGTGTTGTGTGTTTTTTGACAGACTTCTAAAATATTATAAGTAATGGATGGCCATAAAGTTTGGTTCTCCATCAAATGTTACAAGATGATATTTTAACTATATTTTCAAAGAAGTGTAGTGGATGCAAAGTTTTTTTTTAAGATATAAGGAGTTCTAAGAGGAAAGCCTAAGGTCCATATCTCCACTAAATTCTTAGAAATCAAAATGATAAGAAGAAAATTAACAATAATTAGAAATTTAATGAATATTTTTTTGATTTTTGTAAGAGTTCTTGTTTAGAGTCAAGAAAATGAATATGAATTCAAAAGAGACATTTCACCCTTAAAAATCCATTCAACATGAGACTCCATTACATATATTGGCTTGGGATATATAGGCAGCGAAAAGGATGCAAGTATTCAATACTACTAGTAGAGAAAAAAGGATGGTTCACAATATGATTACACAAGCTAGAGGATTCCCTATAATAGTTCAATGTCTAAAATAGATGCACAATAGACCTTCACTAGTTCCTAACTATAGTACAACTATTTTGGGTTTTCACTCATTCATGAGTTTTGTAAAAGTTATTAGTAGGCATGCACACCACAATCACACCCCATGCACAACTAGCCCCACTTTCTACACTAACACCCCAAGGTCTCTCTAACATGATGTGGATGTCACTCTACATTAAAGGGAAAAGTTATATAGGCACACCTATGTAATGGTTCAACTCTAATAGTGATCTTCCATAGAAACATCATTTAATATCTTCATTAATAGATCAAATGCAATGGAGGCCATCATTTATAAGAAAGGGAAAATTATTTATGAGAAAGTTAATGAAACTTTCACTCTTGTACATTACCTCTACTACACTCTTCTTATGCCACATTATTTGCATACACAACCAATACAATTCCAAGATGTGTGTCACATAGTTGAGAATCTAGTAGAATGGCTTCATGTAGATCTACACAAGCATTACTTCCAAGAAGATCCACATGATTTAGCATAAGAAAATTATAGTTGCACTCTTTACTAATGTTACAACACTTTTAGGATTCTACACTTCATCTTCAACAATAGCATTACCAACTCCTACAATACTTTTGCATTGTGTATAACCTACATGTGCATGTGCACCAACAAACTTAGTTGGATCCATACATGTCCAACATATAACCACATTTGATTTGCATGTTATTGTGGACTCTTTAGTCATATAGTGTCACTTTCCTTAGGTATGTACTTTATCTTCAAAAATAACATTGCCAACTCTTGCAACATTTTTGCATTATGTGTGACCTACAAATGCATCTACATCAACACACTTGATTCAACTCCATGCATGGAAAACATCTAGTATCAATTCACCCACATCAACATTATTAGCTCATGTAATACTTCCTCATTATGTGCAAATATTATATCCCCTTTCCCTATAATTCATGTAATGGACCAAAATGCCCATTTCTTGTTTTTGGAATTATCCTTTAGCCCATTTTGTGTGTAATTCCTCCCCCTTCATCTTCCAAGCATCAACCTAATCTCCCCAAGGGTATTGAGTGTGAAGGTATGGGAAAGCTCCTAAGCCTATGTGAGCAATCAAAGTGGTAGAGTTACCCTTGTCGACAACATCTCTTCTTAAGTCCATTAATATATCTATCTACCTCACACCTCAACCCAAACATTAGACTTCCTCCCTCTAGTATTCATCACCTTTGAACTATGATTCGCAATGGAAGGCATGAATCGTGACCCATCCCCAACCTTCAAACTTCATTATTATTGTCATTTTTTACTATCCCTCTCTACCTACCACCTTGCATATCAAGAACAACATTAATTCATAGAGTGATCGCATAGCTCCACATGGGATTCCACTTGGTACTAACATTCATCCCAATATAATTAAATCTAAACTATGTGGATTTCTAATAGGGCATGCTACAAGGAAGCTAACAATCACCTTTAATGTAGTAGTTGGGGCTTTAAACCCAAAGGGGTTCCTCACCATGCTTTTTATAGATATTTCCAAGTTGTAGGGGACTCTCATCCACACCTTCCAAATTAGTATCCACATAGAACACCATTATTGTCTTGATGAAAAGGAAAATAGTGATCAATAGGTATAGGAATCCATTCCCACATACCATACCCAAGATAGATGCCACAGTGCAATTTTTCATGGTCATTCTAGGTTTCTCAAGATCATAGAGATGGATGAAAGAAGTCGTCTTTAAATAAACTAACACAAACCCTAACTATAAATCATCATGATAACTTATTGCTTAAGCGTCCAAATTTGAGAATGAAAACCCATTGATCTATAGAGGTTGAGGGATGAAAACCCCCCCAATCTCATGTTGGAGGATGAAACTCCTTTAGTTGAAGGACAAATTTCATGTACAGGTCACATTCAAGCTTTAATGGTGGCCAAAATTGATGATATGGAGTTTACATGAAACTTATATTTGTCATGGATGTAAGCTTTTGTGTTTTAGTTTTTCAGAGCTACTATACCCAGATTTTTTAGTATTTTATAATACCATATAATATAGTAAAACAATAGATATAAGTTCAGTTGCTTCAAATTTTAGAAGGTATATAATGTTAACACATCGGGTCACCAAAATGATACGTAGAAAAAGGGATCTTAAGTCTAATTCATAGAACACTAACATCAATCATTTTTCAAGATAACATTAGGATGCAAATCAACAAGGTGATTAGATTGACTTTCAACCATGAAGGTGAGCCAATTAGACTTGGATCTTGTGATGTCACTTTTCCTCTTATAGTTATCAAGTATTAGCAGTAGATTTAATATACAAATAGTAGAGTTAATATAATTTATAATATGCAATATTATCAAAATAAATGTGAATAATTAATGTAAGATACAAACATGTGACAATTAAATAATCAACATAGTAAATGGAATAATACCTCCACATAGATCAAATCATATAAACAATATTCCCGATATTATTGAATCAATGGTTCTCAGTACTTATCTTAAAGTAATAGAAAGGTTGTTGTCCAACACTTAGAGGAAATCTAGCACACAGAGGAATGGCTATGGACCTAGGCTATTTCTTGGCACAAACACCCCTGGAGGAACCAGCTCTTGCACAAAACAAACCTGTCTTTATAACATAATCACAACCCTGGTCAAGAAACTCCCGAGTGTATATTGTACCCCGAGTTGGACACCTGTTGTGTGCCCCTTCTCCAATTGTTTAAATTCCCACCTAGACCCTAACCTTCACACTTTTGTTCCCTTTTAGTTCCTTTATCCTTTTTCTCTTTTATCCTTGAATGTTCTCCATCTTTCAATATTTTCCATGTCTTACATGAATGATTTATATATCCTTTTAAGGGGTGGTTTCCAAACCATCACACCCTTTCACAAAAGGTTTCCTTTTAATAATTATTTAAGTAAATAATTATTCTTCCCCTTTTTAAAGAGTGTTTATTCATATTTTTATTAATATTTTTTTTTAACCAAAGTATCATATTACCCCTTTATTTTTTATCTCTCTTTTAATTCTAAAGGCTTATATCATAACTCTTCTTGGGGAAAAAGTCACATAACAATTCTCCCCTTGTAAATTAGTTATTTTCCTCAGTAGCACATGAGATGCATCTGCATCACAACTCAAAAAGCACATAATCAATAATTGAAGAAATTGATACTGAATACATTCATTCCTCATATATATATTTTCATCTACATCATTTTCTTCTTTCAATTCATAGATCTCTCTTTTACTGTTTCAATAAAATTATTTTCATCAATCAAAATTATGACAAGACTGTACATACATACATATAAGAATTTTACAATTGAAAAAACTAAGGTTATTCTATATGTTTAATCACATATATTTCAATTCAATCAATTATCTCATGTAACTCTTTCAAAGTATCGCAATGTGATCACACAATAATTACTATGCATATCCAATATTATGTGGCCACTCATAATTTATTAAATTATAATCTATAACTTCAACATACATTCCAAGGTGATATTCATGCATTATGGACTACATGAATGTCCTCTTTTCATATCTCAAAATCAATGTACAAATAAAATCGTAGTCCCATACAAAGTTATTGAGTTGATCAAGTCCAATAACAGTGTACAAATTAAAACAAAAGATTATACAAATAATCTCACAATCTATCTTAAATAGCAATAAAATAATAGTAAATTATTACAACCTAGAGATTATTTCATAAAGAAATACTAGTTTTAATCTTCCTTTAAATTTCATTTTACTTCTAGGATGAAGATTTGTTCAATTATGTTTTTGGATGAAGTATAAAATAATAGTAAATTATTACAACCTAGAGAGTATTTCATAAAGAAATACTAGTTTTAACCTTCCTTTAAATTTCATTTTACTTTTAGGATGAAGATTTGTTCAATTATGTTTTTGGGTGAAGTTTTTGCTATAACAATGAGGATACCTCACATTGACAACCATGTTATAAACCTATTAGTAAAGGAGAAGAATTATTACGGCATTCCATGAATATATACCTTAGCTTGGACACCTTTTGATATATGATATTATTAGATTGTGCATGAAAAAATAATTAGTAAAAAATTATAATTTTAATTTTCTTAGAGGTTGACTCTCCCCCTATAAAATTCAACATGTCCCCATATCTCATCCTAAGAAAATTTATGTTATTGTGCAATTGATAAAGCATGATTTCATTCTAGCCAATGCATTTAAACACAATATTTTCAAGGTTTAATATGTAGAAATAGCATGCCCCTATGGGTTTATACCCCATAAATGTGTTATTCAATAATTTATTCAAACATATTGTCATTTCTCTAAGTTTAAGATGTGAGCCCAAGGACCTGTGGATTATAGGCCTGCAATGTAAACTACATTTAGACTTAAGTAACAAATCTCTAGGTGTCAATTTTTTATAGAAATAATAGGTATAATTAAATCACTTTCTCAAATAAATTCTTAACCAAATGTAAACTAGTATGGATAGACAAACCTCACCATTACAAATATTATTTTAGTAATTATATTTCTAAGACAACTTCCTTATATACAAGAGTACTAGAAATGTGAACAAATTTGAATTCAATACTTCTAAATTGGTTTGAGATGTTGTGATGTATTAATTGGTCTAGAGCTTTGTGAATTATTAAACTATTGGACTTCTATGAGTGAATCATCAAGGTTACCCTTTTAAGGAAGCTAAATGTAACATACCTCTTCTTAATAATCAAGTAATCTCAAGAATTTACTAGAAGGTAAATAAACTTAGTAAACATGAGAGCGATTTTTTTTTAAATTAAAACATTTGCATAAGCACAAGAACAAAGTACACTTTTCTAGATAAATTCAAACTTGAATTCACATGAAATTGTAACTAGAATCAAGAGAATTCCTTACACTTTTCATTTATATCACATAAGATATACTTAGCATAAAGAATAGTTTTACCTCATAGGTTGATTGTCATAAACCATAACATGGAGTTCACTGCATCTAAAATGTTGATGTCAATCTTCACGAGACTCAGTGAGTCTTCTACTACAGAGGGAGAGCATCATCCTAGTGTTTTTCCTCCAACCGCGGACTCAAGTGGTCCCCTGCACACTTCCTAACTGGAAGCGCCCTGGCCCTTCATGAAGGGTATAGATATAAGGAACTGTCAAGTTTCACCATCTGAGTCCTAGTGATGTGTCCTACAAAACTCAATCAACCATACAACTCTAGATGCCTTCTAGTTAAGTATGATCACTCTGATTGGTCATGCCATCTAGACACACACCTCTAACTTGTCTTAGAACTATCACAGTCTGAAGTTTTAATTACTCTATTGGGACTCTAGACACAACTAGTCTATTAAGAAAACCATTCTAGTCAATCTGACTTAGAATTAATCCATAATTCATTATAATCATGTAATGCAAACATTTAGAAGTTTCAAGCCTTTTCAGAAGTCCCTTATTGCATTCTTGCAATATCTAGGGTTTATGACGTCTTGTCATATACTTCTCAAGATTCAATAACCATCATCTCGATGCATTTAATTGAGTTTCAACATTATCAAAGGATCTCTTAAGGTGTTACTAAGACTTCCTGTCTTGCTCTATAGTTTTCTCGACCTTTCGCTGACAATCAAAAAATATATGTACAATGTCATATCTGACATAAGAGTTATAGATTTCCTACATCCTCCTTGTTTCAATACTAGGGTTTAGCTTCTCTAACCCAATGCATGGAAATATCAACATCCCTATTTTCCAAAGGTAGTAGCATAAGTGTAACAAAACATAAGAACATATACTTCTAGTCTTTCCTAGACCAGTTAGCATTTCTCAAATTCATATTTCATGTAACATGAATAAGCGTAATATTCAAGGAATATCCCCCATTGATATATATATATATATTAATGAGTACCTTTATTTCTCATAACTGGTACTTGGACTAAGTTCAATCCTTCAACCTTTCTAGTTTAGATTCGTAAAAGATAATAAATTACTTTCGACATCCTAGTCTACTAAAGGTTACTCACATTCGAATAAGGATAGGTTATAAACTCATATGAACATCATCCTTTATATACATATGTCATATATACCTATAACAACAATCCCAAGTACAAAAGACATGTTATAGGTCGAGTTTCGGTCTCCCAACATCCCCTTATTGAAGTTGGTCATTCATGTAATAATGCTAGCTCTCCAATGAGAATCAATCCCTTCGATAATAAAGACATTTTCTCAATGTGCTCATAATATAATTAGAGGAGTAACTTTGTCTCAAACTAGATTGATTTGATGAAGCCAATAAATAAGATATACTATTATCTTAAATAGTCTTTATGATAGGGAGGGGTCAGAGGAATCAATCACTGATTCCTGCTCTAGGCCTTGCTTGCAAGACCTCCTTGGTGTTTTGCTTCACCACCTTAACCTATTGCTTCACCACCTTAACCTATAGGACCCTACTCATGACTAGGTACCCCTGGTTCTCCTGGCCAACCCCACTACCTTCACAATTTTCAATCTACCAAGTCAACCTTGGTGCAAGGCTTCAACTCTTCCTTAGCCCTTAATCTACCCTAAAGGCTAACCTATCCTCAACACTCAATTAGTTCTTGCAGGGGTGTAGAGATGTCTTCAATAGCTTCAAACCATTCTCCTAGGGTTCTTGAAGGTTCACCAAACTCCACCTTTTCATCGCTTTCACCAAACCCTCATCTAGGGTTAAAAAGGCTACCAGCCCGTGAGCCCCAATTAGGTCTCCATCTCCAAAAAAAACCAGTTATTACTCAAAATTTTCAAAAGAACACCCTAATCTTTCTTCGAGGTTCTTGGCTCATATGAACACCTCTCAAATATTTTTAAGGTCTTAAGCCTTAACTGTCCGTACAATGCTTAAACTTGAAAATGGACATTTCCTAGGGTTTTAAACCATTTTATGGCTGCTTTCAAATTGTCAAATTGTTCTCAAATCAATTGAACTGATGGAGATTTCTTCTTCATGTTGCAACTAGATAAGACACTTGCCTACCTCCTCCAAAAGGAAATTTACTAAGAACTTGTCTCCCCTACAAGTTATGTGCTCTGCACTTCTTGTCTTCCTAGTCGGGCACCTTTCTGGCTCGCCTAGGGAAAGATTTTTCCAACAACTCCTGTGTTCACACAAACCCTAAATCCTACCATATTTACACACATGGAGTCTAGTCACTATTCCCAAAGGGTCATACAATTTGTACGGTGGGAAAGTGAACTAAATCTCCATTTGCTCAAGACTGCCTGGTTCAAACCAGTAACAGTGTGGAATCCAATTTATTTACAAATAGTGCTTGAAAATGAATAAAGCAACTATCTAATGACACACAAAGCTTGTAGAAACACCACTCTACATCCTACACAGGTCTTGGGCTATGATCAATCCATTAAAGCAACTCCACAATACAAAAATCAGAAAATCTTCACAAAACACAATCAACTCTTCTTGAATTCAAAACTTCAACAAATTCCAATGCTTCCAACCTTGCTCTCAGGTCGAGGCAACCCCTATATAGGGTCTCAAAATAGTTAAGCTCGCTCCTAACTGCTCCTTGGCCACTTGTGAAGTCCAACAGGCCTTATTTGCAAAATTTAAGAGAAACTAACACCTAGAAAGGTCTACTAAGGTCTTTAAACCATCCTTGTAGACAAACCTCAACCTAAAAAATGGTCAACATGACCTTAACCAATACAAAACCTGATCCCCAATGTCTCTAAGGTACAAACTCAAAGAGGTAGAAGGAGATCAAGCTACATTTGGTTTAACCAAATTGCCAAATCATGACCTTCTAATCAACTTTCCTAGGTGAGCTATGGGGTGCTCCTGCACCATTCCTCCCCTCTCTGCACAAACACTAAGGAATGTGAGGAGAGATCACTAACACATCAATGCCATGCTTCTTAAACTGAGCTTCCTCTACCCATGTAGCCTCAGATTCATGTTTGTTCTTCCATTTGATAAGATGCTCCATGTACACCTTATGCCTAGTAGATTTCTTCACTCTTGACTCCAAGATCCTCTCTACTTGTAGCTTGTCTGGAGTAGGTAAGGCTATGTTGCTTACATCCTTGAAGATTTCCCTACTGTTCTGACCCATGTCAATGACTGTTCCCTTATATCTGATCAGATCAGCTACATTGAACACTGGAGAGATGCATAAATCTGCAGGTAGTTCCACCTTGTAGGAATTCTTCCCATATTTGGCTAATACCTTGCATGGTCCCACTCTTTTCATCTGCAACTTGGTTGATATTCCCTTCTGCAACCTTGATTTGTTGAGGTGGACCATAACATAATCTCCTACTGCAAATTGTAGATCCTTTCTAGATACATCCACCTTCTCTTTCAACTTTTGAGTAGCCTCGGTGATTGTTTTCTTCACCTGCTCCTGAATCTCCTTCATGGTCTAAGAGAAATCCTCTACATGTCCACTCCTATGCTCCATAGTTCCTAGATCCCTGAGCTCACATATTCCTCTTGGGTGCATCCCATACACTATTTCAAAAGGACTCTTCCTTGTGGTCCGATTCACACTGTCATTGTACGCATACTCAGCCTGTGAGATAACCATGTCCCATCTCTGTCCATACTCCTTGGTTAGGCATCTGAGAAGGTTACTTAACACTCTATTAACCACCTCAGTTTTTCCATCGGTCTGAGGATGGTAAGCTGATCCAAAAGACAGGTTGGTACCTAATCTGCTCCACAGAGTTTTCCAAAAATGACTCATAAACTTCACATCCCTGTCTAATACAATGCTCAATGGCAATCCATGGATCCTCACAACTTCTTTGAAGAAAATATGAGCAATATAGCTAGCATCATGTGTCATCTTGCAAGGAATAATATGACTCATCTTACTAAACCTATCTACCACCACATAGATACTATCAAACCCTGTCTTAGTCTTAGGGAGTCCTACCACAAAATCCATGCTGACACACTCCCATGGTCTGTTGGGAATGGGTAGAGATTGATACAACCTTGCATTACTAGCTCCCCCTTTGGCTTTCATACACACTACACACTGCTCCACATACCTTCTGACATCCCTTGGCAACTTGGGCCAATAATAGAACCTCTGCACTAGTTCTATTGTCTTGTTGATACCAAAATTACCACTAAGACTACCATTGTGTTTTTCTTGGATAAGATTATCTCTCATTGAACCTTTTGGAACACATAACTAGTTTCCTTTGAACAAAAGTCCACTCTGCAATGTATACTCTAAGAATTGGCTATGAAAATGATTCCCAAAATCAAAACATACCTTATATGCCTCTAAGAAGTCTTCATCTTCTCCATAGAGATCCTTAAAAAACTCTATCCCAATGCTTTTTAGTTGGATCTCTTGCACTGTCAGCAATCTCCTAGTTAGTGCATCTGCCACCTTGTTCATTTGTCCCTTCTTGTGCTTGATGGTAAAAGTGAAAGCTTGGAGGTATTCCATCCATTTCAAATGTCTATTGCTCAATTTATCTTGAGTGTTGATGTAGCTAAGTGCTTGATTGTCAGTAAACACTACAAACTCTTTGGGTAGGAGATAATGCTTCCACTTCCTAAGTGACTGCACTAAAGCATACAGTTCTAGGTCATAGGTAGAGTAATTTTTCTTAGCTTCATTGATCTTTTCACTAAAAAAAGCCACAGGCCTGCCTTCTTGGCTGAGTACTCCTCCTACTGCAACTCCACTAGCATCACATTCCACAGTAAACAACTTGTCAAAACTAGGTAATAAAAGAATAGGTTGAGTTGCCACTTCTTGTTTCAGTTTCTCGAAACCTTTCTCAGCTTCTTGAGTCCACTTAAACTTAGTCTTTAAGCCACCTTTGATTGTATCTAGGACTGGTGCACATATGCCACTAAAGTTTCTTATAAACTTCCTATAAAACTGAGCCAATCCATGAAAACTTCTTACCTTTGTCCCTGTGGTTGGTGTAGGCCAGTTTAGGATAGCTTCCACTTTGCTTGGGTCCATTTTCAATGTTCCTTGGGATACTACAAAACCCAAATACACAAGCTCTTGTTTGAAAAACTCACATTTCTCTAGGTTGATGGCTAACTTCTCCTCTTGCAACCTTTTACATACCATCTCCACATGCTTTAAATGTTCTTTTGCTATCTTGCTAAACATGAGTATATCATCAAGATACACTACCATAAATATCCCTATAAAGTCTTTGAGCACTTCATTCATGAGCTTCATGAATGTGCTAGGGGCATTAGAGAGGCCAAATGGCATAACTCTCCACTCATACAACCCATCATTTGTCTTAAAGGTTGTTTTCCACTCATCTCCATCCTTGATTCTAATCTGATGGTATCCACTCTTGAGATCCAACTTGGTGAAGTATTGAGCTCCTCCAAGACAATCCATCAAGTCCTCAATCCTATGAATAGAGAACCTATACCTAATTGTGATTCTATTTATTGCCCTAGAATCAGTGCATAATCTCCACTTACCACCTTTTTTGGATGCTAAGACCATTGGTACTGTACATGGGTTGATGCTCTTCCTAATCAATCCTTGATCTAACAACTCCTGCACTTGTCTAGCTACCTCTAGATTCTGATCTGGTGTGAGCTTATAAGCTACTTTATTTGGCAATGAAGCTCCTGGTATGAAGTCAATTTGATGACTAATGGCTCTCTTTGGAGGTAAGGTTGCTGGTGTTCCATCACTAACTATGTCCATGTACTTCTCAAGTAACTTTTGGACTGCTTCTGGTATGATTGTTTTCTTAGTCTTCTCTTCCTCTTTGGATTGCATCATGACCACATATCCTTCACCCCCTTGATGTATATTGTTAATGAACTCTTTGCCACTGCTCAATAAGACACTAAGGGTCTTTGACTGTCCTTCTTCCTCATTTGACAGTGACTGCAACTGAAATGTCTTTCCATCCTTTTTGAATTAGATAGTATTTTCCTTTCCATCATAGATGGCACCTCTGTCATACTGCCATGGTCTACCCAATAGAAGATGGCATGCATCCATGGGTAACACATCACAAATCAACTTATCCTTGTACCCTCCAATGGAGAACTCCACCGTTGTCTGCTCATTGACAAGAACACTCTGTCCTTTGTTCAACCATGTCACCTTGTAGGGATTAGTGCGGGGTATTTTCTCTAATTTCAACTTCCTTACTGCCTCCTCAGATATGATGTTATCAGTTGAACCTGAATCCACAATAACCTTGCATACTTTCCCAAGTATTTTGCATCTCACTCTAAATAAAGCTCTTCTTTGCTTTGGCTCTTCCTTGACCGGTTGTCTGATCAAAACTCTGCTAAACATCAGATTCTCCCCCACTTCTGATTCAATGTGACTAACCTTTGGTGATTTGGTACTCATGGTGTCCTCTTGAGTATATGCTACTCTCTTCTCAGTATTTGATGAAGATGCTTTCTCCGGGCACCTATAAGCTGGATGACCTACCTGACCACAGTTGTAACACTTCATACTAGCAAAGTATGAGTTACTTCTGCCTGCTCCTCTTCCTCTACTTGAACCTCCTTGAGGTCCTCTACCTCTGTTATACCCTCCTCTAGAAGGTGTCCCACTTCCCTACTCTGTGAGTTTAGACTCTCCCTGATTTCTTTGTTTAGTCCCTCTACCTTGGTATCCACCTCTATGTCCTCTTTGATCTCTTCCTTTTCCTCTGCTCTTAGAATCTTGTCCTTGTTTCCTCTTACTCCTCTCTTCAATCTTTATAGCCAATTGATAGCATTGGTGCACTGTCTTGGGACTTAGAAGAGTCATCTCCTCTTGAATGTTCCACTTCAAACCGTTAAGGTATCTAGCCACCTTGAGACTTTCATCCTCTGTCAAATTAGACCTCATACAAAGTTTTTGGAACTCCTCAGTGTAAGTGTTCACATCTTGGTCTCTTTGCCTCAAGCTCTATCTTTTCTTGTGTAACTGAATCTCATAATCATCTGGCATGTATGCTTCCCTCACTTTGGCAACCATTCCTTTCCAAGTAGAGATAGGTTGCTTGCATTCCTTTTCCCTCTCTTTCTGAATGAACTTCCACCATGTCAAGGCAGAACCTCTCAATCTTGATTTGGCCACCTTTACCTTTTGTGCTTCAATGACTCCATCACATTCAAAATGGTTTTACATTCCCTCTATCCAATCCATGACTAGATCAGCTTCCATTTTCCCACTAAACAATGGTATGCCTTCAAGTGCTTTTCCACTCAAAGCCTTCAATGCCTTCAAGAAAGGCTCTTCTTTCAAAATAGGGTCGGGTTTAGGGATCTTATCTTCCTCTGCAACCTCTTCTTTCTTTGGTACCTTTCCTTCCAACTGTACATCATTCAATGCTTGCTCAAGTTGGTCTATTCTTTCCCTCAATAGCCTATTGTCTTCCTCCTGTCCTTCGACCATCTTGGCCAATTTTTCATTTGTCACCATGATGGTAGAACCACTAGACTCAGTCTCAAACATACAATAGTCAATCCCAAATCTTTTGCTTGCTCTGATACCAATCTGATAGGGAGGGGTTGGAGGAATCAATCACCGATTCCTACTCTAGGCCTTGCTTGCAAGATCTCTTTGGTGTTTTGCTTCACCATCTTAACCTATAGGACCCTACTCATGACTAGGTACCCCTGGTTCTCCTGGACAACCCCACTACCTTCACAATTTTCAATCTACCAAGTCAACCTTGGTGCAAGGCTTCAACTCTTCCTTAGCCCTTAATCTACCCTAAAGGCTAACCTATCCTCAACACTCAATTAGTTCTTGCAGTGGTGTAGAGATGTCTTCAATAGCTTCAAACCATTCTCCTATGGTTCTTGAAGGTTCACCAAACTCCACCTTTTCATCACTTTCACCAAACCCTCATCTAGGGTTAAAAAGGCTACCAGCCCATGAGCCCCAATTAGGTCTCCATCTCCAAAAAAAATTGGTTATTGCTCAAAAATTTCAAAAGAACACCCCAATCTTTCTTCGAGGTTCTTGGCTCATATGAACACCTCTCAAAGATTTTTAAGGTCTTAAGCCTTAACTGTCCGTACAATGCTTAAACTTGAAAATGGACATTTCCTAGGGTTTTAAACCATTTTTTGGCTGCTTTCAAATTGTCAAATTGTTCTCACATCAATTGAACTGATGGAGCTTTCTTCTTCATGTTACAACTAGGTAAGACACTTGCCTACCTCCTCCAAAAGGAAATGTACTAAGAACTCGTCTCCCCTGCAAGTTATGTGCTCTACACTTCTTGTCTTCCTAGTCGAGCACCTTTCTGGCTCACCTAGGGCAAGATTTTTCCAACAGCTCCTGTGTTCACACAAACCCTAAATCCTACCATATTTACACACATGGAGTCTAATCACTATTCCCAAAGGGTCATACAATTTGTACGGTGGGAAAGTGAACTAAATCTCCATTTGCTCAAGACTGCCTGGTTCAGACCAGCAACAGTGTGGAATCCAATTTATTTACAAACAGTGCTTGAAAATGAACAAAGCAACTATCTAATGACACACAAAGCTTGTAGAAACACCACTCTACATCCTACACAGGTCTTGGGCTATGATCAATCCATTAAAGCAACTCGACAATACAAAAATTAGAAAATCTTCACAAAACACAGTTAACTCTTCTTGAATTCAAAACTTCAACAAATTCCAATACTTCCAACCTTGCTCTCAGGTCGAGGCAACCCCTATATAGGGTCTCAAAATATTTAAGCTCACTGCTAACTACTCCTTGGCCGCTTGTGAACTCCAACAGGCCTTATTTGCAAAATTTAAGAGAAACTAACACCTAGAAAGGTCTACTAAGGTCTTTAAACCATCCTTGTAGACAAACCTCAACCTAAAAATGGTCAACATGACCTTAACCAATACAAAACCTGATCCCCAATGTCTCTAAGGTACAAACTCAAAGAGGTAGGAGGAGATTGCTACATTTGGCTTAACCAAATTGCCAAATCATGACCTTCTAATCAACTTTCCTAGGTGAACTATGGGGTGCTCCTGCACCACTTTGTGGATCCTTGGAAGTAAAACCTGTAACTCCAAAGTATCCTAACACATGATCCTCCCTTAAAGGGTAGACTCTACTTGAAGCATAAATTCCCACACTACTACATGTTTTAGATCAATAGATCAAGGTAAGAAACCTTTACTAAGAATTAGGTCCATTGTATTTCATTTAACTATGTCTTGGTTCCTACCTATTTTCCCACAAGGTAGGGTACCTATCCAATCACTACCTGAATGCTATTTGGAAGGATTTACCAAGGATAACATTTTCTTGAGAATACTACTTGGCCCAATATTCTCACACACATACGTACACGACAAGAGACAACAAAGCTATTTTGGTCTTTGTCTCACTGTCCCAAGGACTCATCACAAAATCTCTTTATGTTAAACACCGTTCTAAGTTTTCCCAAGAGTCAAAGTTACTCTCTAACTACTTCGTCTCTCCTACCACTATTCAAAATGATGATATAGCCTTTTAAAGGATTCTTGCTCCACAACCCGTGGATTTTCCTGCACGATAGTGAAGTTTGCGAGCTTTTCATGGCCTACCATCTAGGATATTATACTTGCAACCTATCTCGTTATGGATGGTTCGTAAACATTTGTGACATAAAGATATATCCACTTTCTTTCCTTACATTAATCATAGTACGATTTACGTGCAAAAGAGACCACTATTCTTCCCATTATTTGTGTTACAAAGAACATTTGAAGATTCCAACGAAATAATTCTTAAACAACATCAACAAGGGAATATAGAAGTCATTTATAATATCGACGAGCTCACGCCCATCTTCTAGATATGTTCTCAATTTGAGTTGCTCCTCATATCTTCTTCTCCTACTCATAACTTGTGCAATATCATTTTATTGAAGGATTCTTCCTCTGACATGAACTTCCTTTCTTGCTCGCTTGGCGACCACCTTTCTACAATGACCATATTCTAAATATTTATGTCGTTAACAAAACTACCCTCATGTCTTTGACCTTCCATTTTTTATTAGTGTTCCTGAATTTTTCTTCAAGATAGTAGTGATAAGAAACCTTAACCACCCCCCCGCATCAATTCCCAAGTTGAGTATCTGAAAAATTAGAAGTGAACCAGTTATCAAGAGTTACCAAACGGTTACTGATTTCTTCCCCCCCATCTCCCAAGATGGGTTCCCAAGAATCAGTTATATGAAATGATATATCTAGAGGCCGATAGAGGAGAACAATTTTCTCCTTAACATGACACGGTTTAGCCATTGTTCAGATCATCCTCCCTTCCATTCCCCCCACTACCACTCTTACTCATGGATCCCCCCCAAAATTCCCGCAAGAATTAGTTATAAAAACCGATATAAAGATGGTTATAGAAACTAGTTCTTGAAGCGGTTAGAGAGGTTATGTCTTTATGGCAAGCCATGACTTCGATGAGGATCTTCATTGAATTTAAAAATGCTAGAAACTTATGTTGCCTTCATGGCATTTCCTCATATCCTCCCGGCATTTAGCTTAGACAATGCTTTACTATAAAGTCCACTTTGAAACTAACTGAGCTCCTCTCCAAAAGAGTTGAGCTTACCACTTGAGTTACAACTTGAATAGTTGTCAAACATTAATAAGTCTCTTACATACCTTTCCAAATTTCCACCATAGACCAAAAACAATAAAGGTTGCTCAAAGTTAGATAATTTATTGGCTTATGTATGAGGAGCCACGTTCCCACGTAGGGAATGCCCAAACATAGAGTTTGAACCTGCACTAACTTGGTGAGATGCCCACAATCTCAAAAAGATTTTTAATAATCTTTGAGTTTAGACTTTTTCCACGTTCACCTTATTGGTCGTGGCTAAACAAAAGCCATTTTGTTATTTAGAGAGAAAAAATTATATGAATAGGCATACCTATGCCATCTCAATAATCAATAAGCTTCTCAATTGAGTTGAGCAAACATATCGATATATCATGCCCCTCCATAAAAGGAGCCTTGTCAAAATAGTGGACTCAACGACTAGCTTAGTCGTTAAAAGTATCACCAAATACAACACATATAAATGAAAAATCATTCCACAATTTAGGGTTGGTAACACAATCTTACACGATCGACGACATTGATGTTTTGTCGTCTCTCGAGCGTATTCACTCCTTAAAACGAACTCAAGGATGATCATCATAATGACTTCCTTTTGCAAGGAATCGGGTTAACATTAGTTCCTCAACTTATTAAGCCAATTCAAACTATTAATTTAAGGAAAATAGACAAAATGAACAACCAATTACACAATTGAGGTCACAGCGTAAAACTCGTTTACGACATAAGAAGCGTCGTGCTCAATAGAAAATTGTCTCAGTCGTAAAACAACTAATGTTCAACCTTGACGACGTCACTATCCCAAAACGACTAGGTTGACATTAAGCAACTAAAAATAGACTTAAGATGGTGACAACCTGTTCTACTCCTTGTATCTATTCCCTTCTCTCTGATAATGCTCTCCCTCCCTTTCTTGGAGGGCAGAAACTTGTTTCCTGAATGCAACTTGCAATCAACAACACAAGATTAGTGTTTTAGTAATCATTTTCATAATCCTCATGAGATCATCACATCTTGACAACTTTTAAACACGTCGAATTTGAGTCAAATAAACATGACTCATGAAAACATTGATTTTTCTAGCCATTTTAACTAAATGTCAAATCATTGAAACATGCATAATCATCTACTAATTACTTCAAAGTAAAAAGTAAAACATAGTTAAAGTTAGGGGTGTAACACTAAAGCTAAGTTGAATTATGAATACATTCATGTAAAGGTAGCCATAATAAATATCTTATATGCATATGTGAGAATCCAAAAGGGCTTAAGGATTTTATATACAATCATGAAGATTAAAAAAATGATAACTTTACCAATGTGGAATTAGGGTCAAATGGTTCTCCTAAAATATTATCCGATCAAATTGGTCTACGTTTCCTATTTTTAAAACTTAAATGTTTCATTTTCCAACAAAAAAAATTAATCATCATTGGTTGGTTAATTCTAAGGTGTTCCCATCACCTACCACATAGTTAATAACTTGACTTTCTTTGATCACATTATTAGATTTATCTCCTAAAAGAATCAAGGTTAAAATTACAGAAAAAAAATCAATATCCATATCTCCTTACAACAATATGGTTCAATTATGAAAGCACCTCACAATATTATATTCATCTTCTTAACTTCAAATTATTCTTTTGGCATCAAAATTTGACTTCCGACTTGCATTGTTGGTGTCAAAATTGTTCATCAACCTGCATATGTATCTCCTTGTGATGTTCTAATCTATACTTACGTAATTTCTAGTTTAATTTTGTTGAAGGCTTAAGGTTTTTGTGATCATTTTCTCCCTCATTTAATATGTCTTTGGATTCTACTTTTTTTTTCTGTCTTGATGAATTGGCCTTTGTTTTGGTATGTTAGATTGATTTACATTCTAGTGTGAATCTACAGCTATTTGGCATATCTTTTGTAATATCGACCTTATTTTTGGCATTCCTTTCTAGAAATTTGGTGTCCATTTGGACTTGTTTTTAAGTAGTCCAAAGCTTAAATAACAAAAGGGTGCATGGTGATAGACTATTATTTCTACAAGATTTGTGGTTCAGTTGCTAGAGATATCCGAGGAAGATTCGATCATGTGGAGTCGATACTTCAAATAGGAGAAGGAGATCCAAAAGTACTTGCAACATCCTTAAAGACCTTTTATTCAAAAGTGAGAAACCAAAGAAAATGAAAGTTTGGAAAAGGCTCCATTAATGTATATTTTATTTTTGATAAAGGGTAAAATGGGTTTTACAGGGACCCGAAACCACAAAGTTAACAACAAAATAGATAGGAAAGAAAAGTCCAACTAAAACAACCAGCTACACCAAAGGTAAAGAAAAGAGCTAGCAGCGACCAACCGCAACAGACCATAAAGGTCAAGCTGAAATATTTTAATATTATGTGGGGCTTGACTGGTGACAACTTCAAAAACCAAAAGACAAAATATGTGATATTCAAAACCAGTTGATTTTTTTTTTTCCTATACTTGATCGAAGAGATGAGATGTATTGAAAGCCTAAGATATCATCTTGTCTTAACACTAAATCTTCACTTGCTATTTGTACAAAGAATGGTAGTTTACAATAATACACATGAGGGTAGTTAAAAGACACTTGTAACTCTAATGAATGTTGGCACCAATGATGAGATTCCCTTGTATCGTCCTTACCCAAAATGTTGTTCCCACTAATAGTTCAGCATCGGTGTATCAGAATAGACACCATCAAATATGTACAGCAACTACCATGTGTTCTGCATGTGACAATATTTTCATACAATATGTTCTACAGGTGAAGGTTACAACTGATATTTGCCTCCATATTTTTTATAGATCTTGTCTGATTTGTATACAAGACTTGAAACTCTGTGTTGATAGATTGATGGATTTGCTGTTTGGAATCACTTCATTAGTAGTAAGTGATTATACGTTGTGTGATCTGCAGAGCTGAAGCTCCATTGCATAGTATTTGGTTAATTGGAGAGGGCAACTTCTCATGTACAATTTATTCATTATTCTAGCTTGCATAGTGAAATATTTACGCAGGCCAAATATAGCCAAGGTAAATATCTTAACAAGTCGACTGAATATGAAAGTTGGCGTGTGGTAATGATTAATCACATCTCACGTTAAGATACACAACAATAAGATTGGTTCTAGCATCAGGTCAACGTAATTTTATTTTTATTGTTTTCAGTATCCAAGGGTACATTTTTTATTGATGTTTTGGACAACAAATTCACATGGAAGGTTGTGTCAAATGTTTCTATTGTAATCGTCTTAGTAGACACGCATGCCAAATGTGAGAGTAGAAAGGGGAGGCCAACACATGCAAGATTCATGGATAATAGAGAAATAAAAATTATATCAAAGCAATATGAATATGAACATGAATATATATATATATATATATATATATATATAATTTATGAATGTTAACAGACAATAGAAAAATAAAAATTAGATCTTATGGAATTAAGTCTTATGACTCAAATGTTAGGACAAATGTACAAGGAAAAAATTTAAATATTGGTTAACCTAAAATGTCAAAATATAAAGAAAACTTCAAAGATAGGAAGGCCTGATCATTAGGCTTTGATACCAAATGTAATGTCACTTTTCCTCATATAGTTATCAAGTATTAGCAATGGATTTAATATACAAATAGTAAAGTTAATATAATTTATAATATGCAATATTATCAAAATAAATGTGAATAATTAATGTAAGATACAAACATGTGACAATTAAATTATCAACATGGTAAATAGAATAACACCTCCACATAGATCAAATCATATAAACAATATTCCCAATATTATTGAATCAATGGTTTTCAATACTTATCTTAAAGTCATGGAAAGGTTGTTGTCCAACACTCAAAGGAAATCCAGCACTGAGAGGAATGGTTATGGACATAGGTTGTCTATTGGCACAAACACCTCCAGAGGAACCAGTTCTTACACAGAACCAACCTGTCTTTACGATATAAACACAACCCTAGCCAAGACACTCCTGAGTGTACGATGTACCTCGAGTTGGACACACGCTTTGTGCCCCTTCTCCAAATGTTTAAATTCCCACCTAGACCCTAACCTTCACTCTTTTGTGCACTTTTAGTTCCTCTTTCATTTTTCTCTTTTCTCCTTGAATGTTCTCCATCTTTCAGTGTTTTTGACGTCTCACATGAATGAATTATATATCCTCTTAAGGGGTGGTTTCCAAACCATCACACCCTTTCACAAAAGGTTTCCTTTTAATAATTATTTAAATAAATAATTATTCTTCACCTTTTTAAAGAGTGTTTATGCATATTTTTATTTATATCTCTTTTTAACCAAAGGATAATATTACCCCTTTATTTTTTATATCTCCCTTTTAATTCTAAAAGGCTATATCATAACTCTTATTGGGAAAAAAGTGACATAACATATCTAATCCTTTTGAACCTTGGAAATTAATTGGGATTGGTTTTCCTTAACTAACCTAATTAAACTATGTGCCCTAATCTGAAAATGCAAGATTCCAACAGCTAAGAAACTATAACAAAAATTTTGACAACAAATCTGAGAAAGGCTGAGAAAGGGCAAAGTTATGTATGTGTTTTTGGACCTTAAATGGAGTTTTTTTTTTAATATTTAGTATGTCACCTAGATATTTTTTGTTTTTTTTTTTGGTTTTATGAGCTTTTGTTTCTGCCCAAATTTTCAAACCTAAACATTTGTAAAGAGAGAGGGGAGGTTCAAATTTGGGGTTTCCTTAAAAAATTCTGTTTCCAGGAAGGGTGGCAATGGGCCCAAAAGAAAATGAATGTTTCCACAATCACATACAACCCTGCTAGAAAAACTGAAAACTACGAATTCCTCAATCCTATCTATCTTGCTTGATTTATTGGGCTTGAGACCTGAAAAAAGATTTTTGGAAAATGAAACATGACATATAAATCACATTTTTTTGATGCTTGGATCTTGAATTATTGCAACTGAAATATTTCTCTTGAATACTCTTGACTTACTCTTGACAATAATTTATTCAATTTCCTACAAATTAGATCCAGACAACCAACTTTGGGCACTTGAATCCCTAAATAATAAAGTACCAACACCGACATATTTGAATTTGGAGCCAAAATAAGGGACACTTTCACCATAATAGGACTCACTCGCCATAAGGTGTCTATGTCCTAGCCCTATTTTCCAAAAATTAAGGTGTCGGATTCAAAGTATTAGACGAATGCATTTGTTTTCTATTTGAAATTTATCGGTAATTGTTAATGTAGTGTAGGAAAAAGTATCCCTTTTTCACACTTAATTTGGGAATAATTAATAATAAAATGAGTTTAATTCAATCCCTTAATTTAGTGTTGTAATATATTTTTCATATTCACATTAAGTTTAGGTCCCTTTTGAACTAAATGGACTTAATTGTGTCTTATTTTTGGTGTTGTAAGTTGTACCTTTACACTTTCACATTAATCTAGGGCTTTATTAATTGATTGAGGTTAATTTTCCTTAATTGGCCCCTTTAATTCAAATCCAAGCCTAATTAAATACAAATTCTAAGGAATAAAACCCGACATTCATAAATGCCATTACACAACACTAACTTTCGAAGATGTGTGTCCTAGGTACGTGACCTAGAACCCATTCACCATAGGGCGAATGGGTCCTCACTTAGTTCTAGGACTCTATTTTTTATATAATGTTTAACATTGACCGATGTGTCTTCTAGGTAAGTGGCCTAGGACCCATTTGGTCTATGGCAAATGGGTCCTCACTGAGACCTAGAACCCCCCTTTGAAATATGTTTTTGCTGGTATTTTAATGATTTCAAATCCACAGTTCAATATCGACTTGTGATATTTGAATTTTGAGAATTGATCTTAAGATACATATAAATATAAGGTCATTTCACTTAGTTTCACCTAGCAACTTTATGAGCAAATACTAATAGCAAGTTTATGATCAAGAGAGCATTCAAGAGCATTTTCAAGGAATTCAAGGGTAGATTTATAGAAGATTATTGCAGAAATCAACATTCATTCATCATGTCAAATATTTATTACATCATGCATGTTGTTTGAGCTAATATATTGATGTAGTGTTCAAGATCAATTCAAGTATATTCAAAGGCATTATTTCTAATCAAGTTTCATGATCAAGACCTACATTCATTGAAGCCTCTTCACGCTAGTTTTTTCAGATTTTTTATCCAAGGTTTCAAATAAGGTTTGGTGAGTTGTGACATTGTTGTTCATTCATCATTCCTTCATTCATGTTTCATTTCATTTCAAGGTTTAATTACCAAAACAGGTTTTGACCAAGGCAAACCCCCATTCCCTAACAAACAACATTTTTCCTCTCTTTGATGTGTGCTTGTAGATTTTAGGTTGAAGATCCTTTGAAGAGAAAATTTGAAGAAAGTCACAAAGTTGTCAAAGTTGCAAGAAAAGTTGTCAAATCATGAAATATCTTCTACATATTTTATTTACAACTTTCCAATAGTGAACACTTGGAATTTGGGAGTGTAGACCTGGTAGAAGAGAACCTAGAAAGCATTTTCTAGAAACCCTAGCCAAAACCCATTTTCCATAGGGTGAATGAGTCCTTAGTGAGCTTCAAAAGGTGACTTTTGGTGAAAGGTACAGAAGATTTTCCCCTTTCTAGATTGCCTTTTTATTACTGTTTCTGTCATATTTGATTTATATTCTTCATTTGCATTTTATAACACACATTTTGAATGAAATAAGGAAAATAGGGCCATTGTTCATCACTCCATTTCACCCAACACAACATCCTATTTTTCTTTGTTTCAATTAAAAACAGGTCAAAGAATGCATAATTTAGAAACTTATGTGCTCAAATAGGTCCAATAATGTAAGGGGGAGCAAAACATAGTGTGAAATTGTCAAGGGTGACAATTTACAATGCTATAGTTCATAGACATGCAAAGTTGCACATTGTTTTCATATTTGTATCACAAGAAATTATTCATACTTTCTTTGAATACTAATATTTTGGGTGAAATCTTGGGGAATTATAGTTTACATGTATTTTAAATATTAACGCTAATTTTTATATAAAACTAGAGTGTTAAGGTTCTAGCCAAAATAAAGTACAGTGATACCTATACCAACTAGTCATTATGTGAAAACTCCCTTTCCTTCATCATGCATTGACTTTTCATTAGCAAGGGGATTGAAAATAATAATTGTAGAAAAAATTTCAAATGTTACAATAACATCAACTATTCACTACAATTACCATTATTTCTTTTATAGAAAGACAACAAAAACTCACTACAAGTACTAATCACATTTATATTAATTTATTTATTATTACAATTCCCATTTAAAATTAGAAAATAACTATAAAAATACTATACTAAATAATCACTCACTCATTAATACTTATTTAACTCTTCAAAATACAAAATTAGAAAACAAATACTTACCATAATGTGATATAATCATATCAATAGTTTTTTAAGTGGAAATTAACATCTTACAATACCAATTTAATACACTGTAGCATTGGAAAAATTAAATCACTTTTTTGAGGGTTTTAATTATACTAAAATAATATTATTTTAATATTAGGTGTATGCTACAAGTTTAGCATAGCTACAAAATAAATGTATTCTCACATTATTGTCAAAATATTGTTGTAATGAAATAGATTGAGAGTATCATTTTAGTTTGTCCTCTTTAGGTAGTTGTGTTGAGAAAAATTTTAGAGAATTGTAAATTAGGAAAAATTATGGAACACCAAAATTCACAATATTTTCCTTATAAAAAAGTGCTTTAAAAAAATGTTGACTAGCAATTTTGACTCATTTCTCCTTATTTTTATAGATTTTTTACTATAATCATGATATTTCGAAGTTTGATACATTATATGTCACCTACACATGGTTGATAGGGTTTGTACCATTGACTTTTGTATTATTTTTTACTTTGTGGATTGTTGTATGGCAAAAGACTAAAAACTCCTTTGTTTTGCATTATTTTTGTATAAATACTATTACAAATATTTCTTGAGCATTCTTAGTAAACAACCTCATTTTAAAAAATGAATATCATATTCATCTCTTATGTGTGTATAAATGTTTCCCTCATTGCAATTGCATTATAATGAAGAATTTTTATTGTGGGGCTCTAAAATGAATGAGGTAATAATTGGTAAAAAAATTATATAGATAAACTATACATATCCTCACTTTCAATATCCTCGAGATTGTATATGATCATTATTTGTGTGTTTATGAACCAAATGAACTTGTAATGAGAGTGGAAACTTACCAATGCTTTGTAGGCATGATATGTCATAATGAATGGATGAATATGGGATAAGAAAGAATATATAATATGATTTGATCATCAAGACATCATAAGATGAGGATGTAACACATTCATACTAGATTCAATAAACTCTTCCCTTAATTTTGATAGATAATGATGCTCACAATAACCTCAAGTATGAAACTCTTACAATGCTTTATATTGCATTATGCATCGAATGTCAACAATAGTTGATTATTAGTAGTTGGATTTTGGCAATGAAGCATTGCAAATTTATTGTGTCGAGTAATATTAATAGATATATTGATGATTTTTTATTAATTTTTCTGTATGTTATTGGTGTTAGACAATGCTAAGAACATACCTTGTGTGTGGCTAATATGGATGTCCCAACTATGGTGCAAAGGGAGTAGTGCAAATATTTATGTGTTGTAAGACAATTCTAACATTATAATATAAAATTATCAAAGTGCTAAAAGTAACACAATTCTAACATATTAGGCGACAATCTTCTCATGGTTTTACAATAATTTGGCAATCTATCAATATAAAATTATCAATTTATAATAGCTACATGATCCCATGACATGGTCCAATCAACAGGCTTCAATTATATCTATATATGTTTTAACTTCTCGAAAATAGAGATGAACAAGAATGCCATTTCGTTTTGAACTAAATGTACAATATAACATTTTAAGACTCTCTTAACTTTGTAAGGTTTCTTTTAACATCACTTCCAACTTGGTCTAGAAACTCTACTTGAAATTATAGTGAACACGCTAGGTAGTCTTATATTTTATTAATAAGGTCTCAATCACAATTATTAAAAACAATGACATTGATCTAATCAAGGGCTTTAGATTAATTTCAAAAGATATTTGAATAATAATTCCATATGTCTATTCTTCTTGTGTGATGAGGATTGTTATCACTATTGCTTACTCAAAAGAAACAACTAAATTTAATATAAAGTATATATTATGCAACGCAATGTTATCAGCGACATGAAGATAAACAACAAAAATTTATACTCCACAATTCATAGACTAAATTCTCAATTTTAATTGCTTTCTATCTCTACACTATTAAAAAACCTTTAAATTATTATCTTTAAAATAATTTTTATCCAATCTAATATTTTTTAAATCCAATTTTTAGTTTTTCGCAATAAAATCCTGTTACTATTGATTTGCCAAATTTTTCCGCAAAGATTTGTTTAGGGCTATGCAAATTATTTATCCACGACAAAAAGAAGTGGAGCCTATATACGGGCTTAAGTTATTGAACTGTAAAGCTTCTGTAAAATAAGTTTACCGTGCAATGGCCGCAAGCTCACGAGCAAAGCGCGAAAGACTTGCATCGGAGGAACCGCCGGGGATCATAGTCCGCGTCGCTGCTTCCTTCCATTTGAGGCTATTCTTCCTCACCTCTGCAAATTCTCCCCCGTGCTCCATCGCTGATCTGACGCATCTCTCAATCTCCTGCATCGGCACCACCCTATCTTCGCCCTTCCTCATTCTACACCCTGTTTTCCAAACGTCCGCCACGAATTTGGCGTTAGTGAGCTGATCCGTCCAACCCTCCATGGTGAGCATAGGAACGCCCGAGCTGAGAGCATCCAGCGTCGAATTCCACCCGCAGTGGCTCATAAACACCCCCACCGACGGATGCGACAGCACTTCCAGCTGAACACACCACTCCGCCACCAAACCCCTTCCTTCGATTCTCTCTAGAAATCCTGGAGGCAAAAATGCAGTGAGGTCGTGATGCCCTTGGGGAGGCCTGATGATCCACAAGAAGCTGTGCTGGCTTTTCTCAAGCCCTGCTGCCAGTTCGCGGATCTGAGGGGGACTGACAGACGTTATGCTGCCGAAGGAAACATAAAGAACCGAAAGCGGGGGTTTACTATCGAGCCATCTAATTATGCCCTCCGACCCTTCCCAAGGGTCTGAGCCCGCTCCCACCCGCGTGTCCTCCGGGTTGCGCCGGTCCAGAAAAGCCGAGGGAATGGAGGGGCCTACTGTTATAACAGGCACTTTCACTAATCTGTTCATGTACTCGAGCGCCTCTGATTCGAGCTCTTCGAAGGAATTAACGAGAACCCAGGAAGCGTCCGCCACCGAATCCAGATCTCCGAAGTAGTCGAGCACTTTTCTGAGCTTGAGCTCTTGGTCAAAGTGAAAATGCCCAGGTAAATCCCCAATTTTGAATTCGCCCAGACACGGAACATCGAAGCTCGATGCCAGATTTCGTTCCCCATCCCACTTCTCAACTGTTAACACACGAACAACAAGAAACTTAATTAATGAATCGGCACAGACCTGCTAAGAAAAAAATGTTCAAACGAGATTCTGACCTGTCTTGAAGTGGTAATAAAGCGAAAAAACTGAGATGGACTGCGTCCAGAAGAAGGCGTGGGGAATGCTGAGCTTGGCTGCAATTTTTGGGACCCAGGGAAGGAAGGAATCGTAGACGACGCAGGATACAGGATTGGCGGAGGCGTTGAAACGGAGGAGGAGGGATTCGAGGCCATGTCCGGTCATGGTGTTGTGCATGTGCTGGAAGAGGAAGGGCTGGAAGTGGTGGTCGAGAGGCACGTGAGCGGGAATCTCATCGGGAATCCATTCGAACTGAACAAGACCAGGGCCACCCTGGCTGAGGCGTTGGAGGTACTCTCTGGCCTTCACCATTCTGTTGTGGTCGAAATGGAGGCTTACGAAGGAGACGAGAAAACCCTTGGAAGCCAGATTCTTGGCGAACTGAAGGAGGGGATTAGTGTGGCCAAGTGAGGAATAGGGCAACACCACGACGTGCCCTAAGAACCTTTTGCTTTCAGTTGCATTCTCCATTTTTACTCGTGTATAAGGGGGAGTGTCTCAGAGCCTTTCAGTAATCTTGGGTGTGTTATTTTGGGCATTAGTTGTTCTTTATATAAAATATAGTAGTTGTAATCAAACATATGTCTATGTTCATTATTTATGCATTTTATATTATGTATGGTCAGTTATTAAAAAATACTGTAGTATCATTTACTTTCAGATAAGAATATAATTATTAAAAATATGTGTATGTCGTCATCATGCATGTATAGTCAGTCATTAAAAAGTCAAGATATTATTTTTTATCAAATAAATTTGAGTTGTTTATTCTCGCGTGGTAGACTTTAGATTATGCATGCACCGATCAAATGTAAGTCACATTTTGTGATGACCAAATCTGAACTTATTTGCCTAACATAGTGTTGTGTGTTTTTTTTGACAGACTTCTAAAATATTTTACGTAATGGATGGCCATAAAGTTTGGTTCTCCATCAAATGTTTACAAGATGATGTTTTAACTATATTTTCAAAGAAGCAAAGTGGATGGATAGGTTCTTTTGAGATATAAGGAGTTCTAAGAGGAAAGTCTAAGGTTCATATTTCTACTAAATTTCTACAAATCAAAATGATAAGAAGAAAATATTTAAATAAGAAAGAAGATTATTAGTAATTAAAAATGTAATGAATGTTTTCTTGATTTTTGTAAGAGTTCGTGTTTAAAGTGAAGAAAATGAAGTGTGAATTTAAAAGTCATTCTATTCTTAAAAATCCATTCAACATGGAATTCTATTACATATATTGACTTGGGACATATAGACAAAGGATTTGTTTAAAAGGATGCAAGGATTCAATGCTACCAGTAGAGACAAAAGGATGATTCACAATAGGATTACACAAGCTAGAGGATACGCTATAGTAGTTCAATGTCTAAAATAGATACACTATAGACCTTCACTAGTTCCTAACTACAAGTACAACTATTTTGGGTTTTCACTTGTTCATGAGTTTTGTAAAAGTTATTAGTAGGCATGCACACCACCAATCACACCCCATGCACAACTAGTTCCACTTTCTACTACATGTATGTATGGATGGATGGATGGATGGATGCATGGATGGATAGATGGATGTATGTTTGTATGTATTTATTGTGGCATCCATTTCCTTAGAGCAGGTATTCACCATTAGGAGGGGTCCCAAAGTGACTTTAAAAAGTGTGTCAAAATTATACACCAAAATGATCAACTTGAAGCTCTAGAGTATAGGGTTTAGGGTGTTAGGTTGAGGCTTTAGGGTATAGGGATGAGGGTTGACAACTTAGGGTTTAAGGTATAGGTTTGAGGGTTGAGGGAAAGTGTTCAAGGTTAAGGTTATAGGATTAAGTGTATAGGGTATAAGAATTAGGGTTTAGGATGTATTTTGTATAGGGTTTGAGGGTTTAGGGTACAAGGTTGAATGTAGGGTTTAGGATTTAAGTATGGGGTTGAGGGTGAGGGTTTACAATTGAGGAATAATGTTCAGGGTTGAGGGTATAAGGTTAAGTGTATAGGCTATAAGGTTTAGGGTTAAGGATATTGGGTATAGGGTTTATGGTATGGGTTAGGGTATAAGGCATAGGGTTAAGGGTTGAGAGTGTGAGGTTTAGGGTTTAAGTATAGGGTTGACAGTATAGAGTTCAGGGACAATGTTCAAGGTTTAGGGTATAAGGTTGAGGGTATAGGGTATAGGATGAGGGTGTAGGGTTTAGGGTTTAAGGTATAGGGTTGAGGGTTGAGGGATTAGGGCTTAAGTATAGGGTTGAGGTTTTATGGTTGAGGGATGATGTTCAACCCATTGAGTGTATAAGATTAAGTGTGTAGAGTATAGGGATTATGGTTTAGGATATTGGGTATAAGGTATAAGGTTGAGGGATTTAGGGTATAAGGCATAGGGTGAAGGGTTGAGAGTGTATGGTTTAGGGTTTAAGTATAGTGTTGAGAGACAATGTTTAGGGTTTAGGGTATAAGGTTGAGGGTATAGGGTATAGGGATGAGGGTTGAGGTTGTACGGTTTAGGGTTTAGGGTTTAAGGTATAGTGTTAAGGGATTAGGACTTAAGTATAGGGTTAAGAGTATAGAGTAGAGGGTAGAGGGTTGAGAGTATAGGGTATAGGTACCTGGAGGGTTGAGGGTTTACAATTGAGGGATAATATTCAAGGTTGAGTGTCTAAGGTTAAGTGTATAGGGTTTAGGGATTAGGGTGATCCCACAATAGAGGGTTACAATTCTAGTGACAAACAAGAATTGTTCAAGCGAGAAAAAAATTATGGATGGGTTCACTCGAGTGGTCCCCTTCGTTCGAACACATAAAGTTGTTCACTCGAACACCTACATTTGAACGAACACCTTTTCCCTACAGGATTTGTTTGAAGTCCCTTTAGTCGAGTTTTTTATTAATAAAATAATGGGTTGTTCAAACCCCATTCGATCAAACCCATTTGTAAATGTTTTTTATAAAGAGTTTATACCTATCAAAAATGGTATTCTCTATTGTCATTTTTGATAGTGACTACCGAACCCCACTTGAGAGCGATGATTTGAACCCCAAGAGAGAAAAAGCATTGTCCATGTCACCCTCCATGACATCGTATGTGCATCCAAGTTCCATAATACTTATCTCTTCTCAATTTTTCTTTCAATTTTTGCATTTTGTTTGTATTTTGTTTGTATTTCTTTCAATTTTTGTAAATTTTGTTTGTATTATATCAAAATCTATTTGTATAATACTCTCCATATATCCCAAAACTATTATTTGTTCCAAGGAAACTACTTTCATTATCCCAAACCATGCTATCCTATATTTTTATAAATGTTTTCTTTGTAAAAATCCACTTGAAGTGAATGAAAATTAGAAATTGGTTAAAGGGTAGGATGGACTCTAGAAATGCTAATTTAGGTCTCAAAATTTCAATGGCGGTAGATTATAAGGAACCCAATATTGATGATAGCAATTGCCAATAGTGAAATAATCCCTACTAGTAGGGCTACAACATAGGGCCTATAAGACCCATGTTAAATGATACTTAAATACCCAGTTAGAATCCAGGTCTAAACACTTGACAAACTATTGCATTTGCATGCCAAGGCAAGCTAATAAGGTTGAACACTAAACATGTCATAGTTCCCTCATTTTATGAGTTGTTATAGATGTTCCAAACCAATAATTTCTAATACACTTAAATCCCAAGAATAATAAATTCATTTTCACCAAAAAAATGCTATAACTATTCATGAACAAACATGCAATTTTAACAATTTTAACTATTCTAATTGTGTACCATCATCCTCAAAGAGGAAAACATATTCTTTTTCATTTATGGATGATAAACTCATGTTCTCCCTAATATAGATCATACTAGCTCAAGTAATGTGATAGCTCCATTTAGGAGACAAATCAAAGGTTACCACAACATTGAGAGAATCGAGCTTAAATAGAATCTAGGCATGTAGGTAGTTAGATTTTTTTAGGGATAATGCACATTATTACATCATATATCATGCATCAAACAAGGAAAGCATCACAAACATCATAGTCTACACCATCACAAAGTTTGATAAATCACCCCTAGGCCAAGGTATGAAATGTACAACACAATTATAAACACGAGCACAAACATATACACAGCAAGAAATAATTCATCTAAATGTATATTAAATTTCATTATAATTAATTAACATGATTAATGTATGCCAATAATTTAATGAAATCAATGACATAAAAAAGTTCCTTTTGTGGCACTTATATTAATCAACATCATTATTCACTAAAATCTTAATAATACATATCTTTGCTTCCATTTTTCTTACAAAGTCCATGAAGATGTCAATTTCCATAACCAATTGTAGCTAAACTATTGATTATAATTATCTCAAGTAATTGGTTCAATCTCACCCTAATGGTACTTATAAAAGAAGCAACACCATGTTCATAAAATAACCCTTATTTAATAACATTCATATACATTAGAAAATAATGGATCCTTTAACACAAAAGATGACTATAGCTCTTCACTTTTAGAAATTTTTTTGCCATCATACTCAAGTTCCAAGCATTCCTATGACCCAATGTTAGAATGAATTTCCTAGGGTAATATCTTAAATCAAAGTGATACAATATTATTCACACACATATATTTCTTGTATATGATATATATTCATTCCTTGGGCATATATATATATATACCTTGGGTGTGTATGGTTGTATATATAAATGTGTGTGTGCAAATGTAGACCATTTTATTTTATCAAACCATTCTTTTTGAAGTGTTGACTTAGTTATGGATAAATTGCACAATGATATTTATCAATAATTTAATAAATTTGATGACATAAAAAGATTCCTTTTATGGCACTTTGATGCAGGAGCATCCAGCTCAGGGGTGTGTTACGCGACAAAGCGATCAAATGACATTGTTGTCATTCCATTTAACAAAATGTCCGGTTTTGTTTTTCTTATTCCAAAGCTTCAATTGTTCTAATGAATCTAAATGGGTTTCCATTAAGATCGATTATCACTGTGAACTAAATGTTGATCTTTCATTTTTCTAGGGATGTGAATTCGTCTTATTGCCAAAAATTGGCCTCAATCAAGTCAACCAGATCATTGGTTTTGGATAAAATACAAGTTCTTATTTTTTTCCCAGAATATGAAAGGTCGTGTATACAAAGGGAATAAGAATTTAAAAAAAAAACAAAGATAAATAATAAGCAACAGATTTTAAGGGAAAGAGAAGAGGAATCACTATGCCAGGCAGATCAGCATAAGTCAAGCCATAAAATGAGTAGCAAGAAATGAATAAAAAAGGGGAGAGGCAGCGATACTTAAAAAAAATATCATCTATGAGAGGTCACATAGGGATCATGGAGGTTTTTGCTCATGGAATAACAAAGAATTGAGTTGCCAAAAGAGAAGATGGTAGGGGGCGGCTGCAACATTGGAGGTTGGATAAACAATTGCAAGTCGAATTACCATTTAGAATGAGGTCACACAGAGAAGAAAATATATGCAACAAAGAGTAAAGAGAGGTTGTACATAGATGTTAGAGATTGAAATTTACAATTTACAGATTAAAGATTAAAGAGGAAAGAAGGAGAAGCACATTGGGCCAAGAGGAAGGTAGCATAGAATATTGAGGAAGGGGGAGGAAGGACCACGCCATTTTATCATGGCATATTCAAATTAAAATGAAAACAATGAAAATATAGAACCAGAGGAATGTTGTTAAGATGATGCAAATTGTGAAGAAAGGCATACGGCAAATTCATCGTCACTGATGGAAAATTCACCGCCAACAATTCACCGCAGTAAAATTCACCACCATGACAATTCACTGCATGAAAAATTAATTGCATGAATTTTTGGTGGTTAATTTTCCATGGTGGTGAATTGCTGGTGGTGGTGAACTTTCCCACATTGAATTGTTGACAGTGAATTTTCCATCGGTGAATTGCTGGCGGTGAATTTTCCTAGAGCCGTGAAGAAAGAGTTTGAGAGGAATTAAACAAGACCAATCTGGGTACTTGTGTAATTATTTAATCAGATAATAAAATCATGAATTTGAATTAGCTATAGTGATTATTTGAATTATTTTGGACAAAGTGTTGATATTGTGTGTAAACATTATTTCTTAGGGAAGAGAAATTAATAGGTTGAATCATTTTTAAATTGTGACATCATTTTAAATACTGAATGTAATGGATGTTGTGAAGATTTGAGATGAAACCTAATTGACAAATGAAATTGTTAATGAAATCTGTGGATTTGGAAAAGGTAGAGGATTTGTCCATGTAAGGTGGATTTGAGTGGGGTTGAGTTGTTCTCGTTTCCTTCTTGTATCACACTTAGATTAATCAACATTATTATTTCTTAAAAGCTTAATAATACATATCTCCACTTCCATTTTTTCTAAAAAGTCCATTAAGAGATTAGTTACACTAATAATTTTAGTTGAGCTACTAATAGGAAAAGTAACGTTTATGAGATTGTTTGAGTAGTTGTGATAGTAGTTGTTTATATAATGTGGAATAGTTGTGATATTAGTTATGTGTACAATTTTGAATAGTTCTAACTTGAGAGAATGTAATGCAAGGTGATGTTAGGAAGAAGATGCTCATTATCACTTTGTTTACAACATAAGCAAATGGACATATATAAATTTTGCTGGTGTAAATTTAGGGTATACATCTTTCATTTTGTAAAGCTTGATTGGCCATTTAGAATTTGGGTAAGTTTAATGTCTTAATTACTCATATTTTTGGATGTAGATGATAAACAATTTAATGAAATGGTGTTTGTATGTTTATGTGTGTGTGTGTGTGTGTGTGTGTGTATATATATATGTGTGTGTTTATATACATGTACGTGCTTTGCATTTTGCAGTTATTTTAATTTGATTTTCATTTGTTGTGAATAGATTGAAGTGTGGTTGCTATTAATGCATCGTGTTGTTCAACTTTGAACGTGTCAAGCAAAATATTATTTATATGTATATATAGAAGTATGTATCCATACATACATATATGTGTGTGTGTGTGTTTATATGTATGTACATATACATATATATAAGTATACACATATATATTTATCTATGTATCTATATATACATATCCAATTGGCCATCTTCTTTGGTGAGGTTGTAATCTATGTCTATTAAGATGGGTTACATCTACCATGTTCAAGGCAACAAAACTGGTGTTTGTAAGTTCCTATATGTTCTACATTTTCATTTTTGGCTTGTCTAGTGATTTTCTCAGATTGTTGGTTGGGGGAGAAATAAGTGAATTTTGAGGGGGTTGTGCATATATATATTTGTACATACATATACATAGATATATATACATTGACACATAGAGAGGTTAAAATACGCAAATCAAAACAGGGGTAGGTAAGCATATCAATGGCAAGAGAAAATATTGTCAACATTTGATTGGAATTTTCAATGCAAAAGCACATAGCAAGAAAAGAGACATAATTTGTTGTATTGACGATGTGGAAACAAGATGGTCATTGTCAGTTTGTCCACAACATAAGACAATGATCAAACATTTAAGTTTTTTTAGTGTAGATCTTGGTTATGCATCTCTTGTGTTGTAGAGGCTAATTGATCATTGTCAATTTGTCTTTCGAATGTGAATATTGAATAGGAAAATGTTCGGGTAAGTTGTATGGTTCACCTTGTAAATTTTATGTCTTGCGTAGTCATATTTAATCATGCAGTTGGAAAACAATCTATGATCTTTAAATGTCATGAGGTGTCTACATTATCTATATTTTGGGATACTAGGAGTAGCTATAGAATAATGTAGGATGTTGATCATGAGCATTTCTATGAGTGTGTGTATGTATTGATGCATATATATTTATCACAATGATGTATTGATCGATTATTTTCAATTTTTGTTTGAAATGTGAATGTTGAGCAAATAAATTTTTGCGTTAGATGTATGATTCATCTTGTTAATTTTTTTTCTCTTGATTAGTCATATTTAATCATGCAACTAGCAAACAATTTATGATCTTTAAACATTGTGAGATATGTACATTATCTATTATTTGGAATACCAAGAATAGCTAAACAATAGACTACGATGTTGATCCTGACCCCATATATATATATATATAGACATGCAAAATTAGCATCATGCACTTAATTAATTCATATTCATTCGATCATTAAATAAATCAAGTTCATTAAATCCATTCATCAAATAAATCAAGTCTATTTGATTTATCTCTAAGGTCATCCATTTAAATTGAATAAATTAACTTTATTTAATTTAAGCCTAGCATTATCCCTCTTTGAATAAATAATTCAAACCTTTATTTAATTAAATTTGAAATCATCTTTCATCTCCCTTTGATTTAGTTTAAATCCCTAAATCTAAGTCAAATGGGTCAAATCACCTAATCCTTCACTAAATTAATCTAATCTAATCACCCATCACATCCTCTAACTTTTCCCACTTGCACAAATAAATCAATTTATTGATTTATAAAATCCTCATTTTCCCTTAACAAGGCATCTTTGGAGAATATTCCCTCAAGTTTGAATTTCAAAACAAGTTGACTTGTCCCTTCCAACATGGCAATAACTCCCCTCTTACATGTCCCCCACTTGGCATCTAAGTCTCTTTTTCTCCCTCCAACAAGCCAAATTTGAATTTGAAAAGGCCAACTAATCCCATTTATTGACATATTGACCAAAAATTGCACATCCTCCATCCACTCACAAGGTGACAAGTGGCTCCTTCTTATTGGCTAAATCTTTATCCCACATTTCTCTCTTTTGGGCACTCTTTCAACTTGAGATTTTATAAATAGAAGGCTCATTCTTCATTTCTATCATCCACAATATTCATGCAAAGTTACTCTCTTCAATTGAGAGCTAATTTTGTCCACTTCATAGCATCTTCAACAATCTTCATCATTTGAGTTTGTCAAGGGTTGGGAAAGGGTCACTTTGCTCAAGTGACACCAATCCACTATGGAATAGGTATATGTCATGTTTCTATATGTCTTTTGATCATCTTTGTTGTTTGTTTGCATTTTGGAGCATGATATGTTATTTCATAGGAGTATTCATAGATTTTCATTTGCATAAACTAACCCCACTAATGAGTGTTGGAGATTGATCATTTACAGATTTAGGGGTGCTCACATATGGCGCTACAAGGTGGGACATGAATTTTCTTCACATTTGTTGTGTGTTGGCTTATTTCTAACTATTTATTAGCATAGCATTTGTGAAAGTTTCTAAGGCCTCTGCAGTAAATCTATTTTATGCATATCTAGATTACATTTCTTCCTTTGTTCACAAGTGTTAGTAAGAGACTTTAATGCTTTATTTCATTGCCCTATCTAAACTATTTTTGCTTGTGTTGGGATTTTTTTGAACTTCTCATTTATCATTTATATTTGTGTTGTGCATACCAATGAAATCTAGGTTGGAGATTTAACTTTCATTTGGAAAAGAAACCATTGTTCTATTTTCCTTATGTATTGTTGTGAGATATTTGTTAATAGTTGTAATTGCAGAATTTATGCTTTGATCATATTGTCTTAGGGAAAAGGCCAAGTTTTTTTCTTAAACAAACGATTCCACAATGCCTCTATGTTTTTCTTCATATTAATCTTGGGATGTTGTACACCGTTACCATTGGCAAGCATATGCATTCATTTCACATTTGTTACAGCTTTGACCACTGAAAAGCATTATGCATTAAGCAATACATGTTGAATAGTGTTTCTAAAGTTGTGCAAAGCATTTGTCGTGCCATTATCTTTGCATTTGCTATTCTTCTATTTGCATCTTTGTTTCAAGATTTGGAGTTATCATTTTTTCCTCAGCTTCTAATATTAGATTTGTGGGAAACCCACTATTTCCTCACATCAAATTTGTTAGTTTTACTTGTTGCGTAGTTTTAAATGAATATAGACTTAATGTTTTGTCAGTTGTGGCCTCATCATCATCTTTTTTAGATTAATCGATTGTGCTCTATGAAATTTTGTCGTAGGTAGCTATGTTGTTAATTTCATCATAAATTTATGTGCCCAGATGCCCAAATGCCCAAATTTTAGCCAGCAAGCCTCAGACGCAGACCATTGCCAAACCCCGAGCTCAAATCCTTGGCCTGATAAAAACAAAGTCAAAGCTAAGCTGAGAAATGCTAATCTTCTACTCAGATCGTGCAAAATTCAATTGTATGCAAAACCTCCACCAAATGAACATGTTATTTTCCCCCACAGTCCATCTTCCAAACTGACTTAAATAGTGGAGTATGGAAGAGTCTAGAATTTATTCACATCATTTAAATAATCTTTGATTTCTCTTTCCCATGATGTTTCTTCATTGCAATACTTCTTGTTATGTCATTGCTTATCTAATATATGTGATTGACCTATTATGAGAACTTGCTTATTTTAAGCAACCAATGGATTAAGCTTGTTTATTTTTAACAACTTGTCTTTACGCCAATGTAATATCCGATATTCAAAGTGTTTACTTTGGATAATTTTGATTAGTTAAATGGCCTAGGATTCCCTTCAAGGCAGGTTATTTGCAATGCTCATGACCCTTCACATCGTATAATTAAAGCATGATATTTTTATAATAGTAAATTTGTGTTATCATGACAAATGAACAAATTCTATAAATTAGATTGCTTGTCCTCTCATTACACCTGTACTCGGCCTATTATCCATTTATTGTGGCATTTCTTTTTCTTAGTGATTGTGTGAGTTACTTTGGTCTCTATGTGTTTAAGGCTTTCTGTAAAGATGAAACGGGAATGAAATAAAGAGGATGTCTAATGGTGCAAGGCATTTGATGAGAATTTTGTGTTGTGTGTGTATGGGGGCAGGATAAAGAAAATGGATGAAAGTGCTCATTTTCCATTTGTGTTCTTCAATCCGTACGCTGCTTATTGACTATTTGCATTTAAGCTTTCAAAATGCATTCATGGCGCAGCTTTGAGCCTAACGGTTACATTTATGGCGTAGCTTTAAGCCTTCCATTTGCATTAGCTTGAAAGATATAAAAGTCATTTTCTTGATAGTTGAAAGTTATAATTGCATTTTCCCAACCATTATTTCTCTAATGCGTAGGATGCATGTCTGACTAACACACCCTTCACAATAAATGATGCTTTCATTTTGTAGGGAAGATGTTAGTCAAAGGTTGAGAAATATGGCGTTACACCTGCTCTTGGATTCACTTAAAAGTTTCTAAAGCCTATTCAAATAAATCGATTTTATGCATATCCTACTATCATTTACATTCCATGAGGCCACATTCTTTAAGGGAAATCTATCATACAATTTGTGTGCCTTGTCTATGCTTCCAATTTTGCATACATGTTAACAAAGGTAGTTTCAACGACAACATTTGACAAAATTCTTCTATCCTTCATGCTTTCGTTGGATTTCATCTCCCTTTTCTAAAGCTTCCATTGGCATACAAGCTAGGAGGTTGCTGGCAAAAGATTGGCTTTAAACCTGCCAATCGCATTTGGTTGAATTTCTCTCTTTTTAATGCATTTGGTGCATATTGATTGTCATGGAATTTAATGAAACCACATTCTTTGACAAATTATGTCAAAAAATTCGCATACCTTGTCTATGCTTCCACATTTTACATACATGGCATTCGATGAGACCACAATTTTTTGAAGCATTCTATCAAATAGTTCATGTGCTTTGTCTATCCTTTCACAGTTTGCATACGTTGGATGTCAACTTGACTCCAGTTATAAATTGTTTTTGTTTTGTTTAGAGAGAATAAATTAACAATCAATAGGTGACAAGCACACGGGTTTAGAAATTTCCTTGAAGAAGCTTTTTATTGGTTGATATTTAATTTAGTGCGAGTTGCGAGGGCATTGAAATTGGAGATTTTGCAATTTGACAGTTTTATAGAAAAAAAACATATACAATGGTTGAAAACAATGGTCAATGTGGTGGGGAAGCGATTTATTTTGGTGGAAAAGGTATGCTAACATTTTTAAGCTAAAGGTACGGTTGTCATTTTCATCAGTGTATGATTTTTCACTGTGTTGTCAACGATCTTGCAAGCATCTTAAGTAAGGACAATTGCTTTAATGGTTTTTACTTTTATTGAGAAGTGGAGACTTGTAGATCGCGTCATTTGTACAATGGATGTTGGTGTACATTAAGCCGCGCAGTATGGTTTGTAGAGGTTTTGTATTTTCGACCGATCTTTTTGTTTGAGTTATTTCAAGGAAATATGTGCACTTTTGGGGTATTTTAATTACAAGATCCACTTATTGACTCTCCATTTATTATCATAATAATTGTCCAAATCAGTAGACTTTTCAATATAAAATCGTTCTTTTATTTAAAATTAATGCTTAAAATGACTTGAATTAAATAACTTGATTCTTGCATATTTGTCTTTTTTATCTTATAGGAGGGATTTCATTCGCACAAAGAACTTGCGAAATCGAAGTGTAGGAAAAAATCTTTGGAAAATTCTTGAGTTGAAAGTGGACCTTGAATTGGAACTTGAAAAGAGCATTTTTCAATGCTTATTTTAATAGTCTAGAGCATACGTGGCTAATTTTATTTTCTGTTTTAGGCCAATTAGATCATTGATTTTTTTTTCAAAGTTGGGCTAAAAATTGAACTCTAGAAACTCACTAGCTTTTGGATTTGGTTAAAATTGAACAAAAAAACAAACTTCACACTCAAGTTTGGTGCTTTAAAACAAAATCATCATTGCTTTGAGGCTAAAATGAACAAGTGTTTGAATTGAGTGATTTTTGTCTTTGGCGCATTTTGAGTGTGTATCCTCTCCCCTTGCACTTCATGCGATCTAGGGTTCAAGAGAAACACTCAAAATTAATTTTATTGTTTTGAGTCACCTTTAAGAGAGGGCTTACTATGAGAAACACCTCGCAATAGGAAACTCATAGGAAATTTCTTGCAAGCACGTTTACCGGTGGGATATATCAAAGGGTGTGAATCATGAGAAATTAGCACCAATTTGTGCCAACAATAGACTGCACCTAATCCCATGCCTTAAGTGGAACGGAATAGTTGAAGAGCCTTAAGTAGCTAAGTGGGTGAGTGTTGGTTCCAATGTTCACGGTTTGTTTTCATTAAGAACCTTATTTATAGTAACCAACCATTCCATCCAACGATTTTATCAAAGTGGTGCATTGGAACTTAGATTCCAAGAAGTTACTTGCCATGTCCGATCTTGGTTAAAATATAGAGGTTAATACTTCATTCTTAACATACCTTTATATTTTTTTTCCTTGGTTGCATGTAAAATCATCTCTTCTACTATGAAGGGCATGAGGCAATCCCACCAAGAAAAATGTACCAATTGAGCTAGGATGTTATATTGCTTGTGAGTCAATTTGAAAACACAGTTCTTGGATCCAAAACATTCAAACTAACATTCAACAAATTGTCAAAATTTCAAACCCTTTGGGAGGAACAAATACCTTTGAAAATTCCATGTGTTATTGCTTGTCCCTAGGGGTTCTTATCCCTAGAAGGCTTCTAAACACTGAGACCTATATCTTGATTTGTTCATTCCAAAGTCAACAATAGGAAACTATGCTCTTGAAACCTTGATTTTCACATAATGAACCTTGTGGAATGAAAAGGAATTGAGACATAGACATTTAGTTTGAAAACTAAGGAAGAAGTGTGGATGTGGTAAAATCAAGTCATTAACCAAGATTAACTCAAATTGAACCCCACACATGTGCTTTTTTATTTTTTTATCGTCTTTCGAGCAAACATTGGTCTTTTGGTTTCAACTACTCTTAGAGAAAAGTGTGTACCTCAATATCATGGTCTAGTAAACAAAGTCTCTCTGAGTCTCTTAGGATCAAAATCAAAACTCTCACCCATCCCCCAAACATTAAAATCAAAATCACCTCACAAACAATTCTTGAAAATCTTGAAAAAATATGTCATGCTAAACTTTGGGCAAATCATTTGAACCAAATCAAAATCTTCTTGTTTGGTTAGGTGTGTCTAGATGAATCCTTCTTTACACATTTAGTCAAATTAGCATCTTGTGGACAAATTTACTCTAGGACAACATCCAACCTCTTAGAGTTTACGAGTTCACTATCCAAATCAAAACAAATTAATCCCAAATTAGATCAAACATCAATCCAAGTCCTAAAGTTTGGTATCCTATTCAAGGTTTCCTAAGAGTTCCAATCATTCACCAATCATCCATATCTCATATCTCATATCTCATCACCATCCTTTTGACCCTTAAAATCTTATACTTTATTTTTTGTACCTAGAGTTTAGATCAATCCAAAGAATTAGAGGTTCACCTCCCACATTATTGAAAATTGATCCTTATTTTATGGTCCAAACTAGACCTCAACACAAGAACATGGAATTTAAACTTGATCCATACATCAAGAGTAAACCAAGTCAACTAAACTTTCAAAGCCTTACAATGCCGATTGATTATCAACACTCACATCTATACAATCCGTACATGGGATCATTATCTCCTACAAACCTCGATGTTACAAAAAATGTGAGTATTCCTAGTCAAAAGTTTGGAACACCTTTCCCAATGATAGATTTAAATCCAAGTCCAAACTTACAAATATATCAACCAAACACTCAATGTATGAGTCTTCCACAAATCAACATTATCCCACCAAATCCCTACATGCAAAATGTGAATGTACCAAGTACAACTTTACCAAACATGAACATTTTGAATCCAAACTTGGTAAAATTTGGGATGGATATATTTGCAAATCATACGAATGTTGTTCAAATTTTGAACAAGACGTTAATGACTTGAAGTCAAGGTAACACCATGCAAAATAAAAGTTACCTAAATCAAGGAAATATGATCCCCGACACCAACAATGTTCAATTTTAACCTATCATGTCAAATCTAAACATCATCCCAAATTAGAACATTGTCCAAAATCAATTTCTCCATGATCCCATACCAACACCACAGCATACATTCCAAATCCGTTTGAACAAAAGTCAAACCAACTATATCAAGGGTGCCAAGATCAAAATCAAGACCAAGTTTTGCTAGACCAAATTGCTTCATTTAAAAAACTAATTGAAGCCTTGAAACAAGAGACATTTTTACTCCAAAATCAATACACTCTTCCATTGGTTGAACCATGTCATCAAAGTGTTGAGTTGTATCCACAACCACATCAAGAACAATATCTCCAAAGTCAAGAGGTTGGATATCAAGATCAACAACATCAACAACAAACCCAATCACCATGTCTCAAAGATCAATCACCACAAGGTCAATTTAAGACACAAATCTCAGAAGGTAACAAGTGAAAATGCACACCACTTGGGAGACCAATCGAATCAGTCCTACAATAGTTGGTACAAGAAAATCTCATCAAAATCCCCGTTTATGCGAACTATCAATCACCAAACATAAAACCGCCAGGGTATAACAAGAAGCACCTTTGTGATTATCATAGAATAAAGGGACACAGAACATCAAATTGTGTTCGACTCAAAAAACTCATCCAAGACTTGATTGATCAAAAGATAATCACTATTGGGGACAATGATAGCATTGGAAAACTCTCCACCACAACTGTTGAGAACAAGGATCAAGATCAATCCATCAAAGAGCACATTGAAGATGTTTTTACTTCATCTAATGATCAAATCAACATATATCAAGAGTCACTTTTCAATCATGATCAAAATCCACTAACAATACCCTACAATGATCCAATTCATGAAATATCAACATCACTTGACCCTATGGTTGAAGACATTCACAATCTCTTTGCCACAATTGTTGAAAACAATGTTCAAGATCTCTCCATTAATGAGCACATTGAAGATGTTTCTACCCCATCCAATGATCAACTCACCATACATCAAGAGCCACTTTTTAGTGATCTATTTCAAGGAGTGTTAGAATTATTTGATCCCATTGACATAATTTACGATCCATCAACCAATGATCATATTAAAAATGTCTCTAGATCGTCTTATGAGTTAGAGAACATATCTCAAGAATTTATTCCAAAGCAAGATCAACATCTTTCACCAAATTCTAGCAATGGTCCTTCCCCAGACATGTTGACACCCTTTGACCTCATGGTTACAAATACTAAAGGGATCGTCAACTCAACATTTGACCCAAGTCCACTCAAATATCAAGAGGATATTGAACCACTTACCATGCCTAATGAAGATGTCCAAGAACCCTTTCTAAGGAATCCATCCTTTGAAACTGACCCATGTTAAGAACTTGATCCAAAGCATGTTGAAAGCAATTCTAAAGTCATTCAAGATCAAGAATTCATATCTCCAAGATACTACAATAATCTAATGGACACTCTCCTATTTATGCAAGATGATCATATCCATGTAGCACAAACTCCTCCATCTACCCATGAGATGCTTTATGTGGATGGACATGTAGATGATCTTCATTCAGAATAGGATTCCTTTACTCCTGATATTATTTAACAAAAAGAGCAGGTTATTGATTCCCAGTCAAACAAAGTTTTCAACATCAGGATCAGATATATCCAAAATCTAGACTAAAGACATCATGTATGAATAAATCCAACATTATCCACTCAAGGAAGTAGGTCAAACATAACAAGATATTTCAGAGTTAGCAGAGCAGCAAATTGAAATAACATCATCTACAGTGGTCATTTATCAGAGAATGCATTCTAAACAAGAACCCTCAAATAAGCAGAATCAAGGAACGAAGGTGCCACTACCACCATATCGGGGGCAACTATGTCTCAAGCAAACATCAACATAGGGAGCATGAAGAATCCTTATGATCAGAGCCGTGCCAATACTACAACCAACCATGTCTCAGAATCTTCATCCACCCATCACCCCATCCATGAATTGGGACCAAAAAATCAAAAAAGAAAGATTTGAATCAAGAACAAAGAGATATTGCCAAAGAAAAGCTAAGAAAATACAAGAAAGATGATCCTATCAAACTCCATCAATCAAAGAAACTATGGGAAAATAAAAATGGGAAAAGTATATATCGAAGATGACCACAAAAGCGGCTTTTCAGAGTGGCCATTATCAAGCAGTTGTTCCTAATTCCATCAACACTTTTGTATCCACCCATCATTTCTCATCTTCCTAAGTTTGGAGAGTCAAAGATTCTAAACTATCAACCAATCTATCTTTTATTCCTAAACACACTACACCATCCACGCCTCCATGCATGATATTCAATTCTCACATTGACCATGTGTTGGCAGAAACCTTTCATCATAAGGATTTAGAAGGAACTCTATTGTGATGTTTGCATAAAGACAAAGTTAACTCTAGTATCAACGAAGCAAATCGGGAATCTCAAAATTTGTATTCAAGTGCGTGTATCTTGGCAAAACATCTTCAGGAAAGATATCAATGGCATATTATGATAGAAACGTCTACATCAACACCACCAGGTGGCTCAGCATAAATCCTTCAACAACAAAAAAAATAAAAAAATATGAAAATAAAAAAAAGGATTAAAAATAGTAAAAAAAAAAATTGTCCTCTACTGAAAACCACTTCAGTGGTGCTTTGGGCAAGTACCATGATGAAAACCTGGAAAACAAGTGTCATGTGTGGAATCAAGCATCTACGTGTGCTAGTTCAAGTGAAAGCATCTTATTCCATCCATAATAAAGCCAACATTCCGTTCATCTTATCCATAATAAATCCATTCATCCATGAACCATTTATCAATCCATTTTTTCATCCATGCATGCATAGTCAAGAGTTATCTTGATCTTGAAAACTTTTGGTGCATGCTTTTACGGCTTGCTTCCCCGGTAAACATCTTAACATAGGTCATTTTCATTGATCCTATCCTATCCAACATTATCTGAGCTGTGAAAAATTATCCAAATGAGCATTCTTTATCTAAACACTGTATCTTATCACAAGATAATCCTTGGCATCCTTTGCGTTCTTACCATATCCATCCATCCATACATATATCCAAGCATCCACCCATGGTATTCCATACATTGCTAGACACTAGGGGCAGATATATAGATATTGCTTCAGGAATAAATATTGATCTATATCCTCCAACTTATATGGTGATCTAAACATTTGTAAACGTAAAATCAAAGTGGTCAAACATTTGGGATCCAAAATCCAAATCACTATCCCATGGCATATTTTGACAAGAAAATGTTGCTTATCAAGCTTCATCTTTCATCAAACATCAATCCAAGTAATCACTATCAGTTGCATATAAATTTGCATGTCAAATGTCACATCAAATCATTCAAAACAATTTTGTTCCAAATCAAGCTTCAAAATCCTGATCAATCGACTCCAATCAACTCATCATCATCTTGGAGATATCTTTCCTAATCCTTGTGTTGTTTAACACTATCCTTGCATTGTTGTGCATCATCGACAATGTTAGATCATCATCAATCTTGATCAATCAATTCTTGCATTGTTGTGCATCCTAAACAATGTTATCATCATCAATCCCATCAACATCTCAATCCTTGTGTTGCTTAACATTATTCTTGCATTGTTGTGCATCCTTAACAATGTTATCATCATCGATCCATCAACCTTAGCTTGGTTTTCAACAAAATCCCAAAACAGATCATTGATATCATCACACACACCCATATCCAAATCATCAAAATCATGCAAAAATTCAAAAACATCAGAAAAATTAAAAAATCCAAAAACACTCAAAAAGTCAGAAAACATCAAAAGCATGATATTTGAACTACGTCATCTCTAAGCTTAAACGTAGGCAAGGCTAATCTTTGATTAGCCTCCAAGACATCAAAATCTGAAAACATTCAAAAAAATACATCAAAATCCAAAAA